>JAUPFN010000024.1:20803052-21503818 GCA_036924255.1 Apodemia mormo | reverse complement strand
ACTACAGAGGCGATATAATAAAGAATATTACGTAATATCGGTTAATACCTTTGTGATATTGCCTAGATACTTAAAACCTAATTAGATAAAATGTATAAATTAATGTAACGGTGACTAAAGGTTGATTAATTCTTTATCAATCCTAAACGTACTAAAATTGGCTTTTTTGAGTCTTAAGGAAACATTACTATGCGTTACAACTGAGAATAGGATCGCGTTTGTTGTAAACCTCATGTCATATAGCCCCGTTTTCAGTTTGATTAGTGCGAGTGAGAGTGTTTAATGCAGGTGCTTAGTATTAAGCCAAATATACGTGAAGATAGCAGTAGTAGGGATTCGTTGGTTCCCGACCACCCGGGTCGTTGGGTCTGGATCCCTGTTTCTGTCCCACCTGTGTTTCTGACCCACTTGGTGGTCGGTCAAAACTAAAAAAAAAAAAAAAAAAAAAAAAAATTTGGTGTCAAAATGGGGGTTTCCGGGTACGCCCGATCGATTGCAAGCATCCGTTTTTTGATATCTCGCACGGTTGCAAAGTTAGCATTCCTGGCTCTCCTTCGTTATCTAATCACCTCATTATCATTAAGCTCGAACGCCCGCACACAATCGCACTATTAAAAGCTCATTAGGACGTCTCGCATTGCGTATCACTTGCAACTAATGAATATGGAATAAAATAAATATCATCAAGCTGATTCCCGTGTCGAGAAGGCAGAGCGAGCGTCTTAACGTTCCACTGCGATTCACCTGTTCAGCGGACAAAAGCACGATTATGGCGATCATTCTATTATCATTTTAGCAGCCTGTAAGACTTTTACTTTTTTTTTTCATAGTAATTTATATCATTAACATCGTGAGTACTGACTAGTTGGTGAGTTCTGCAACGTCTCGACCAGGTTGAGTACCACCACCTTGACCCATCTTATTACATACATCATCAGTGCTAGTCGCTGTGGTGGTGCTATTATTACTGGGTCTGTGTGCTTATTAAATATATTCCAGTACTTGTATGCATGTAAAAAAGTATCTTCACGGCCATATCCCCGAAGAGGTAGACAGAGGTACAACTAATGCTCCCACGATTAGCCGAAGATACTAAGTTCCACAACGTGATAGGTGACAATCCCGACCCAGGAATCGAACCTAGGACCTCATGTGGCAAGCATCGTCACCGCACCATTATGCCGCAGAGGTGATTTGTTTGAATGTATTTATTTAGTGTTGTTGACAAACACCCATATTGCATGATGTCTGGGCTAGCAGGATCGGTCACTTCCGGTATCAAAAGCTTCACATGCTCTTAAGGTATGTGGGTGTTTCGCAATACACAAGTATGAACTTCACTAACGATTCATTGGAATGTTGTATCATAATTGCTAATGCGAATGTGATGAGCAACAAGATTTGTAACAGAACGTGTTCGCTAATGTTAATTGCTTAAAACTTCCTATATAAACCTTGGATGAAAGCACATCTACAATATATCAAATAATTATTTTAACAGAGATAGTGCTACATTATTGTAACGTGTGTGTGTGTGTTATTGTGTTCACGTGCTACTTCGATAATATGGATGTAAGTATCTCATTTATTGCTCTTATAATATCTTATATATTAAATATGTGTAATGAATGTAGATATAATATTTTTGTCGTTTCATATTTTTACAATATTATTCATGTATTTCACCGGAGAGGAAAGTATACTTGTATGATGAACGTACACATATTTTTTCAGATTTGGTTAGAAAATAATATTTATACCTACATGCACACACAGAAATGATGTATGTGTTAAATCTATACATATGTGTACTACATGTATACTGAACAGAAATTTTATTCAGTCGTTAAGGCGTGTAAGAACTTGTAACAAATATACACGCACAAACTTTAGATTTATAACATAGTATTAGGATTTTACGTTAGCTATGTCGTAGTGTCTAATATTTGGTATTATGTCCTTTACAGAATTCCTCGAGCATCCTTGAAGAGAACACTTTAAAACATTATTATTATCCACTGTCTGACGACGACGAGTCAGATTTACAATTGACACAGCCATTGAAAATAAAAAGAACACGTAGCAGCAGCAGTTTGGACGACCTATTTGAAAAGCCAGCCAAAAAGAAGAAAAAAATGTCGTCCTGCGTTGGAAGGGCGTCTCGAGATGGTGGAATGGCATACATATCAACCAATACCGACGATGGGGCGCAAGCCACACACTTTG
The DNA here is from genome assembly GCA_036924255.1 of Apodemia mormo. Classification (NCBI taxonomy): domain Eukaryota; kingdom Metazoa; phylum Arthropoda; class Insecta; order Lepidoptera; family Riodinidae; genus Apodemia; species Apodemia mormo. The sequence continues at coordinate 21,501,592 of JAUPFN010000024.1, read as the reverse complement.
TAAAAATAGAAGTTTACGATCTAAAAAAACTGGCGAGGATACCCCCAACTGATCATTGGAAACATGCAACCACTCGGATTAAATATTATGCGGCAAGTCATAGGCTCAACAAAATCAATGAAGTGATCTATGATATATCTAAGGAAATAGCCGATGCACCTGACGTAAAAAAATATCACTTCGACAAAAATACTTGATATTGTTCTTTCAATGACTGATTTTTTAAGTATGCTATTGTATAAAGTTTCAATGTAATTAGAGATAATAATGTGATTGGTGATTAATTTTAGTCATCAGTTAACAATTTTAAAAGAATTTTAAAGGTCTTTAGTTAATGAAGTGGGCGTGGAAAGGTGCCATATATATAACAGCGTTGCACTAAACAAGTGCTATTATTGTATATTTTAACGCAGTTGTCGTACAACCAACTGTAAAAATGTCTTTTATAAAAAGTTTATATTTTGAATTAAGTAACGATACTTTAGTTGAGTCACTATATGATTCGTGCTACGATGCTGAACTATATGAAATATGTTGCAAAGTAGAGAAGGAACAAGCTCAATGTAAACGTAAATCTGAAGATAATTATCAAAATGGCAATCATGAAAAACATCGCCGAATCAATGAAGATGAGTTTTGTCATGGTCACCGAAATAGATCACAGCCTTTCGTTGACTCTCAATATTTAGACTCAGAACTCTACAACATGTGTGAAACTATTGAAAGGTAAACGCAATTTATTGTTATATGAAATATTATTATTTATATACCCGCTATATGCAGTTTCTAAATTATTAATAAATTTTCAGTACTTTCATCCAAGTGGGTTGTGGAGAACCAGGTGCAATACCATCTACATCTAAAGATCATACATTTCATAATATAGAGACGTCGATTCAAGAATGTACACCATCTACTGTGAAAATGATGAAGTGCACTACTTGCAACGTTAATGTAAAAAAAAGGTATTTTTCCAATCATGTTAATAGTCATTTACATAAAAATAACTTATTTAAATTGAAACACTCCTTGGAAAACGTAGATATAATTGAAACTGCATTTAAAGACCGATTACTAACATATAGGATAGGTACGAATTCTTCCAAGGATTTTACAACCCCGGAATTATATTTTTCTTCAATCAATAACAGTGTTGTGCAACTACTCTCCGAATGTATAAAACAATTTACTACATTTAAGGTTAATTTTATATTGCGGGGGAGTTTTATTCAGCAAACGAAAGATTTAAAAAATTCATTTGATTTTCAGACTTCCAACTATATTGTTTGTATGAGTACTGATGTTAATGAACTAATTACATCTGTTTATAGTATCTTAACCAATAAGATTAGTGAATTTGAAAGGAAAGATAGTGGTTGGAGCCTTCAACACCTGACCGAATTAGATTTGAATGTAGGAAAGTTTAATCCCTGTCGGGGTAGTTCTTTTATTGAGCTTCCACGTGACATACGTTCTAAAAAGGCAGTTATTAATGTGAAAAACACAGATGTTCTTTGTTTCAAATGGGCAATTCTCTCCGCTTTATATCCTGCACAAAACCATTCTGATAGAGTCACTGCTTATAGCCAACACTCTAATAAATTAAAATTTAATCAAATAGCATTCCCAGTAAAATTACGTGATATTTCAAAATTTGAAATTTTAAATAATCTAAGCATTAATGTTTTTGGTTTAGAGTACAGTAAAAAAGAAAAAAGAAATATCGTAGTTGGGCCTTTACACCATACAAAACAACGTAGACCTGTTCACGTAAATTTATTGTTATTAACACATGGCAACACTAATCATTATTGCTACATTAAAAACTTATCTCGTTTATTGTCAAAACAAGTTACTAATCGAAACAATGCAATTTTTATTTGCGATGGGTGTTTACTATTCTTTACTAAGAAAGATGCTTTAATGAATCACCAAAAAAGTGATTGTATGCAAATCCGTACGGAAATTCCATCCGTAAATGCTTTAAGGAAGGATTGGTTTGGTACATTAACACACAGCAATAAGTTAAAATTTGAAAGCTATCACAGAAAACTAAAAATTCCATTTGTAATATATGCAGATTTCGAATCATTTTTAAGACCAATTTATAGTTGTTCGAATAATCCATGTGCATCACACACAGAAAATGTACAGAAACATGATGTATATAGCTTTGGTTATTATATTAAATGTTCATATGATGATAGCATTTCAAAATATGTATCTTATAAAGGAAATGATTGTGAGTGTGTATTTATTCAGAGTTTAATTAAAGATTTAGAAAACATTTTAGAACGTAACACTTTCCGCAAATCACCAAAACCACTATCTGAACAAAATGTAAACTTTACAACACATGATAGTAAATGTTACGTTTGTGATTTAGATTTAAATTGTGAAGATTTCACCGTGTATGATTCATATACTGGCGAATTTAAAGGTTTTGCACATACAATTTGTGGTAAGAAATATGTAACGCCTGACTTTGTACCAGTCATATTACATAACATGAGCCATTATGATGCTCACTTTATAGTCCGTGCTTTACACGTAGTTGAAGGTAACATTCAAGTAATACCACAAAACAAAGAAAAATACATATCTTTTTCAAAAACTATAAAGATCAACAATCGTAGTATTAGTATACGATTTATAGATTCTTTAAAGTTTATGTCCAGTAGTTTAGAAAAATTATCTCAAAACCTAAATAATGAACAATTTATTGAATTACGTAAAAACTTTCCAAATAATGAGGACTTTGTACGTGTAAAGCGAAAAGGAATTTATCCGTATGAACAAATGCAATCATTTCATTCTTTAAATTTAACAACGTTACCCCCTAAGGAAAGGTTTTATAATTCAATGTCCGATTCTAATGTGTCAGATGAAGATTATAAACATGCAAAGGACGTGTGGCAACATTTTAAATGTAAAAATATGGGTGATTATTCCGATCTATATTTAAAAACAGATGTTTTATTGCTGACCGATGTATTCGAGAATTTTAGAAATGTATGTTTAACTACTTACTATTTGGATCCATGTCACTATTACACAGCACCAGGGTTAAGTTGGGATGCCATGATGAAATTAACAAAAGTGGAATTGGAGTTATTAACAGACTTTGAGATAATTTCTTTTTTAAAATCAGGTATACGAGGTGGTATTTCACAGTGTAGTAATCGCTATGCTAAAGCAAACAATCAATACATGGAAGATTATAATAAGGAACAACCTGATTCCTATCTGATATATTTGGATGCCAATAATTTATATGGGTGGGCAATGTCACAATATCTTCCAATAAATAACTTTGAATGGGTAGATGTCAACACAAAATTCGATGTTTCTGACGATTCTGATTATGGATACATAGTAGAAGTAGATTTGGAATATCCTGAAAACCTACATGATACTCACTCAGATTTACCTTTATGTCCTGAACGTATTTGCACAGACCAATCTATTCACCCCAAATTAGTAACAAATTTAAATAATAAAACAAAATACGTAATTCATTACCGAAATCTTAAACAGTGTTTGTCACTGGGCTTAATACTTAAAAAGGTTCATAGAATTTTAAAATTTAGACAAAGTCCTTGGTTAAAACAATACATAGATCTTAACACATCTCTTCGAACTTTATCAAAAAATGAGTTTGAAAAAGATTTCTATAAGTTAATGAATAATTCAATATTTGGTAAAACGATGGAAAACATAGAAAAAAGAGTTGATGTTAAGTTACTTACCCATTGGGAAAATCTTGGAAAGACCCAAGGAGCTCAATCACTTATTGCACGTCCCGAATTTCATAGTCTTTCTATATTTTCCGAAAACTTAGTAGCTGTTCAACTCAAAAAGGTAAAACTTGAATACAATAAACCAATATATCTCGGATTTTGTATACTGGATATTTCAAAAACCTTAATGTTTGATTTTCATTACACCTATATGAAAAGTAAGTTTTTAAGCCCAAAATTACTATATACTGATACAGATAGTTTAATATACCAAATATATACGAAAAACTTTTACAGTGATATTAAACCAGATTTAGAAAAATATTTCGATACTTCAGATTACCCGGAAAATAATATTTATAATTATAACCTGATAAACAAGAAAAAAATCGGGGTTTTCAAAGATGAAAATAATGGGCAAATATTTCGTGAATTTGTTGGGTTGCGATCAAAAATGTATTCAATGATAGTTGATAATAAATTAATAACTAAAGCTAAGGGTGTTAATAAGAGTGTTACTAAGAAATTAACATTCAAAGATTTTGAGTCCTGTTTAATGAATAACACAATCAAATTAGCGGAAATGTATAGATTCAGATCGATTAAGCACATAGTTTTTACTCAAAAAATTAATAAGATTTGTTTGTCTTCTAATGATACTAAAAGGTATTTAATACCTAATTCAACAGACACCCTCGCATGGGGGCATTATTCAATAAGATAATTTAAAGAAATTGTAAATATTTTTGTTTGTAATTTGTAATAAATGTAACGTAGTTTTAAGTATTTTTAATATTTGTAACTGTAGTTTTAAGAATATAAACTCCGTAGCACTTAAGTGAAATGACATACTTTGTATAGTAATAAGTTTCTTTCTATAAAATAAATAAATAAATAAAATAATTTGTGTAAAAATATGTATAGTATAAATGTGTTCTGAGCAATAAATTTATTTGTATATAAAGACTCTGTTTTATTTCTTCATATGCCATTATAAATTATTGTTTATAAAGAGGTAGACGTTTAATATAATACGGAATAAAAATGATTCACTTTATTCATCCATTCACATCGATAGTGGCTGGACCTAGTGGATGTGGAAAGTCTAACTTTGTTTCAAATTTTTTGACTTACATAAAAGATATATGTGATGTCAAGTTTGATAAAATATTATGGTGTTATGATGAAATGCAACCACTTTATAATAGAATAGATGTGACATATATCCAAGGAATACCTGATATGAATATGTTTAATGGGAAACACCCTCAATTACTCATTATCGATGATCTTATGAGAGAATCGGATGGTCGTATAGTTGATATCTTCACGAAAGGAAGCCACCACAGAAATTTAAGTGTATTTTACATAACCCAAAACTTATTCCATCAGGGCAGAGGTCAGAGAGATATTTCTCTAAATACCAGCTATCTCATATATTTCAAAAATCCTCGAGATAGGACACAAATAAAACATTTGGCCCGTCAGGTGTTTCCCGACAATCCAAAATTCGTGGAAGAATCTTACAGAGATGCTACTAATGAGCCTCATGGGTATTTGATGATAGATTTAAAACAAGCTACGAATGACGCATATCGGTTTAAGACGAAAATATTTCCCTTAAATGAACATTGTATAGTGTATGTACCGAAAAAAGGATTTAAATACGATTTGAACGATGAGATTCTTAATAGTATCCGATGAATGGTGTCGGTGAAACAGCGTCTACTGCAAAGTCCAGTAGAAAAATTTTATACACTTTTAAATCAAAATATCGCAAACTTTTAATACAATCTTACAGTGATAATGAATTAGATCTTATTTGTGAAAACCTTTATAAAATTTTTGATGGAAAACTTGCAGATGTCACTAAGTCTTCGGGTAACATTCTGCAGTGCAGTTGTTTTTTGATACCGTTTATAAACTATTTTACACCTTAAAATTTCTCAGTGTAGAGCTATGTCGAAAAGAGTGAAGACACATCAAGATTTATTAAGAGCTTTACATACACTGAAACCCAAACATCGTACAGCCTTATTAAAAGTCTGTAGCGATGAGGAAATAAACTGTATTTGTGAATGTATTTATAATGTTCTGAATGGTAAAATAATATTGAAGGAAACAGAAAAGTCTAAATTAAAGAAATATAAAAAGCTGTTGCGTTTGCTAGTGTCGAAGGGTAAACATAGGTTAAGAAAGCGAATCATTATACAGAAAGGTGGGGCTTTTCTTCCTATTATTCTTAGCACAGTATTAAGTGGATTATTGAATTACATAATAAATAAATAAAAACAAAATGGATACTACAAAGAAAATGATATTGATTGAACCAGACGCATTGGAGCGACTAAAGAAAAGAGAAAATATTTCTGATGATTCTTTGTCAAGATTAGACAAGGAAATGCAAAAAATATTAAAAATTAAAATTGATGATCGTGAAAAATGGTCATTATACCTCCAAGAATTACAGAAATACTTACACTTAATACAAGAAGATAAAAAACCTTTAAAGTTACCTATCACAATTGAAGAAGTTAAAGACAACACAAGCGAGAAGCAGATGATTCCATTTGTAAAAGAGTTATCACCAGTTCAGGACGTACAGACACCGGAATCTCCGGATATATTACTAAAACACTACACGGCTGATTATTTGAAACGACTTATTCCTAAAACTTACAAAAAGAAAGGTAGCATTCTTTTAGATACTCTTTATAAAAATAACGATAAAATTTCCTGGAATGATGATGGTACTGTTGTGATCAACAAAGAACATTTACCTCAAAGCAATATAATAGATCTCATAAATATAACTCTCCGACCCTTAAAATATAAACCTGATGGGTGGGAAAAGTTTGCAAAAGCATTAAAAGATATTAAAGTACCACTAATATGTGTTGGTAATCCTGAAATAAATAAATTCATGAATGAATTGTATGTAGAAGATTTTCGTCTTAATACTCCTACAAAACTAAATACACCGAAATTATCTAAACCAGGAAGAAAAATAGATTGGGAAAGATGGACACCTTATTAGATATACATAGTACTTACTATGATATAGCAAATCCGGCGGGATATAGTAGTGTAAATGCATTAACTAGAGCAATGAAAGGTAAAATGAATCGAAAACAAGTTCAAGAATGGCTGCAAAAACAGGAAACTTATACTCTTCATAAACCTATAAAAAGAAAATTTCCAAGAAACAGATATATCTTATCAAACTTAAATGAACTCTGGCAAGTAGATTTAAGTGATATGAGAAAGTATAGTCAATATAATGATGGTTATAATTATATTTTGTGTGTTATTGATGTATTTAGTAAATATGCATTTGTTAGACCCTTAATTAAAAAGAATTCACAATCAATAAAAAATTGTTTTGAGAGCATATTTTGCGAGGCAAAGGCCACACCTAGTCACATACAATCGGATAAGGGAACCGAATTCGTATCAAAAGATGTAAGACAATATTTAATGAATAAGAATATTAATTATTACACAACGAATAACCCTGATATTAAGGCTAGTATAGTGGAAAGGTTTCAGAGAACTCTCAAAACGAAAATGTGGCGATACTTCACCCACAAAAATACATATAGATACATAGATATATTGCAAGAATTAGTCTATTCCTATAATTATAGTTTTCATTCGACTATAAAAATGCGCCCAGTTGATGTTAATTTTAATAATATAATGACTGTATGGCGTAATATCAACGAAGGACGATTACAGGGGAAAAAAATGGTACACAATAATCAGGATCCAAAATTAAGTATAGGCGACTACGTTAGAATTACTAAATATAAGCATATATTTAAAAAAGGCTATGAGACTAATTGGAGTGATGAAATTTTTATAGTGGCCTCGGTAAAACGTAAGCCTGTATTGATTTATACCATAAAAGATATTCTAAACGAGGGAATTGTAGGTACATTTTATGAGAATGAATTACAAAAAGTTTCTTATGACCCCACATCGTATTTTAAAATTGATAAAATAATAGGTTCACGTTATTCTGGAATCAGAAAAGAAGTGCTTGTGAAGTGGGTAGGTTATCCGAATAAATTTAATACTTGGGTTCCTATATCAAATTTAAAGAAAATATAATGGATAATAGTTTTTATTTAACGTTACTTAGTAACAGCTCCATGGGCTACTTTCCAGAAAACACAACAGCAAACTTCTTCACTAAACTACCTAAAACTATTAAGCTAGAAGGAGAATGGGTGGTCGGTCTAGTTGAATGTCACTATCCGTGTAGTATGTTAAATGTACAGGATCATGAAAATGTAGTATACATTTCTAAAAAAGTATATTTACCCGATTCAAAAACAGATTATGCTAACGTTGAATATAAATCCCATATACCAGCAACAAACTACGAAAATATTAGTAACTTCTTAAACGCATTCAATGCAAATCCTTTATTAAATGGGAAAGTAAAGTTTCAACACGATGAAATATCAAGACTTGTCGCCGTAACAAATATGACAAGTAACATTACTCGAATAACAGCTAACCCCAAATTGTCACTTCAACTTGGGTTCGAACCCAATACAAATTTTGTTAGGCAGAATATTGGTAAGTATCCAATAAACTTACATTTAGGTCTACCGTCACAACTATTTATTTACTCCGATATAGTACATCCACAGATAATAGGAGATGTAATGTCATCTTTACTGAGAATAATTCCATTAGATCCTACGAAATATATTTATGGAGCCTACAAAATTAATGTATTTTCTCCTGCACACTATCTTCCTGTTTTACGTAGGGAATTTGATGTGATAGAAATTGATATAAGAACGAGCATTGGTGAAAGAGTACCATTTCAATTTGGAACCTCATGTATTAAGCTTCATTTCAAAAAAATAAGTTCTTAATATTACATTAAATATATAAAAATGGTATGTCCCTATCATCACTATTACTCTGCACAAGCAGGATCTGGTGTAGGTATAATTTATAAAGGAACACCATATCAACGTGGACATGGCATAGGGAGTTTTCTAGGGGGTTTATTTAGGTCAGTATTTCCAATTTTAAAAAGTGGCGCAAAGGTTCTTGGAAAAGAAGCATTAAACGCTGGAGTTGGTCTTCTAAGTGATTTGGTTGGAGCTCAACCTCTTGATGAATCGATAAAAACTCGATTCCGAACCGCTACTTCTAATTTAAAAAGAAAAGCTGATGAAAAACTCGACTCCATAATGGCAGGATCCGGTTATAAAAATAAAAGGCAAAGACTTAAGTCTATCACTCACAAGAAGACATCAAAACAAAGAAGAACTCTTAAAGGAGCTCTCAAAAATAAAAAAGATATTTTTGGAAATTAAAAATGGCGTTCCTACACAATAATTCTTGTGAATGTGTGAAATCAGAATTGGATATCTTTGCTTTACCGACAACACAAACAAGTATAGAGAGTGGTCAATGGATGCAATATCGTCCGATATCATCGCTAACTGATGATGGCCCTATCGAGTTTTTAATACCTGGTGCTGGTGATGAATATATTGACTTATCACACACAATGATTAGTATCAGTGCACGAATAGAAAATATTGATTCATCAAGATTAGCTGTCGATGCCAATGTTGCACCTGTAAATAATTGGCTACACTCGCTTTTTAGTCAGTTGGATATTTATTTAAATCAGAAACTTGTTTCTCCACCAAATAACACATATGCATATCGTGCGTATATAGAAACTTTATTAAATTATGGTCCAGCAGCGAAAGCTTCCCATCTTACCTGTGGTTTATGGTATGAAGATACTCCAGGAAAGTTTACTTCGTGTGACGCAACTAACGAAGGATTTGCTAAGCGACAGCAACTATCAAAGCAGAGTTCAACTATTGAAATGATAGGTCATTTACATGGTGATATATTTAATCAAGGGAAATTTTTAGTTAATGGTATTGAAATGCGGTTAAAATTAGTTCGTTCGAAAGATTCTTTTAATCTCATATCGTCCACAGTAGAAAATAAATTCAAAGTTAATATAATAAATGCTTCGCTCATAATCCGTAAAGCAAGAATCAATCCATCAATATTACTTGCACACGAAAAAGTACTAGCAACAACCACAGCTAAGTACCCAGTTGCTAGAGCTGAAGTAAAAGTATTAACTATTCCATCTGGTGTTCAAGGGAAAGTTCTTGATAATGTATTTCTTGGGCAAATGCCTAAAAGGTGTATTATAGGATTCGTTAGCAATAAAGCATTTAATGGCAGTTTCGAAACGAATCCCTTCGATTTTAAACACAACAACCTCAATCTGCTTAGTGTATATGTAGATGGACAGCAAATACCACCGAAAACATTAACTCCCAATTTTTCCGACAATGCTTTTACCAGCGTTTATCATACATTATTCTCTGGGACCGGTATACACTTTTTAAATGAAGGTAATTCGATATCTAAAGAAGCTTTTGCAAACGGGTACTGTCTAATGGCTTTTGATATGACTCCAGACTTAAGTGCAAACTCTACAACTCATTGGAATTTAGTAAAACGTGGAAGTGTTAGAATAGAAGTACGGTTTGAAGGCACTTTGTCATCAACAGTAAATTGTATAGTATATGCAGAATTTGATAATGTTATAGAAATAAACAAAAATAGAGAGGTTATTATAGATTATAATAGCTAATCTTAATTTTAATTAATTTATGAAATAGTACTTATATATTATATTGCTAGTGTATTTACTGTCAATTTCATTCAGCATATCTTTAAAAATAGACGCTTTTAAAAATTAAATCCTATGATGGATTCTATAGAAATCCAAAAGTTTCTGGATATGGTTAATGGTAGCTTAAAGCTTAATGTTTTTGCAGCTAATCGTATACCAGTACATGTTAGCTTACCCTTTTATTCTATATCAAATTTAGATCCTGATACAAAGCCTGGTTCTCATTGGGTAGCAATATGCATTGATAAACATGGTGTTGGGGAATATTTTGATTCTTTCGGGAGAAAGCCAACTGGTTATCATGAGTCATTTTTGGTAACAAATTGTAAGAAGTGGAATTATAATAATAAAGTAATTCAAAATTGTTTTAGTTCTATGTGTGGAATTTACTGTCTAGTTTTTATATATTTCAGATATTATGGAGTATGTATGTTTAACTTCACTAATATGTTTACTACTAATACTGTTATTAATGATAAAATTGTAAATAATTTGTTTAAATACTTTTTCTGTAATAAAATATAATTGATAAAGAAATTTCGTTGTATTATTTTACCCTGTATGTCATAGGAATACAAAAAAAACAAATGGGATAACAAAAATAAAACCTTTATTTAAGTATTCAAGTATTAATCACATTATTATCTCTAATTACATTGAAACTTTATACAATAGCATACTTAAAAAATCAGTCATTGAAAGAACAATATCAAGTATTTTTGTCGAAGTGATATTTTTTTACGTCAGGTGCATCGGCTATTTCCTTAGATATATCATAGATCACTTCATTGATTTTGTTGAGCCTATGACTTGCCGCATAATATTTAATCCGAGTGGTTGCATGTTTCCAATGATCAGTTGGGGGTATCCTCGCCAGTTTTTTTAGATCGTAAACTTCTATTTTTACAAAGTGTGTGGCTTGCGCCCCATCGTCGGTATTGGTTGATATGTATGCCATTCCACCATCTCGAGACGCCCTTCCAACGCAGGACGACATTTTTTTCTTCTTTTTGGCTGGCTTTTCAAATAGGTCGTCCAAACTGCTGCTGCTACGTGTTCTTTTTATTTTCAATGGCTGTGTCAATTGTAAATCTGACTCGTCGTCGTCAGACAGTGGATAATAATAATGTTTTAAAGTGTTCTCTTCAAGGATGCTCGAGGAATTCTGTAAAGGACATAATACCAAATATTAGACACTACGACATAGCTAACGTAAAATCCTAATACTATGTTATAAATCTAAAGTTTGTGCGTGTATATTTGTTACAAGTTCTTACACGCCTTAACGACTGAATAAAATTTCTGTTCAGTATACATGTAGTACACATATGTATAGATTTAACACATACATCATTTCTGTGTGTGCATGTAGGTATAAATATTATTTTCTAACCAAATCTGAAAAAATATGTGTACGTTCATCATACAAGTATACTTTCCTCTCCGGTGAAATACATGAATAATATTGTAAAAATATGAAACGACAAAAATATTATATCTACATTCATTACACATATTTAATATATAAGATATTATAAGAGCAATAAATGAGATACTTACATCCATATTATCGAAGTAGCACGTGAACACAATAACACACACACACACGTTACAATAATGTAGCACTATCTCTGTTAAAATAATTATTTGATATATTGTAGATGTGCTTTCATCCAAGGTTTATATAGGAAGTTTTAAGCAATTAACATTAGCGAACACGTTCTGTTACAAATCTTGTTGCTCATCACATTCGCATTAGCAATTATGATACAACATTCCAATGAATCGTTAGTGAAGTTCATACTTGTGTATTGCGAAACACCCACATACCTTAAGAGCATGTGAAGCTTTTGATACCGGAAGTGACCGATCCTGCTAGCCCAGACATCATGCAATATGGGTGTTTGTCAACAACACTAAATAAATACATTCAAACAAATCACCTCTGCGGCATAATGGTGCGGTGACGATGCTTGCCACATGAGGTCCTAGGTTCGATTCCTGGGTCGGGATTGTCACCTATCACGTTGTGGAACTTAGTATCTTCGGCTAATCGTGGGAGCATTAGTTGTACCTCTGTCTACCTCTTCGGGGATATGGCCGTGAAGATACTTTTTTACATGCATACAAGTACTGGAATATATTTAATAAGCACACAGACCCAGTAATAATAGCACCACCACAGCGACTAGCACTGATGATGTATGTAATAAGATGGGTCAAGGTGGTGGTACTCAACCTGGTCGAGACGTTGCAGAACTCACCAACTAGTCAGTACTCACGATGTTAATGATATAAATTACTATGAAAAAAAAAAGTAAAAGTCTTACAGGCTGCTAAAATGATAATAGAATGATCGCCATAATCGTGCTTTTGTCCGCTGAACAGGTGAATCGCAGTGGAACGTTAAGACGCTCGCTCTGCCTTCTCGACACGGGAATCAGCTTGATGATATTTATTTTATTCCATATTCATTAGTTGCAAGTGATACGCAATGCGAGACGTCCTAATGAGCTTTTAATAGTGCGATTGTGTGCGGGCGTTCGAGCTTAATGATAATGAGGTGATTAGATAACGAAGGAGAGCCAGGAATGCTAACTTTGCAACCGTGCGAGATATCAAAAAACGGATGCTTGCAATCGATCGGGCGTACCCGGAAACCCCCATTTTGACACCAAATTTTTTTTTTTTTTTTTTTTTTTTTAGTTTTGACCGACCACCAAGTGGGTCAGAAACACAGGTGGGACAGAAACAGGGATCCAGACCCAACGACCCGGGTGGTCGGGAACCAACGAATCCCTACTACTAACGGAGCATGCCCTTTCTCATCTTTACACCGACACTTTCTTTCAAACCTAACCTCTCTCTCTCACTTCGACATTACGAACCCGGTCCGCGAGGGTCACACCACATATTTTACTTAGCGACCTCATCTCATATCATCTCATATTAGTAAAAATTACTCAAATATCTTGCTACAATAATATCAAAATCCTTCAGCTATATTATTAATATGTATTTTTTAGAAGGGAACTTCCCAGAACGACTAAAAATCTGACCATTGTTTAAAAAAAGGAGATAAGTGTGGTTTAAATAATTATAGGCCTATTACATTAGTTCTAGCATTCACAAAAAAAATTGAAAATGCTATGTTGAAAGTCTTTATAATTATTTACTGGAATTTAAATTACTAAAAAGTAATTAATATGGATTTAGGAAAGCTACAACCATTTTAGGTTGATAAAAAATTTAACGGAATGCCTGAATACAAAAATTTACCTATTTTGTGTATTTTTAGACACGAGCAAGGCAATAGATTTTGTTTCACATAGAATTCTGTTGGCATAACTTGAAAAGTATGGCATCAGAGGAAAATCATAAGAGTGGAAACAAAATTATTTAGATAGGAAACAATGTGTTGAAACTTCAAAAGTATTTGGAAATCATAAGAAAATATTTACCTCAAGTTATTGCTGTAGTGACTCCGACATTTTACGGCGTAGGTGATAGTTGTCAGTTGTACTTCTTAGGATACCACAGGGAAGTGTTTTAGGGCTCTTGATTTTTTAATTTATATTAATTGTCTCCCAGAAACTATCGAACATGAATCGTTCTTATTTGCAAATGACACTATCCTCCGCATTAAATGTAAAAATAAAAATTTTTTAGTAAATGAAACATGTAAAATTTACTTAAAGTTTCAGAATGGTTTAAAAGCAACAATCTGAAATTAAACCAAAAATAGTTGAATTTCAAACATATTACAGTAATAATATCAAAAGTTTAAATATATTTTTAACAATACTAATATAGAAAATACAGATAATATTAAATTTCTAGGAATATTAATTGACAATCATTGTAATTGGAAAGCACACATTGATTCTGTTTGTAATAAAATTGATAGATTTGTCTATGTTTTAAGAAAAATAAAACAGATAGCAAACTTAAATGCTACTTTGTTAGCGTATCATGGATTTACAAGATGCCTAAATGCGACAGTTAACATTAATCTGTTTCTTTGTTCTAAAAAATCAATTTCTTATACATATATAGATTTTGTAACACCTTTTTTGAGTTATAATTATAATAGTAGAGCTGGCCGTTTGTCTTATTTTAAATTTAATTTTTTTAGATTAAAAAAGTAGAATGTGTTGAAATATCGAATATTATTACAATTGTGAATTTTTTCTTGGTCGGACGTCTGGTAGATGATAAATGAAGTATAACTTTAAATAATTTTTCATTTCTTACAGGTAAAATAAGTCAACTGAGTACCTACCGGTACTTAGAGAGCCGCAGGAAAGCAGTAGCCCCCTACAGATCGTCAACATGTCCACAATATTATTAATCTATTTGTATATAAGTAAAAAAAAATATTGTTATCACAGATAATGTTCCTGAAAACGTAAGAGGGCGAACACTATTAGCCAGGCAAGATTAGCTGATATGTGCCGCTTATATTTGTTACCAAAAGTTACTCGCAAGTGATATTTTATTTACATTTTTTCTATTCAATTTTATTAGTTATTGTGACTATTGTTATAATGAATTTAAAGCAATTAAAAAAGTATATCACTGTGTATAATCTTTAATTATGTGAATGTTGTACTTGTTTTCTATAGGTAGGCATAAAAATGACGGTTAAAACTTATTGAGTTATCTCCATCTTTTATTAAAAATACTAAATATTTTGTATCTAACTGTACTCTACAACAACCGAATTTAAGATGATGACAAATTGGGACATCATTTTTTAAACATAAAATAATAAATTTTTCGGTAGTAATGACAAATTGGGAACTGTTGTATGGAAGAAAATTTTAATGACGAATTGAGATCATGTCGAATCGGGATCAACTCAATCTTCGTCCTCAAATAATTATTAAATTACTAGCTGCAGCGTGCAGCCCGCTGCATTATGACAGTTTTTGGTGAATCCCGCGGGATCACCTAGCTTTTCCGGGATAAAAAGTAGCCTATGTGCTATTCCAGGTTATCAGTTACCTGTGTGCCAAATTTCAATAAAATCCGTTTAGTAGTTTTTGCGTGATTGAGTGACAAACATCCACCCAAACATCCAAACTTTCGCATTTATAATATTAAGTAATATAGATAATATAGATTTGAGGGCGGATTGTTTTAAGCGCAAATTGAACGAATTTTATGGGCAATTTTGCTCGTAAGACATATTTAGAATATAATTAATCGATTTGTCACATAATCGAATGCAATGATTTAATTTTGCTTTCTTATCTCCTAAGCAAACTAAGTAGCAATTAGGTATATAAAAATTCTGTCACCTTTCCCCTACAATTGTCTGGAGTATCTCACTTTGAGAACCCCCGTCCTGTAATTTAAAAAGCACAGTATATTGCTCCATAAAATATGTAATTATTATGTCAAAATTTCACTTTATTTGGGACAAAATTAATTATGCAACACGGTCTTAATGTGATAATACGCGTTCATAAATAACGAATAAAAGAACCAACACCGCTTTCCACATCTAAAAAAATCAACAAAACTTTAGTAAAAGTGCGTAGGTACGTAATGATTGAGAATTGAAACAGAATATTGAGTTAAGTTAAAGAATATAACCATACCAGAGATAATAAATATATAATATAGAAATAGTCTGCCCGGGGTTGTTCCAGTCACGAGAGTAAGAGAGACGGTAAACTTATGCTTGTGACATTCCAACCCCGCCACACGGATAGCAACGAACCATTAACATCTTTGGTCTGTAGGTGGTTGCCACCTTTCATCAGGAGAGCCATTTATCATCTACGGGGTTTGGTACCAACGCCTTACCTATTCTTTAAATTTCATGCTACGTTCACAATAAATACATATTAGTTGTCTTGTCTGATTTAAATACATATTATTTTTCTTCTGTTTTCTCTTTATACCTAATTGCAGTGAACAATAAAAATCACCTTCAGAAATCTTAGACATTTTTTCATTCGGGGCCCAAATTTCAATTTTGACTCGGGGCACTTACTTGCATAGCTACGCTACTGAAGGTAGGTAACCCTTACCGGTAAAGGTGCATGACGTGTCATTCCAACCCCGCCACACGAATCGCAATGCACCATTACCATCTTCGATGGAGACCTTGCATCCGACGTCGTGTTTCAAAAAGTAATGTTATATGTGTGGGATTCTCATATTCACGATGAGCGACTAGGTAACCGAATATTGATTTGATATAAAATATTTATTGCACTTGTTTCAATCAAAACAAAGTTACAACTTACAAATATTGTTTCAAAATTTTACAATCAAACATGCCTTGTTAACTATACAGGATTACTTTTAAAAGTCCAGCCAACTTTTAAAATTTGGCGTTTAAAAATATCCTACTAATTTCATGATTTGGATGCACGGAGTCTTGTGAATGAACTCTGTAATGCTGGCAGTGTGTCATTTTACACTCACCTAAAATTACAATAGTAACTATTACGTAATTTGTCGCTCAAGTCTTCCCGATCACTTTTAATTTGGTTGAATGCATTACAATATTTTATTTCGAATTTTGCTTAATTGAAGTTCCATGCGTTTTGTTTTATGTGGGATAAAAATGAAATTTTGAATATTTAGTTATTTTTTATTATTATTTTTTTATTACATAATTGTCGATTTTGAACAGCTTCTGAGAATTTGGCGGGACTTTTAAAAGTAATACTGTATATACGGCGTGTGCGGTTCGGTATCCGAAAATTTAAAAAAACGTGCCATTTTTACTTTCTCGTCATGATCGCAATTCCTTTTTTGTGGGAAATGCAAAATTTGAGTTTTACGATTTTTTCCTATTTTCACGCCACGCAATATAAAGCGTACATTGCTCCGAATTGCCGCGCCCACAAAATTCTGAAACCGGATGTTTATTGTGTGCGACACGTGGCACATAATAGATTGCTTATTTTGTATCGTTCCTTTTCTAATAAAAAAAAATTATTCATTAAGAAAATATTTATTAAAAAATAAAGCCAGCAAACATACATTTTTACTTTTTAGTTATTTTTATATTTGCCAGAGAATAAATTCCTTTGATGAACTCAAGACGATCGAAGAGGTCAGCAGTCAGCAAGCTTTCGCGTGGTTTAGAGAAACGGGAGAATTTTGCGTTCCGAGGCTCTTCTTATGGACACCGGACGGAGAACCAGAAAAGGGGACGGTCCCGTTCAAAACAAGACGTATGGTCACTGTACCTATATAGTAAAAGCTCATGCCTGTATTCCTGTGTTAATATCACCAATTCAAAAGACACTGGTCAAAGTTGTAGTCTGATTTGGAGGGCAGGGTAATCCATCCAAGCAGGCTACACTGATGGCAACACACATTTAATGTTATTAGTCTATAGTCGCCTCTGTGGTCTAGTGGTCCAACGATGGCGTTGACCACATGAGGTCCCGGGTTCGATTCCCGGGTCGGGCACATAAAAAGTGTTTTTCAGTTTTCTGAGAAACACAAAGATGTCCGGAATTGGAAAGTGCCCGGTTGGCGATAGGTTTCCCACCTATCACATTTGTGAGACCAAGTATCTTCGGCTAATCGTGGGTGAATTTGTTGTACCTCTGCCTGCCCCTTCGGGGATATGGGCGTGAAGATACTTTTTATTAGTCTATAGTCGATGGTTAAAATAAATTACATAATGTACGCATGTGAACAACACGTCGTAACTGTCGCACCTTTCCTATGTACTTTGGCATGAATGAAGTTTTAACACGTTCAAATATTTTAAGTATATTATCATACAATGGTTGGTGTCGTGGGGTTACATGACTTGAGTGTTTGAAAGTTGAAACACACGTAATTGATGTCTATTACTATTTAGAAATAAGGTTTAATTTATACTGTGTTTACTTTTAAAACATATAAATTAAAAATGTATGTATGTATTAAATAAACTAAATACAGTATAAATTAAACCTTATTTCTAAATAGTAATAGACATATATAAATAATATAAATATAGCATAAATATAAATATTCACGGGACAAATTACACTTATTGATTAACCCCAATGTAAGCAAATATTTGTTGCTTGTGTTAGGGGTGTTAGACAAAGATAATAATACATAGAATTACATATATAAATACCAGAATATATATAATAAACACCCAAACCCGGAAATACAAACATTTGTGCTCATCACACAAATGCTTGTCCCCGTCGGGGATCGAACCTGAGCCCCGTTGATTGCGTAGTCAGGGCCGCTAACCACTCGACCAACGAGGCGGCAATATATATATATATATATATATATATATATATATATATATATATATATATATATATATATATACACTATTTATGTATATATATATATATATATATATATATACATAAATAGTGTATAAAATAAAAAAATATTATAAAAACAATAAGCGTAATAAGAAAAAACCAATAAACCTGCCAAGTGTGAGTCTAACTGCGCGCAAAAGTTTAACAGAAATAAATCATCTGTAAAAATTTCAACTATCTACTTAACACGGTTCATGAGATACAGCCTGCTGACAGACAGGCGGGTAGCGGAGTCTTAGTAATAGGGTTCGGTTTGAATCCTTTGGGCACAAACGGAACCCTATTACTACTAAACATATTACTAAGACTAGCACGGAACCTTAAAATGAGATAAATTTTTCAATTAGGTTCAAACATAAGATAACAAACAAACAGATGTTCTTCCTTATTGTAAGAGACAACCATCACCTATAGACACCAAAGAAGTTAATGGTGGGTTGCTATCATTGTGGTAGGGTCTTAGTGTCACACTTTAAAAGGAGCCCGGTCCAAAACGGGTAAAAGGGTACGTCGTTATCCATGTGACCATTATATTAATCCAGATTTTTTATTTTATTTTTTATTATATAAGATAGCAAACAAGCAGGTGGGTCTCCTGATGGAAAGAGTCAACCATCGCCTATAGACACCAAAGATGTTAATGGTGCGTTGTTATCTTGTGGCGAGGCCTAAAGCCACATGCGTAAGTTTACTGGTTACCCCCCAAACCGGAACACGACAGTGACAAGCATTGACGCTATTGCGGCAGGAATAGGTAAGGCGAGACAATGCGGAACTCTACCACCTAGTAGCCACGATGGTAGTGATTCGCATAGCCAATCGGTCGCCTTTTACGACCTGCCTGGCACAACGGCAGTTGGTCTATTCTACAAAGGAGCCCGGAACCACATGCATAATAAATAAATATTGGTTTATTTTTACTATACTTAATTGCATTGAAAAGATAATCAAATTAAGTCAGATAATATCTAAGGTCAAACTTTTCACCTAACCAAGGCCGTAACTGCACTGACAATTGATTGATATAGCTAATAAGATAATTACAACATCAAATATCTTAATACCTACTGCATTGTGCCGCCTACCGATTTTACATTGATAAATTGACTTAACTGCTAACTCGAATTAACAACACCTTATCTGGTTAGGACATTTTAAGTAACATTAATAATAATCAATGTAGTGCAACCATGAATGACCTCAATAGAGAGGACAATATAACAGTTGGGTGTGCCTGATATAAAAATAAAAGGTTATATATAATGTTTTACATAATGCCCTCTTCAAAAAATAAGCAAAAATAGAAGGAAGGCGAAATAGAGGAAGATCTAGATGGAATATCATCCAACAAGCAACAGCTGAAAGAGAAAGTTTTTTTATAAGATAGCAAACAAGCAGATGGGTCTTCTGGTGGAAAGAGTCAACCGTCGCCTATAGACACCAAATATGTTAAAGATGCGTTAATATCTTGTGGCGAGGTCTAACGTGCATAAGTTTACAGGCTACCTTACCCCCCAAACTATATAGAACACAACAGTAACAAGAACTGACGCTATTGCGGCAGGAATACATAAGTCTTATACGTAACTGCTGTGATACAATTGAAAGAAAAGGTAATATAAAGGTTAGGGCAAACTTATCCAAGGTTTGAATATAAAGAAAACCCCATTGGAACATTAGTCCACTTACTTCGATGACACTTTAGCAAAGGCAGTAACGCACAAATTATGTACTCATTATACAAGACTACTTATAACGTCGATTTAGGTTCAGAGTATATGGAACTCTCTCCTACCTCAGACCACTGAAGACGGGACTCCCACAGGGTTTGGGACTCTCGCCACTATTATACTTTATCTACACAAAGAACTAATTAGTCTACTTGGCAGACGTTGTCGCTCTATATACCAGCAGTATAATCAAACTTCTCTCAATGGGATTATAGAAGTAAAGCAACAGCTAACAACGAGGCTTTATATCAGTTGAAATATCAGCGCATACTTTTATCAGGATAGCAATCCTGTCTCACGTTACTTGTCTTGATCCGGCCCTTGAAGAATGAGCTATCTGCCTTCTTACCAGGCAGTTCGTAAAAGGTAAATGATTGTCCGAATATGTCACTATTATTGTGATTGATATGAAGTAGTGATGTGACGAATATTTGCATTCGTATTCGCAGTCGCGATTATTCACATATTTCTTAATATTCGCAAAAAAAAATCATGCGAATATGGATTCAATGCAGGCAATGCTAGTTTGGATGTATCGATATATGGATGGATGAATGGATGAATGGATCAATGTTTGTTACTGATTCAATACTCAATACTTTATTGCGTCATATGTTATACATTTGTAGGTGTTAAGTATACATTCTAGGAACAACATATGTACCCTGATAGGATGTAGTAATGCAGAGGCGGACTGATTCACTTTTCTGGATAAAATATGTTTCTTATTAAAATTTATCATTCAAAAATTCGCTTAAAGTGTAGTAACATTTATTTATCAATTGGTTCTTAACAGGGTTTCTTCCTATTTAAGATGTTCGAGTAATTTATTGAATATTTATATAGCCATAACGTTTAGCCCCGAGCTGTGCATTTTAAGGTTTGAGATTTGTAATTCTAGGTTGTGTTTGAATCTTGTTGTAAATTTTCGTGAGTATTCAGTTTGTTTTTTAAAGAACTGGGGATATTTTTTAACAAATTTCGAATATATAAATTGAAGGAAACGTTAATATTTTTAGTTTTTTGAAATACGGTGTACAGCTTTCTGGTTCTTTAATGTTAACAAGAATGCGGATGCACTTTTTTGGGACCAAAACTGCTAAACAGATTTGAGAAGAATTTTACACACAGGTAGATGATGATCTTGAACAGCACATAAGTTACTTTTGATCCCGGAAAAATAAGTTGTTCCCGCGGGATTCGTCAAAAATTTTTATAACTTTTATAATACAAAGATGTATTGTATACCTACTCCTTATTTCTTTTTTGCTAGCCCAAAGATTGATTGGTAAAGAATTCATTTAGTTTCAAGTCCGCCTTTTGTACCTAATATAAATAATGTAGCAGGCTGCACGCTGCAGCTAGTATAATATAAATACAAATTTGTCATTGTAGTTCTTCCCTCTCTCGAATAATCCTTGCCACACAACTTTTAAGTATTTCAGCATTGCGAAAGTCCATATTGTGCCAGAATTTGATTTGTTCATTTCAATGAATAATTTAATCACACGAAAATTCGCAATATCTCGGACATTCCCGGAATAGACGCGCATTATATCCGCACGGTCAGTTTAGTGATATACAAAGATTACCAGATTTTAAAACTGAATATTCGCATTCGTGTTCGCGAATATTAGCGATGGATATTGGTATTCGCATTCTCGTTTACAAATGCCTTAAATTTAACATTCGTCACATCACTACTAGGTGTTATAACACTGCAACCTCTCACTCTTGTTTAATACTACCACCATAATAGCATTTGTGGTGGTAGTATTAAACGACATTTGTTATTGTCTTGTTTCAGTTTGGAGGATGGTGGAGGAGAAATTAACTTAAGCCTGTGGCAACGCATGCCTGTAAAACGAATGGTAAGGCTCCATTGATATTTTCGGTGTGCACATAATATAGGTAATGGTTCTCTATCCATTAGGAAAAACTTTGACTTGTTTACTGTGACACGACATAAACAAATCACTTAATTAAGCCACTGGGAATATCTCGCTTTAAAGTACAAAATATGGTCATACTGGATATGACCCTTAGGCTTATACAAATAAGAATCTAATCAGAATAATTTGTAACATTTATAAAGGATATTAATTCTTATTACATTGTAATAAGAGCTAATATAGTTGATATGGTAGATAAACTATTGTCACTGCTATGTGACATTGGGGAAGGTCTGCGCATTGCGGGCGTGTAGCGACTACAAAGAAATCTTAAGTAAATTTAATAAAAGTAAGAACTTTTTATTTTTCAACTCGGTAAGTTTACATATTGAAGGCATGTATTAAAAATAGGGAGAGGACTATAAGAGAAAAATTGTGTTACATATAAGAATGATTTTTATTATTGGACGGAAGTTTTTGAAAGAAAACTTCTATTTTACGTTGCATTATTATAGTGGAGGTGTATATTAGAAATAGAGAAATAAATGAGAGAGTAAACGAGTTGTTAAAAAGCCGTGCGCGTCGTGTATTATCTAATTTTTATTCCTTTCTTGTCCTTGTTATATACTAATACAGAATACAGAGCGACAGGAACTTTCATTCTACCGGGTGTCCCACGAACACTCTCGTCTTATTTGACTGTTTATTTGCGTATTCGTGTCCATATTTCGCACATATCTTTCCCTCGTGTTAGACCCAGGCTCCTTTGAAGAATAGGCCAACTGCCGTTCTGCCAGGCAGGTCGTAAGAGCCGACCGATTGGCTATGCGTGTAACTGATATCGTGGCTACTAGAGGGTAGAGTTCTGAATTGTCTGACCCGGGTCTGGTAGCACCGCCTTGCCGCAATAGCGTCAGTGCTTATCACTGTCGTGTTCTGGTTTGGAGGGTAAGGTGACCGTAAACTTATGCATGTGGCATAAGACGTCGCCACAAGATAGCAACGCATTATCTACACCTGTGTCTATAGACGATGGTTGACTCTTTCCATCAGGAGACCCATCTGCTTGTTTGTTATCTTATGACTTATAATATAAAAAAAATCTATGGTTAAGTAGAACTTCGTTGGGAGTAAATGTTGGTATAACTTAATTTCATTCTTCTTCAAGGTAACGATCCTTAATTTTTTATCTATACATATAATAAAATTGTAGGAAAGTCAAAACTGTACATTGAATATTTTTTTAAAAGAGTACTTGGACGCCCCAAGCATTTATAATATTAATATAGAATATGGATAGTATAAAAGTTATGACTACTATCATTGCGAATAAACTTATACTATTAATCCGAACAATCTACACATATAATAAAATCGTAGGAAAGTCAAAACTGTACATTTAATATTTTTTAAAATAATACTTGGGTCGTGATCTACAATCGATATCGAAGCCAAAAATATAGTTTTTAGAATTTTTGTCTGTCTGTTTGTCTATTTGTCTGTTTGTCTGTATGTATGTCCGGGGTAAACTCGAAAAGTTCTGAATGGATTTACTTCAAATTTTGCATGAATATTACTAACAGGTCGTGTCAACATATAGGCTACATATTATCACGCTATCTCATACAGGGGAGGTGCTGTGCGGAGTAAACGAAGTCCACGCGGACGAAGTTGCTGGCAACAGCTAGTATAAAATAAAAACGGATATGATAATGTAGCTTTTTATAAAAAAAATAGGTTTTTTAAACTAAGACTGATAGTTTTGGGGATTATTTTATACAAACAAACAAAAGAGATTAATGAGATCAGCCTAAAAGAGCTACAAGAATATAGCATTTGCCGAAATTATCAAATTAATTTAAAGTAGGATTAACCCATATTAGAATTCAACGGATTCTTTCTAATAGCCAGTAAAGCTTTTCAGCGTAAAGAAAAAATAGTCATTTATAAACTTTCACGATAATAAAATAACCATCTTTCGCGTTACTGAAAGAAAAACTGTTGTTCCAGCTAAGCTCGCGCTAAGGGCAGTCTGTCTGCTACCTACCAATGCTTGTAATTGTCATACGTTTACACTATCAAAATATACTATGAAAAAATAAATGCCATGTTGTGCTATTTTATACCCAGTAGTGATTTAACTCAAACTTTCGCGATAATAATACCAACTTTCCCCGTGTTGGTTCCAGGCTCTATTGAAGAATAGACCAACTGCCGTTCTGCCAGGCAGGTTGTAAAAGGCGACCGATTGGCTATGCAAGTCACTACTATCGTGACTACTAGGTGGTAGAGTTCTGCATTGTCTCGCCCGTGTCTGGTACTTGGCAGTGCTTGTCACTGTCGAGCTCCGGTTTGGAGGGTAAGGTAGCCGGTAACATAACTTTACCGGCTGTGGCATTAGACCTCGCTACAAGATAGCAACGCACCATTAACATCTTTGGTTTCTATAGGCGATGGTTAACTCTTACCATCAGGAGACCCATCTGCTTGTTTGCTATCTTATGATAAAAAAGAACTTTCGCGTTACTGAAAAAAAATCAGTTGTTTCAGCTTAAGGAAGTGACAAGGATATAATCACACACAAATTTTCCCGTTAATAAAAATGTGATATTGTAATTTTTTTGCAGTCAGTACTCTTTATCTTTCACCGGTAACATTTCCGCGCTGAATTTATGTAAGGTCGGCGCGCGCGCAGGAAATATGTGTTTTATGCCAATGACATTTGTGTGTGATATTGCAAAGGATAAACGCTACTTTAGCACTTAGTGTCGCTGTAATTGGAAGGTCGTTGTAAGGAAATACATGTTTCGGAGATCATTGTTTTTATTAACCCCGTTGGCCTAGTTATTTTTTGTTTGGGTTATGAACTCCCTGAGTGTTAATGTGAAATTTGTACATTACAGTGAGCAACATGGGCATACCCAGGTTCTGGGCCAGGGCGAAGGGGGCAACCGTAACATTTTAAGACTTTTTTTATCTTAATATCTACAACAGTAGATAGCAAGTAAAGAGGTAAAAAAAATTCCAGGGGGGGTCAGCTGCCCCCCCTTCCCCCCCCTCTCGGTAGGCCCATGGAGAGTAACAAAAGCACAGTCAGATCGTAAAATGCTTTACTTGAAAGCTTAATATGATTAAATATTAGGTGACACGATTTTTTGGATGTTGAGGAACATATGTCATCATTTTTTATATCATAAGATAGCAAGCAAGCAGATGACTCTCTTGATGGAAAGAGAACTCATCACCTTAACACGCCAAAGATGTTAATGGTGCGTTGCTATCCGTGTGACAACGTCACATGCATAAGTCTCCCTTACCTTGCAAACCGGAACACGATAATGACAAGCGTTGACGTTATTGCGGTAGGAATAGGTAAGGCGGTGGTACCAAAAACGCGGGCCAGACGTTGCAGAACTCTACCACCTTGTAGTCACGACGGTAGTGACACGTATTATCAATCGGTCGCCTTTTACCGAACTGCCTGGCAGAATGTCAGTTAGTCTATTTTTCAATGGAGCCCGGGCCAGAAAGGGGGAAAAGTCATAATAAATAATCTTATATACCTACTATTGGTAAACATTGCCTATGGCAACCGAAACATGTGACATATTATGTCAGTTTAATGTCAGGTTCGTAATGCCTGTCCCTGTCGGAAATCAAAACTGAGTTCCATGATTGTATAGTAAGGATCGCTAACCACTCGACCAACGGGGCGGTTAAATAATTGTTACGATTTTTAATCTGAAACCGGCAAGGAAGTTTTGAATGGAATCAAGGCAAGACTTTCTGGATCTTAATGCCCTCTGTCTACCCCGCAAGGGATTTGGCGTGGAGATAATTTTTTAGTTTTTCAGATTATCAGGAAGACTTTCTCATTTTCTGTATGAAAGTTTATAACTTTAGCGTTCGTTCCATTTCTTTGTTCAAGCTCTAATGTCTGGTTCATTATTTTTTTTTAATTACGAGAATAACATTTCTACAAGATAGTAGCTAAAACTGTTCCTATACGTGTAATATCAAATGTAAACTTATTTGCTAATGGTTACTACTGGAATTAAAGATCGTTTATTATAAGAAACCGGCATTAAAAAAACCGGCTTCTTTGCCAGGTTCCTATAATCAAAGACTCGTAATTCGTAGCACTAACCATTAACAACAAATTAAATAATAACGAGGCGTTCTAGGAGTTGTTTGGACATTTGGTAATTTTAGCTTACGCCTTATAGAAATGTTGCTTCTTGTAACTACAACGAGTCATGTAATTGTTTAATATTACTGTTTTTTATTAAAAATCGTAGCCTCCTCTGAGGCTGCTACGATATCAAAGTGGTGACGTCGCTGATAGTCCGTGGTGTTATTCACTATATAATATTCGCTAAATTTCAGCGAAATTTAAGGATTAACATGAGTATTTTAAACCCTAATATTTTTATGAATATAATAATTTAATTATTTATAATAATTATTTATAATAATAATTATAATAATTTAATAATGTCAGTGACCTAAACTATGTGGTAAGCAAAGATACTCGTGTTTCTGGGTTTGGGTGTTTATTAAATATATTTTTATTAAATATATTTTATATGTATTTCTATCTTCGACTGATCCTTATATCACAAGCTAATAAATTGCCTTCTTTGAGGTAAGATCAATTCGTATAATTTTACTTTGGTAAACATTTTCCTTCTCTAAATAATCCTAAATAATTTTCAACTAAATAATGCTTTGGAAAAAATTGATTTTCATATATAAAAGGAAAGATCTGTCAACGCTCAGCCAAAACTCTTTGACCTACAAGGCTGAATGTTTTTACAGGGGTTGATAATTCTAATGTTGTGAACGAGAAACCAGAAACAACTTTGCAAAATTCATTCTCTAAGATGACGAAATAGGAGGTGAATATTGTATGAAATTTTTTACATTGACATGTTAATTTATTGAATTTATAGGATAGCAAACAAGCAGATGGCACTTCTGATAGAAAGAGAAACGAGAGAAAAAGAGAATTGTCTATAGACACCAATGATGTTAATAGTGCGTAGCTTTCCATGGCGGGATGGCAATTCTCCATGCATAAGTTTATCTTACCTCTCCTGCAAACCAGAGCACGACAGTGACAAGCACTGACGCTATTGCGGCAGAAATAGATAAAGCGGTGGTACCAGACCCGGGCGAGACGTTGCAGAACTCTACAACCTAATAATCACGATGATAGTGATACATTAACCAATAGCTTTTACGATAAGATAACCGAAGTTATGAGAAATTTTCCAGTAAATTAATTTGTGAATTTACTAAGAAGGTTGTAGATGGCACTCCTGATGGAAAGAGAAACCATCGCCTATATACACCAAAGATGTTATTGGTGCGTTTCTATCCGTGTGGCGGGGTGGCAATGCCATACGCATAAGTTTACCTTACTCTCCAAACCGAAATACGACAATGACAAGCATTGGCACTATTGTGGCAGGCATGGGCGTACCCAGGTTCTGGGCCAGGGGGGGCAACCATAACATTTTAAGACCCAGGTTCTGGGCCAAGTGGGGGTTGGCAACCGTAACATTTTAAGACCCAGGTTCTGGGCCAAGGGGGGCAACCGTAACGTTTTAAGACTATATTTTTATGTTATTATATTTTTTACTACAACAGTTGATAGTTAATAGAGAGGTGAACAAATTCCAGGGGGGGTAGCTGCCCCTCCCTGCCCCCCCCCCCCTCGGTACGCCCATGGTGGCAGGAATGGGTACTCCACCACCTAGTAGTTACAATGGTAGTGACATGTATAACTAATCGGTCGTATTTTACGACCTGCCTGGCCGAATTTCACTTGGCCCATTCTTCAAAGGAGCCCGGACCAAAACGAAGCTGGGTAAATCAGCTTGTAAAATACATTTTAATGCGTTTTGCAATTCCTAGAAAGTAAATTACGAAATGCGACTGAACCTTATTTAGAAAGTAAATAAAAAATAAAATGGCGGAAGGCGATTGCTCGCTTTGTTAGAATATAGCAAAGTAAACAGTTTAATAGAACGCTGGTTAGAAAGTGTTACTTAACCACTGTTAGAGAGAATTATTCTTTTATTTTATTGTATATTATGTATAGATTTTATCTTTCCGCGTTGGTCTGCGCCATTTTTAAAGAATAGGCAATCTTAAATAATAAATTAATTTGTGATTTTTCGCGCATTGTCTGTTGTGTTGCAAATAGACTATCGTAAATAAGCGTACGATTAGCTATGTATGTCACTACATTGTGACTATCATCGTATCTAGTAGGCGGTATAGTTCTGCATATTCTCGGTTCTGGAACCACCGCCTTGCCTATTCAGTGCTTGTCATTGTTGGTTCGATTTCGAGGATAAGGTAGCCGGTAAACTCATGAATTCCGCAAGATTCCGCTACAAAGATAGCAACGCGCCATTAACATCTTTAGTGTCTATAGGCAATGGTTATTCCTTTCCATCAGAAGATTCATTTGATTGTTTACTGTTTTATAAAAAAAAGGACAATCAAACAGACCTCTTCGTAGTCAGCATTATTATGAAGGGCAATTAACGAACCCTACGTAATGCGTGTTCCGACATGCACTTAATAACTTATTTCATAAATCTTTCATTCACCATCTTCCGTATCAATTATAAATAACGCAACTTTTGATTTCCTTACAACAAAGAAAACTTAATAACCTTGAAAAATTTATCGCAACGCTTCCGATTAGAAATATTGTTTTCCATGTTATATCGCAAGGTCTGCGTCAGCTCCATGACCTAGGCAACCTATAAATAAATAGTTGATAGGAAGACACATCGCGGAAATCACTTTATCATTAAAAACAAGGACTCTCGCTTATGGCTATTATTGTTGCATAAACATACAAAACACATTGTCGTATACTTAGATGGAATAAATTACCAGGGTGATTGAGTGTATACCGTTTATATTAGATTTCTTTGTTTATTCTGATAAGGCAAAAGGAAATCTTTGTAGAGCCTAGTGGTTTATTGGTTAGCTTATTTGGCTTAAATAGTCTCGGGTTCGATTCCGAAGTCAGGCAAATAATGAATCAAAATAAGAATTGTGTTATTTAATATACAATAGCTATAGTGTAGATACATATACAATAACAAAATAAATATACAAATTAATTGAAAAATAAACATATTCAACAAATCCAATGGACACAAAATACATTTTATGAATAAATAAAAATAAAAAGTAAAATAAAATAAAACAAACTAAAAATTAATTAATAGAAATAATCAAAAAATCTGTAAATGCTTGCAGGTCATCGCTGAAACTGTCCCTTAAATTGAGGTATTTTAAGTTAAAGGAAGCAAAAACTATACTTAAGCATACATTTTTGAGCTGAAAGAGTCCAAAAATTTAAAGATTGTAAAAACGACAGTATTTTAATTTTTGAACAGCTGTATATTTTCAAAACGATGAACGATTTTGATCTTTGGAATGCATTCAACGCAATTATTGAACTAAAATATTTTTCAAATCCAAAATCGATAGGTTGAAAAATATCGAAGAAATGTCATAAAACTTTTTCAAGAACAAAACAAAATTAATGTAAAAAAGGACACGCTGTAAAATTCTTCCCCAGTTCCCCGTGTTGGTCCGGATCCATTTTGAAGAATTGACCATCTGTCATTCTGCCAGGCAGTTCGTAAAAGGCAAACGATTACTACCGTACGAACTATACGAGTTACTACCGTCATGAGTATTAGGTGGTAGAATTTTGCAACCTCTCGCTTGGGTTTGGTACAACAGCTTTATCTATTCATGTTATAATAATGTCAACTGTCAATGCTTGTCACTGTCGTACTACGGTTTGGAGAGTAAGGTAGCTGGTAGACTTGCATGTGGCGTTAACAGCCCGGCACACGCATAGCAACGCACCAGTGTTCCGGTTTGGAGGGTGAGGCAGGCGGTAAGCTAACGAATGTGGCTTATTTAGACCTCGCCACCATTAACATCTTTGGTGTCTAAGCGATGTTTGTCTCTCTCCATCAGGAGAGGCTTCTGCTTCTTATGGTATAAAAAATGTTTATGTTCAGCAGTATGATGATAAAAGGCTAAGCTATTCAAAAAATATCGGTGACAAGAATGATTTTCTAGGCTAACCTTGAGTGACGAAACAGCTAGGTACGCAAAGTTTATAAAAGATACTATAACAAAATAAAAAATAGTATAAATAATACAATAATAGTATGGGGCTTAATAAAATGCTTAAAAAATAATAATTATATTGTTAAAGAAACAATCACCACATAGTATAAAACAAAGTCGCTTTCTTTGTCTGTCCCTATGTCTGCTTAAATCTTTAAAATCACGCAACGGATTTTGATGCGGGTTTTTTAATAGATAGATTGATTTTTGAGGAAGGTTTTAGTATACAAATCTTTCCGATATATCCCACGGGAACAAAAGCTACGCGGGTGAAACCGCGGGCAGGTCGCTAGTATACAATAAAACTACTCGCTATTACGGCAAAGTTAATTAACTTACGCTTAAACTTAGACGTTAAAGAGAATGAGAGTGAATGCTACGTGGCAATGTCTTACAGTCTTACTCAACTGATAACAATAACTGAAATTGGGTGCATAGAAAAAAAAGTTTGGAAAATCCAGAAGTGCACGCCGCAACTTTTTTTTTTCTTTAAATTATTATTATATAAAAAACAGCAGGCCTGCTCTTGAAAACAATATAAATCTTAAACCAATATTGATAAAAACAATAAGTTTCGAATATCGTCAAAAAACGGTACTCTTGAAACCAATATTGCCCACATTGATTCAGTATAGTAACGACCTAATTATTGGAAATAGATGTCATCGTTACACCCCAAGCAGCAATCAAGCATGTTTAATACCCATAAAGCAGCTCATATAGAACTTAAAGTTCTATTGCAGCCGTACAATGGTGTAAAAAGATGCTTTTATCGGTATAAGAGACCTTTATGAGTTTTTATACAGCCTAATGCTGTACAAGGCCTTTCTTAGAGTTCCGCGTAAGCTTTAGGCGTTATATCTGAATATTAATACACTACTGTACAGCTTTAAGCAATTTATAACTCATTAGGCTGATTTTAATCCTTAAAGCTGTACATTAGCTGTATTTTGTTTAGCACGGAAATTTATTACAGCTTTAAGTGTTATTATAGTATCACTCAACGCTTGTTTCTGTAAAATGGGACATGCAATCACCGTTCTACAGCTAATATTTATGGCGTAATTGTAGACTATTATGCAGCCAATGGTGTTAAAAAATCTACATATACAGCTATAGTACAGCTCAAGGCTGTATTACTGAGAAAATTGTTGTTTGCTGTTTTTATATCTGCATAGTTGATATCATGTGGAAAAAATCAAGAGGAATATTGAAAAGGAATATTTAAATATTATAAATTACCAACCAAGTAATCGTGATGAAGATAAAGCTGAAAAATTACTAATTCAGGTAAACCTACAATCGTCATTTTTATTAATGTTCAAGGAAAAGGGTTCCGTAACAAAAACATTAAAAAGTGATTGTAAGTTATCTGATTTATTATTTTTTAGGCTTATCTTCTTCATTAAGGTTACTTGGTTGGTAATTTATAATAACTGATTTTTTTTAATGTCATAAGATAGCAAACAAGCAGATCGGTCTCCTGATGAAAAGAATCAACCATCGCCTACAGACAGCAAAAATGTTAATGGTGCGTTGCTCTCTTGTGGCGAGGTCTAATGCCCCATGCATAAGTTTACCGGCCACCTTACCCTCCAAACCGGAACATGACAGTGACTAGCACTGACGCTTTGCAGCAGGAATAGATAAGGCGGTGGTACCAGACCCGGTCGAGCTAATGCAGAGCTTTATTACCTAGTAACCACGATGGAAGTGACTCGCATAGCCCATTGGTTGTCTTTTACGACCTGCCTGGCAGAAAGGCAATTGGTCTATTCTTCAAAGAATATATAAAAAAAGAGTTAAAAAGAGAAATAAAAATCATTACACTGAGAAAATATGTATTTTTTTATTTTTAACTTGCTACTATACGGAGTTTTATAAAAGTGGTATAGTAAGTCGAAAGGGGGTGACTCAGAGGGCATTTTGAACAACTTTTGTTCAACGATTTGTGAAAATTCCCGAAAAACAATTTTGTTTTTCCATTGTGAAAAGTCACGTGACCAACAAAGTTTCTATGGAGAATCAATATTTTTTTCGCGAATTTCCAAAAGTCGTTAAACAAAAGTTGTTAAGAATGACCCCCTGAGCCACCTTCTTTCGGCTTACTGTACCACTTTTGCAACACCCTGTATATATGTATACTTACAATCGTTTTAAAAATATTATATACTTAGATACAATTACAGGCAAAAGAGTATGTGTTTCTCTTTGAAGAACTAATAATATTAAATCACAAGTACGAAATAACGTATTCTTCTTAAAAATATTTTTGTGATAGACCAATATTTAAAGGGCTTGATTTTTCGTTCTTGATCAACTTAGTTATATCAAGTTGTTTTCTTGGTCATTATAATTCACCTTTATCCTCCCACAAACTGGGTACGATACAAATACGGTTTTGGCTTCTCTCAATTGTTTTTATTATTTTATAAGGCATATTTCCCTGAAAAATAAAGTAAAACATGATTGAAATACATGACCCATAAGTTATAGTTAACAATAAGTTGGTTTAGTTGTAAAGTCAAACGACCGACATCAATACAACACAATAGCGAAATCAAGTGACAAACATATGTTTTGTATTTAGGGTTCTTCAATTTTTGTACGCATCTCTAAACATAAGTTAAGTGATTAAAAGCCAATTACTGTACAATAGATTTATATAGGGACTTAGTACAGCCTAAAGTGTATTTGGACGGTAATTAAAAGCCAATAGCCGTATAATAGAACAAAAAAGAGATTCAGTACAGCTATTTGCAGTATATCACCCTCCAAATACACTTTAGGCTGTATAACAAAACGCCGCCATTATTGTGTATTAAAAACAACATTAAAGAAATATATTGTTAAATAAAAGATATATTTAGCAATAGCTAAAGCTATATCTTGATAAGCAACTTATATTATAATCATTATGCCTTTATATACAATATTGTACCATAAATACTTGTATATTCTAACCTTAAACACAAACACTTACCGTATTTTGCAATGATTTTATTTGTGTTATCTTGATTATTTCGTTGGCGCGTGAATATTTTGAGGAAAAACATACACGACTTCACAGTCATTTAGAATTTGCACTTTGAATTCACCGTTGAATACTGCTCCAAGTCCAAGAATTTATCGTTTATTAATATATTTTTAATTATGGCGTCTGCAGATATAATGTTATACAATATCAAAAACAGATTAGTTACTTTTTATCATTTTCAAACACCTATTAAGAGCATTTAGCTGCACAAGAGAGTATCTTAAGTGTTATAGTTTCTTTATACACCGAATAACAGCCTTTGTACAGCCTATACCAGCTTGTACAGCTATTGTGCGCCTATTTAACTCTTAGCTGTACAAGACAGTTACAAGAGAGTATCCTTAGTGTTATAGTTTCTTTATACACCAAATAACAGCCATTGTACAGTTTATAACAGCTTGTATAGCTATTGTGCAGCCTACATAACGCAATAAGCTGTATAACTTGGGGCCCTTTTTGGTGTTATATCGGCTGTAGAAGCGCTTCTACAGCCTTTGTACGGCTTCGTATACAGCTTTAAGTTTAAAAATGAACCTAAATGCAGCCTATATACAGCTTAACGTCCTACTTGGGACGCCAAGCTAGTGTTACAAGTGGAAATTTTAAGTACAATTTTAAACAATATAACGAATAAAAGCCATAATAAGTAGTTCCAAAAAATTTCAAAATCCGTGTGGCGCTGTCGCCGAATCCAATAATTGAATATAGTTGTCCAGAGTACGAAATACTTCAAAATTCATTAAATATTCATTTAAAATTGAAATCGGTTTTCAAGAGTAGCCCTACTGATCCGAATGAAGTGATTTTCAATAGGGATCTATTCTGAGTGGTTAGGTTAGGATAATAAAATAAAGTAATTCATAAAGCCAATCAACCTATTTCGTCTTTACAGACATAAAATAATCAAGTGACGGCCATAACATTTTTTTCAACAAGATTTTTAGAGTAAATAACTCCCTTCAAAGGCTTAAAGTTATACAGAATTTGAAGAATTAAGGTTTCTCTTTATAATCATATACTTTTAGGTATATACTTTTAGGAATCATATACTTTTAGGATTAGTGTGTGAATTTAATTCTGAAGAATAGACCAACTGCCGTTCTGCCAGGCAGGTCGTAAAAGGCGACCGGTTGGCTACGCGAGTCACTACCATCGTGGCTATTATGTGATAGAATTCTGCATTGTCGCCTGGGTCTGGTACCACCGCCTTAGCTATTCCTCCCGCAATAACGTCAGTGCTTGTCGCTGTCGTGTTCCGGTTTGGAGGGTAAGATAGCCGGTAAACTTATGCATGTGGCATTAAACCTCGCCACAAGATAGCAACACACCATTAACATCTTTGGTGTCTACAGGTGATAGTGGGTTGACTCTCCATCAGCAGATCCATCTGCTTGTTTGCTATCTTATGATATAAAAAAACTAAGAAATTGTTTCGAAAGGTGTAGCCATTTAATCCGTGATTTAACTAGTTAATATGTAGGCGGAGCCACCGCCGGCGATTAGTATTTTATATTCTAATCTCATTGAATAAATTAGCTGTTTATTGCAAGGATGAGGTTATAAAATGGAAAACCCTAGGATATAAAAATAAACGTGTTGTAGTGTTTTGACCTCCAAGACAGTAAACTGCTGCTTTTTGTTCTAGAAATAGTATTCTTTTAATTGATATTTTAGATATTTTTATTTTTAAACTAGCTGCGGCGTGCTGCATTAAAAAAGTTTTTGACGAATCCCGCGGTATCACTTAATTTTCCGGGATAAAAGGTAGCTTATGTGCTATTCCAGGTCATCTACCTGCGTGTCAGATTTCATTTAAATCCGTTAGCGATTGAAAAACAAACATTCATCCATCCAAACATCTAAACTTTCGCATTTCTCCTGATAGAAAAATGTTACTACACCGTTAACGACTTCCTTAATGACAATCACATAAATC
Source organism: Apodemia mormo (assembly GCA_036924255.1). Classification (NCBI taxonomy): domain Eukaryota; kingdom Metazoa; phylum Arthropoda; class Insecta; order Lepidoptera; family Riodinidae; genus Apodemia; species Apodemia mormo. Next base: position 21,466,067 of record JAUPFN010000024.1, on the reverse strand, counting down.
TTTCATGAAATGGATCGGTCCAATCCTACATTGCAATACCCTAATAGGGTGTATATGTTCACTATCTACTAATTATTATTGTAATACCTAAAATTGTTTGTAACATATAATGCAATAAATGATTGAGTATTGAGTATTGAGTATTTATTATATTAATCTAGATTATAGATTACTGTTATATCAAGAAAAGTAACTTAAAAGTGTGTGGCCCAGTGTCGGTGTTGACCACGTGAGGTTCTGGGTTCAATTCCTGGGTCAGGCAATTAAAAAGTGTGTTTTTTCCGTTTTGTGATAAAAACAACGTCGCCCGGGATTAGATAAGTGCGTGGTTGGCGATAGGCTTGCCACCTATCACATTGTGGGACATCTTCGGCTAATTGTGGGTGCACTGGTTGTACCTCTGGCTACCTCTTCGGGGTATGGGCGCGCCTCACGCCCGTATGGGCGTAAAAATACTTTTAAAAACTTAAACCGACTTCAAATATCAACTTTACCCATATTTAAAACTACTGAACCGATTTTCAGGATACTTGGACTGTTCCCTAAGTTGGAATATACCTGTTTTATATAGAAAAAATATATTTCGATATGGCTCTTAGTTTCCGAGAAATTCGTGGAGAAATATGCAAACAAACATACAAATATACAAAAACACACTTAAGAAATTTAGTACACGAATTCCAATTATAACACTATTACGAACATATATGTCAACCTGATAACCTTTTTTCATCGATTGAAAATTACCCTTAAGAACTCAAAACCAGATAATTTTACAATTTCATAATTTTTACGCAGCCGTTTATTTTATTTTCTAAATATCGCCATCTTGTAATTTATTCGTCAGCAATCTAGTACTACACTGGTCAGCCACTGAGATTCATTCTCTTATTACGTCAGTTCAGACAATGGTATCCAAATATAAGTGTAATTAAAAAGATATGGTGAACAAATTGGATTCATTCATTGCATCATGGATCATACAAATCCAGTCGGATATATATGATAATATAAATATATATAAAATATATTCTATCGGATACAAAAAATATTAAGAGTATAATTAAAAATGATGATAAATGAGATTTATATGATGAGATGCATAATATCAGTCTGATTGAAAAAAAGGTAATTTATAAATGAATTTATTATACTCGTATGATAAGCTACATAAAAGTGAGATATGTAATATAAATTGTTGTAAAAAATGTAATTTATATGGTAAGATTCCTAAAAAAAATAATATAAGTAAAATATGACGATAAATGAGATTAATATGATGAGACACATAAATCAAAATTAGTGGAAATAAAAAAGGTGATAAGTGAGATTTATGTGTTAAAATTAAAATTAAAAAGAATGAAATGTGATGTTAAATAAATAAGATTTACATGATCATAAAAAATATTGATTATGATTATAGGTGAGATTTATATAACAAAAATAATGTCCATATAAATAAAATGATAGAAATATTTTATAAATTCAGGCGTAATTTTATAATTCAGACACTAAATTAATATAAGGCAATTAATTTAAAGTTTTCGTGAAATCTTATGACTACTTTAATGGCACTGAAACAAAAGATTGTGTAACGGAAGGTACTCCCAAACCAATGCAGGGTGATAAAACGTTTTTAGGTTTCCGAAGTAAAATAGGAACTATTATTGTTTCACTATGTCCATCCGTATTGCCCTTAGATGAAGGAAACTATCTTTCTCTTGTCAAAGGTATAGCCTAATTCACATCTACTATTTTTTGTAACGTTTTTATGTAGTCTCCGGAAATTACGACCAACTTGTCAATCGATTCGTACTGTCTTGTAGAAAGTTTAAGGAAAAGGTCGGAAAGGCGTTGAAAAAAAAATGCAAAAGTTATAAACAATTAAACGAAAAAAGTGGGGATTTGGCTTTTTTGAATATCACGAAAAATATTCAAAAATTTCGAAATTTTAAAAAAGATCCAAAAAGATCTTCAAATTGCTAAACAAAAGTTTCAACTTCCGGAGCTGTACCTTTAATATTTATAACTTTTACAGAGCTCTGAAAATAGAGCTGAAAACGGATAGTCTAGCTTCCGCGCGCATTGCGCCAACCTGATACAGCAACAAAAATTATATTTAAATATATCAAATATGAAAATTAAGGAATAAAAAAAATCATGTACCATTGGAATACATCAATAAACAATAATCCGCGGCCAAAGAATTTTTACCTCATTTTTACATTAATTATGCAATTTTTTAAAATTTATTAATAACTTTTTCCAAATTTAAAGTTAAAATAAAAACACCGATAATTATCAAACTAAAACCCCGGAATTTTTCTTACTCCGTGAAGTTATTCTTAATAGGCTAATGAATAGATTACAGTTACAAAAGTTACAAAATTTTGATTTTCCATCATTTTATTAACAATTGAATATTATAAATTAAAAATAGTAAATAATATATTTTCCTAAGTCTTGTTCGTTTCGATGTCTAACGGTTAAAAGCTTCTTGAAAATCATTTTTTTTTTCATTTTTTACTATTGTTGTTTAAAAAATTGTTATAAACAAATACATTGTTTAGGAGTAAATGATTTTTTTTTGTGTTATATTTTTGGGGAAAATTATGATTTTTAGAGAAAAACGGTTCCTTAAAAAAATTGTTGCTCTATTGTGATGGGCAACTTCGGAACCCTACGTGTGATGCGTGGCCCGACCCGACAAGACAGTATCTTGTAGAAAGTTTAAGGAAAAGGTCGGAAAGGCGCTGAAAAAAATATGCAAAAGTTATAAACAATTAAACGAAAAAAGTGGGGATTTGGCTTTTTTGAATATCTCGAAAAATATTCAAAAATTTCGAAATTTTAAAAAAGATCCAAAAAGATCTTCAAATTGCTAAACAAAAGTTCCAACTTCCGGAGCTGTACCTTTAATATTTATAACTTTTACAGAGCTCTGAAAATAGAGCTGAAAACGGATAGTCTAGCTTCCGCGCGCATTGCGCCAACCTGATACAGCAACAAAAATTATATTTAAATATATCAAATATGAAAATTAAGGAATAAAAAAAATCATGTACCATTGGAATACATCAATAAACAATAATCCGCGGCCAAAGAATTTTTACCTCATTTTTACATTAATTATGAAATTTTTAAAAATTTATTAATAACTTTTTCCAAATTTAAAGTTAAAATAAACACACCGATAATTATCAAACTAAAACCCCGGAATTTTTCTTACTCCGTGAAGTTATTCTTAATAGGCTAATGAATAGATTACAGTTACAAAAGTTACAAAATTTTGATTTTCCATCATTTTATTAACAATTGAATATTATAAATTAAAAATAGTAAATAATATATTTTCCTAAGTCTTGTTCGTTTCGATGTCTAACGGTTAAAAGCTTCTTGAAAATCATTTTTTTTTTCATTTTTTTACTATTGTTGTTTAAAAAATTGTTTTAAACAAATACATTGTTTAGGAGTAAATGATTTTTTTTTGTGTTATATTTTTGGGGAAAATTATGATTTTTAGAGAAAAAAGGTTCCTTAAAAAATTTGTTGCTATATTGTGATGGGCAACTTCGGAACTCTACGTGTGGTGCGTGGCCCGACCCGCACTTTACCGATTTTTTAACATTTTTAAGCGTTAATAAAACGTTTTTAAGCGTTACCTCATTGATATTGTTTGTTATATAATGTTTTGTAACATCGTTCAAAATTTTATCTATATTCTACTCCGCTTCCTCGCCAGCAACACCAAGGATTTTAAATTTTTCAAGACAGTCACAAACTGTTTAAAATGTTTATCAACTTTTATCAAATAAAGTTATGTTAATTTTTGCACAAAACAAAACTGTTACAAACTGTTTGAAACAGATGGAACTGATGGAACTTGGAATTAAAGAAGACCACAGCGTTATTTTCTTATTGTCTTAATTTTGTGCTTGATGAAGTCTGCCATTGTGTGAGCTTCACACAAAAACTACTGAATAAATTTGAACAATTTTTTTTTTAAATTCTATACTAGGCCAAAAAAATTAGTAAAAGATCTTTATCAGCTACTTAGTAATAAAAAAATACTAAAATCAAAAGCGTTATACGTAATGTTGCAAATGTTTCGACGACCTTAACCTCCGTTCAAGATCGACAATACTGAGACGAAGACTAATGGACCGCGCAGTAATCACAACTTTCGGTGACGTAAGGTTACTGAATGGTAAGGAGTGCCGGTGGGGTACAGGGTTACCTTAGCGTCGTTCCACATTTCACTGTACCACTGTATACATATTTACTATAGAGAGAGAAGATGGAGGAAAATTTCTTTGCAAATATTTTCTATTGTTCGGAATAATAAGTTCATTGGCAAAAATAATAGTCATAAATTTTATATTATCTATATTCTATATAGATAATATAAAAGTTAGTAGTCATAACTTTTATATTATCTATATTCTATGTAGATAATATAGCTGCACCCGCGACTTCGTCCGCGTGGAAATATTTCGAAAAAAAAATGTTGCCTAAGTTATTCCCTGTCATATTAACTATCTGCCAGTGAAAGTCCCGTCAAAATCGGTCCAGCCGTTTCAGAGACTAGCCGGAACAAACAGACAAACTGTCTGTCTGTCTGTCTGACATGACATGAAAATTGTAAAAAATGTTATTTTGGTATATGTACAGTGTATACATCCATATGCATTTAGTAAAAACCGGTTACTTTAATATTACAAACAGACACTCCATTTTATTTATTTGTATAGATGTATAGATTAATATTATAAATGCAAGAGTTTGGATGTTTGGATGGATGTTTGTTACTCAATTATGCAAAAACTACTGAACGGATTTGAATGAAATTTGTCACGGGTAGATGATCTGAAATAGCACATAGGCTATTTTTATCCCGAAAAATTAGGTGATCCCGCGGGCTTCACCAAAAACTTATAATGTAGCGGGCTGCACGCTGCAGCTAGTTTTTTATAGTTTTTCATTAATGCAGAGTTGAAAAATTAATATTAATACACAGTTATGTGTATTGAAAAACTCTCGACGTACTTATATCAAAATGCTTAATTTACGTTCAGAAATATTACCCTGAATTAATATTCCAATAACTTATTCACTTATCGAAATATTAACATATCAATACATATATTATGATAAATGTATTATAAATGATGTATATAATATTTGATACTTAAATTTATTTGTATGAGTTTCGCACTACTGACTTTAGTAATACTTAGGACAAAAAAATGTGGTTTCCGAACGCACGTTATAAGTACGATTACACAATGCCATTTGGTGAACTTTTACAACCTGTTCTGATTGACCAAAACCTTGTAGTTATGAGTACCTTGTTTTAGTTTTCGGTAATAACACGTGAATATGATAACCGACTACCTTACCTACAGAACACACAAATAATAATAGACACGGGTTGCATAACGGTGTTGGGCTCAAAATGCGTATCCACTCATATGAGCAAATGTATGCAAATGTTAGAAATAAAAAGGGACAGTATACGAAAGGGATATTTTGTGAAGTGGACATTCTGCGAAAGGACGTTTTGCAAAAGAGACATTCTGAGAAAAGGACCAGTCGACATTTTGAGAAGTGGACATTCTGCGTCAGAGCCATATCAAATGCTCGTAGATATATTATATCGTAAAAAATAGAAATATGTCATGTGCTATTTTATCATGTCGAATAAAAGCTAAGGCTTAAGGAATATCTCAGGAGTGATTTTATTTCATCGGTAAGTATTATAGTGCTGTATTTCTCTGTGTAAATGCAAGCGACGTTGACAACTTAAGAAATTGCCTTGGGAGGCGTATTCAGTTTAATCCGTGGCCTTACCCATTAAACTGGTACAAGAAAGTTAAAACCACTGACGCCAATGTCGTATCAAAAGGGAAGGACCTGATTTCGCCCAGTTTTGTTGCCAATACGACTACTACTAGCCCTGGTATAATTATGGTTACTATTTTGGTATTTTGGTTTGGTTGGTTATACCAGGTGCTACCTAGTAGTTACAAAAGTAGTGATACGTTTAGCTAAATATTTGGTTTTCAAACTGCCTGACAGAAAGACATTTAGTCTATTCATTAAAAGGGCCCATACATAGACTTGTACTCCTATAAGTCTTCAACCTATCGTTAAATTCTATATTTTGAGGCATTATTTTTTTAATCAATGTTGTTTTTAAAAAATCACTTAGTATTGGATAAGCTCCCAACTTCTTAATAAGCTTAAAGCATACCAAATCACGTAATACGGCAAATAAATTCATAAAAGTAAACAAAAGATTTAACTCCACATATTAATACGTGAATCGGAAACTTTGTAACCTTTTAATGAAAATTTCACGAACTGAGAATTATAAAATTTGGCACAGTTAAAGCTTGTAAGAAGAATTGTAAAAAATAGTATTTTTATATAATATGCATTTGAATTTAAAACACAAGTTAAAAAAAAATAAACATTAGACACGCTAACATACATTTAAAATATCTATGAACCTATTTTTGAAACTTACGGATTTTGAGGCTCCAACTTAAAATTTTAGATAAAAAAACTGTCCGACCCGTACTTTGGATGTAGAGGTCATATCTGCATTTATCGTGTCATTGCACAAAGTTTTGTAACGATAGAAACAAGTGCTTGTGACGCAACTTGTAACGATAGAAAAGAAAACTGTGTGAAATATTTTTGTGGGCTCCGGTTTTCAGAATGTATATAAATGTGTCGGTATAGAAATGTTCTATACATTTCTATATATATATATATATATATATATATATATATATATATATATATATATATATATATATATAATATTTTTTTTTATAGAAAAGGGTATTATAATATCTCAGAATATTTAGAAGACAAAAAGTTTGCAATTAATTGCTCATATCAATCTCATATTTATTTTTTATAATTTTGTAATATTGTAAAAAAAATATGATATGAAAAAAGATAAAACCCGCTGAGTTTCTTCCGTCTCAGTGTGTAGCCGCGTTTCCGATCCAGTAGTAGTTTAAAAAAAATTTGACGTGTCAAAATAACTTGTAAAAAGTTTTATTGATTACAGTTCTTCTGATTCCTGAATAAGATATAGCTATAGACGTTCAATTTTGAAATGTTTAATATTAATATGGTGACAACATCTAACTTATATTAGACTTCTAAATGATTTTGGACGCTGATTCTTTTTCGGATATTAGCCCCGTAGCTGCTGCGTACTTAGAATTTGACCGTTACTCTTATCTGAGAAACTCATTAGTGGTCTATGTATGTGGTTACCATCTGGTAATATCAAATTATGTTTAACGTTGCGTGAAAAATTGTAGGTGGAATATAATTAAAAACTTTAAAATATATAATCTTCCCGTTTTAGATTCATTATTCTCTACGCGTGAACTGGTTTTGACGCTATGACATTGACACCACCATGGACAGTGGACACGCAACTTAATTATAATGACTTATTTCAAATGAAATAAAATTCAAAGGTTAATAGGATCGCTTCCGTTTTACAGTGTCTAAAAGGCTTTATAATAATATAACATCACCTTAAAGATGGTGTCAAAAGCACTAAATATATTGTAAAAAGTTATATTAATCTTGGTCACCTAATCGTTGTCACCTTGGTATGTATACATCCAACCATAAGCAAACGAAGGTTGTTTTTTCATATTTTCAACCAACGAAAAGGCGGAGGTTTTCAGTTTGACATGTATGTAATATTGTTTGAATTGAATAATTGTGTATAATATACTTAGGCGTTCAAGCATGCACATTAAAAGCGTGTATTTTTGTATGTTTGTCCACGAATTTCTCGGGAAGTAAAAGTCATATCGAGATAATTGTTTTTCATTTAAATTAGGGAACAGTACAAGTTTTATCTAAATCAGTTCAGTAGTAAAAGTTTTGGAGATGTAAGTATACTGTGATATAAGTGTAGTATGATATATTGTAAAGTCGGCTTATTTTTTAAAACTACTATTAAGTAATAGTAATATTTTATTTCAAACCTAAATTCTCATTGAATTCAGTATTACGATCGTGATCTGTAAGGCGCAATACATTTTCCATATTTCTCAACTTGACCACGTTAATTCTGTTTTGATATCCATTACGTTTATTCATGCATCCTCCTTCCAGGGATAGTCATATTGCCGCACTATCCCTAGGCTTGGCCCTAAGAGAGACAGCCCTTAACAGTTATTACAATCGTAAGTGGCTTAAATGAAAACTACTTCTGTCACATCGTTCTTGTAACCCATTAAGCTCTAAGGCAGGCATAATCTCTCAAGAGACATAAGCTATTGTCATTTCGAATAAAGTTCTTTTTGACATACCTAATTCATAGTTTCAAACAAAATATGTGACCCTAATAATGTTAATAGAATATTTTGGTTATAAAAAATAAAGCTGGTGCTCAATGTGGCGGTACCTTTAAACAAAATATGAAAAAGTTCATTGCAAATGAAAGGTTACTTTAAATTAGCATGGTAATAAATTGAGTACCTACTAATTGTCATTGCGAATTGTTTACAATTTACGAAATAAAGTCAATTCTGGCCGGATATTGTTACACATCGTCTTATATACGTTTTTTTTTAAATTACTTTGCGGTAACTCATACTTCAAAGACGAAATTAAAGCAATTAATATGAAAGTTTCCGCGAAATGTTATATGTGACTGCTGTAACGCCACTGAAACTGAAATTAGTGTAGGTTATGCAACAAGGAACAAGGGTGAGTCCATAACTTAGATAAAGGAAACCACTACTAGATATGAAATAACTAAGCGAAAACCGTGTAATTTCGTCCCGAGTAATGGCGGACTTAAGAACAGCTGTTTACTGTCTAGATAACTCTCCTCCACTCCACACTGAAATTATAGAAAAATACGAATAAACGTTCAAATCAATTTAATATTTTGTAAATAAAGGGTTATTTGACATTTTACGTACATTGACAGCGTATTTTAGTAATGGCGTATTGGCCGCAACCTGTTTAAGGTGACGTTGTTTTCTTAAATGATTTGAAATTAGAGTACCGACAAAATTTTTGTAGCTTTGTCTATTATAAAAATTCGAACTTTTTAGACAGAGATAAAGCCATTTTTATATGTTCAGCGTTGGAATGCATGCAATTTAATAATTTTGATTGCTTATGGAAATTATGCAAAGTCCTTATCTTTCTCGTGTCAAAGGTATACCATACCTGGTATTTAGTCAAATCACCTACTATGAAAATCTTTGTAATATTTTAAAATTTCACTGTATTTATTATGTCCGAATAAGGCCTGTAAAAAAGTTATATTTTTTAAATGTAGCTTGTATTTGAGACATTTTTATTTGTTTGTGTTTTCTTTAATAACACTTAAAATGTTGCTTCTTAAATAAGGAAAGGTAATTAGTAGACTTCCCGTTACCTACTCTAGTTTGCTCTACATATTTTATTTGCTCTACATATTCGATTAATGGGCTCGTTTGTGAAATATTCAGTTTTAAAGTGCTAATTTTTGTTAAAGTCAAGGATCCTCTGCCTGCTCAACGGTTGGTTCTGGCAGTTGGAAAAAAATTATGGCTGTAACAAATATAATATAGTTAAAAGAAAAATTAGAACGGCTTAGAAGGCTTTACAAGGTTCTGAGTAATAATCAACTAGTGTTGAACCTGTAGTGGGAATATTATATTTGTCATTGATGTGAAATAGATTAAATGTTTATAAGTCCATAGTATGAAGCAATAAAAGCCCTATGCCTATTCAGCATTATTGTGATGGCAAATCTTCTTTCTCTCCTATAAAATTAACGCTATATTCGAAGGAAAATGTTTTACAAAGTATTTTATAAAAAGAAATATTCGAAACATATACGTAATATATATATATATATATATATATATATATATATATATATATATATATATATATATATATATATATATATTACGTATATGTTTCGAATATTTCTTTTTATAAAATACTTTGTTAATCATTTTCCATAATTCTCTTACAAAAAAAAAACAAGTGGCATCTATTTAATCTGTGGGCTGTGAATGACAAAATATTTTTCTTTGTTTACATATAATTTTCATCCTTTTTCATCTATGAACTTTCTCTATCGGATGCTGATGGTTGCATCACACTTCACAATTTAAACGCCCATGCCGTAGTTGCCACTGGCGACTCGTACTGTTTCGGCCCGCCAACACACAAGACGCCAGTCAAGAGTTTAATATTCCTAGTTGATTTAAGAACTCTAAAAAAGTGTCTGTGATACAATTTACATATTAGAAGAAAGTACTAATTTACCGAAAAATGATAACTATCTATCAACATGCGTTGGATTCTAGGCGAACTTTGCATGGATACACATCATTCACCTTATAAAACATAAAAATTATTAACATTAAATTTGTTCATGATTCGTTTCTATTATTGCCCTATGGTGAACATTCGCGTTGTTGGGTTGTTTGTCGTCTTTCTTTTACATTGGTGCTTTTTGTGAGTTAAATCGAGACAGACTACTGTCGACGGAGAATATGTGGCCACCTAGTTCGCCGTAACACAACCACGAAGTTTTATCACGACCAAGAGCCATGAATGTTTATACGACAATGTAGCCCGGCCTTTTAGTATTTTGACTAAATTCAATCAAAAGAAGATATAGAAGAAAGTCAAAAATCATTTTAATTTTTTTAACAGCTTTTTCGCGCGACAAAAGTACAACATCGAAAATAAAAGAAGTTAGGTACCTATCTACTAAATATGCATCGAAAATAAAAGAAGTTAGGTACCTATCTACTAAATTTGCATCGAAAATAAAAGAAGTTAGGTACCTATCTACTAAATATGCATCGAAAATAAAAGAAGTTAGGTACCTATCTACTAAATATGCATCGAAAATATGAAGCCAAATGATTTGTATAATCAATAATCAGACATGGATAGTTTTAAAAAACCGAGGAGATCGGACGAGGAATCGGAAGTCATGGGTTCGATTCCTGCGCGGACCAATAAATATTTGTATAATAGTTTTAGTTTATTCTTACTACCTATAATAATAAACATTTTAATTAATCTGCTTTATATTTTATTATTTTCCTCTTAATTTCTTTATATTATAGTGTTAATAAGATATCTGACGTGTTAGTCTTAGATGTCTGCTATTTAGAAAGAACTTCGGAATCTAGTAATGCCCGACGCGTTAGTTCGACACGTCTGCTATTTACAAAGTAGCTTCGGGCATCTAATGCGTCGGGTATTTACGAATATGCAGACCGGCCATTAGAAAACTATTTATTTTTTTACACATGTAGCCTACCTCTTCGGAGATACAAATGTAAATATACTTTATTTTTTTACACGGTATAACCATTTAAAACCAGGCTTTTTTAAAAACAACAATAAATCTTAAAATATATTTCCAATTAAAACATAAAACCAATATTTGTTTTAATTACTGTGAGTTGCATTAATAATGTCAGTGAATAATTAATTAACCAATGAATGACAATGAATCTTAAGATATTTTAACAAAATTTATAATACGCCAATTTATTAATTGGTATGAATTTTTCGGCTTGAAGTTCCTGTATTTTTTACTATTGCCCTTGAAACCATGGTCGTTGTATCGACTCCTGTCTATGAGCAATACTCATATGATGACAGCGCATTAATATTTTAAACACTCATTATTATTATTAACTTTGACATTATTATTATTAACTTTGACATTATTATTATTAACTTTGACATAATACACTGGTATCTTCAAAAGCTAATGTTTAAACTCTTATGGTGTGAAATGCTATTCGACTCTTTTGAAGTCTACGAACCTGAACCTTTTCTAAGAGACTTTAAAAGATCTAAATTTTAATAACACCAAGAATAAAACTGAAATTTCTATTAGAAAAATCCAACTTTAAATAGAAATTTCATTTTTATTCTTCGTGTTATTTAAATATCTATAAAAGTGGATTCATTTTCATAAGTAAAACAAAAATCGCATTTTTTAAGTTACGACAACTTACGTAGGACTCGTCGATATAGGTTTCGCGGAAAGTTGCCTTAATTTCTTCTTTAAATTATGGATTCCCAATAAACGCTTGAATTTAGGAAATTTTTGCTTTTTTATACGTCCAGATCAAACGGGGCTCATAGAGTGCCTATCTCATTTTTCATCCATACCTTCTTTCAAATTTATTCTCTTTTACCTAAAAAAGAATAGAACATCTAATGCCTAAAAGATTAGTTTCTAAAAGAGATCACCTGCCTCTCTGTCAGACAATCCATAAAAACTGACTAAACATGTGACTACCGACTACCGATTAATAATAATCACTAAGGTGATAGTATTCTGCAATATTCCGCCCACATTTGTTACCGCCGCTTTACCTATTTCTGCCGCTATAGCATCAGTTCCAGTTACTGTCATGTTCCGATTTGGAGGGTAAGGTAGCCGATAAACCCTATACCTCTGTTGAATCGGTTCCCCATATTGGTTGACCCCAGATGATAATAAAGAAAAAGATGATTTGATTTTTTAAATATAATTTAAGTGGCAGTGGGTCGCAATTTTTTGTAACATGTTAAGAGGGTCGCGTCTTGAAAAAGATTGATAAAGTGACTGTGCTAGGCAGTTCGTAAAAGGCGTACGATTGATTATTCAGATCACTTCAGAACGCACCATTAACATCATTAACATCTGTAGGCAGTGGTCGTCATTTTTCATCAGGAGAAATCGCTTGTTTGTTATTCTATGATACAAAAACAAGATCAGAAGAAGCCAAATTTTGTCTTTGATAGGTTGTCGGATTTGAAAAATCATCTTCAAGCCCGTTATCCCGAAGAGGTAGGCTGAGGTACAACAAGTCGCGAAGAGGTAGCAGAAGATACTAATGGCCGGTTTCCGAAACGCAAATTAATTTTAACAAGCGTTAACATAGTTTTTACAAAAAATGATTTATTTACATACAGATAATTTTTTGTTAAAATTAATTTGCGTTTCGGAAACCGGCCGTTAGTCCCACAATGTGATAGGTCTATCGCCAACCGGGCAACGTTGTTTTTGTCAGAAAATTGAAAAAAAAAAACACATTTTTTAACTGCCAACCCAGGAATCGAGCCCTGGACCTCATGTGGTTAACTCCGACACCGGACCACTAGACCACAGAGGCGAAATTGTCGGATTTATTTTGAGAATATTCGTCACGTATAGAACAGTAAAGGTTATAAAACAGCAATTTCTATAATTGTTTGAAAGGTTTAATGGTGACATTAATCGATATTGGTTATTGTGGAATTATTGAGTAATTTTATAATTTATCTATAGATACGATCAATTTGTTTTAATTCTTAACAGAGTAGTTGAGTTAAAATTACAATTTTAGTTTTTTCCGAAATGAGTTTAGGGGTCATTCATAGTTCTGTGTCACACATTAAGGGGGAGGAGAACTAACTAAATGTGACATTGTGTGACATGGGGCAAAGTTAAAAGCTTTATACTACAGCGCCCCGTTGGTCGAGTGGTTAGCGACCCTGACTACGCAATCGACGGGGCTCGGGTTCGATCCCCGACGGCGACAAGCATTTGTGTGATGAGCATTAATGTCTGTATTTCCGGGTTTGTGTGCTTATTAAATATATTCCAGTATTTATACATCTATTTCTATGTATTAGTATCGTTGACTAACACCCATAACACAAGCAAATAATTTGCTTACTTTGGGATTAGATCAATAAGTGTAATTTGTTTCGTGAATTTATTTATTTATTTATTATTATTATTATTTATAACGTGATATGTTTAAATTTAAAATATTAAAACTCGAAATTCATATGTAAACCAAACAATATTAAATAATCCATACATAATCCATACTAGTCCATACTATCCATACTAGTCTATACTAATATTATAAATGCGAAAGTAACTCTGTCTGTCTGTCTGTCTGTATGTTACGATTTCACGGCTAAACCGCTGAACCGATTTGGATAAAATTTGGTAAAAATATAGTTTAAGACCCAAGAAAGGACATAGGATAGTTCTTATCCCGGAAATCCCACGGGAACGGGAACTATGCGGGTTTTTATTTTAGAAATTTAAGTCGCGGGCACAGCTAGTAATAAATAAAATTGGAGTTTCTGTTTGTAATATTAAAATAACCGCTTTTTATTGCATGCATTTGAATGTTTACAAGGTATATATACCAAAATACATTTTCTTTTTACAATTTTTGTCTGTGTGTGTTTGATCCGCCTAATCTCTGAATGAGCTGCACCGATTTGGACGAGACTTTCACTGATGTAATAAAATATTTGTGAAATAGTACAAGTGTTTGACAAAATCAGTATGATGTAATAAGGTTACTCAAGCTATGAAACACTTTTTGTTTAAAAATTTTCCACGCGGGTAAAGACACAGGCATATCTAGTTATTAAATAAGTTCATTACTTATAAATATTAAATTAAAATATATGTAACGTCACATCAGGGAGGAAGTGGTATTACAAGAGTGCAGGCGCGTGCGCTCCTTGTAGGCAGAAAAGCAGTGCTTTACTTGCCATTCACAGATATTTTAATAAAACGTTCGTACGTTTTAGATGATTTTAATTAATAGTAAGTAAATGAATAAAATGTGTCATAATCATGTGCACGCCGCTGAAATCTATAAAAGAAAAAGTTTTTGTGGCCGAGTACTCCGTCGCATACTCAGTATCATAATCCTGTGCACGCCGCTGCAAGAGTGGGTTCATTTCAGTTTGGCTGGACCCAAAGGGTTGCACTTTTATAGCTCGTCCTCACAGTCTGCGTCAAGGATAACAATACTTTATTCTATTTAATAAAATAATCCGAGAGCTTATTTCATTGGTTCATCTACATATCCATATTTGTTGTTGTATGTTGGTTATCCTATTTGGCTAAGAGGTCCCGAGTTCGATTCCTGGGTCGAGCATTAGATGGGTTAGAATTTTTTGGGTTTATCCTCGAAAGCTAAAATTTCCACCACCAGCAGTTGATTCGTAAAGTATAACCAACTCCGTTTCCAAGAATCCGTACAGTCAAATCTTCTATATATATAAAAATCAATTACTGTTCGTTAGTCTCGCTAAAACTCGAGAACGGCTCTACTGATTTGGCTAATTTT
Organism: Apodemia mormo; assembly: GCA_036924255.1. Lineage (NCBI taxonomy): Eukaryota > Metazoa > Arthropoda > Insecta > Lepidoptera > Riodinidae > Apodemia > Apodemia mormo. The sequence continues at coordinate 21,450,909 of JAUPFN010000024.1, read as the reverse complement.
GAATTAATTGTTGAAGTCCAGGGAAGGTTTAAAAGGTGAGATAATATAGAAAAAATAGAGTAGTTAAAAAGGCAGAACAACGTTTGCCGGGTCAGCTATAGTATTAAATAAAATTCGGATACTTTTTGTGTAAATTGAGTTGTATAATAATATAATATATTACGATTTAATAATTTAATAAATTAACATATAATGAAATGGCGAATATTTTTATTTTAATTTACACGTTTCATTTTATATTTATTGGTGAGGCTTAATAGATTTAGTAGGTGATGCTTAAATTTTGCTTCAAAACCAATCTAATTCTGAAATTCACGTAAGGTAGGAGGTAAGTGTGCAGTGGCGCTAAAATGAAAACTTCCTCGTAAATTCGTAACGTAACAAGCCGAAGTTCTTGTTTCAGAGTTAGACATTGAGTTATATTATTATATAACATCACATGCACACACGAACTTGGAATAAAGGTATAATAAATCTTGTGTTTTTAAACTTATGCGTGTATTATTAAAAGCCCGGCACATGGATAACAATGCACAATTAACATTTGGTGTTTATAGGCTATGATTTTCACTCTACATCAGGAGAACCATCTACTTGTTTGCTATCTTATGATATAAAAAACGGACCGTCCTCATGATTTGATTTGAATAAGCCAACCGCTAAATAAACGAATCAGTGTACCAAATACTTAAAGAAATTGCAATACAGGCTCTATGGCTAAGCACACAAGTCCTTTTAAATGGTTTAACATCACTCGATAATACACTCATGTAAAAGAACATGTGTTGTTGTACTTGGCCTTAATATATTTCGGCATTGAAAGTATTGCGAGCGGATGTCGTGAGTGACATGTCAGGCCGTTTAGGGGCTTGATGCATTGTGGCGAAAATGGTCACGATTTGTAGGTTTTAGGGCTTTAAATACCGCCCAGTTGGCCAAGAGGTTAAATACTCTGACTATAAAATCGATAGGATTAGTAATTGATTTCTGAAAGGTGATAGCGTATGTGTGGTAAACATAGAAAGAAAGAAAAATAAAAATTGGTTAATTGCATGTCGGACCAATGTAGGGTTTCGAATTTGCCCATCACATTAATGCCCACAATATAATAATAAAGCGGACTAAGAAGAGGGCTTTAATTGTTTCATACAATGAAAATTTAATCTATTTAACGTCAATGACGAATATATCTGCGCCACTGGTGCACCGCCTATAAAACCTCTCTAAGTAAATTTTTTAAGATGGGTTTTCGAGTTTTTGAGTAATAAACACTTGTAAAGCCTTCTAAGCCGTGATAGTTTTTCTTTAAACTTCATTTTATTTACTACTACCACGAATTTTTTCCCACCCCCAAAATCAATCGTTTAGCTGGCAGAGGGTGGGGAGACAATTGCCTTTATCAACATTAGCACTTTAAAGTTTAATATTTTCCGAACAAATCCCTTAATCGAAACATTATTTTTATAAACCTACAGTATTTTTTGGAAACCTATCCAACGATACTTCCCACTATTAAATACGTATTTCAGTATTTATAAATATATATTTCTATGTACTATGTAAGCAGCAGTGTTACAGTTGACTAACACTGACCTCTATTGAGGTACTTTTAGAAAACACCCATATGAAAAGCAAATAATTTGCTTATTTTGGGAATAAATCAATTCGGTGGTTTGTCTAGACATATTTATTATTTATTGCATGCATATAGTATCCGTATTTTAATATTTAGCTGTACGGACTTTTGGAAACGGAGTGAGTAATACTTTACAAACCATCTGCTGCTGCTGAAATTTTAAGCTAGTTCATTAAATGAACTATATAGTCATTTAGCGACGCGTGTCGCATAGAATGAACTAATGAATGAATGAATGAATGAAATGAATCGCTCAAGGCTTAGCGACGAGTACGCGACACGCGTAGTCCAGACATTGAACGATTCCAAAGAGATGAAAACACTAGTTCTCTAGATGAGCTAAATGAGCTAAAGAGCTAAAAGAGTGATATAGCGAATCGGTCTCGATAGCCAATCGGTCGCCTTTTACCTGTCTGGCAGAACGACAGTTGGCCTATTCTTCAAAGGAGGCCGGAACCAACATGGGGAAAATTAGTATTAGTATTATAATATAATAATACTATAGTACTTTAGTAGTTATAATATTTTGTACTATTTTATAATATAATAATAGTATAGTACTTTAGTAGTTATAATATGTTGTACTATTTTAGTAGATAAGTAAGAAGAGGGGGCAAACGAGCAGGAGGTGCGTCTGATGGTAAGTGATCACCGCCACCAGAGGTCTCGCAGTTGCATTGCCGGTATTTACCCTTTTTTCTTTTGTACACGTTTTTTTCTACATTATTTTATTTATTCTCTTATTTTAGGCTTGCCGGAAGACATTTCTTTAGAGAGAAACTTGTAATTTTTTTACTTATTCTGACATATGTTTACTTTTTGTTATTTAAAAAAGTATCTTCACACCCGTATCCCTGAAGAAGTAGGCAGAGGTATAAGTGCACCCACGATTTGTCGAAGGTACTAAGTCCCAGAATGTTCTAGGTGGTAGACATGGAAATTATTCTTAAATTAGATTTACTGTTGTTAAAGATAATTAATATTTAACAGTTATTTATTTATGTTATATTATATCAGTAGTCGATATATAATAAGTATTAGAAGCAGTAAAAATACGAAGCTACCAAAAAAAGGCTCTCTAGAATAGTTTTGATAACTTTTAATAGTTATTATTATCACGGTCTCTCGAAATATTTTTAATGACATTATTATCATAAATCAAGTTAGCGAGAAAAAAAACGCTCTCTCAAATATTTTTAATAACATTATTATCATATTATATCAAGTTATTGGTAATTATAGTGATGCATAAAAATTACTAATATAAAATATAACAGTTGTTAATTGTTAAAAAATTTAATATGTTAACTGTTAAATGATCCATGGCTACTAGGTGGCAAGCCTTTCGCCAACCGGGTACTTTTTCCCGGGCAACGTTGTTCTTGTCAGAAAACTGAAAAACACGACCCGGGAACCAAACCCGGGACCTTATGTAGTCAACTCTGACACCGGACCACTAGGCCATAGAGGCGAAAAATTTTGTTATTTATGTGCAATAAATAATAAAATAAAATAAATAGAGTTTCATTATTTCGTCTGATGCACGGAACCATAAAACATGTCAAACACACGTGTAGATTCTGACTTGACCTTACTTCCTTCCGTCGGCGACATTGGAGTATTTTAAATGGCAACATATTTTCATACTTAACATGGCTTTATGTTTATACTTTAATACAATAACATAAAGTTTATTTTTGTACACACGACTCTATATTTTTTGCAGTACGATTCCGTTTATAGAATTGAACTTATCTGTAGATAAGTCCATGAAAACAATTACTGTATAGGTTTTATTAATTGGTATGTAATTTATAGAACTTGTTTATCGAACTACGCATAACGAGGAAGGGTAATGATTTTCACAGTGTACGTATACGGGTTGTTTGGTTAAAAACTGCACTTACTGAAGGTTGGTATTGAATACTTGATTCTGATACCAAATATGTAAAAAAATAAGTACTTAAATTTTGTCTTAATTATACAAAAAAATTTAGGCACGGATACCCGCGCATATATTTCAATTTTTACAAATAACGGTTTGTTGAAAACGTGACTAGACTTGCTATCGCGTCGCCGCGCTGTCTACTATACTTTTTGAATATGATTTCAAAAATTTTGTTTATTATATTGTAAGTCGCCGTCCCATTCGCTGATTGCTTAACTGTGGGTGAAGATTTGCGAAATACCCTCCGGTAACAACAGACAACCACGACATCCAAAACACGGGTCTTACCTGGCTGGGCTGATCGCACGGAGTGGCGTGAAGATTTGCGAAATACCCTCCGGTAACAACAGACAACCACGACTACCAAACCACGGGTCTTATCTGGCTGGGCTGATCGCACGGAGTGGCGTGAAGATTTGCGAAATACCCTCCGGTAACAACAGACAATCACGACTTCCAAAACACGGGTTTTATCTGGCTGGGCTGATCGCACGGAGTGGCCTGAAGATTTGCGAAATACCCTCCGGTAACAACAGACAACCACGACTTCCAAAACACGGGTCTTATCTGGCTGGGCTGATCGCACGGAGTGGCGTGAAGATTTGCGAAATACCCTCCGGTAACAACAGACAACCACGACTTCCAAAACACGAGTCTTACCTGGCTGGGCTGATCGCACGGAGTGGCGTGAAGATTTGCGAAATAACCTCCCGGTAACAACAGACAACCACGACATCCAAAACACGGGTCTTATCTGGCTGGGCTGATCGCACGGAGTGGCGTGAAGATTTGCGAAATAACCTCCCGGTAACAACAGACAACCACGACATCCAAAACACGGGTCTTATCTGGCTGGGCTGATCGCACGGAGTGGCCTGAAGATTTGCGAAATACCCTCCGGTAACAACAAACAACCACGACTTCCAAAAGATGACACCTAAAGACCTCTGCGTATTAGTGCAGAGCACTTGAAACTACGGGCAGGGGCGCATAGTCCCGAAATCGTTTCCCGTATCCCTGAAGAGGAATGCAGGACCAGTGTGTGTGTTACTGTATAGTTAGGCAATATTCTCCTACTTTAACTCTTTATTGGCTACATATGACTATTAAATATCAAGTCGTTTAATACGTAGTCTTTTGCTAGTTTGTGTATATTTTCAATCGTAAGTCAAAAACGATTGGACGGTGTAAACCGTGGTGCAAGGTGTTTATCGACCCCGATTGTTGACCTCTTGTTGGACCGGGCTCTCTTGGTGATTAGATCAGCAGTTGGCAAAAGTCTGAAAAGGTGAACAGTGTCATTAGCATGGTGACTACTAGGTGGTAGGGTTATGCAATGTCTCGCTCGAGTTTGGTCCATCGCCTTACCTTTTCCTGCCGCGATATCGTCAATGCTTGTCACTGTCGTGTTTTAGTTTGTAAGGTAAGGTAGCCGGTAAAGCATGTGGCATGATAATGCCTCCATACGGATAGCAACGCACCGTGTTTTTATGTGGGATCGCTTTGTCAAAGTTAGGTCGCCACGCCTTTTTGAAATATAGAAGTAAAGTTTGTATGTAATTTCCCGATTGTGCTAGAAGGAGAGTTTAGAAAATGAGAATATATATATCGCCGCGTTGGTCGAGTAGTTAGCGATCAACTGGACTCGAGTTCGATCCTCGACATCAAAAAAATTTGTGGGATAAGCATAAATGTTTGTATATATATATATATATATATATATATATATATATATATATATATATATATATATATATATATATATATCTTTATCGTCTTTACTGTGAGAGACGTAGGCCGATTGGATTTTACTGTCATAGAAGGCTATTATTCTACAAGCCCTAACTTCACAAGCTCTACACCTTAGTCAAAATATGTAGCTTGGCTGTTTTTTTATACTACAAGCAATATTGTATAACTGAAAAGTAATGAACAATGAATAAATTTTTCACCTAACGCCCATGTGAAACGGCCTAGCTACATATTTTGACTAATATGTAGAGTAAGGACGTGTAGAGTTAGTAATTTAGCTTTATACGCAGATCTGATTTTAGCTCTTAGCTTAGTTTAGCTTTATACACTCTGATCTGATAACTTTTAGCATTGTTTCGCCGCGTCAACATTTTACATGACTATTTTTATTTTTTATACTAATGACTATTTTTATACCAATGACTATTTTTTTTAAACACGTATTTTTTATTTGTATTAAAAAGTCTGTATACTTGTAAAATTTTCAGATCACTAACAGAAAAAAGAAGTGGGAGTGATTTGCTAAAAATTCTGAAATACGTTTTTTATTATTTATAGCAAGATCCGAAAATTGATATAGGGACTATATCAATTTTCAGCCCTCTTGCATCAAAATTTTGTACGAAATTCGGTAAAACTTTCAAGTATTAGATTTTTTTCTTTGTGTACTAATACTGGCTTACATGCTAAATTTCAGCTTTCTAGGACTTCGTTAAGTACCCTCAGAATTTTGATGATCATCAGTGAGTGAGTCAGTGACAAATTCGCGATTTTTGTATATTAAGTAGTACGACGATACGACTTTAAAATTTTATAACTTTAATAAGTTCACTGTCGACATTATATCCCGATTTTTTTTTCATCTGGTTTAATCCAAACCTAAGTTATAGGGGCTGAAAAAACGACGAAGCGCTTCGAGAAAAGGTAGGTAGTGCTCTAGCGCTTCGATTGGCTTGTCGTGGCGGGGGCGCTGCCATGCCTCGAGAAATGTATTACAATTATGCTGGGGCCGTCCTTACGTCTATCGTCACAAAGCTTCGTGCAATGACACGATAAATGCAAATGTGACCGGCTATTACCGGCTATTGTCGCATACATTCCAGACTGCGTGTGCCTTAGCGCGCTAATATCTTCGAGACGAGAGCCGCAAATGCGGCCGAGGCATTAGCATCTTTTGAACCTCGTTAATCGTTATCTGTCTATCAAAGCGGGCTAATTGCACTTAGCTACACTACGAGCCATTGTGCGCAAAGGTGTAGTGGTCATTTCTGCTAATCCAGCTCATTCCAGAGGTCTAGTACCTTAGAAGGATTCTCAAATAGCTCCTTGTACGTTTTATTCTCTTTAAAGAACTGGGCCCTTAGGTACTGAACTTCCACGCACTCATATAGCACGTTTTGGGAGTTTTTTTATTGGTTTAGGCTCGTTAGACCTTATTAACGACAAACTATGTCACCGGATTTGATGTTTATTTACAACAAACGATGCTAATATAAGCACTTGGAGTGTTCGACAGGTGTGAAAAGGACTTCTATTAAAACAGTTTTAAATATAGCCTCTGTGGTCTAGTGGTCCAGTGTTGGCGTTGACCACATGAGGTCCTGGGTTACTTATGCATGTGGCCTTAGACCTCGCCACAAGATAGCAACGCACCATTAACATGTTTGGTGTCTATAGGCGACGATTGACTCTTTTCATCAAGAGATCCATCTGCTTGTTTACTATCTTATGATATAAAAAAAAAAAAAATTCTTAAACATAGCCTGGATCAAGATAGGAGATAATTTGGTTTGTAAATGTATTGCATCAAATTTAAATGCTACGAATGCAGTGGAGTAAAAGGTGATAATTGACATTATTAACCTTTCATATCCTTAGCGGTATAACCGTAATGGTTTCCTCTGCGCGAAGGTCTCTTCCTGCATTATTGGTGTCTAGGTCACACAGTGTCATGTGTTCGCTAAATGATTTATACGGTCGTGATTATTACATATGTTGTACATATTATACACATTTTATTTATATTTATATATATTTGTATAGAAGAAAGAAAATTTGTAAAATTTTAATGGATAAACTAAAAAACTACTGAATTGGCCTATCCGAGCAGCCTACACTTCACAATTTACATGCACTTGCCAAAGTCACCACTGGCGGTGATTCGGCCCAGTGTTTCAGCCCACCAACACTCGAGACGCCGGTCAAGAGTCATTAACGAGTCGCAATCCTGATGCCACTTACGCTCCCGCTCATCTTCAAGATATTGCCCAAAGCTGAGGTTCGGTCTTACAGGAGACACCCTTAGAGCGGGCTTTTAGCCTACTAAATAAAAAATCAGGCTAAGCCCTTTGCTCGCCCGAAACGTCCGGTTTTGTATTTGAACCTACGATTTAATTTCATTTCGAAAAAAAAATTACTGAACTGATTTTAATTAATTAAATATGGTTATGAATATGGCAAGTCGTATTATTCGGTATTTTTTTTATATCATAGGATAGCAAGCAAGCAGATGGGTCTCCTGATGGAAAGAGTCAACCATCGCCTATAGACACCAAAGATGTTAATGGTGCGTTGCTATCTTGCGGCGAGGTCTAATGCCACATGTATAATTTTACCGGCTACCTTACCCTCCAAACCGGAATACGACAGCGACAAGCACTGACGCTATTGCGGCAGGAATAGGTAAGGCGGTGGTACCAGACCAGGGCGAGACAATGCAGAACTCTACCACCTAGTAGCCACGATGGTAGTGACTCGATAACCAATCGGTCGCCTTTTACGACCTGCCTGACAGAACGGCAGTTGGCCTAATCTTCAAAGGAGGCCGGGACCAACACGGCGAATAACAGAAGTAATATTATTCAGTTATAATATTCAGCAGTAGCCAAAACTAATTTTTTACTCGAGCAAACGAAAAGTAATGATTTTGGGTGCCTCTTAGAAAAAGATAAGTATCGCTTTTAGACATTAAAAGGATTTTAATGGTGCGTTGTTAACTATTTGACGAAGATCTTCTTCTTCTCCTTCTTTCCGTGGGCGGGTCTCCGCAGCTCGACGACTAGCGCCTTTTTTGCATGTGGTTAGGATGGTCTTATTTTTGCCATCCCAACTCCTCCAGGAAGCCTAGCAACCCCTTGATGTGGGAGAAAGCTTCGGGGAGCAACCTCGGAGATCCGAGGTACTTGATCCGGTAGTTCGCCACGCCTTCGCATTCTAAGATGACGTAGACGGCCGTTTCTTATGTCTGCATGCAGACTCTGCACAGAGGACTGTCTGTAATACCCATGTTAAACATGTGTTTGTTAAAAGGACATGCGACGAAAATATTAAGCAATATGCATAACTTAACCAGTTTTCGGTTAACTTACCCACCAAACTATGACTATTGATGCTGTTGCGGCAGTATTAGAGATGGCGGTGGTACCAAACTCGGGCGATAGTTGTAGAAGTCTATCACTTGGTTAGTAATCCCAATTTTAGTTTTTTCCAACTAAATATTTTATATCATAAGGTAGCAAATGAGCAGATGGCTCTTCTGATGGAAAGAGAAACAGGAGCCAAGACCAACATGTGGAAATCCCCCGGGATTATTAATGTTCAAGACTAAATATAACAAAAATTGCGGGATCTTGAAAATTAGGATATTTTTTTATCATAGGAGAGCAAGCACTTTGGAAATAAATTACCATCGCCTATCTTATAGCCATCAAATTTGTTAACAGGGAACACTAAAGGGGAAAAGAATTTAAAAAAAAAACAAAAAATTTGTAAAATCCAAAAGTGCACGCCACAACGTTACGAACGATGTCAAACTGATAACCTATCTCTTTTTAAGTCGGTTCAAAAGGGTACTTACTATCTAGGGAGCTATAAAACGTGTTGTTGACTGGTTCAAAGTCATTCACATAACTTCCTAGTAGCTCACGCCGCGTAACGTAACATCACAATATCCGACGAACTGTTTCCAACTATTTAGTATTTCGCGCGGGTCCAATGTCGGCTCGAAGGCCAAGTGTCAAGATCTCGGTCGCTTGTTTACTATATTGTTTAAACTAGAGATGCGCCGAGTACTAGATAACTTGGTACCTATTAATAGATCCTGAGATGCACTGACGCATGTAGGACAAAACAAATAGATACAGAATTTACAAATACTTATTTTTTGCACGCCGCGGCGCATTCATTATTATCGGTTGAAAGAAAATGTATGGCTCAACAGTCATAGTTTGGTGGGTAAGTTAACCGAAAACTGGTTAAGTTATGCATATTGCTTAATATTTTCGTCGCATGTCCTTTTAACAAACATATGTTTAACATAGGTGTTACAGACAGTCCTCTGTGCAGAGCCTGCATGCAGACAGAAGCAACGGCTGCCCATGTCATCTTGGAATGCGAAGGTGTGGTGAACTACCGGGTCAAGTACCTTGGTAGGTCGCTCCCTGAAGCTTTCTTCCACATCAAGGGGTTGCTGGGCTTACTGGAGGAGTTGGGATGGCCGTAATAGGACCATCCCAACCACAAGCGAAAAAAGGCGCTAGTCAATATATATATATATATATATATATATATATATATATATATATATATATATATATATATTTTAATTTATTGTCCAAAACTTTCACATATTACATATATTGATAAAAACAGCTATGCACTAAAACTTTTACCGCCTTATTCCAAAACGAGGTCTAAATATAGTATCGACCTTAATACCAGTTTTGTTACTAGTACTAGATGAAACGTTATTATAAAATCGGGTTTAGCGCTATTCCGAGTATCTTCTATGGTTCTAAAGATAAACCTCCGCGACCCCTAGTTTAACTTTAATACTAAGCTCAAAACGTCAAACTTCAAAGTTGACATAAACGTCGTATTTGTTGTGAAATAATTGTTTGTAATTAAAATAATTAAAAATGGACATAAACGTAATTGATATAAAGGATTTAGAAGATTTAGAAGTATCGGAAACATACCAGAAGCTTAATAGACCCCAAAGTCGAGTGAATCCGTTTCACTTAAATGACGGAGACTTTCGAAAAAAATATAGATTCACAAAAACGTTTGCCAGCAAAATAGTGGATTTATTGCGAGAGTATTTAGTTCATGACCCTCGGGGACAGGCTCTCAGTCCTGAGTTGCAAGTGATTTGCGCATTACGCAACTGGGCTCGTCATGAGGTAAGTGTATAAACTTGATAATCTACATTACAAGCAATGCCAATATATTTCAATTTCTGGAAAACTTACTGAAATATTATTATTGTTTCTATAGATTCAAGACGATACTGCCGACTTACATGGTGTATCCCAGCCGACCATTAGCAAAACTTGTAAGAAAATAGCAGGGCTTTTAGCTGGATTGTCCCATGGATTTATAAAGATGCCAGCTACTTTAAATCAGCAAGAAGAAGCAATGAGAAAGTTTCGCCGTATAGCTAATTTTTTATAACAAAACCTAATCGTACCTACTTGAGGCACTCAGGTTCTTGTGCTTCAATAATAAATAAAAACAGACTAGCCATGGAAATACAGAAATATTAAGTAACTTGAAGTGCCGTTGTAAATATATTATTGAAATGTTTACTTTCGTATTTATTATAAACATTCGGATTAAATTACACGCGTCGCACACTTTTTTTTTTGCTTTTTTTTAAGTTTATTTCGTTGTACGCTAACTCGATACGTGTACACATGTAGGTATATAGTGGAAATAAAAACAAAATTCATATAATTTCAAAGTTTTCAGATTTAAGATAATTTTCATAGCAAAATTGTACTTATATTTTATTTGTCACTTTTGAACTCATAAATCACTTTTAATAAACAATTTGTTTTCTTTTCATATAAGTATGTTTGTTGTAACGGAACGTTGCATGTTACGCCGAGTGAATGAATGAATGGTTTAGAGTCATTTTAGCTTATAATCTGTGGATACAGGTTCATCCAAGGTCTATCTTCGGTATTAGCTAGTCCTCAGTTAGACTCGTTTTTGTAATAAGAATGAATTTTAGTACTGAATCTAACTTTAATGCCGTAACAAGCCTAGACTTCTTAATCTTGGTTTAAACCCAGATCTAGGCCTGTTTTTGTAATAAGGCGGTTAAAGTTTATCCGGCAGCACCTGTAGAGTCGTCTGTGGATAATATATTATTAATAAATTACAAAGAGTATATTATTATAATCACTATGTTTTACTGAATTATGTTATTAATATAGTATTTTTTTAATTTATATTTTAATGTTTTTTTTGCGAATAAAGCGATTGCAACTCAGTTGGTAATTCATTCAGACACAAGGGTAAAGTATATTGTAGCATCCTTTTACCATACACATTATTTACTCTAGGCAGAAGATATTTATCCATTTCTATGTATTACTTTCGTAACACCCAATACACAAGCATATAAATTGCTTACTTTGGGGTTAGTTCGATTCGTCATTTGTCCAGTGATATTTATTATTATAAATGTTATTATCATTAAAAAGTCCACCCACATCCACCATAATACAGGCAATAGAGGATTTTTTCCTGCACTAAATAGTAGGAGTATTTTTTTAAAGATAATAATAAATAGTAATAAATATTACTGGACAAATAACACGAATTGATCTGACCCCGAAGTAAGCAAATTATTTGCTTGTAGTATGTCAGTCGACGATACTAATACACAGAAATACATATATAAATACTCTAATATATTTAATAAACACCCAAACCCAGAAATACAAACATCTGTGCTCATCACACAATTGCCTATCCCTGCCGGGAATCGAACCCGGAGGCCATTGATTGCGTAGTCAGGGTCGCTAACCATTCGACCAACGGGGCGGTCAATAAAAGATAGATTTAGTATGAATGATGTATTGAATGTACATGCACAAATACTTAAAAAATAATACACATTACAAATTTCTTGCACTTGCAAAATAAATAGTCTTATAAATTGTAAACGGTAAGTAATATAACAAAATATTTGACAAAAACGGTGAGAAATTTAATTATCTATATCTATATAAATAAATAAAATTGGAGTGTCTGATTGTAATATTATAATAACCGCTTTTTACTACATGCATATGAATGTATACACGATACATATACCAAATTATCCTTTTTTAACAATTTTTGTCTGTCTGTCTGTATGTCTGTCTGTCTGTTTGTTCCGGCTAATACCTGGATCAGCTGGACCGATTGCTGATGTGATAGGGAATAACTTAGGCTACTTTTTTCGAAATTTTTCCACGCGGACGAAGTCGCGGGCTTAGCTAGTCTATAATAAAGCTCTTTACCATTTATATCTATGCCAGTGATATGCGAAACGGTTTTTCGCAAAATGGCCTCACTTCCACCCCCTAATTTATAAGTATTTTGTGCATTTACACTCAGTAAGTTATACTGAAATTGAGTATCTAGGTATACCAATCACCAACTCAATTTACTCTGCTCAACTCAACTCAGTTGTTCATTATGGACAATAATTATGGACAATTTTTTTTTAATTATATTTATATACGCCAAATATGTAGATATGTACGCAATACATTCGATTTTTAAGATAAATAATTTAATTGGCTTTTACTTACTTGCAACTACCTCACATAAAAGGTTATTTAACCAATTATATAATACACCACTAACACACTGAGTTTTAACCTGCGACCTATCCAAACTTTTCAACCACAAACGTAATTAGTTTTATGTGTTTTAATCTATGGACGTAACTACTAGGGCTGCCAACACTTTTTGTCAATAATACTAAGGGGCCTTACATTAATTGTCGAAGGGGCAAAAATTTATATATATATATATATATATATATATAAAGCCTGTTAGGTAGGTCGACCTACAACTTGTTGGGAGTAATAAGGTATATGATCCTTATTCCAAATACATTAAAACAAATGGCAGTATTTACTTAACCACCTAATTATCTTTGCGCCTACTTGCGGGAACGTATTGGTGCGTACGAATTATGAATTAATTGAATACTTAGGTTAAAATTTAAGGGTATGATTTTTTATTTATTTGGAATAAGAATCAGATACTCTATTACCCCCTATTATATATATATATATATATATATATATATATATATATATATATATATATATATATATATATATATATATATATATATATATATATATATATATGTAACCGGGCAATGTAGCCGGTAAACTTATGCATGTGGCATTAGACCTCGCCACAAGATAACAACGCACCATTAACATCTTTAGTGTCTATAGACGATGGTTGATTCCTTCCATCAGGAGATCCATCTGCTTGTTTGCTATCTTATGATATAAAAAAAAAAAAAAATTGGTGGCAACCCTACTAATCACTAAATCTAATTATTGTTTACCCACCCCATTTCCGATCTAATCTCGTTAGGACTGTCTTTGAACTTTGTTACAGTTATTTGAAATGTAACTTGTGTCAAATATCGTAATCATGTTAAAACGAATTAGTTCCTGTATTAAGGAAAAAATTATATAATTGATCCATCCGTCGCCGTAGTTAGAGCGTAGATTATATAATCTTAATGGCCGTGTGTGATCCTGTGATTTTGTTTCGTTATGGCTACATTTACAACAAACCTTCCGGTAGTAAATGACGCCGCTATCGTCCACCACCATTATGGTTTTGTTTCTGCTCTCTAGACACAATAGTTACCTTTTACCTTTTTTAACCATGACGGCTACCGCTTTTTAACCATGACAGTTATCACTAACTTTCAAACCATAGTGGTTATCCCTAACAAACAATAAACGAACACAACAATGAGCACAAGGAATATATTCACAGCTTCACATTGCAAGGAGTCAATAACTTGCCACACGTCGTCTTGCCGTTACGAGTGCTTAGTGGTACCGAGGACGGTACCACTAAGCACTCGTAGCTCCACAGTACCAGCTTCTTCCTCTTGATCGCATTCAACGTAGAGCGGTTCTAATCGTTGACGACCAGTCCCCCAATAATTCACGTAATTGATTAATGCGCTTAGGGCGCTCACACACATAAACACGATAGAACTTCGAGACAATGTGTAAGAAAATGTGTTAAACGCTTCGACCCGATTGTCGTTTAATTACATGAATTAGACCCGGCTATTTGTAATCGGCTTAACGCTACGTAGATATGTAGGTTCGCTCTGCATCTTTTATCGCATATTATGTCCTGCCCCCCAAGACAAGTGGCATCAACGCTTGGAGAATAGAAAACAAAATGTATGGATTTGACATAAGCTGTTGATACAAGCGTAAACGAATTTGTAATTGGTAGCCAAGTGTCATTCGTGAAACGAAACGTTATATTGTATCGATCATTTTTGATCAATTTCATACAAAACCTTAGCCAAGTGGCACTTTTGACAAGCAAAATTGGTGATCCAATGATTAGCGAACGCTAGAACCCTGTAAATTACGATAAAAATGGCGGATAATCACTATTATTTAATCAGCTGTTCTAAATCGTGGATAATATCTGTTACAATTTTTGATAATTTTAAAGTAAAATGAACGCAAATTGCCATAATTTAAGAGTCCTAACCTAACTAGGGGGTTTTCAATACATTTTGTTTTTTTAAGTCGCAGACGCCTTTGTAATGAATTTCGGTTTTCATCCCCTAACTCCACGGGGAATTAACTCAGAGCAAAGTGACCTTGACAAAAGTTGGTGTCCCTTACCCCCTCCACGCAATGGTGCAACAAAAAAGGGGTGTTATATAGGGTTGAAATTTTCCATAAAAATTTTTCTAAGTCCTGCGCACGCTCTGACCGCCAACCGAGCTCTCTGTTCATTCTAATATAACGCATTGGCGTCATTTCGACCAAATTGGTAGCCAAGTGGATTATGGCTTGTTTAACGTTCATTCTACCGAGGTCTATCGAATATTGTCTGTGAATTGACGGCGATGTCAGTTTGAAGTGTTATTTTCACAACGTGAATCAATCTCGGATGAATAATATACATGGATAGAATATATAAATAATATAAAAAAATAAGAACAGAGTCGCTATATCTGATTCAATTTTGATTGTATGTACCGCGTGAGTGCGAATAAGATAAAATATACTATCTTTTCTTCTTAATTACTGTCATGCCGTAAGTTTCTATATAGCTAACATGTTAATTGAACTCTGTCAGTACTACGGACTACCAATTTAAAGAGTTATAAAATTAAATACTGTCACCAAGATTTATGTATTTATCTTCCTTGCTATCAAATTTGATTGTGTTAACATATTTTAAGTAAATCCTCTTTACCTACCTTACAAGTGAACGTAGAATTGTGCAAAATGTTATCGATAGTCACATTTTAAAACTTATGTTTCAGATTTATGAAAGCTGATGATAAATTTATTATTAAAAATAAACAAAAATATGCAAACCTGAACATATAAAACTTCTTTTTTACGTATTTTTTGGCATACATATTTGCAGAAATGTAAAATTGATCGAAATCTATTGCTACACTGAAAATAAACTATCTTTCTTTGTTTCATTAAATTTACTAAATACAAGGGTTGTAACAAGAATATAGTGTTTATAACTTGAACTTATAGTGTCTGTAAAATATTTAAAGACGAAATATTATATTTATCATCATTAAGACATTGTCAGCATTTTGCAAACCTATCACTACTTACAATGTGTCTAGGCAGTTCGTTAGAAGCGAACAATTGGGTAAACGAGTCACTAGTATTGTGGCTTCTAAGTGGTAGGGTTCTGCATTGTCTCGCCCGGGTCTAATACCACTGGCCCACCTATTTCTGCAGCAATAGCAACAGTGCTTGTTACTGTCGTGTTCCGGTTTGGAGGGTAAGGCAGACGGTAAATGTATGCATGTGACATTAATACCCCCCCCCCCCCCCGCTCCACAAGGATATCAAAGCACCATTAATAATGTGCCACCAAAAGCCTTAATTTGCGTTAATTTTACTTTAAAATTATCAAAAATTCTCACAGATGTTATCCACGCTTTAGAACAGCTGATTAAATAATAGTGATCAACCGCCATTTTAAGCGTAATCTGCAGGGTTCTAGCGTTCGCTGATTATCGAATAATTCGCTACTATTTTGCTTGTCAAAAGTGCCACTTGGCTACGGTCTTGTACGAAAATTGACAAAAATGATCGATGCAATATAACGTTTCGTTTCACGAATGACACTTGGCTACCAATTACAAATTCGTTTACGCTCGTGTCAACAGCTTATGACAAATCCATAAATTTCTCTTTCTATTGTACTAACGTTGATGCCACATCTTGGGGGGCAAGTCTTTTTTGCTTTTAATGCACTTTTCATATAAATAAAACTTATAACCTCGGTGAAAATAATACTTCAAAGTGACGTTTACCGTCAATTCAGAGACAATATTCGATATACTTCGTAAAGTTCGTATGGAACGAACGTTGAACAAGCCATGATCCACTTGGCTACCAATTTGGCCTAAATATCGCCAAAGCGTAATATTTGAATAGTTACTGAGCGTTTGCCACTTGTCTAGGGGGGCTGGAAAGTTATCCAATGAATTGTTCGGATTAATTCCTGTCACTGAATTCCATCGTTGGACAACGTGACAAAATTTAAAGTTTCATCTGCCCCGTTGGTCGAGTGATGAGCGACCCTGATTATCAATCAACGGGGCTCGGGTTCGATCCCCGACGGGGACAAGAATTTGTGTGATCAGCATAAATGTTTGTATTTCCGGGTTTGGGTGTTTATTAAATATATTCTGGTATTTATATATGTATTCCTATGTGTTAGTATCGTTGACTAACACCCATAACACAACCAAATAATTTGTTTATTTTAGGGTTAGATCAGTAAGTGCAATTTGTCCCGTGAATACTTATTTATTATTATTTATCCTTATCACCTAGTATAACCTTATATGCTAACATAGTATGGTGGTCTAACGTCTATATCATAAGCAAATAATTTGTGTTATTAAGGGTTAGATAATTCTATACATTAATACGTGAAGGAAAACATTGAACCCATTTTGAGGGTTCCGTAACTAAAAGGTAAAACGGAACCCTATTACTAAGCATCCGCTGTCTGTCTGTCCGTCTGTCGATCTGTCACCAAACTGTATCTCATAAGCCGTGATAGCTAGAAAGCTGAAATTTTTGCTAATTATGTGTTTCCGTTGCCGCTATAACAACAAATAATAAAAATAAAAAATGAAAATATTACGATACAATAAACATGTTTTTCTGTATTTTTAATATGATGGTACGGAATCCTTCGTGCGCGAGTCAGACTCGCACTCGGCCGGTTTTTAAAACAATTGCACCAATAGTGGAGTATCAAATTTGACATAGTTAAAGTTTACATTGCGAAGGACTACAGAAAACTAATATCACTACATAGTATAAAACAAAGTCGCTTTCTCTGTCTGTCCCTATGTCCCCATGTCCCTATGTATGCTTAAATCTTTAAAACTACGCAACGAATTTTGATGCGGTTTTTTTAATAGATAGATTGATTCTTAAAAAAGATTTAATATATAAACCTTTCGATATTCCCACGGGAACAAAAGCTACGCAGGTGAACGCGGGCAGGTCGCTAGTTTATAAATAAAATGCATTAGAAATACATTAAATTAATAAAAATAAACGTAACACACACTACATTCATGTGACATACATGATAATACACACACATCTGTATTACTTCCTTTACGGCTAAAATTAGTTGTCACACTTAAAAGAGATTTTAGTGTATGGTCGAATTTCGGCCACAGCCGAACGCTAGTTCATGTAGTTAGTGTAATTTGTGCAGTGAATGTATCACTGGATCTGGATCGGAATTAACACAAACATATTACATGTAGATGTCAAGGTGTTGTACGTTTATAAAAATTTTGACTCATTTTATAACACCAGTGTTAAATGTTAATTGATAATAGAACAGGTTGCTAGTGGTCTACAGCCATACTGACCCTGACTACTAGGTGGTAGAGTTTCGTCAACGTCTCGCCCGGGTATTTGGTACCACCGCCTTACTTTTTCCTGCCAAATAGCGTCAATAATTGCCATTGTCGTGTTCCGGTTTGGAGGGTAAGGTGGCCAGTAGAATTATTCATGTCGCATTGCACCACACAGATAGCAATGCACCATTAACCGCGCCGTTGGTTGAGTCGTTAGTGACCCCGACTACGCAATTAACGGGGCTCGGATTCGATCCCCGACGGGAACAAGCATTTGTGTGATGAGCATATATGTTTGTATTTCCGGGTTTGGGTGTTTATTAAATATATTCCAGTATTTATATATGCATTTCTATGTATTAAATAGTATCGCTGACTAACATCCATAACACAAGCAAATAATTTGCTAACTTTGGGGTTAGATCAGTGAGTGTAATTTGTCCCTTGAATATTTATTATTATTTATTAACATCTTTGTTGTCTATAGGCGATGATTTCTATTTCCATCACGAGAGCCATCTGCTTGTTTACTAACTTATGATATAAAAAACCGGCTAAGTGCGAGCCGGACTCGCGCACGAAGGGTTCCGTGTGGATACGTACGGATCCTTCGGGCGCTAGTCTGACGCGGGCGTATCGACGTATCGTCGCCACACTACGAGCTGCTACTGTTAATAGGATAACCCTAGCCTAATATCTAGTATGAAATTTGGTACAGTTAAAGTTAACATTGAAAAGTACAGTAATACCCCGGACTTACGCGATAGGTGGGACCGAGCGCTATCCGCGTAAGTCGAATTCGCGTAAGTCGGGGTACAATTTTGCATATACCTATAAAGTCATACAAAGTATGTTTAATTGGGACCGGAGACTATAATTTAGGAAATATAAAACAATAATTTAGGAAATAAATTTTAATTTAATTCTAGATAATATGACAAACTATATTAATAAAATGTATAAACACAATCTGAAGTTATTTTGATGTAGAAGGTTAAATCGCGAAGAAAATTAAATCGCGTAACTCCGAATTCGCGTAAGTCGAGGTAGCGTAAGTCGGGGTATTACTGTACTGCAGAAACTTATTATTTTTAACTATAATGCATAAGAAATAAATTATAAACATTGCACACACTACATTCCATCGACATACGTGATAATATGCACACACTGCCGTTCTGCCAGGCAGGTCGTAAAAGGCGACCGAGTGGCTTTGTGCGTCACAATCATCGTGACTACTAGGTGGTAGAGTTCTGCATCGGCTCGACCAGGTCAGGTACCACCGCCTTACCTATTCCTGCCGCAATAGCGTCAGTGCTTGTCGCTGTCGTGTTCCGGTTTGGAGGGTAAGGTAGCCGGTAAACTTATGCATGTGGCCTTAGACCTCGTCACAAGATAGCAACGCACCATTAACATCTTTGGTGTCTATAGGCGATGGTTGACTCTTTCCATCAGGAGACCCATCTGCTTGTTTGCTATCTTATGATATAAAAAAAAACATGTATACTATTTTCTTTCGTCAAACTTAACAGGTAAAAACAAACGTAATACTTACGCTACATTTATGTGACAGTGACATACATGATAATATATACACATGTGACACGTATACTATTTTCTTTCGTCAAACTTTGCACTTAATAACAAACGTTATACGTACGCTAAGTTCATGTGATAGTAACATACATGATAATTGATTTTGATAATATGTTTTTTTTATGTCATAAGATAGCAAACAAGCACACGGGTCTCTTGATGGAAAGAGTCAACCATCGCCTATAGACACCAAAGGTCTTAATGGTGCATTGCTATCTTGTGTCGAGGTCTAATGCCACATGCATAAGTTTACCGGCTACCTCACCCTCCAAACCGGAACAAGATAGTGACAAGCACTGACGCTATTGCGGCAGGAATAGGTAAGGCGGTGGTACCAGACCCGGGCGAGACAATGCAGAACTCTACCACCTAGTAGCCACGATGGTAGTGACTCGAATAGCCAATCGGTCGCCTTTTACGACCTGGCAGAACAGCAGTTGTCCTATTCTTCAAAAAAGCCCGGGTCCAACACAGGGGACTATTTTCTTTCGTCAAACTTAACACTTAAAGCACATGAACGTACGCTACGTTCATGTGACAGTAACATACATGATAATATGTGTACTATTTTCTTTCGTCAAACTTAACACTTAAAACACCTGAACGTACGCTACGTTCATGTGACAGTAACATACATGGTAATATGTGTACTATTTTCTTTCGTCAAACTTAACACTTAAAATACCTGAAGGTACGCTACGTTCATGTGATAGTAACATACATGATAATATGTGTACTATTTTCTTTCGTCAAACTTAACACTTAAAATACCTGAACGTACGCTACGTTCATGTGACAGTAACATACATGATAATATGTGTACTATTTTCTTTCGTCAAACTTAACACTTAAAACACATGAACGTACGCTACGTTCATGTGACAGTAACATACATGATAATATGTGTAGTATTTTCTTTCGTCAAACTTAACACTTAAAACACATGAACGTACGCTACGTTCATGTGACAGTAACATACATGATAATATGTGTAGTATTTTCTTTCGTCAAACTTAACACTTAAGGCTGCTCGCCCACGTCCGATAATCGGTGACCGATTTTTTGTAGGAGAAAAATAGAACGTACTGATAGTAATGGAGCAACGTACACGTCCTACAAAAAGTAGGTCAAAAATAAAATCGGTGCATCCCGACCGATCCGATTATCGGCAATAAACGGAACGTTCCGAAATGTATGTATCCACGCACACTACTCACCGACAGCCGGCCGGTGGTCAGTCGCATGCACTTGCTAGGGAAGGACGTCGTGTCAGTATGGAAATCGACATCGAAAATTTAATAGAAGAAATAGAAAAGCGGCCTGCTTTATACAACACACGATTGGCCGAGAACCATAGGAATAAAAAGAAAATGTTATGGGAAGAAATAATAATATGCCTTTCATTAAATTCTAGTTGGGCAACGTATAGCAAAATAGAAAAAACTAGATTCGGTAAATGGATTCAGTCATGCTTATTCAATTCTCAGTATTGTATCACAATTTTGTAAAAATTAGGTAGTAGATATATGTGGGTACCTTTTAATAGTGATCGAAGTTGGTTAGTACTATTAATAATGATCGAAATTGGTTATTACACATGATATTTTTTATCACTATCCAAATTGAATCCATGTTTTATAATCCTTCATGTGATAAACTTTTGCTGTATGACTTTTCAAAATAAACATAAAAAAATACTTCTCTTTCTCTTTTAGTGATTCTCCCGTACAAAAGTGAATCAACTGACCGGTCAGTTTGTATGAAAAGTCAAATTAGGGTGACTAGGGGCGGCCATAGTAAAATTAAGTAGTAGGATCAACACGTTTGCTTGAACAGTACAAAATAATCATTCTTTTCATTTTTAAATATGAATAAAAACAGTTTTCAAGAAATGTAATGAAATGAATGAATAATGTAATAAAAAACGAAGATAAAAAAAACTAAATTAAATTGTACCTCCTATATTGCGAATTAAAAAAAAATCATATCACACTAATAAATAATTCAAATGTTGATCAACCCAGAACTTTCTTTTCTCTCTTCTGTTCCTCAAAAATCAAACACAAACTTTCCCTTGTAAATCCACCTTCCTTTTTATATTTCATTCGTTCTCTCTGTCCATGACGTGCTTCTCCCTCGATAGCCAGCGACAAAATGACGGAGGTGTGGGTTGAGTCGGTCACAAAATCGGTGATAAGAATCGTAGGAAAAATCTGCCCTACTATCGCTCTTACAAAAAGTCTGACGTGGGTGAGCAGCCTGAAACACATGAACGTACGCTACGTTCATGTGACAGTAACATACATGTTAATATGAGTACTATTTTCTTTCGTCAAACTTAACACTTAAAACACATGAACGTACGTTACGTTCATGTGACAGTAACATACATGATAATATGTGTACTATTTTCTTTTGTCAAACTTAAAACTTAAAACAAACGTTATACGTACGCTACACTCATATAATAGTTACATACCTAGATGATAATATACACACATGTATACCTACTATTTTCTTTTGTCAAAGTTATGAGATTTTATTGTTTAGTCTATCATCACAGACTCACAAGGCGATCGCTAGAAGTGATTATTATACAAATTCTGGTCGGGATTCGACCACTAGGTTAATATATAACCAATTAAAACTATTATTACGAGTCAGTACATCACGCGATTTGTAGAATCTATGTTAAAATTATAATTTATTATAATAATTTCTCACGCGAATCAACAAAATTAAATGCGAATCGAAATTATTATTCAGAACAATAACCGAACAGAAATGATAGGCCAATCTAGAACATTTTACAATAATAACCACAATGGATACTTTAAGGTTAAACAAATCAAACAGATTACCAGCTGGTAGAGTTTTGCAACGTCCCGCCCGAGTGTTGGTTGTTGGTACCAGCGCCTTACCTATTCCTACGGCAATAGCATCAGTGCTTGTCACTGTCGTGTTCCGTTTTGGAGGGTATGGTAGCCGGTAAACATCTGCACGTGGTAGCAAGACCTCGCCACACAGATATCAACCCATCGTCAACATCTATAGTATCTATAGGCGATGGAAGAGGGTATTATAAAAACTCAGATTATTTAGCAGAAAAACAAGCCTGGGAATAATTGCTCCTCAGGCTAATCTCTTATATTTTTTGTAATATGAAATAATTCTTGTAATATTGTAACACATTTATTATAAAAAAAATTATAAACAAAAAAGAGAAGCTCGCTGAGTTCCTTCTGCCGGATCTTCTCAGTGTGTGAGCGTGTTCCGATCCCGTAGTTTGTTGCTATCTTATGATATAGAAAAAACTTTGAAAAACTGAACAACTGATTTCTAATCTGATTTTTTATACGATTTGATGTAAACAAGCAGATGACAGTGGAAAGAGATAACCATCGCCTATAGTCATTAAAGATGTTACTGGTGCGTTGCTGTCCGTGTGAGGGGATGTTAATTCCCCGTACGTAAGTTTACCGAATACCTTATCATGCAAATCTGACAACTTCTCCTGTAATTAGAGCTAATTCAATTAAGGTTTTATTAATTGTACTAGCTGTTGCCCGCGACTTCGTTCGCGCGGACTTCGTTTACTCCACACAGCTTCTCCCCCGTAGGTGATAGCGTGATAATATGTAGCCTATATGTTGACCAGATCTATTAGTAATATTCATACAAAATTTGAAGTAAATTAATGTAGTACATTTTGAGTTTACCCCGGACATACATACAGACAAACAGACAAACAGACAAAAATTCTAAAAACTATATTTTTGGCTTCGATATCGATTGTAGATCACGCCACAAGTATTCTTTTAAAAAAAATATTCAGTGTACAGTTTTGACTTTCCTACGATTTTATTATATGTATAGATATCTATCTATATACATACTAGCTGTTGCCAGCGACTTCGTCCGCGCGAGCTTCGTTTACTCCGCACAGCACCTGGCCGCTAGGTGATAGTGTCATAATATGTAACCTATAAGTTGACCCGACCTGTTAGTAATATTCATGCAAAATTTGAAGTAAATCCATGCAGTACTTTTTGAGTTTACCCCTGACATACATACAGACAAACAGACAAACAGATAAACAGACAAACAGACAAACAGACAAACAGACAAACAGACAAACAGACAAACAGACAAACAGACAAACAGACAAACAGACAAACAGACAAACAGACAAACAGACAAACAGACAAACAGACAAACAGACAAACAGACAAACAGACAAACAGACAAACAGACAAACAGACAAACAGACAAACAGACAAACAGACAAACAGACAAACAGACAAACAGACAAACAGACAAACAGACAAACAGACAAACAGACAAACAGACAAACAGACAAACAGACAAACAGACAAACAGACAAACAGACAAACAGACAAACAGACAAACAGACAAACAGACAAACAGACAAACAGACAAACAGACAAACAGACAAACAGACAAACAGACAAACAGACAAACAGACAAACAGACAAACAGACAAACAGACAAACAGACAAACAGACAAACAGACAAACAGACAAACAGACAGACAGACAGACAGACAGACAGACAAACAGACAAACGGACAAACGGACAAACGGACAAACAGACAAACAGACAAACAGACAAACAGACAAACAGACAAACAGACAAACAGACAGACAGACAGACAGACAAACAGACAAACAGACAAACAGACAAACAGACAAAAATTCTAAAAAATATATTTTTGGCTTCGATATCGATTGTAGATCACGCCCCAAGTATTCTTTTAAAAAAATATTCAATGTACAGTTTTGACTTTCCTACGATTTTATTATATGTATAGATATCTATCTATATACATACTAGCTGTTGCCAGCGACTTCGTCCGCGCGAGCTTCGTTTACTCCGCACAGCACCTGGCCGCTAGGTGATAGTGTCATAATATGTAGCCTATAAGTTGACCCGACCTGTTAGTAATATTCATGCAAAATTTGAAGTAAATCCATGCAGTACTTTTTGAGTTTACCCCTGACATACATACAGACAAACAGACAAACAGATAAACAGACAAACAGACAAACAGACAAACAGACAAACAGACAAACAGACAAACAGACAAACAGACAAACAGACAAACAGACAAACAGACAAACAGACAAACAGACAGACAGACAAACAGACAAACAGACAAACAGACAAACAGACAAACAGACAAACAGACAAACAGACAAACAGACAAACAGACAAACAGACAAACAGACAAACAGACAAACAGACAAACAGACAAACAGACAAACAGACAAACAGACAAACAGACAAACAGACAAACAGACAAACAGACAAACAGACAAACAGACAAACAGACAAACAGACAAACAGACAAACAGACAAACAGACAAACAGACAGACAGACAGACAGACAGACAGACAGACAGACAGACAGACAGACAGACAAACAGACAAACAGACAAACAGACAAACAGACAAACAGACAAACAGACAAACAGACAAAAATTCTAAAAAATATATTTTTGGCTTCGATATCGATTGTAGATCACGCCCCAAGTATTCTTTTAAAAAAATATTCAATGTACAGTTTTGACTTTCCTACGATTTTATTATATATATAGATAATCGCCTCTGTGGTCTAGCGGTCCAGCGTTGGCGTTTACCACATGAGGTCCCGGGTTCGATTTCCGGGTCGGGCATATAAAAAAGTGTTTTTTTTTTTCAGTTTTTCTGAGAAACACATAATTGCCCGGGATTGGAAAATGCCCGGTTGGCGATATTGGTCCCAAAAATGTGATAGGCTTGCCACCTATCACATTTGTGGGACCAAGTATCTTCGGCTAATCGTGGGTGCACTTGTTGTACCTCTGCCTACCCCTTCGGGGATATGGGCGTGAAGATACAATCGATATCGAAGCCAAAAATAAAGTTATTAGAATTTTTGTCTGTTTGTCTGTATGTGTGTCCGGGGTAAACTCAAAAAGTACTGCATGGATTTACCTCAAATTTTGCATGAATATTACTAATCGGTCAGGTCAACATATAGACATATTATAACGCTATCACCTACGGGGGAGGGGCTGTGCGGAGTAAACTAAGTTCGCGCGGACAAAGTCGCTGGCAACAGCTAGTATAGATATTTTTTTCACTGATATTCCACAATCATGAGACATATCTTTTTCTAGAACACTAATTACACGTACCTAATTCTTATGATTAATATAACTCGACAATGTAATAATATTATTAATGTATTAATATTTTTAATAACAATTTTTATAAGGTTAATTTTCCTACCAATAAAATTTAAGTTGCATGCTGTTCATACGGCAAAATATATAATGTAAGCATTGATATAAAAACCCAATGTAAGAGCAATGTAACCAACCCTATTTTTTCTGCAATAAATAATTGATTGATTGATTGATTAAACGACAGTGACAAGCTATTGCGGGAGGACTAGGTAAGGCGGTGGTACCGAACCTGAGACACGTTGTGGAACTCTCCTACCTAGTAGTCACGATGGTATTACCATCTTTAGGTCAATCATTCGCCTTTTACAAATTACCTGGCAGAATGGCAGGTGCTCTATTCATTGACGGGGCCCGGACCAACTCCGGTTTTCTGCAGTTCTCTATACTAGCGATCGCCCTGAGACCGAAATTCAACCATAGCTAAACAATAAAATCTCTTTTGGCAACTGACATTAGCCGTAAAGAAAATAGTATACATATATATAAATAAATAAATAATAATAAATATTCACGGGACAAATTACACTTATTGATCTAACCCCAAAGTAAGCAAATTATTTGCTTGTGTTATGGGTGTTAGTTAACGATACTAATACATAGAAATACATATATAAATACTTTTACATACATAATAAACACTCAAACCCGGAAATACAAACATTTATGCTCATCACACAAATGCTTGTCCCCGTCGGGGATCGAACCCGAGCCCTGTTGATTGCGTAGTCAGGGTCACTAACCACTCTACCAACGGGGCGGTCGATGTACATATGTACATAATATTATGTATTTACTAGCTGACCCGGTAAACGTTGTTTTGTCATATAAATTATTTAATTAAAAAAATACGGGTACTACCCTGCTATCACCATAGCAGGGTAAAAATTTAGAGTTGTAGGTATATTCAATGCTGAATCATAAAAAAATAAAAATTAAAAAAAATTGACCATAAAATAAAAAAATATTTTTAGGGGTGGACAACCCTTATCACTTAGGGGTATAAAAGATAGCCGATTCTCAGATCTACTGAATATGCATACGAAATTTCATCAAAATCGGTCAAGCAGTTTCGGAGGAGTACGGGAACGAACATTGTGACACGAGAATTTTATATATAAGATATTAATATTATAAACCTGAAAGTTTGGATGTTTGGATGTATGGATGGAGGTTTGGTACTCAATTCCGCCAAAACTACTGAACAATTTAGATGAAATTTGGCACACAGGTAGAAGATAACCTGGAATAGCACATAGGCTACTTTCTATCCCGGAAAAATGAATTATTTTCGCGGGATTCAACGAAAACTTTTGTGTTGCAGCGGGCTGTAGAGTGGAGCTAGTAAAGTAAACCTAGTGTGTGTAATGTTTCTTTCTATTAGACCGTGGTCCCATAAACAAACTTTTCATTGATTAATAACAAGCTGAATTTTTGTGAACAGCTTCGTTTTGACGAGACAACCATCTTTTCTATTTTTGCAAATTCTCGAATCGGGTAACTAATAAAGATAGATAAAAAAGAAAACGTTTCTACTTTACGTGTAGGACAATGTTACCCTTGAATTTCCATAATAATTAACAAGCTATTATGAGAAAATTAGGTTTTTTTTAAATTGATTAATATCAATTTAAAAATCTCATAATTCCGAAACCTAAGTCAGAAAATCCATTGAATATGTAGGACAAAAGTTTCATCGTGTTTTTTATAATATAATCAAGCGATTAAAGTCAAAAATAGTGATTGCAGTTATTAATAAATATTTTTTCCTTCACCGAATCAAAATTTTCAAAGCCCTATATTTATTAGGTACTCGATTCGAGATTTTTTTAAGATATAAAAGATGGTTTAAAACGATGCTGTTCACAAAAATTCAGCTTCTTATGTATCAACAAAATTTTGTACGTGACACCACGGTCTATATTAATTTAATATAGGTACTTCAAATATATCTGTACATACAAATAAATAAAGTTGGAGCGTCTGTAATATTAAAAAACCGCTGTTTAATAAATGCATATGGATTTATATATATATATATATATATATATATATATATATATATATATATATATATATATATATATATATATATATATATATATATTACGGTACATAAACCAGCATAACATTTTTTTTTACAATTTTTATCTATCTGTTTGTCTCGGATAATCACTTAAACGGCTGGGCCAATTTTGACGAGACCTTCACTGGCAGATAGCTGATGTATTACGAAGTAACTTAGGTTACTTTTATTTTAGAAATTTACCCACGCGGACGAATTGCGGGCACAGCTAGTATCTATACATATAATAAAATCTTAGGAAAGTCAAAACTGTACAATGAATATTTTTTTAAAAGAATACTTGGGCGTGATCTACAATCGATATCGAAGCCTAAAATATAGTTTTTAGAATTTTTGTCTGTTTGTCTGTTTGTCTGTTTGTCTGTTTGTCTGCTTGTCTGCTTGTCTGTTTGTCTGTTTGTCTGTATGTCTGTTTGTCTGTTTGTCTGTTTGTCTGTATGTATGTCCGGGGTAAACTCAAAAAGTACTGCATGGATTTACTTCAAATTTTGCATGAATATTACTAACAGGTCGGGTCAACATATAGGCCACATATTATCTCGCTATCACCTATGGGGGAGGAGCTGTGCGGAGTAAACGAAGTCCACGCGGACAAAGTCGCTGGCAACAGCTAGACAACAACAATATGATTTATAAATATAATAAACTAGCTGTTCTCTGCTACTTCGTTCGCGACATTCTAAAACATCACTTCCTTTTGACTAATCGAGTAAACAATCAGCCTACGTTATTCAGAAATTATCGCCTTTGTGGTTTAGTTTTTTTTTTATTTTTATACCATAAGATAGCAAACAAGCAGATGGGTCTCCTGATGGAAAGAGTCAACCATCGCCTATAGACACCAAAGATGTTAATGGTGCGTTGCTATCTTGTGGCGAGGTCTAATGCCACATGCATAAGTTTACCGGCTACCTTACCCACCAAATTAGTGGTCCGGTATCGGTATTGGCCACATGAGAAATGGCATGGGAAGTTCAAAATGTGTTATTTCTGATAAAATTAACGTTGCCGGGATTGGATAAGTGCCCGGTTGGCGATAGGCTTGCCACCTATCACATTGTGGGACTAAGTACTTTCAGTTAATCGTTGGTGCCCGTATCCCCGAAGAGGTAAGCAGAGGTACAACAAGCCTATCTCTTCGGGGATACGGGCGTGAAGATATTTTACTCAGGAATAATCGAGCTTTCTATTGGTGAAAGTTAAAAATCAGTCCAGTAGCTTTTGAGTGCATTCATTACAAACAAACAAAACTTACTTCTTTGTCATATTAGCTAGTGTAAGCATAGAAACTTCAAAGTTTTGTTAAAACAAACCTTCACACATATTTTTGAAGGGTCAACTTTTTTACACCTACTATCTACCGAATCAATATCTATATGCTTATCTCTTTATTTTATTAAATTCCTGTAGATTTATTGGTTTTTAACAGATTAAACTGTAATTTTAAATGTAGGTGTCAAACCATTGATTTTCAGAGAAGTGAATAAAAATTTTTTGTTTCTTATCTTTGTGATTTTTTCATTTATAATCGATCTTTATAGATATTAAGGGGACCATGGTCTTAATGCATTTTTTTAAGGCTATTATTTAAAATAATATGTGTGTAAAATATAACGTATTTTACGACAAACTAATGTCCCCTACACAATTGAAATTACGGGTCTTGATTTGTTACCTTAACTGTAAACGACTAGATTTTTAAGGGAATTATCATAATTTTGGATGATAATTTGACCAGAAAAATTATTAAAAATAATATTCAAAAATGCATATCATTTGCAGTTTCAGCGTTATATTCACTTAATCAGCTAAGAATTTTTTTTCACGTGAAAACTAATTATCTCGGAGATGAAATTTACTTAGATCAATTTTGTTAGTAAAAGACTACCTATCTAAATACAAAAATTTGTCAAAACCATAAGAGCCGTTTCGGAGGGAACAATTAAATACAAAATATTCAAGATTGCTTGTTTAAAGTGTAGGATATAGATCCATACCGTACGTGTTAGTAATTTTCGCGTATCTGTGTACAATGTCACCTAGACTTGTTTACGGACACCTTTTACCGCGCATCTCTACGATATTATAAAACTGAGTGTATGAAGGCGCGCGCCCGCAGTTGTACCGAGCTACTGAGCGAGTCGCACGCTCCTGTTATGCTTAAGTGGTAATCCCACGCGCTACAGACATGGAGGTGACACCTCCTAGCCAGGTCGCGCCCGAACCGGACGAGGGCATCGCCACCGACCGACGTCCATCCACCGACGACCACGCTGACCTATCCGACACGGCTTCCGAAACTGGATCTGGTGGTGGAAAAGACTCCGGGTGTGAAGTTGCCCCTGACGCACAAGAACCGCCGTATAATCCTCCAGATGAGGAATTGGCGAATAGAATAGTGTCTCAAGTGGAGTTTTATTTTTCTGACGCGAACATCACAAAAGATGCCTTCCTTTTGAAGCATGTACGTCGTAACAAGGAAGGGTATGTCTCTCTCAAGCTTATATCTAGCTTCAAACGTGTAAAACATCTGACGAAAGACTGGAGAGTGGTTGCTGAAGCGTTAAAGAAATCTACGAAGTTGGAAATCAATGAATTGGGAACTAAACTACGTCGGATAGACCCTCTGCCGGCATACGATGAAACGACACCATCACGTACTGTGGTCGCAGTGAGAATGCCTATAGATAGACCAACTGTGGAAAACGTTTCCAGATTATTTGCAAGTTGTGGTGAAATTGCTCTAGTGAGGGTATTGCGGCCTGGGAATCCAGTTCCAGCGGATGTCCGTCAGTTTTTGAATAAAAATCCAAGTCTGGTCAATTGTGTTTGTGCTTTAGTTGAGTTTACGGAGTCAGAAGCAGCCAGAGGTGCCTTACGTCTCCAGAGCTCTGATGATGAAGGCATGCGTGTGTATGAATTGAATGGTGTACCCCGTGATCCAAAACGGAAGACCCCTGTGCGACGTATTCCCTCTCGCCGTCACGAGTGCGAATACTCCTCATGCTGTAGTGGTTCTGAAGCTGAATACGATTATAGATATGGAAGTCCATTTTACAGGAGAAGTTCTAGTGGCTTCTTTGCGCCGCGTTCTCCTGAAATTCAAACATGGGTTCCTCGTCGACAATCAACATGCAGCCACAGTTCAGATTCAGGTGTGTCATTCTTTTGTGGTTCGAGAAGGGCATCACAGGCAAGCACTGGTAGTGTAAGTAGTAATGAAGGTTGGTTGGCTCGAAGGTTATCTGGTTGTTCGATTACTGGGACAGAATGTGGAGGAAGGCGGTTATCCTGTGCTCCAAGGTTCGAACCTCGATCGCCTGTGGTACCAGATGGGACTAGAGGTTTCCACGCCGCGGCTCGCCAGCGTAGAATCTCGGACCTTGCGTTGTATTCGCGCTAGAAAGTGTCCGCCAAGCGTGACACCTTTCTAATCATGTTGGATAACGAACTACCTTTCACGTTCTGGCCACTTAGTTTTTAATCTTCGAGGAAGCGGTTTATTCGCATGTTTTATTAAGTATAATATAGTATGTTCATTTTTTCTTGCCTTATTTATACTATATTAGGGTTTTACGATACAAAATAGAGATTTAGGTGGCGAAAATAGTTATCTTGAAATCCAATTTAAAAATATGATTTAGTGCTTAAAATACTTTAAATATATCGATGAGTATTTTAATGACTTTTTTAAATAAGGTAAGATGAACAAACTATAAATGTATAGAATATAAAATTTCGAAAGTACAGTTTTAAGAATAAGTTATCAACAATTGTGATTGAAGTTAAGTTATATGATAATTTATGCCTTTTTATAAATAATTATAAGTATTTATAGTAATTTATTCCGCGTATTTATTGCGGGTAGGCGCTTTGGAGAGTTTTCATCCGCGTATGTCCGAGTTGTGAGCACAAAACTCAGAAAAACAAAATCGACATCCAAAGAGATTGTAGGCTCATGTTTGATAACTAGAGTGTTGGTGATCGCAAGTTGCGTAAAGTATTACTAAGATACAGTCAGCTATAATAATTCCAGTAAATATATTTACTAACTTACCAATATTTATGCAATTGTTTTCGCAATAAAAACACATTATTGAAACAATTTTATTTCCAAAATTTCCTTAAAATATTAGCATTAAAATATTATACACAAAAGTCCTAGTCCTAGTCAACGTATTAACTAAATAAAAGCACTCGCAGTTATTAATATAAAATGAGTAATAGGTACTGAGACCAAAAAATATGTCTGACAATATAGGTATATTATGTCAATTTTTCTTTGGTTTTTTTTGGAACATAAATTTATTTATGGTTGAGTAAGAAATTGTGTACATATAATTTTCAAAAATTGTTTTACTTGAATTCCAAATAATAAACATTATTTGTTGAAAAAGTTAAGCATAGACCTATTGAACTTTTTTTGATTTTCTATATGTCGTGTTTTCTGTAATTTTTTTTTAAATTTTATTAGCTCTTGTTTAGCAAGAAATAATGCAGTTGACTGTACGCTTACATAACACGATATGCTCTCGCGATCACGTGGGAATCCGCGATGCGCGAAGAAAACGACCGTCCATTTTTTTATACTTAATTAAATAAGTTATAATTAAGTCAGTCGCGCCATGTCAATTTAATTTAAGATTTTTCATTATTTTATAAGTTGTTGTGATTTTAATTTTTAGTCTCGCATTTTGGGAGTTATGTCATCAATTTTTTAAACCTTTGAGGTTACCCATAACCATATTTTGTATATAAATGCTATTTAACGGTGTAAAAAGTGTAATTTTTACACTCGTGTGATGTAAGCTAGCCGTCCCCTCACTCAGACGTTAATCATCACAAGAGTGTAAGAGACAGATTGAGTAGCAAGTTTTTATTTTTTACACATGCTTAATAATATGTAATTAGGAGTTCACCTATTAAAATTTAACACATGTTAAGCCGAGCTTTAAAACTATTTGCGCATTGTAATGACTTCATTTGTTAAATATACTACTTTACTTCGTCATAATTTGATCGTTAATGCTTTATTGTATAAAAATATGACAAATTCACTTGTTATCTGCTTAACTTACAAGGAAAATAGCCGAAATATACATATACAACAAAACTTTAATTAGTAATAAATAAATCTGATAAACATAAAATTAAGCACTTATACTGTTTTTCATTAAGATTATGACAATTTTATTAAAACGTGGGTAGGTGCTGTTGAATAATTTACATTCGATTATTATTTAAAAAGAGAAAGTACCTACTTGCATCTTAAAACTTGTTATAATTGTGACTTAATATGATTGTATCTTTTTATTTATTAAGTAAGTTTTGTCATTATATTATTAATAAAATCCAAGCAGTTTTAAGAAAAATGAAAAGTGTCGCATGAAATTTGTATTTTTGGTACTTTTTTTTGTATTTTTATCTAAATATTGGGATATATCTTTATTGAATATGAAACAGTTTTTTCATTTATAAATTGTTAAATTTTTAAGCGTTGAGGTCACGGATCGGGCAGAATAGTTTAATTTCTCTGTCTTGTACGAAAAAATGTTAGTTAATATAAACCTAGGTAGTAAGTAATTTCTATAACATTCAATGTATTTCTTTCTCCTACCTGGTGAAGATATTATGCTATTACTTCTATTTAGTGACATTTAAATGAAAATCTATTACATATTTAGTAAACTTATTCGAACAGGTAGCTTATTTAGGCAGAAAGATTTATTTTTAAGATTTAATACAAAAAAGGGTAACACAAAATTCTGTACATTTCCGAATTGTAAAATATGATGAGAGGACTGTATTCCGCTCGGGTTTTATTAGTAAGACTGTTTATGCAGCTATGTTAACGTTAAGTTAAAAAAATCTTCTTTTTTAAATAAGTTATTAAAAATCTTCTTTTTTAAAAACTTAGTCTTCGTCCAGCTGTTTTTTCTTTTTAATGTTATTAAAAATTGGTATTGGCATGGTTATTTTTTGACGTAAAATATTTTGCTTAGAATAAAATTATATTCAAACTACTACATAATTATTTAGTGAAATGGAAGTTTATGAACTTTGAATTTTGATAAATAAATAATCCTGTTCCTGACCGATCAACCAATTTGATCAGTGTGTTTTATGTTTTAAATATTTTATCTGTTCACTAATTAATTTATTCCTTAGTTAGCTCAATAATAATACTTTAATAAGCTAAAAAATATGTTAGGTAAATATTGTTATTTATCTAACCGGTTAAATTATTACCGTACCTTAATTTGTAAATTATGTTAAAACCTTTGTTAAATCCTGTAGTAATCTTATTATTATTATTATAGTTTTTATTAAATTACGTTATTTACTGCAATTTTTATAAGAATTGTTCACTCAATATAGTGATTCAATCGATTCAATGTTGTTCAGACTTTTGATATTAGGAAATATTTTTACGTGAACAAATCTATTTATTGCTCAATAGTCCTAAGAATTATTAAAGAATTCCTATATTTTTAAATTCAAAACCATGCTAGAAATTTGGGACACTTTCAGGTATTAGGTTATTTACATTAAGGTAATGTTTAAAAAGAAGCATTAAAAACATGTTTATGATGACACTATGGTGACCGCATCCTAACTGGCGGCCATTTTACTTTTTAGCAGATTTATTTAATTAAAAAAGTCTAGAAGAATTTATTACTTTTATAAATTATTGTAATTTTCTCATTCACATACACAGATGTAATAACTCCCAAAACCGTTTTTTCCTTTAGCGAGGGGGACGCTATAAAACATTGGAACTTGCAGCACAATGTATATTTCGGTGCTAGTTGTCCTCCTCAAAAGTATTGTAATTATTTTTCAATATAAGATTTGAAACAAGTTGTTTTTTAATTGACCTCGATGTAGAAAGTAGGTTCTTTTTTGACCCCAGTTCACCTTGACGGATCGATTCTCACGCTGTGACAGTTGCAACAGGTTAAAAACGTAAAGGTGTGTACACACTTGGAAAATAAATTTATTGTAAAGTGGAATGAATCATCAGTTTTTCCATAAAAATTTAATTAGTAGTTAATAATAAAATATGAACTATTTTAGTAACGAGTCTCCTTATGCTATTATTATTATATATTATTGAAGGAAAGTTTGTTTGTTAGTTTTATTGCGTTGCAAGGGACCATCGCATATACGTTTTTAGGGTTCCGAAGTAAACTAGGAACCTTTATAGTTTCGCTATGTCCGTCCGTCTGTCCGTCCGTCCGTCCGTCCACACGATAGCTCGGAGATTAATTTGGCACGAATATACATATTAGAAACGTCAACAAAGTGGCAACATAAAACAAAAAAATTTTTTTTTCAAGGTAACTCCCCTACATGTAAAGAGTTACGCATTTTTTTTCTCACGTACCCCATTGTGTGGGGTATCGTTGGGTAGGTTTTTAAAAATATTGTAGGCATGTGAAAACAATTTTTTGATAAGGGGCTCGTTTGTAAAATATTAACCTTTTAGGTGCTCATTTCTGTTAGGATCAGTTCCGCCCTCTGCAGGCTAAATGGTTGGTTTTGGAGGCGGGAAAAAAATTATGGTAGTAGTAAATATAATGAAGTTAAAAGGAAAACTATCACGGCTTAAAAGGCTTTACAAGTTTTGGAGTAATACTCGACCAACTTATAAAATGTACTTAGAGAAGTTTTTATAGGTGGTGAACCTGTGGTGCGGATATATATTTGTCATTGATTTTGAATAGCTTAAATGTTCATAGTATGAAACTATAAAAGCCCTCTTCTTAGTCCGCATTATTGTGATGGGCAACTTCGGAACCTTACATTGCGTGTGGCCCAACACACAATTTTTATGAAAAAGACAGAGAATAATTGAAACGCAATTACTGCAACAACCGACTTTCTATTACCTATATCTCTGGGGTGTTCCATTAGATCTTCGCCATATTATAATGGCACAATCGCCTCTGTGGGCTAGTGGTCTAGCATTGGCGTCGAACACATGAGGTCCCGGGTTCGATTCCCGGATCGGGCATATAAAAAAGTGTTTTTTCAGTTTTCTGATAAACACAAAGTTGCCCGGGATTGGAAAGTGCCCGGTTGGCGATAGGCTTGCACTTTTTGTACCTCTGCCTACCTCTTCGGGGAAACGGACTTGAAGATTCTTACTAAAATGGGACCGCAATGGAAATACAACCTCCTAAACAAAGAGATGAACCGAAATATGAACCAATGTTAAAAAAAATATTTTTTAACATCGGTTCATAAATGACCGAGTTCTGAGTTTTTTTTTATATCATAAGATAGCAAACAAGCAGATGGGTCTCCTGATGGAAAGAGTCAACCATCGCCTATAGACACCAAAGATGTTAATGGTGCGTTGCTATCTGTGGCGAGGTCTAATGCCACATGCATAAGTTTACCGGCTACCTTACCCTCCAAACCGGAACACGACAGTGACCAGCACTGACGCTATTGCAGCAGAAATAGGTAAGGCGGTGGTACCAGACCTGGTCGAGCCGATGCAGAACTCTACCTAGTAGTCACGATGGTAGTGACGCGCATAGCCACTCAGTCGCCTTTTACGACCTGCCTGGCAGAACATAAAAACACAACTGAATTAAGAACCGATTATTGATTTTGTTAAACACGTGTAGGTACGTTTCACAAATAAAATTTATTTATTTTAAAGCCAACCGGTTTCGCCTATTATAGCATCATTGGGCTCTCCCCCAAGAGGGGATTTTTGCATTTACTCGAGCACGTCAGATTAACAGAGGGGGGTACTTGGCATACTGTTGAGGCTCTTCACCTAATTTAAGCCCTTTATATGAAGGGTAGAAAAAAACAAAATTCCTATAACTTCGGCTTGTGGAAATTGTCAGATTATGTTTTTTTTTTGTTATTCTTACACCATTTCCACTATAATTAATGAAAATTCAGATGCGCTCCAAAATGTCAAATAACGTTTTCATTGCAATTTTGTGACTGTGAT
Organism: Apodemia mormo; assembly: GCA_036924255.1. Lineage (NCBI taxonomy): Eukaryota > Metazoa > Arthropoda > Insecta > Lepidoptera > Riodinidae > Apodemia > Apodemia mormo. Next base: position 21,413,726 of record JAUPFN010000024.1, on the reverse strand, counting down.
TTTTTAATTTTTAGCTGGCAATTAACTCACCATACCTTAATCTGATGCGAGTTAGTGTTTCCATGTCACAGTTTTTTTTAACATTTTTATCTGTAGATTTTTCCCCACTATTGAAATGAAAAACATATAACCTTTTATTTTTCCTACAATTTAATCTACAAAATCCAATAGGTCCCTACGACGCTCGAGTAACAGACCCATTTAGCATCTTGAGGTTCACTACTAGGACTTTTAATTCTTTATGCATGTGTGTATAAATAATATATAAACGAACCGTTGGGCTTTAAAAATTTTAGTTGTGAAACAGTGCGTATGTTTTTAACAAAATCAATACGATGCATTTTCACCAAGTACCTACCTACCTACGATGGGAAATATAAATCAATATAATTCTCCGTTTTTCAAAGACCGTTGAAAAATATTACTACACCAAGATATTGTATATTGTATATATAACCGATATAGAAATATTTTGCTATTTGTTTAAGTAATAATTAAATCGTAATATTTGACAGAAAAAATGTTGTTTTGTAATATTATGGATGTTGCAAATTATATAATTTTTAAATATGCATGGTGCATACTGCTATAATGGTATGCAAATATTAAACATTTAAGTTAGTTATCGATTATTGTCAGTGATCGGAATAAATAAATAGTGCAATTTGGCTAGATTGCGTGACTGTTATCTCAATATGAATGTATAATTAATCATCAAATTAATCATTGAATCCTACTAATTATGGTTTAGCAGGACGAAATAAAACTAATTATATTATTTACAAGGGGCGTTCAGTTTTTAATAGCTAAATAATTACTCGTTAACAGTATTATATGGAAAGAAGTCTGGAATACCTACATTCTTTGCAGGTATGCCAGCCTTTATTCTGTGTGCATTTTTATTTGTTTTATAGTTATGATTGTTCCGCGGTTATTGATCAAAACATCAATGCCAATCACAAGATAAGATTAGGTACAAATAAAATGCGTTCTTACGTAAAATCAAGTAGTGTCTCGGTATGAAGTTATGGAGCTTTGAAAATGCGTGTTCTTTAAATTGCATAAAAAAGTGAAATGCAGTTGGGAGTGGGATCCAGTGGCAAAAGTGCAAACTCATATTGATACATCATACAATCTATCCAAACAGTATGTATTGTAATATTTTTAACGTAGACTAGGTATCCTTAGGAAACAATACGACATGAATAAAACTGACCGTTTATTGTCCAAGCCGAAACACGACAGTGATGAGCATTGACGCTATTGGGACAAAAACAGGAAATGTAGGTACTAAAGTCGGGCAAAATGTGGAATTTTACCTAGAGAAGAGTTACGATGATAGTAAAAACTGACGAATTTTGGACAAACTGCGCGGCTAAATGACATGATATCCATACTAATATTATAAATGCGAAAGTAACTCGAGCGAAGCGAGCCCTACACTAGGCCACTTTCTATGCACTTTTGTGGTACATATTACTAAAAAATTATCGGACTTTTAGGTTTGTGCTTCGACGTAGTAGTTTAAATTCATGTCAAGATATGTTATCTACCATAAAAATACCATTTTACAAACCTTAAAAAAATAGAGTCTGTCTGACTCTTCTTCACGCATAAACCACTAAACCGATTTGAATGAAATTTGGTGTGAAGATAGTTTGGCACCCGAGAAAGGACACAAGATAGTTTTTATCCGGGAAATCCCATGGGAATGGGAATGGGTTTTAATTTTAGAATTTTTTTAAGCGGACGAAGTCGCGGGCAAAATTTAAATTGATTAATATCAACAAATCTCCCCGTGTTGGTTCCGGGCTCCTTTGAAGAATAGACCAATTGCTGTTCTGCCATGCAGGTCTTAAAAAGCGACCGTGACTACTAGGTGGTAGAGTTCTGCATTGTCTCGCCCGGGTCTAGTACCACCGCCTTACCTATTCCTGCCGCAATAGCGTCAGTGCTTGTCACTGCCGTGTTCCGGTTTGGAGAGTTAGGTAACCGGTAAACTTATGCATGTGGCATTAGACCTCGCCACAAAATAGCAATGCACCATTAACATCTTTGGCATCTATAGCCAGTAGTTATCTCTTTCCATCAGGAGGCCTATCTGCTTGTTTGCTATCTTATGATATAAAAAAAAATCAATATATAAACATTTTATCTGTAAATGTCTATACAATACAATACAATACAATAACTCTTTATTGTGCACCAAAAATATATGACAACATTATAAGTTACAACATAAAAATAATACAAGTAAGATACACAAAGGCGGTCTTATCACTAATAAATTGATCACAAGATAATTTATAGTTTTTATGCTCTTAAAAAATAATAATAATAAAAGTAACATCCGGTTATAGTTACACAGAAAAGCAAAACAAAACAAAACAAATAAAACAGTGGTAATACATAAACCTAAATAAGAAAAATTAAACAAAGTTACTAGGTACATAGAAATGACGTACTTTTGAAAGAGTTTAAACTTGGCGCCTTTCTGATATCTACTGGAAGAGAGTTCCAAAGCGTAACAGCTTGTGAGGTAAAGGAACGACTGTAATAAATAGTGTTCTGCGTTGGCACTAACAGGGAACGATTATCAGCCGATCTAAGATATTTGTGCTGGTTGTCACGGAAAATGAATCTTTCTTTCAAATAAGATGGAGATTTCAGATCATAGAGAGTGGAGTATAGCTGTGAGAGAATATCAGTATGACGACGAAGATGAATAGACAACCACTTGAGCTTGGCACGAAATTCGGAAACGTGGTCATACGAGGTCTACTAACATTAGGCTTCCTTATGGCAACGAAAACCATGACCTATATTAAAAAGTAGTGAGAATTATTGTTTTGCCATTTAGATAAGACTTATCGCTTCCTTATGAGTATCAAAGCCTATGATACTTATTTACATTGTGCTAGCGCCGAGTACTAAGTATATGGCAAACATTTCGTATGGAAATAGATACTTTATCTTTTTTCATTATTTGATATCAACTTTCATGTAATCTTACGAGAACAATTGAGAGTAAAGTATCATCACGTCAAGTATGACCGCGCTGTTGGTCGAGTGGTTAGCTACCCTGACTACGCAATTGACGGGGCTCGGGTTCGATCCCCGATGGGGACAAGTATTTATGTGATGAGCATATTTGTTTGTATTTCTGGGTTTGGGTGTTTATTAAATATATTCTAATATTTATTTATTATGTATTTCTATCGCCTCTGAGGTCTAGTGGTCCAGCATTGGCGTTGATCACATGAGGTCCCGGGTTCAATTCCCGGGTCGGGCACTTAAAAAAAGTGTTTATTCAGATTTCTGATAAACAAAAAGTTGCCTGGGATTGGAAAGTGCCCGGTTGGCGATAGGCTAGCCACCTATCACATTTGTGGAACCAAGTATCTTCGGCTAATCGTGGGTGCATTTGTTGTACATCTGCCTACCCCTTCGGGAATACGGACGTGAAGATACTTTACTTCTATGTATTAGTATCGTTGACTAACACCCATAACACAAGCAAATAATTTGCTTACTTTGGGGTTTATTTAACCCCAAAGTAAGGGTTATTTGTCCTGTGAATATTTATTTATTTATTACTAGCTGCAGCGTGCAGCCCGCTGCGTTATAAGTTTTTGGCAAATCCCGCGGGATCACCAAACTTTTCCGGGATAAAAAGTAGCCTATGTGCTATTCCAGATCATCATCTACCTGTGTGCCAAATTTCATTCAAATCTGTTCAATCGTTTTTGCGTGATTGAGTTACAAACATCCATCTAAACATCCATCCAAACATCCATCCAAACTTTCGCATTTATAATATTATAATATAATATAATATAGATTATCACGACGGCTTCCTTGTAGGGCAGGCAGAGTGAACCTCTATATACTTTCCGGTTTATCAAAATTCACCGGTTTGTTGGTTGGTGAGATGAGTGGTCCTCATTGCCGCATTTTACCAACCTAATAGCGATTACCAGAACTTGCAGCTTTACTTATTCCAAGACACGGATGGAGTAAGATACCTCCTGCCAGACCCCGAACTGCTACTAAGATTTTAGATTTTTGAGGAAAACCTTTAAAAAAATGTGTAAACGGTTGTTCCTACGGGCCTGAAACTTCCCACTAAATTAATCTATTTTAAGGCATCGGGTCAGACGGGAAAAACTGGTTTGCTAAATCACGTTTTTTTTGTATTGTATATGTACACACACACACACACATACATCTTTTTTTATTAAAAATGGCAGTAGGTATTGTAACAGACTTCATCTATCCCTTAAGAGGTTTAGTGTAATAAAAGAAAATAATAAGAATCTATACTATTTTTTTTTGTTAAAAATATGTCTGAATTATGTTTAATAAATAATATCAATGGAATTAAAGACGAAAATAAATAAAGAAAACTAATTCTCAATAATATATAAGACCTAAGAGATAAACATATAAAACCTTAAAAAGAGAATGACAGGAAGGAAAATTTGAGGAGAGAAGGATAATGACGGGATTGAAAAAAAGGGAAAAAACGGGGGATTTGTTTTAAAAGTGCTAGACGTTATAAAAGAGATTCTTCGTTTGAGACAATAATATAGATATATCAGGGATATTCCGGAGTGTAAATAATAATATAAATACTCTTAATGTGAGAAAAGAGATTGGTAAAAATTTGATTGATCAAAAAAACCGTGAGTATGTAGAATAGAGATTTATTCAGGGATTACGTATGTATTTATGCAACTTCGTATTTGATATGTAGTCGTTGAGTTTATTTAAATCTAGCAGTATTGGTAGAATGTAGTTTTATTAGAAGGTAAATCTTTTGAATGTTGAATATACAATTTTAATAAACATATTACCGATAAATATGTGATTAGGTTTACAAGAATGAAATTGTGCAAAATGTTGTGTAAAGGTGGATCGATCCTAGACTGAGTGAAGAATGTTTGTTGTATGAAGAAAGGAAATTATTTATTTTAAGGAATAGCTGTTGAAAAGGAGTTTAATAACATAGGAGAAACGTGGACTTGTTTGCTTTATAGAAATTGTGTGATATTATTATTAGGGAAGTCTATTTTGATTTTAGGAAAATAAAACCATAATTTTTGCTGTTCTAATTGTTCTTTTCTTTCCATAAAAATGTGAACAATGGTTGTGGAGCAATTGCTGTCTTACAGTTTTGCAGCAGGGCTGCTAATCAAGACGAGGTTAAATCGGAGTTCTAAACAACACAGGTGATGTAGTTTTCCAATTTAAATTAAATTAAGTTTGTATAACTATACAAGACTACAATTTAAGTTTGTATAACTATACAAGACTAAGTAATGGCTTTACTTTATCAAATTTCAGTGCTTGACGGATGACAGTTTATTAATTAATTAGGAAATGGATTTATGACTTAATTATATGTATATAGATTTTCACCATCGGTATTTAAAGGAAACCCATTGCCTTTAGACACTATTATTATTATACCTATACCTTGCAGGTGACTAAGATTGCTATGTTTGTTAGGTTTCATATAATATAAAGAAAAAGGCTTTATATTATCAAATTTCAGGACATGTTGGCAAGACAGTTTATTATTTAACTAGGAAATAGAAATAAATGACTTAATTACTTTATATTATACCTTTATCGTCGGCATTTGGAGGAATCCCGTTGTCTCTAGACATTTATTATTGCATCTATACCTTACAATTGGCTAATATTGCTATGTTTGTTTATTTTTCACAGGAATAAGTAATGGCTTTGCATTATCCAATGCCAAAAGCATGTTGGCTAAATAGCTTATTAACTAACAAGGAATAGATTTATGTGCTTTAATTGTTTATACTATACTTTTACCATATGCATTTGAACTATCATTATTGCATCTTTACCTTACAAATGGCCGATATTGCTATGTTTGTTTATTTTTCATAGGAGTAAGAAATGGCTTTGCATTACCAAATTCAAAAGCATGTTGGCTAAATAGCTTATTAATTAGGAATAGATTTAAGTGCTTTAACTACTTTAAATTATACTTTTCATCTTCGTCATTTTGAAGGAATTCCATTGTTAGATACTAATACTACTGCACCTGAATTAATATTATCAACTAGTTTCAACGTACAACCCGCAACATTATAGAAGCGAATCCCGCTGGATCACTAGATTTTCCCGGGATAGTAAATAGCCTATGTGCTAATCCAAGTCATCAACTATCTGTGCGTAAAATTTCATTCAAATCCGTTTCGAAGTTTTGCGTGCGGTTTTATCTTTTGAAATCTACTAACTGGTGATAACTACCACATATCTTTATAGATGAGAACCGGCTAGGAAGTTCCTAGAATAATTTCCATAGTACAGTTGATCCTGCTTGTTATTTAAACTTTAGGGATCGAGAGCTGATTCCTTTGGAGCCTTCGAGGCCGCGTGGGGGTGACTTCTTAGCTGTCGTCGGAGCTGAATGCAGAGTTACTGTAGGTTTGTTGCAGAGTTGGAGGTATGGCAAATACGATTTTAATTTCTGCATTGTTATAATTTTGGGCAGTTATAATTTTTATGAAGGAACAATTAGGTGATAGGATAGGGCGTGTAGATATTAGGTGGAAGAACTGATGCTTTAATATATTGAGGAATTAAGGAATACTTTGTTTATTATTGACTTTCAATTAAAACTAGGTGATTCAAGCTTAGGAAATATTTATTATAGAAACTTTCTCTAGTTAAAATGATTACTTGAATTAATGCTTCAAATTGGATTAGGAGGGAATAGGATCTTTTAGGAATTGAAGGCAGACGGTCTGTTACTGTAGGAATAATATATTACAACCAATAAGTGGGGGCATAAATCTACACAAATTCACACGAAAACCTACCTTAATATGAATTATTAAAATTATGAAATGTTAATACGAATTATTATATCCTATTATAAAACTAAATATTAACTAATACGTAAATTAATTACATAGGCCAGTCCCTTAAAATCAAATCTTCATAAAACATTATTTTATTTACAATCAAATTTAAAACCGAGTACAAATATTAAACGAGATAATCACAAACTAATACAAATTACTCTCTTCGTATTTAACAAAGGAATAATTAATATAAACTGAATTGTTGAATTAAATTTGGAGCGAAAATTTTAAATGACTTTAATAAAGCTTCAGGGAGTTAGAGTACAAGAGAGGAATGAATGAACTTTAGTCCAAACGTATTATGTTTATTTAACCATATTTTGTATAAATTATTTACTTAATTTAATTAATTATTTATTTATTTTATTCTTATTTTATATTATTTATATAGGGATTTAGGAGGATAGGAATTATAATATTAAACTTCTTTATCAAATTATTTCTTTTGGATAATTGAAATATTATTGTTTATAGTGACAGTGCATAACAGATCTTTTAGTAAGATAGGAAGTTTACTAAATAAATCTGAAATTAAGGTTAATTACTAATTTTGGATTAGATATTTTTACCTTTTACCTTGGTAAATAGATCATGTCATTTTCATCTCACGGGAATATCGACTTTACGAAGGCAACAAGTTGTGCTGGGTGTATCTATATAAGGACATACATGTAATGTTGTCATTATGGTCATCTTCTCTTTACCAGTGCAGACACACGGTTCATATGCCCCTCTGTCGCAAGCATGGTATTTGGGGCGATAACCCAGATAAACACCCAACTATACCGCCAAGCAAAGTTGATCCATTTTCATATCTAATCATCTCAGACATGAACTATTTTACAGAACTAGAGTTATTTGTCTAAATTGTTTATCTGTATATATTCATATATTAACCTGGATTCCATGATTGAATCTATACATCATAAGGATTGTACAAATGAACTTTACTTATGATTATTCGGGTGGATAGATGTTTCATAATACTGTTCACTTAAAGCAACAATAGATCTAATAAGCGTTGATTTCTAAAAGTTCAGACCTTATTAAATTCTGAAATTTGATTAAAGAGAAATTGAAATAAGAGTAATAGAACTCTAATAATCTGGAGAAGACATAAATAACTTAGTTTCATTAGAAAACGAGTATAAGACGAATTGTTTGGATTCTAAGATGTATTGAGTATTCAATCACAATATTAAAGAGTTCAAAGATCTTACTAAATTTCATCTATAACTTCAAATTCAATTAATAAGTAATATTTCATTGCTTGTGGTGACTATAAATTATTAGGGTTATAGGAGGAAATTTGACTATAATAACTTTAGAACAAAGGTTAATTTCTAGTTCAGTAATAATTTATTTTAATTATTTGGCTTTTTGATTGGACCATACCTTCGTCACAAGATAGTGTCGGCTTTGCGAAGGCATCAGGGTTGTATGCATGTCGCATGCATTGTGTATATCTATATAAAGGCACACATGTAATGTTGTCGTTATGGTTATCTCCTCGTTACCAGTGCGTGGTCCTCGGATAAGCCCCACCGCAAACTGTGTATTCAGAGGGTTAACCCAGATAAACACCAACTATCTATCGCCTAGCAAAGTTGAATTATTTACATAATTAATCAAATCGTCAACCAGGTATGAGCTACATCACAGAGCTGGATATATTAAATTGCTTGTTTTAATGTATTTTTATACATTAACCTGAGTTCATTTGACTTTCGTCATAAGGATTATCTTAATTGATTTTACTTATGAAATTTTTATGATTTGGATTATTTGAAGTTCATTGCGAGCAATGATTACTTTTATATATGTTTATTTATCGCGTACCGATTATTAATGTTTCGGTATTGTGATTGAAGACAACATATTATCTGTCTTAGTTTTGTCAAGTAATTGTTAAAACAAACTTGCACAAACTTTAATTGTAAACTTGAGAATTATATTTATTATTTGGCTTTTGATTGTGCTCAATACAAATGATGCACCTTGGTCATGCCAATATTTATTATTACTGGCTGTTACTAAAATAACAACAGTATATACTTTATCAACATTTATGTACTCCAAGTCAATGCTATCGCAAACTTGAGTACTTTATATATTATTTTAATTATTTTACTTTGATCAAGTCAATGCTTAATCGTATACTTGAGAATTATATTTATTGTTTGGCCTTTTGACTGTGCTCAATACAAATGATGCACCTTTGTCATGCCAATATTTATTTATTATTTTGTTATTGTTTGTTACTAAAATAACAACAGTATATATTTTTATCAACATTTATTTACTTCAAGTCAATGCTTGATTGTATACTTGAGAAACATATTTATTATTTGGCCTTTTGACTGTGCTCAATACAAATGATGCACCTTTGTCATGCCAATATTACTTATTATTTTGTTACTGTTTGTTACTAAAATAACAACAGTATATATTTTTATCAACATTTATTTACTTCAAGTCAATGCTTGATTGTATACTTGAGAAACATATTTATTATTTGGCCTTTTGACTGTGCTCAATACAAATGATGCACCTTTGTCATGCCAATATTATTTATTATTTTGTTACTGTTTGTTACTAAAATAGCAACAGTATATATTTTTATCAACATTACTTACTTCAAGTCCATGCTTAACTGTATACTTGAGAAACATATTTATTATTTGGTCTTTTGACTGTGTTCAATACAAACGATGCACCTTTGTCATGCCAATATTTATTTATTATTTTGTTACTGTTTGTTACTAAAATAACAATAGTATATATTTTTATCAACATTTACTTACTTCGAGTCCATGCTTAACTGTATACTTGAGAAACATATTTATTATTTGGCCTTTTCGCTGTGCTCAATATTAATGACGCACCTTGGTCATGCCTATACTCATCAACTTCCAAACAATGTATTCACATGTTTGGACATTAAACTATATGGCTATCACTTTGTGACCCCACAATAGTAAAGCCTATCTGCCAATAACTTGGTTTTTCATAATATATTGATTTTCTCTTTGAGATTAAGGACTTTAGTTCCTTTTAGTTTCAATATACTTCTGGGGGATACGGTAGGAAGGCCTTCAGCCGGCATGGTATCCACACATGTGAGGCGAGGCGGCGCCTCTTACATATCCCACAATAATAAAATTGCGGCACTAAAGTGCTTTACAACTCCCAACCTAAATATTACAATAATTTTATCCATATATTCCATACTACCGTACTTCTTTCCTTTAGATGAAGTCAATGTAACTATTAATATCATCATATTGCTCTCTTAAGCTATAGATTTATTATGTATTTTATGTATATATTTAATATATTACTCCCTTCCTTTAAGTCAAATATCTTTATTATGTATTTATGTATTTATGTAATGTATTACTCCTTTTCTTAATTCAAATATCTTTATTATATTTATGTAAAATATTACTTCCTTTCTTAAGCCAAATATCTTCAATATACTAAATTTTAGTCCTTTAAATCAATTTATAGTATACATTTCTTAATAAAGTATGATTGTTTATAAGAGATGAAATGTACCTTTGAAAAGAATGAATGAGTAAACTATATAACACAAAATGAGTCCTCAATTTAACACTAGATGAATCATTTGGCCAGATAATATGATTATAACTCTGTTGACTCCTTTATAAACGAAATATAACAGACAATTTTGTTATATTTAAAATGTGCGTTTAGAGGGTCTTCGGGAGAGTTTGTTACAGTATATTCATTTTTTATTTGAAAACGATGATGGCATTCAACTCAATTTTTGAGATCTAAAATATTATTATAGCTAAATAATCAATCGGTTGAAAAATTTCGATGCTATGTCAAAAACATTTTATTTTCAATTTTCTTCATTGATAAATTCTAAACAAATTAACCGATTTTGATTAAATTCACGGTATTTGACGCAGTTTTTAAAGGAGAAAAGCTGATAAGATTTTTAAGTCAATCTGTGAATTAACGTGAAAGTTATTTAAGAAAAATTAAGAAGTTTGCTAAAAACAACGTAATTTTAATATTTAAAGAACTATAAGTTTTGAGAATTAGATTCGATTTTGATTTTTAAACGGCATTTGACGTAATTTTTTTAAGTACTAAAATATCATAGAACACTAAAAAATGATTGGTTGAAAAATGTTGAACCTATGTCGAAAAAACATTTTTTTCAAAATTTTTCGTCAATGATTACTCCCAAACGGATAAACCGATTTTGATGCAATTTATCTATTAGACGTAGTTTTTTGAGGAATAGAGCTGATTAGTTTTTGTACTCAATTAGTATATAAATCTGGAAGTTTCATTAAAAAATATTGTTTCTTCAAAATTTTTTTTGTGTTTTTTAAAAATTTCTCAAAATATCCTGGACCGAATCCAATCGAATGCCATCAACGGCGTTTCGATCGGTCCAGTCGTTCAAAAGTTATTAGATGTTTACATACACACATACATACATACAGACATACTGACGTCATCGTGAAAATAGTCGGAAAAGATTCCTAGGACCTCAAAACGTGGACATCTGGTGAAAACTCGATTTTCGAAAATCGGGGTAAAATCAGTAACTTCCTTATCTACATAAGTAGTGGGAAGTTAATAGTGTCCAACCATAAGCGCAAGATTTATAGTTGTTTTTTTTACAAAGCAATATACAAAAAGAAATAAAATTGACAATGTCGCGACCGAAGTGATTCTATTTGAAATGAGCGCATAATTTAAAATTGTGCGCTCATTTTTGAGACATTGATTGTGCATCTTGGGTTTTTTATATCAATTATTTATATATTTAACCAACCTCACTTCTAATTAAAGATTAAATATTAGACTCAATTGGTTTTAAGGTAGGATCTGCTAGAGATTTTTAATCTCACATGAGAGTAGAGGAGGGGGGAGAGGGTTAATGAAAATCTCACGATATCTCACCTAGGGGGATGGGGGTCAAAAAAACGCCAAAATTCCCTCACGTAATTTATAGACGCCCCCATTTCTATAAAAAAGAATTACCAAAATCGGACTACTCTGTAAAAAATAATGCGTGGTTTCTTGTCTGGTGAAAGCACGGATTAAACTGGCTACGCCTTTCAAGACAATTTCTTAGGATGTCAATGTCGCTTGCATTCATACAGATAAATAAAGAGTTGTAATCCTTACCGATGAAATAAAATCACTCCTTTTTTAATCGACATGATAAAATAGCGCAGTGTGGCATACTTCTTTTTTGTTTATGATATAATATATGTACTAGCTTTTGACATTTACATACATTTGCTCATATGAGCGGCTATGCATTTTGCGCTTAACATTTTTTTTTTTTATATTATAAGATAGCAAACAAGCAGATGGGTTTCCTGATGGAAAGAGTCAACCTTCACCTATAGACACCAATGGTGTTGTGGCGCTCTGGTCCGTACCACTGTAGGGTCATAGTGATGGAATCAGCGGGCCAGCTTCTTGTCAGGTGACGTCATAACTGTGGAGGTTGATGACGTCACACAAGGACAAGGAAGGGGAAAAGGAAGATCTTCCCAGCCAGGTAAGTTGTAATGCCTGGGGGCCGAAGTCCATTTGAGAAGTTTTGAAACTTGTTATAGTGTGTACAAGATAAATAATTGTGATATCGCGATTCAGGATTTTATTTTGAATTTCATTTTTTGTCCATTTTTTATTATTTTTTCTGGTAACGTTTGTAGATTGCTTGAACCGCTACAGTGTTAATGGTGCGTTGCTATCTTGTGGCGAGGTGTTATGCCACATTCATAAGTTTACCGACTACCTTACCCTCCGAACCGGAACACACCAGTGACAATTACTGTCGCTATTGCGGCAGGAATAGGTAAGGTGGTGTTACCAGACCCGGGCGAGACAATGCAGAACTCTACCACCGAGTAGCCACGATGTTAGTGACTCGTATAGCCTTTTACAAACTGCCTGGCAGGACCGCAGTTGGCCTATTCTTCAAAGAAGTTCGGAATCAACACGGTTGAAAATATACTTGGAGAATTTAAGGCACATTTCGTTTTATCATATTCGTGTTATTTACAATTCAGTAAACAATTATTTAGAATAACGTTATTGTGTAATTGAAATCGCGTGGTCTGTCGCGTACTTGGTCGATTTTAATTAAAATCCAGTAAAAAACGCTTAAAATACGCTACTTATAATAAGTTTTAGTTTGGTAATTGTCAAGAAAAAATTGAACGGCACTACGAATTATACTTTAATTCGAAACATTTCAGGTTTTCCGAATTCTGAATAACCCTGATCTGGTGTAAATGATGCGTCCATGACATTATTTAATGTACTGGTATTTAACTTGTACAAAGGTTTTCTCGATAAGACGCCGTTAAACATTTTTAAGCCTTTTATTCCACATACGGAGGCCATCATTAAATTTATACTTTAAAACCTTTTCAACAGACTCCCCAAAACGGAAAAGATTCTCAATTCGACATTTTTTCATTTATGTTTGTTAGGTCAGAACTTGGTCATTTATAGCTGTATCCAACAGACCGCTATTTATATAACATTTTGTTTTATTTTTTTATAATTTATAAAAAATTATATAAAAATTTTAGTGAATCCGCGGAATTCGGAAAGAACTTAACGTTTTGCCCTTGTATGGTACTTAAATTCTTCTTCTCACGTGGTCGTATTTCGGTTTGGTTGAAAAGGTAGCCGATAACCCAGTGGCGTGCACAGGATTATGAGACTGGGTATGCGGCGGAGTATAGATTTTCTTATATAGATTTTTAGCGTAGCCTCAGCCACGCGACGGATCTCTAAGCCGGAAACCATGCAAACGGAACATGTCTTAGATGTACTACTATTTATCTACATCTACGGTAACGCAGAAAAAACAGCGGTCGGTCGTCGCTAACTAAAATATTATAACAGGTAACTACTTACCTAGTCAGCTGTATTCTAGGTATGTTTCCATGTTCAAGGTTCTTGTTATTTAAAATAGGTACTATTTCCCGATGTAAATATTTCGGCCACCTCAAATATCTTAAGCAAGTGAGTGATGGTTACAATACACGTCCCTTGCAAGATATCCGATGTGGCCTTTAAAAGGCCGATTTTCATGTGATTCGCAAAATATATAAATACACTTAATAATAATAAATAAATAAATAATCACGGGACAAATTACACTTATTGATCTAACCCCAATGTAAGCAATTTATTTGCTTATGTTATGGGTGTTAGTCAACGATATTAATACTTAGAAATACATACATAAATACGTTTACATACATAATAAACACCCAAACCCGGAAATACAAACATTTATGCTCATCACACAAATGCTTGTCCCCGCCGGGGATCAAACCCGAGCCCCGTTGATTGCGTAGTCAGGGTTGCTAACCACTCGACCAACGGGGCAGCCAAATAATAAAACTACGGATTGGTAAAAAACAAACAAACTACTCATTCATTTATAGATTAAATCTATGCGCCTATCCTTTTTTAAATATGATTTTAGGATATCGTCATAGAAAGTTGGACTGCGTTTTAATTCTATCAATAATGCCTTTTCTATAGAAATCGTAGAAAGCTCTGTGAGTCGTTGTTGATTTTGTGTGTTTCTCAAATATGTGTGGATACGTTTTAAACACGAAAATGAACGCTCTGCCGATGCGCTGCTTGCTGGGATAGTCACAATGAATTTCGCTAATAGTAACACTTCAGAAAAAACTTTATTTAAATTGTCCTTATACAAATTTTGAATAATACTAAATACACAACTATTTGCAAATTGAGGTGATCTATAAATACAGCGCAATTCATTTTTTAATTTATCAAAATTAAAATTTGCCTGATAATTATTGGTGAACTCTCTGATTTCATTTTCAGGGAAATATTCACTATATTTTTTAAAATTCTCACAAGAAAGTAGCTCAATAAACTTTAAATTTTTAATGTTTTTATAGCGATTTCTTAATTCACTGACTACATTATCAATTATTTCAACAAAAATTCGCCGATAATGTATTTTTACATCATCGACATTGCGCTTTCTCTTAGGTGGTCCGGTAATGTGAACGGCGGCATCATAATAGATCTCGAACTTCTCTCTGAAATGTTCCAAAAATGACTCTAACTCTTTTATCTTTGTTACGCAATACGCGATGTCACTAGTTTTTTTTTGCAAAACATCGTACAGAATATCAGTTTCTGTAAAAATATCTGCGAAAGATTTTAAAAGAAAATTAAATTCAAATTCTTTCATAATAAATAAAAATGAACTGACTTGTGTCAGTGTTTCACCATCCCAGTCTTGTGTATTTTCGTACATATTTTCGAACAATTCTAGGAGGTCGGTGGACGCATTATTAATTACATTAACCGTGCGTGAGTGATATATCCACCTTGTTTCCGTGACACGAGGCAGCTTTTTCATATCGGCAAAGTTGTTATAATGGGCCATTCGCTTTGTACTGGTGTGAAAAAAAGCCGCGATTGATTTTATAATACTAAAAAAGCGTTTTGTTTCAGCAACTCGTTCAAACGATTTCGATAAAACTAAATTTAATATATGTGCTGAACATCAAACGTACATAGCTTGTGGACATTTTTGTCTCACCAAAGCCTGCACACCATTAATTTGTGAGGACAAAACTGCTGCCCCGTCATAAGTTTGTGCGACTAATTTGGATAAACAATCGAACTCTTCTAAAATTTTCAAAATTATAGAACTCAAGGTTACAGCGGTCCGATCCGCGCTCACATCAACATATTTGATAAATCGATCTACTATTTCAGAATCATGAAAATATCTCAAAACTAATACTAATTGTTCACGGCCGCTAACATCAGGAGTCTCATCTACCATGATGGCGACAAAATCGGACTGTTTAATTTCGGCTTTAATGCGATCGATCATCACAGATGCAACGCTCGAGATCAAATCATTCTGCGTACGGTTCGACATACCCGTGAATGTGGTACTTGCACTCTGTAAATGGGTTTCTAAAACTCCATCATACTTGGCTAATAAATCTACTATTTCTAAATAATTACCCCTATTCAACGACGAAACTGACTCATCGTGGCCGCGAAAAGCTAATTCTTGTTTTCCCAGAAAGCAAACAACATCGACCAGCCTTTGAAAAATGTTTATATTGCGATCGACTTTAGCATTATGCCTCTCAATATCTACTCGTAACTGACTGTTGATACTCATTTCAATACGAGATTTACCAAAAGTATTTAATTTTAAGCAGGCCTCCAGATGTTTTTCTGTATGGTCATGCTTCTTTGCCGCGGAATGGAAATTATTTAAATCTGAATATCCAGAATTAGTCCACACTGTATTAGAATTACTAAACAATATGCAAGGAAAACAAAATAATTTAATCGTATGGAGACAACCACACAGCCAGTCATACGTTTCATAACTTTTAACATGAAACTTGCGAGTTACATTTCCTTTTTGTTGGTTTAATTGTGGTAACTCGGGTATACACCTACCTTTAGATACGATTTGAATCTTTTCACTAAATGACAATTGTGAGAACTTGTTACTTTTAATTTTTAGTAAGCACACATTATCAAAACATACGTCACAATCAAATAACATTTTAAAAAATCAAGAAACGCGCTAGATTAAACAAATCACTAATTATTTTAGATATATATATAACTGTTTACTTTAATTATTTACTGTTTATTTAATTTAATTTACACACTTTCAAATGTTAAAATAATAATATCATTAATATATATTTTAAGAAAACATATACAATAATAAAACATAATAATACACAATGCATATCACGTATCACATAAAAATTTAAAATGGCTTCACTTTTGTCAATAACATTTCAACAAATAAAACCTTACTAAACAAAAATGCATAATGTGAGCATACATTTTGTCAATAATATTTCGTCTATTATCTTTACCCGGATTATAGAACAAGGCCGCATTACCTGCTTTATAACACAGAATCATTGTGTGAGTGAGCCAATTACGTGCGGATAGGTAATTATGTCTCGCACACATTTACAATGTGAAGCAGAATCCTAGCTGCTTTACTTCAATATTATTTATCGTTTAATAAACGCATGGCAAACATGTTTGAGTGCTTTGCTTGCAAATAGGTGCTATTTAAAAATATTAGGCGTTTTTAAGTTATTATATTTTGTTTATTCATTTATTTATAAGTCATCTAAAACGTATGAACGTTTTATTAAAATAAAGGTAAAGCAATGCTTTTCTGCCTATAAGGAGCGCACGCGCCTGCGATAACCTTATGCATGTTGCATTACTATCCCGCTACACGTATAGCAAAGTTCCATTAAAAACTTTTGAGTTTTATTGTATTAGAACAAACTTTTCAGTTTCATTGCATTAGGGACAAACTTTTTAGTTTTATTGTTTTAGAAACAAATTTTTCAGTTTTATTGTACGAGGATAAACTTTTTAGTTTTTTTGTACTAGGAACAAACATTTTAATTTTATGTACTAGGAACAAACTTTTCAATTTTATTGTACTAGGAACAAACTTTTCAGTATTATTGTATTGCTTATGCCTAGCAGGCAGACGGTCTGTTCTTCAAAGGGGGCTAGGACCAACACAGAGAAATAAAACTAAAAAATTTGTTCCTAGTACAATAAAACTGAAAATTTTTCTCTTATTAAATAAAACATAAAAATTATTTTATCTGATCGCGCTAATTTCCGAACATAGGTAGAAACGAAAGTTTTCTCATCACCACGAGATTGCAAATGCCTTTTAAGATCGGTCACAAAGGGACGATACATCTATCTGGGACGATATAAATATTTGCGTATCCTAATCATTCTAGGAATTAAATCTGGAATCTCGTAACGTAAGTCGAATAGGCTTACCACTATACCACGACATTATAGTCAAGATAAAAAACATGCGCAAACCTTGACTTCACTGCGATAAAAAAGAAATAATCATAATAAGACGTCGCAATTTCAATTAGAGTAATTAAATCTAACGATTCTGGGCAAGTTCCGTCGACTTCCTGGTCCTAAGGTTGTTTACGGAAGAGATCTGTCGTTAGGTGAGTTTTTTGTCAAATTCATATATTTATGAGATTTTTTTTAGTTCGCAGGTTTGTGCGTCAGTCATTTTTTATTCGACTGGTTTTGTATAATTACGTGTGAGATTAGTTATTTGCATGTGTATTTAATATTAAGTCTATTTCCTTCCGATTGTATTACAGATTGCAAAGACCAGGAACACAATTTTATACTGCTTTTTAACTCTATCTATCTATACCCCTTTTCCGACGGTTTCGCGAAAAGAGGAGTAAGAAATTTGTCAAAGTTTACATTGCGAAGGACTGCGGAAACCTAATATTTTAAATAACATGCATTAGAAATACATTAAATATCAATAAGTCAAAATAAACATTAAACACGCTATATCCATGTGACATACACGATAGGTCCTTAAAATATTATGATCGCCTATTTTGGAAGGATTTTAATAATTTTTTTTTTTTTTATATCATAAGATAGCAAACAAGCAGATAGGTCTCCTGATGGAAAGAGTCAACCATCGCCTATAGACACCAAAGATGTTAATGGTGCGTTGCTATCTTGTGGCGAGGTCTAATGCCACATGCATAAGTTTACCGGCTACCTTACCCTCCAAACCGGAACACGACAGCGACAAGCACTGACGCTATTGCGGCAGGAATAGGTAAGGCGGTGGTACCAGACCCGGGCGAGACAATGCAGAACTCTACCACCTTGTAGCCACGATGGTAGTGACTCGATAGCCAATCGGTCGCCTTTTACGACCTGCCTGGCAGAACGGCAGTTGGCCTATTCTACAAAGGAGGCCGGGACCAAAAATGTAAGCGAAGTGCGAAAACGTCGTAATTCGTTGAAAACAGCGCATGCAAGGAACGCCAACAGGAGCAATCGGGAATCTACGCATTGTAAGTCTAATAATAACCTACTGTGCATATAAACATAACCTAAAGATATTTTGGAGAAAATCATGGCAACTTATATTACAATCTTTGAATTAAAATTTTTGTTTTCTGCTTATGGATGAAAACATCGTAACTAAGGTTACAATGGAAGATAATTTAATACGAACAAATACTTGCTATTTACAAAGAGGGTATCTTCCATTACAATGATTGCTATGTCAAATTATTAATTTTAGGCTAGGCAAGCACGTGTGATTAAATATACCGTTTTTTTATCTTCAGTGGACGCTGATTTACAATGTTTTTTCTTTAGCTAAAATCGTAACGCAACTGAATTTAGATATAGGTATAAGCAAAAAAATAAAGCATTTTTTGTTTACTATGAATATGATTATAACTCAAAATCGCCAAAAAGTGACTTACAATGTTTTTAATTGCAGGTGTCGATATTTCAACAGACTTTTTGTGCGTCTAACCAAAGATATTCAGCCTAAAACAGATGTGATGTAAGGGGTTAAAACTTTTGACTTTTACGAATAAAATTATTTTGTTTCCTAATGCTTAATTACTTTCTAAATAAAATAATCCACTTTTAACGTAAAAATGAGTAGTAAGGTAAATAACCTCGCGCCATATCTGTGGATCGGCGCAAAACGTTATTATTTATTATTAAAATATTTAAATTATTTTATTTTTAAAAATCATAAAGTTTTATCATCATCACCTGAATGACAATATGTTTTGCCTGGATATCTTTTGTTAGAAGTACTGAGTGCTGTGTTGATTAAATATGATCACATATTTTGAAAGGACTTTATAATATACTGTTTTCTTTACAGCTAAAGTCTGTTATCAAACTTGAAAGAGATTTTGTTTATTTTCTATGGTCAAATGGTGTCATAAAATCGCTAGTATAATTAAATATGGAAGCAAGAATGGCGCTCGTGTAGCAGAGAGAATAATAGAATTAGATAAAAAATGGTGGTATTTAATTTGAAAAATTTCCGCGAAACCTTGTATGGAACTTAAATGGGGCAAACTTATCTAAGGCCTGAAAATTAGGGGAGACACCAGCGACATAATAGTCCAACAACGTTCACCCCACTTTCTTCCACATCAGTGGCAAAGGCAGTAAGTAGTACACAGATTATGTTTCGTTCGGTTTCGAAGTAAAACGTGCGTTTCATCATAGCAGTTCAACATGATGTTTCGCGTAAATTTCCAATTTAAATACTTCAATTTCTTCTTTAAATTGTGAATTTCCGCAAACTAACTCCTGAATCTATTAAATATAATGGAATAATCTGAAATGAACTGTTTTAAAAAAATTGTTTGGCTGAAAAGAATTGATTGGCTGTCAACATACATATCTTCATGTTAGATTTCTGTAATTAACAACAAAACTTTGTTTGCGTTTTCTGTAATATTTCTCAACGCAGCAAAACTACAGCAACCGATTCCTAATTTCCTGTATTTACGGCACCCTGCAGCAGATCTTCAACTATTCAAAATGGGACCACATGGGGAGAATTCGAGATTTCGAAAATTATTCTTTTTGTTTGAGATGGTATACTCACCTCTCAAACAAAAAAAAGAATTTTAGAAATAGGTTCACAAATGATCGAGTTCTGAGTTAACAAACATAAAAAAACACGCAGCCGAATATCCTCCTTTTGGGAAGTCGGTTGAAAATGCTCCTAAGCCCGCTTAGAATCTGACTACTAAAATAAGACTCAGAAACTGCAGCAAAATAAAAAATATCATCACCACCAAAAATATTATCTACACCGATCAATGATAAAATAATTTAGCTTTTATTTTATCACTTTATTGGTGCAGACAGCTTTGTTTATTTAAAAATACAACCAAAGTATTTTAGCTCTTGATTAATTAGCGAGGTAAATCTACATATTATCTTATCCTCCAAACAGTCTCTTTATATTTTCTCCAATCTTTTTCATATGGTGAGCAAACAGATGGCTCTACTGATGGAAAGAACAACCCATCAGTACTAACCATCAGGGTAAGATACTCTCCAAATAATATTTTTTTATTTTTTCTCAAAACCCGAACACGACAATGACAAGGACTGATGCTTAGACCCGAAAAATAAATGGGATGAAATGTACCACTTTAAGCATTGATCACACGATGCCTTATGAGCAGAAGATACATACATTATTAGTACGAGTATATGAGTAGATAAGTTTTTGTTGTTCATAATAACTAACTGTTTTACTGCCGTCACGCAAAAAATGTACATTAATAATAAGTAAAGTTTTAATGTTTATTGTTAAGATTACTATAAAAATTGAGTTTTTTGGATAATAAGCAGATTCTGTTATTTATGAGTACATTTGTTTTTTAAATTTTGTTGATCTTGAAATATGATTTACTGTTTTTATAAGTTTAGCGGAAATACATAATTAAGAAATTATGGTTGGGTGGTTTTGACTATGTCGTTAGTAAAATGGTTAAGTGGTTGGTTAGTTGGCATGTTATCTATACATATAATAAAAATGTAAGAGGTCGAATTCTGTACATTGAAGATATTTTAAAATTTTTTTTTGGAAGATACTCTTTAATCGACACTGAAGCGAAAAATGTAATTTTTTTAATTTTTGTCTGTCTGTCCGTCTGTCTGTATCAAGGCCGCGCATCACGCCGAATCTACTGAACGGATTCAAATGAAATTTAGCATGATTAAAATTCATACTCCGAAGAAGGATATAGGATACTTTTTATCCCAAAATTCAATACGGTTCGTGTGGAATAGGGGATGAAAATAAAAACGTATATTTAGCTTTAATTCATTAACCTGCAGTCCGAAATCCTTTATTATTTTTTTGTTCAAACGTAAGTACTATAAAGATTATCCCTTAAAAATTTCAAAGTGATCAGTTTTATAATTTAGAAGTTACAGACATCACAAGTTTCAACGGTTTCCGGGTGGAGAGTCCAGTTAAAGGTGACACCCGCATTGTATACAAAACCTGTGAACGCACGGCTCATTGTAAGTTAGGGTAATCATTTCATAGTATTTCTATAATGGATATAACCCGAGAGATCTGTTTAGAATATATACTGTTTTATTAAAATGTTATAAATGCAATTTTACTAGCCTAAAAATGAGTAAAATATGTTTAAAATGTAAACCTAAGCATTTCATTTATTTATATAAGAATTATAATATATTTGAAAATAAAACAGGTCATTTTTCAGTTTTTTGCCAATATCTTAGAAAATATGCACCTAATCGACATTAAGTATACTAATAAAATTTGTTATTTATAAAATTTTACGTAAGGATAGGCTATTGGAAAAATTCACTATTTTGTTTTTACATTGCATAACGTAAAAAAGGGTAAAAAAGTATCTAACCGCCCCTACCCGAAATACGTAGGCAGAGGTATAAGAAATGTACCCACGATTAACCGTATATACCATCTCACACAATGTGATAGGTGGCAAGCCTATTGCCAACCGGGCTCTTTCCAATCCCGGGCAACGTTGTTTTATCAGAAAAGTTAAAAACACGTTTTGTTTTGCCCGACCCGGGAATCGAACCCGGGACCTCATATGATCAACGATGACACCGGGCCACTAAACAACACGGTGAATATTTCAAAGTTCTTGGAAAATAAATGAAACTTCTGCGAAGTGTAGATGTTGGAGTGCCTAAACTACTTAGTGTACTCATTAAAGTCAGACTCCAAAATACTTTTTAAAAAATTGTTAAGTAGAATATACGAACATATACTTATAACTTCATTTCTGGGTAAGATCAGCATCTTACAGAAAAAAACTTTAGACAAAGATAACTTCATCAAAACAAATTTAATAAAAAGTTACTTAACTTATTTTTATTTGTGAGAATCGAAAATCAAAAATGTGAGAAAAAAAACGCGGCTTTGTTGTTTTTTACTGAAGTATCATCACTGCCGGTTCCCTTGCGGGGTAGACAGAGTAAACCGAACGTCTATAGACTTTCCGTTTCACCGCGATTCACCGGTTTGTCGGTTGGTGATATAAATGGTAATCCTCATCGCCACATATACCGACACGTTAACGATTATCGACTATTTGTAGCGATAACTGGGACCGAAAGTTTTATGTGCTCATCCGAGGCACGGGAGTGGTAATATACCACTCCGCCAGTCTCCGAGTTGCTACTGAGATTTTAGATTTTCGAGAAAATGCTCGAAAATATCTCAATAACACGTGTGCCCGATCCGGGGATCGAACCCGGGACCACATGATCTGAGCCGAATAGGCTATCCCAAGACCACGAGGTAGAGTAGTTTGTTATTAATAAAAAAAAAACCCTTGACTGCTTATCTTGCTTATTGAACATGATACAAATTTACATTAAATCTTTTAGAGATTTAAAAATAATAATAAATTTAAGAAAAGTGCAACAAGATTTTCTTACTGCAAATCGTTTTCAATGAACAAAGATAAGCTTCTTAGTCAAAAGCTATTTTGTTTTTTATTAATAACAAACCACAAAGCCATGTGTTAATTAATTTATTTTTATACTTCCCGCTACAAAAAGTGCCTTAAATAAAAATGATTCAAAAAATAAAACTGAATAAATAACTTTTCATCTTTCTAACTAGGTATATATTTTTAACTTCCCGCTACGTGTCTAGATAAGGAAGTTTTTGATTTTACCCCGATTTACGAAAATCGAGTGTTCACCAGATCTCCACGTTTTGAGGTCCTACCAACCTTTTTCGACTACTTTCATGATGTCGTGTGCGTGTGTGTGTGTGTGCGTATGCGTGTGTGTGTATGTGTATGTGTCTATGTAAACATCTCATAACTTTGAACGGCTTGACCGATCGAAACGCGGTTAATAGGATTCGATTGGATTCCACTCAATTTTTAGGAAGTCCAAATTTTTAGGAAGTCTAAGACTTCCTAAAAATTTTAACCAATTCAGTCAAGGAGATTTTGAGAAATTTTGAACAAACCTCACATAACTTTTTGGCGAAACAGTATTTTTTTAATACAATTTCCAGATTAATGTACCGATAGAGTCCAAAATTTAATCAGCAATACATTTTAAAAAAATGCGACCAATGCATAAATTGCATCAAAATTTATTTATCCGTTCGGGAGTTTATAGTTGACGAAAAATTTTGCAAAAGTATTTTTTCGGCATAATTTCGAAATTTTTTAACTAATCATTTTTAATCTGCAATATTTTAGTACTTACTAAAAAACTACATTAAAACTTATTACATATTGTTTAAATAACTTTCAGGTTTATATACCGATTGATATAAAAATTGAATTAGAGTTTCCCTCTAAAAAACTGCGCCAAATACTGGAAATTGGATCAAAATCGTTTGATTTATTTGGGATTTGTCAATGACGAAAATTAAAAAAAAAATTTTTTTTTCGTTCTTTGAAATTTTTTAACCTATCGATTTTTTAGCTATTAAAACAATTTTGAGTTAAAAAATTGCGTTGAATGCCATTCAAAAGATCACAATCGATCATCAATTTAAAAAAAAAATATGATGTATATTTTTCAATCATTAATTTCCTAAATATCATTTTTACAAACTAGATTTTTTGAACTCTTCGAACTCAACATAAAATTATTATAAATACTTTTGATTAATTTTTCTCTCATGTCGATATCTTATTAGAATATTTGATAATTTTAGTATTTAGGTATATAATTTTGAAACGTTTACCTTTTTACGTTAAATGCTAATTTTGCGACATAAAAACAAATATTGCAAATTTTTACAATAGCCTACAATTAAGTGAATTTTATAGACCAAATACGTTAATATAGCATGTATATTCAAACGTCGAGGCGCACAGATTCTAGGCATCGCCATATGGTGGACATTCCACATGCCCGGACAAAGCGGTTAGACTTAACATTCTTCATTCAAACCGCAAAAGAACATGCTTCCTAAATCTGTGTTCCCCGTCGACTACAATCTGGGGATCTTCAAGAGAAGAGTGAACAGGTATCTTCTAGGGAAGCACGTTCCATCTTAGACCGCATCTTAGCTTACCTTTCAGGTAATACTATTTATTTCTCCCTGACTAATGGGTCTGTCGTCAAATTTAGCCAGGCAAACTGCAAAGGAGTCAGATATTGTTATTTATCAGACATACACCACAGATTTCAAACTAGCTTGAATAATCATCGTTGCCCATTAAGAACCTAGGTACAAGCCGATAATTTCACCTTCAATCTTTTTTATCCGGTGGAAGGATAGCCCCAGCCATGCTTAAAAATGACAATACAGTTAAAGACTTTTGCTTCACGGTGTGTGATCTTTCTCCCAATAAAAATAGGTTCTGCAAAAATGATCTTTAGTCAAATATAGTCATACGGAATGAGTATATAATGTCAGGCAAATAAAACTGCAAGCATGACTGTAGAAAAAAAAGGCGAGCTGACTTCAGTTAAACACTGCTTAAAGCCCTATAAGGCACAAGGATCGTTATCAAAGTGAACGTGTTTTCAAATCCATAATAAAAGAATCCTTTCTTAATATTTCTCCTTTGATAAAAGTGCTTCGCCGTCCAAAGTATTGCTGAATACGAGAAATACTGTGGTTAATTACTAATAATTACTCTGCAAGGATGGCCAAACGCGAACGAAGTCGCAAGTACAGCTAGTGTTGAATATAGATACCTGCGTACTGCTAGTAGTTTATTTTTTACAAACAGCGATTCACCGATCCGCGACTTGACTCGTTTATACAACGTACGGGGACCATACTTTTTGAAAAATACTACACTTACACTAATTTCGTTGAGGTTTACTATGTAGTTAGATAATATTTTATTTTTATAACATGTTTATTGATTACCATTAACAATCGTGTTCATTCAATACGTACACCCTTTTACCAATAAATATGTATGTTTTACGAACATAACCCTCTTCCTAACCTAACCTCGAATACTGTTCCAAACTTAACTAAAATTTGATTAATAGTTCATTTATTAATTTTATAAAAGAAAGAAAAAAGTATCTTCACGGCCGAATACACGAAATGTTTTACGAACATTACCCTCTTCCTAACCTAACCTTGAAAACTGTTCAAAACTTAACTCAAATTTTTATAATAGTTCATTTATTAATTTTATAAAAGAAAGAAAATAGTATCTTCACACCCATATCTCCGAAGAAGTAGGCAGAGGTACAACCAGTGTACCCACGATTAGCCGGAGATGCTATTAGTCCTACAGTGTGATGGATGGCTAGCCTATCGTCAACCGGGCACTTATGAAATCCCGGGCAAGGGTTTTTATTAGAAAACTGAAAAAATACATTTTTGAATTGCCCGACCCGGGAATTAAACCTGGACCTCATGTGGTCAACCCCGACACCAGACCACTAGACTACAGAGGTGATTAGTTTTATAATTTTAGTAGGTACTATTTGTTATAAATTTCAATTTATTTATTTATTTAAAAATCCAGGATTTTGAAAATGAAAAACATTATAATCATATAATAATTTCTCGTGATTATCATTTTTAAGTTTTAACAAAACCATTAAGCTCATCACATACACGGTTGAGATACTATAATAGTTGATCTTAAGATGCCCTAAGGGGCGTGATCTACAATTGATATCGAAGCCAAAAATATGGTTATTACAATTTTTGTCTGTTTGTCTGTTTGTCTGTTTGTCTGTCTGTCTGTTTGTCTGTTTGTCTGTTTGTCTGTTTGTCTGTTTGTCTGTTTGTCTGTTTGTCTGTTTGTCTGTTTGTCTGTTTGTCTGTTTGTCTGTTTGTCTGTTTGTCTGTTTGTCTGTTTGTCTGTTTGTCTGTTTGTCTGTTTGTCTGTTTGTCTGTTTGTCTGTTTGTCTGTTTGTCTGTTTGTCTGTTTGTCTGTTTGTCTGTTTGTCTGTTTGTCTGTTTGTCTGTTTGTCTGTTTGTCTGTTTGTCTGTTTGTCTGTTTGTCTGTTTGTCTGTTTGTCTGTTTGTCTGTTTGTCTGTTTGTCTGTTTGTCTGTTTGTCTGTTTGTCTGTTTGTCTGTTTGTCTGTTTGTCTGTTTGTCTGTTTGTCTGTTTGTCTGTTTGTCTGTTTGTCTGTTTGTCTGTTTGTCTGTTTGTCTGTTTGTCTGTTTGTCTGTTTGTCTGTTTGTGTGTTTGTCTGTTTGTCTGTTTGTGTGTTTGTCTGTTTGTCTGTCCGGGGTAAACTTAAAAAGTACTACATGGATTTACTTCAAATTTTGCATGAATATTACTAATAGGTCGGGTCAACATATAGGCTACATATTGTCACGCTATCACATACGGGGAGGAGCTGTGCGGAGTAAACGAAGTCCGTGCGGACGAAGTCGCTGGCAACAGCTAGTTACCATATATATATACCCGCGGGTAACAGCTAGTGTATGATATTTGATTTATTACTTTATCTTATTATGCCGAATCAAAGTCAAAGCAAATTATTTATTACATGATAATATTCAGTTATTCTTTATTATATCAAAAGCTGAAGTAAATTGTTTATTTGTTATATGATGATATTCAGTTATTATTTATTATATCAAAGCCTACCCAAATTGTTTATTTATTATATGATATTTAGTTATTATTTATTATATCAAAGCCGAATCAAAATAAAAAAAAAAATTATATCATATTCATATATTCTATACTTTCCATCGTCGGCACTTGGTGAAATTCCATTGTTATTAGACACTTTTACTTTTCCACTTGTACATAATTTTTTTTAAAAAGTGTAAAAGTGAAATTTATGTACAAGTGGAAAAGTAAGTGTCTAATATCATATTCAGTTATTATTTATTATATTGAAGCCGTTTAAAATTATTTGTTATATGATGATAATTATTCATTATCTCAAAGCCGAATCATTTTTTATATGATATTTAGTTATTATTTATAATATCGAAGCCGAATCAAATATTTATTACATCATATTAAATTATTAATTATTATATCAAAGCCGAAGCAAATTCTTTATTTTGCTAACAATTATTATATATCAAAGCCAAAACAAATTATATATTATATAATATTGAAGTATCTTGTGGTTTTTAAATTCAATAAATAATAATAAATAATAAATATTACTGGACAAATTACACGAATTGATCTAACCCCAAAGTAAGAATTTTTTGCTTGTTTTATGGATGTTATGTATTAGTATTAGTAATACGTACGATTATGTATTAGTAATTAGTATCGTCGTTGACGATACTAATTACTAATACATAATCTATACATATAATAAAATCGTAGGAAAGTCAAAACTATACATAGAATATTTTTTTAAAAGAATACTTGGGGCGTGATCTACAATCGATATCGAAGCCAAAAATATAGTTTTTAGAATTTTTGTCTGTTTGTCTGCATGTATGTCCGGGGTAAACTCAAAAGGTACTGCATGGATTTGCTTCAAATTTTGTATGAATATTACTAATAGGTCGGGTCAACATATAGGCTACATATCATCACGCTATCACCTACGGGGAAGGGGCTGTGCGGAGTAAACGAACTCCGCGCGGACGAAGTCGCTGGCAACAGCAAGTAATACATATATCAATACTTTAACATACATAATCAGCACCGAAACCCGGAAATAAAAACATCTATGCTTATCACACAAATGTTTGTCCCTGTCGGGAATCAAAGCCGAGCCCCCTCGATTCGTAGTTAGGTTCGCTAACCACTTGACCAACGGGGCCGGGCGGTTAAAATTATATCAAAGTGGAAGCAAATTGTTTGTTTATTATATAAGGTTTAGTTATTATTTATTCTATCAAAGCTTGTTATATCTACGTCCTGGCATTCTATTTGCTTGTTATAGATGTTTGTTAACTATACTAATACAAAGAAATGAATATACTATAATATATGAATATACTATAATACATAAATTAGGTAAGGATAAACACCGTTGTCACTAAAACCATAGGTAGTTGACTAAATATAAATAAAATTTTCTTTCAAAAATATAAGAATGTTTCTGTCCGACACCTTCCGTAAACTCATGGATACTATGTGCAAAGGGCGCTGACCTGCCGCACTGGCCGTCCCACAGTGTATCGCGTGGAACATGCTAGGTGGACAATATTATTTTATGTTATATAACGATGCTCTTACTTATTTCAAATATGGGTAGTCATGTTTTTGTAATAAAAAACGAAAAAAATTATGATAGCAAAAAAATATTTTCAAAAATAATATATGAGCAACAATTAACTTAGCGAGTACTATGAATGCTGTAAATTGCATGCAGTTCAGATCGAATAAGTATCAAGAGGTATGTACAATATAAATCTAAATACATAAAATTACAAATAGTAACAAAACAATCATAGGTTTATTTACAATAAAAGAAAATATATGCATGAAAACTAAAACTAAGCAGCAAAGATAATATTTCATAACGTAACCTAATAATCATCATCAGAGTCTTCTGATGAATCGTTTACTGTGTAATCGTCATCATTTTGTGGAACTGTGCGATAATATGATGACGTTTCCAGTCTTGATTCTACTATACTAGGGCTTAAAATTAACTTTAAAACCTCTGAACATATTTTTTCCGGCTTTTTTTGGGGAATCTCTCGAAGGCTATTGATCAAGGGATCAGATGTTATAACCAACATTGACAGCAAGTCTCTGTTCGTGGCAACACGCGAGCACTTGCGGGTGTTGTACTCCCTAAATCTGCGGCAATCTTTATTACGTGCTTCCTGAGCCTCTTCGGAAAGCTGCCCAATTGGAAGCAATGCAGCTTTGATGACCTCTGTACTATGAATTAATATTTTATGTACAGTAGCAGGCATACAGTACCACGAATAGAGACTTAGATAATGTCTTCTGGTTTCAAGACAAAATTTATTAAATTCAACTAAGTTTATTTCGAATCCAGAAGACAAAGTCCTCAATATTACATCGAACTGTTTGATGATTTCAACATCCAATCCCGTGATCTGAGCACTCATCTCAGCATTCTTAAAAAACCGACGAGCCGTGTTTCCATCGTTTGAAGAACCAAATCCTGGCTTTGGTTTATCTACAATAAGTCCCATCTCGTTCTTAAATTTTAACTTAATTTCGTCGGAACGAACCTTGATATCTGCTTTGTCTTCGTTGCTTCTAGCCTGCCATTTCTTAATATTCAACTTGTAGCTGATATGTAAAAGGCATTCGAAGCAACGAATCCAAGCATGAAGTGTAGATAAACCAAAGCCAAAATGATCTTGGTTGCTGTTGAAGTTCGCGGGTTCATCATTCATCGTCTTGGGGGTGGCGCCACAGATGAAACACTTTTGAGTTGAACGAGTTTCCGTTAAAGCGTTGCATACCTTTCCGTCTGTCATTGTCAGCAAAAGTTCGTGTTTCACAGAGATTTGAGAATCACCAAAGTCGATACGTGTTGGAAGAAGAGCGTTAAATTCTTCCAACAATCTATTTGTCTCCGTTAACGTGAAGTCATTCGTTTCTTTAGCAAATATTAATTTGATTGGGCGACAATACAATGTTGATGAAGACCGAGGATTTTGCCAAACAATTTTGGCCCCATCATATAATCTAAGGGGAACTAAAGAAAATACGAAAAGAAATTCGTCCGTATCTTCAGTGTTCTCAAATCTCTGTTTGTATGTGCTGTGCCCAGAACTTCCATCACATCCCCATTTACTTACAAGTGTAAAAGACGAACTTGTTGCGAGGACACTGCTGATAACTTCATGCTGTGCTAATACTAAACGTTCCACTGTTTTGTTTAATAATGCTTGCAAATTTATTTCAGCACGTGTTTCTGTTACAGCAATGTGCTCCTGTGCAGGATAACAGGCCTGTTTAGATTTTGTCAAACTATAATATGATGGAAACACATTATGTCCTGCCTTCATAGACCACTTTCTTGTTTGTTTGTACGCATGTGTTGTTGACTTAGAATCTATATAGTAAGCTAACGCTTCGTCACTACTTAACTGCCTAGGATTAACATTACTGGTATCCTTAGACTTAACATTAATAACTGAGCTTTCACTAATGTCTCTAATTACGCTGGCAATTTTCCGTTGTCCTGCTGAACGCGCAGCAATTTCGGCAGCTGTCACCAATTCACTGACACTTCGCGATTCTACGAGATCCACGACTCGACGTTTTTTGGTTTTAAACGACGATTCTTCGAATTCTTTGCGAGGCCTTCCTGCTGAAATCACAGCCTCACTCGAAGTTGATGGTTGTGGCTCAAAAGAACTCACAGTAAACTGTATATCTTCTACATCCAGCCAGGTCTTATTTTTAATTAAAAAACGCTCCTTCGATTTTCCTGAAGCCAACCATTTGACACCAATTTTATTGGAAAAGTTGGATATCTTCAACTTTATTTCTTTTTGGCTACATTCAGTAATGTTACCAAAGTGAAATTTTGAAGAAAGGTACTCATATATACCCGAGTTCTTTTCATTTTTTGTGGGTTTCAACCACTCTTCAAAAAATTCTACCCTAGAAATAGAGTATAAGCGTTCTGAAAAAAAAAAGAAAAGAATATGTTGTACTGAAGTGTGCTAAACAATTTGTGTATTTTTATGAAGAATAAAGTATTTCCTATGATATATCAAAGAACTAGCCCGGATAAAGGTGAATGTCTGCAAAATTAACTCTTTAAAACTATTCTTTCATAAAAAAAATACGTTAAAATATATAAGCTATGTTAAAATTATACCTAAAATTCATTTGAACAGATTCAGATTTTAAAAAAGGTTTTTTAAATAATAGGACTTACCCTCCGTGTTGATATCCATCACAAACACTCAAAATATTAACTATAAGCCACTATGGATGTGTACGAAAGTGTCACTAAACTGCAACTGATTGACTGTAACGATTTCATTAAACTCAATACCTGACTTCTAACCACTATTCCTTATCAGTTAAGCATTTGACAAACAACCGATTCTTGGAATCTGGAGATTAGGGGTGTTGTTTACGTTTTGCAATTAAGATTTCCTGGAAATGATAACATGAATTTTGTCCACCTAGCATGTTCTAGGCGAAATACTGTGCGTCCGTTTTAACTACCTTATATTCTACTATATTATTATAACTACACAATATTCCAATAAAAACACAATACACATAGCCTGTGTTGCTGGTTTTCACGTCCCTGAATAATGTGGAGGAAAATGGGAACTTTACTTTAAAAACAATTTTTTTCATTGAATTTACCTTCTACAAATGAAACCAAACTACTGGATTCAAGGATAACGGTGTTTAAACTAACACCCTGTATAAATGTAGAAATATATTCAATAAACACAAGGACCATAAAATATATAAACATCTATACTAATCACACAAACGCTTGTTCGTCGGGAATCGAACCCGAGTCCCATCGGTACTCAGTGTCGCTAGCCACTGGACCAACGGGGCGGCCTAATACACAGACGTTAATATATTACCTCTAATGAGGTAAATCCTTCAATGAGTGCTAGAAGTCGCGTCCGCTTGACCTTACCGATTTCTTTTGCTAACGTTGATCATTAATTTTCGTTAGACGAGTTAATAATTATTAATAATTACGTAGGAATCTACTTGAAACAGATTGTGTTTAATTATATACTTTGAAGTGTCTGGTTCATACTATTTATTTAAAGTTTTAAGAATATACCATCTATAATTCTGCCATGCAGTTCGTAAGAGACGCACTATCGGCCAATGTGTCACGGCTACATATATATATATATATATATATATATATATATATATATATATATATATATATATATATATATATATATATATATATATATATATATATATATATATATAAATAGCTGCAGCGTGCAGCCCGCTGCATTATGAAAGTTTTTGGTGAATCCCGCGCGAGGGATCACTTAGTTTTTACGGAATAAAATATGTGCTAGCCTATGTACTATTCCCCGTAATCATCTATCTGTTTGCCAAATTTCATTCAAATCCGTTTAGTAGTTTTTGCGTTATTGAGTAACAAATATCCATCCAAACATCCAAATTTTCACATTTATAATATTAATATAGATGTAAGTACGTTAAATATTCTGTAGTTTCTATGAAAATGTCAAAAACAATATGACGTGCCACGGTGTGACGTAACACTTTCAGATTTGCGTTTCGTATCATGTTACTTATGACCAATTGCACTGTTATTGTCTTAGGACAATCCTAAATAGTATGCTGTCACATTCTTTTCATTTAAGCCAAGAAGTGACAGCAGACTATTCTGAATTGCCCTAAGCTAACACAATGTTAGTGCGATTGCCTATTAAGGCGCTACCCTGACCAAATAACCTTGAGCATTTTTTCCCACTTTGCTGCACCATTCTATAATACCCCGCGCAGTAGTAAATACGCCTAAATTTTAGAATAAAATCTATAAAAAATAAAATTTGGGTCTTTTGAAAAAAAAAAAAATTCTCACGAAATGTTTATTATTAAATTTTTTATCCATAAGTGTCAGAAGCAAAATAAAATAATGTTTACTTCATGAGGAGATGCATATTAACAATCATTATTTTTCATTTTTGTGGTTGTATTGTAAAGCGATTATTTAAAATATATTCCTTTAAAAAATAAAAAATAATTGTAACATTTTTTAATCAATATTATGTAGAAATGTAATGTATTTTTATTAGTTTGATGTTTATTTTCAATAAAAAGTAGCTCTAAAAGACTGCACAAAAAACGGCTAGCGCGTCACTTTGCTCAGGGAGACGCCTTAATGTCTACTTTTACCGAAATTGTACCCTCAAAACATTATGACTCTTTTAAAATAAATATTTTAGTTTTTGCTATTTTTATATCATCATTAATCACTAGAATCTATATTAATATTATAAATGCGAAAGTTTGGATGTTTGTATGTTTGGATGGATGGATTTTTGTTACTCAATCACGCAAAATATACTGAACAGATTTGAATGAAATTTGGTACACAGGTAGATGATGACCTGGAACATTATATGATGTTAACTAGCTACTTTTTAACCCGGAAAGTTAAGTGATCCCGCGGAATTGACCAAAAACTATTATAATGCAGTGGGTTGCAGGTGCAGCTAAACTACAACGTATTCGATAATAGTATATTCTTAGTGGAAACAAGTAAAACATAAAAAAAACTTGAGAGTTGCCAAGGGACACCCGGATGGAACGAAGTTCCTTTTATTATTATTTACAAAAAACCTGTATACACTCAATAAAAATAATCGTCGCGACACCACACTGTTCAATGCGAAATAGAAATGAAAATATCTGGCTTGCTTTCTATAAGAGAGAGAGAGAGAGAGAGAGAGAGAGAGAGAGAGAGAGAGAGAGAGAGAGACAGAGAAACATCCGCACGCCGCACAGCTTACAATACCTTACTATAGCAAAAAGTGTCGCGACAACTTTTCGTAATATTTTTTTCCGTCTAGTCCCCTTTCTTTTTTAGATAAGGAACTTCGTTCCAAAACTCAATAACACTTATGCCCTAGCGAGGAGTAAACCCTGGACCTTATGATCTGGCTTGAACAGACTAACTCTAGATCGCGAGAATTTATTTATTGAAGTGAAATCTTTTACCGCGTTAAACGATTTTTGGTAAGGGAAAATCGTATAGATTCGCATCAGCATCATCAGCATGCTAATATTTAAGGTATATCCATAACGTTACTAATCACCGGCTGTCTTATGTTGGCGGGGAGAAACGGATTTTATATTAATTATTGTTTCTGCTATTTTCAATTTGACCGCCCCGTTGGTCGAGTGGTTAGCGACCTTGACTACGCGATCGACGGGGCTCGGGTTCGATCTCTGACGGGTACAAGCATTTGTGTGATGAGCATAAATGTTTGTATTTCCGGGTTTGGGTGTTTATTAAATATATTATTGTATTTATATATGTATTTTTAATTTCTATGTATTAGTATCGTTGACTAACACACACAACACAAGCAAATAATTTGCTTACTTTGGGGTTAGATCAGTAAGTGTAATTTGTCCCGTGAATATTTATTTATTATTATTTGTTAAATTATGAATTTCCGCAAAAGTAACGCCGAATGTGTAAAAAAATCTAAAAAAAAACTGCGTTAGTACCATATTTTTTAACAATAAAATTAACCGACGAAAAGCTATGCGTGGTCGTAGGTACATTAGAAACAGTGAGTTAATAATCAATCTTCCTTTATTTACGTACCCTGGGTGAGTGCGTGCGTGCGTGCGTGTGCAAGTTCATATCAATTGTTTACATGCAAAATAGGTCAGCACTACACATGGAAATTATTGTTAAATTAGAATAACAGTGTGATTGTTAAACGCAGCTTTGTTTTAACAGTTATTTTTATACGCTAATTATGATATAATAGATTGTCCACAACACATCAACGGTCAAACTACATGAAACAAAGAAAACAAGTGGAAGCGAAGAGTGGGCGTGCCGCGTGCATCACTATTATGCGCTGTTACTCTAAATTGCCTTAGTGATACTTACCATATCTTTAAGAGATAGTCGTCGTGCGAAAATCTATTATACACTGAATTATGCCGTATTGTGCCATCCTTGAATGCAGAAATGATAGTAGAATACAGATGATTAAAAAAAGAGATATTTCATATCATCCGAAACTACAATTTTCATTTTATTTTAATAAAATTCCTGATTTAATATAATCTCTAATGATATAATAGAAAGTCAAGCTAAAATCAGCCGTACGTCTTACATATAAAGTTCATTTTAGGTTGACCTAATTTTAGTAGCATTAGTAGTTTATATGCTATAATGCTTATTTTATGTGTGAGTTTGGCGATCGCGGGCCTGATACAAATATTTGTATTTCCCACTTCCGCTTGTTTTCTGTGTTCCATGGTCAAACTATTACATTTCATAAAACGCTATTCAATGACAACACTATTATTTAGCTCGCATTATTAGCAGTATAAGTACTATACAATTTATAGTACGTTATTATTCAATACTTTAAATGATACTTTTTAGCAGTGATAAAAATAACTTTTAAAAGTATTTGTTCATATAAATAGCGACTGTTAATGGTTAATAAGAATTTATTACGAAATTTAACATATTAATTGTTAAACGATCCATGCCTAGTCAGCACAGGCGAATTTATTGTTGTAAGTGGTTTTAAATCTATTCATTGTAGAATTTGCTGCAAAATGTGATAAAATAAAAGCGAATGTTGATTCGCGTAGTCGCAATGTCAGTATCAACTAACATCAAAATATTTCAACGCGCTTGGTCTGACCGCGTAATCGATTAGATAATTCGATACGGATCAATGAGCAACTGACTAGAAATCGATAGTAGCCCACACACACCATTTGTTTATATTGAACATTGTTGATATTTATGACAATAATAGTGATTTAAAAAAATGAAACCGATTTCAAATATCATTTACACTCATATACTGGTAAATATACAAACGTAATATAAACGTAAGTACAAACATACAAATACGCGGGCGTACATTTTTTTTATATTCACGGACAAATTACTCTGACTGATCTAACCCCAAAATAAGCAAATTATTTGCTTGTGTTATGGGTGTTAGTCAACGATACTAATACATAGAAATACATATACAGTGTTTAAAGAAAACCCTGTCGGATAATTAAAGGTGTTATCTGGTACCGTAATACGGTAACATATGTGTAATTATTTTATGGATATTAATTAATTAGTTATCCCAATAAAAATAATCTTAAATGGTATTTTTATACATTAAGTATGACAACACCTACAAATAAGTAAATTCAATTATCAAAGAATGCCGCGCAAGTCAGATGCTACCGAAGGACTAGCGGCGCGTGTGAGGCGCGTTTAAAATTCCTTTGTAAAAAGCTGAAAAACAAATAGCGCGCCTTCGAGTGGTGTTTTTGCGAAAGCCGCCAAAGCGAAATAATGAAACAAACAGCGACAATGTGTTGTCATTTTTACAATATTTGCTTTACTCTAGGGAAATATCAGAAAAAATACGAATATTAAAAAACAATCGCTTTTTTATTTTCTGAAATAAAGTCATTTTAATATTTTTTTCAGTAATGCCTTTAACCAACCCATATGCCTCTTTTGGATCTGACAGGGTTTTCTTTACATACTGTATAAATACTAGAATATATTTAATAAACATCCAAACCTGGAAATACAAACATTTGTGCTCATCACACAAATGCTTGTCCCCTTCGGGGATAGAATCCGGGCCCCGTCAATTGCGTAGTCAGGATCGCTAACCACTCGACCAACGGGGTGGTTAAAAAATACATACACTTATGAAAATTAGAATACCTACATGGACGCCTAGGTAGATGATTATCATACTCAAACATAATCCAATTCCAGCAATGTTACATACATACATGTCAAACGGATAACCTCTGTTTTAGGTCTGTTGAAGAGTAGAAGTATTTTTAATTGGTATCTGATCAAGGACGAATAAAGCCTTCAGGTCAGAGGGGGGGTCACTTATTTGACATTCAGTCAAGATTTTTTTTTTTATAGAAGAAGGGGCAAACGAGCAAGAGGTGCACCTGATGGTAAGTGATCACCGCCGCCCATGGACATCTGCAATACCAGAGGTCTTGCAGTTGCGTTGCCGGCCTTTTAAGAATGAGTAAGCTCTTTTCTTGAAGGTCCCTATGTCGTATCCGTTCGGAAATACCCCTGCCGGTAATTGGTTCCACAACAGAGTAGTGCGAGGTAAAAAGTGTCGGGAGAAACGCACAGTTGTGGATTTCCAGACATCGAGATGGTGAGGATGGAACTTCAAGTTTTGACGCGATGTCCGATGGTGGAATTCGGCGGCAGGAATTAATCCAAACAACTCGTCGGAACACTCTCCAGGATATATACGATAAAAGACACAGAGAGAACCTACATCTCTGCGCAATGCCAAAGAGTCAAGCTGTTTCGAAATGGCCTGGTCGTCAACGATTCGAACCGCTCTACGCTGAATGCGATCAAGAGGAAGAAGCTGGTACTGAGGAGCTCCGGCCCAGAGATGCGAACAGTACTCTATGTGAGGCCGAACCTGTGCCTTATAAAGTTGAAGGCGATGGACCGGCAAAAAGTACTGTTTCGCTCTGCTGAGCACACCGAGCTTTTTGGAGGCTAGTTTAGCCTTGCCTTCCAAATGACCGCGAAACTGAACGTAATTCGATATGTCAACTCCCAGGATTCCGACACTAGCTAAGGCTGTCAGGAGAGTATCCTCAAATCGAGGTGATACGACAAAGGGCGTCTTTTTTGCGGTGAACACGCAAAGCTGTGTCTTCTTGGATAGATAGGCTCTAATCATTATTTGTTTGCAATAAAATCATACATAGATACCTGCCTAGGGATTATGACCCCCATGACCCTGGATCCACCCTTGGGGCAAAAGTGTCATTAAGGTTTTTTGAGGGTGGCCTTCAACTGCCGTCAACGAAAATAATGTAGCTACTGTTAAGCGGTTAATTGAAGAAAACCCCCGGGTTACCTATGAGACAATTCGAGGACTATTGGGGATTGGTATGAGCCAAATTCAGAAAATTTTACACGAAGAATTGAAAATTCGGAAACTTTGTTGTCGTTGGATCCCTCATGAACTGACAGCGGAGCAGAAGCGGGCTCGCGTGGAATGATGCTCACAGATGCTACTGAAGTACGACCACGGACATTCTAATGCTGTTTATGACATTGTCACAGGAGACGAAACGAGGATTTATTGTTTTGAACCCGAAAAAACAGCAATCTTGTGAATGGGTGTTTGAAAATGAGAACAGGCCAACAAAAGTGAGACAGGCGAGAAACGTTGTTAAAAAAAGATCGTGTTTTTTTCTCAGCTACCATCTGCACAATTCCACTTGAAGATCAAAAGAGTGTTAATGCCGAGTGGTGTTCTACCATTTGTTTACCCAGGGTGTTAGAAAAAGTTAGCGAAAGACGACCCAAAAGCCGCATTCTCCTACACCATGATAACGCTTCTTCACACACGGCCAACAAAACAAAGTCATTTTTAGCTTCCGAAAATGTACATCTCGTCACTCATCCTGCGCATAGCCCCGACCTAGCACCCTGTGATTTCTGTATTTACCCCAAATTCAAGATTTGATGAGAGGTTTTACTTTTACCAACTCCGAAGAGGCAGTGATAGCGTTCAATCAGCACGTAGAAAACATGCCTTCAGATCTGTGGTCCTCCTGTTTTAAAAAATGGTTCGATCGCATGAAAAATGTTTAAAATGTAAAAGAGATTATTTTGAAAAGCAATAAACATAATATTTTGGTTATAACATATTGTTTTTTTAAGTTACGCAAAACTTATAGTGTGACCTACGTATGCATATGGCATTCCCATCCCGTCGAACAGATAGCAATGCACCATTAACATCTTTGGTGTCTATAAGTGATGGTTTCTCTTTCCATCGGGAGAGCTATTGTCATGTTTGTTATCTAATGATCAAGTCCAAGCACGTGCACTAAATTCTTAAGTGTGTGTGTGTGTGTGTATGTAAGTTCGTATGTTTGTACACGAATTTCTCGAGATTTGAAAGCTATATGAAGATTATTCTTTTATGTTATAATGTGGTGTTAATCAGTTACATTCCTGTAAACCACTTTTCAAGTCTCTTAAGGTACTTCCCTTACCATGTTTGTATATTTTAGAGGTATGCGTATTTGTAAAAAAACACCAAAAGTTATTTAAAACAAATGCTGAAGTCACTGGAAACTCATATTTTAGGAATAGTAAGAAATTATATGTGCCTAACCAAAAATTAAATATTTTTTACAAAAAATGTGTATTGTATGTCTATTATTATATACAATCATATTCCTGATAGTCTTTAATCATTGCCTATAAATAAATTTCGCAAAAAGTTATTTGATTTGCTGTTAGATAAAACTTATTATGATATTAAAGAATTTTTAGCCGATAAAATTAAATGTTAATGAATAGAAATATAAGTTTGTAGAATTGTCCTTAAAAAATTTCAATGTAGTAAAAATGTTGTAAATGGTGAACATTATGTAAATTATATAAAAAAAATTGCTCAAAATATGAAACCTGTAATTATAAAAATAACTTTGTAATATGGAATCATCTTTGTATATTTATAACAAGAACATAAAATAGAGAAAAAAAGACTAGCCCGCTGAGTTTCTTCCGCCGGATCTTCTCAGTGTGTGGCCGCGTTCCGATCCGGTAGTAATTCTAAAAAAATCGATACAATTTGTAGTTTTAAATGCAATACACATACAAATTCCTAGTAAACTCTAAACGCGCTCACGATAGAATGCGAAAAGAAAAACTCACACTTAGCACTCAGGTATATTCCAAATTAGGGAACATTTCAAGTTTCATTAAAATCCTTCTGTGCTTTTTGAATTATGAATATAGTTGATAGATATTTGAAGTTGGTTTATTTTTTTTAATTATCTACTTTTATATTTTTATTATCAATGATATTATGCTCAGGGTGTTAGCTGGTAATATTAGCATAACTTGAACGTTTTACGTAATATACTTATGTTAAGTTTTCTATTTTAAGTGTTTCGATCACCTTGGCATTTATGGACTTGAATGTGCAGAATGTATACCGGAAGATCAATTAAGGGCTTTAAGGAATTAAGGATAAAATCACAAGAAAATATATTCACGGAAACAAGCTAACATTGAAATAGATAAGTAAACTGTTTTATTACTTACTAGTGGCTTGCACTGGCTTTACACGGTCGATAAGATATTTTACAAACTGATGTGATAAGAGCTCTTACACACGAGGGGCAGGCTGCCAATAGCAGAGACAACTGCAACCAAAATTGCGCACACAAATAATACTGCACGGGGAAACCTGCAGTGCGATTCTCTAAAGGCAAACAACGTAACAGCCGTGGTAACAGTGGCTGTAACATCGGTGATTAGAATTCTCCAAGCCTTAAAACGTCAGTTTTAACGCTGTTCGACACTAACGCCGCACGGTTGTAACAACGATGGCATAGATGTCATGTTTGACATTTCCAGTATGAAATTGGCATTCCGCAAACACTGTCCTGTGTCCACTACCGTCTTGAAACAGCGAAGCAAGCGTCGCTCATTTTGACTGAGACACAGATCTTCTTCGGTTGATAATTCTTACCTCTTCTACCCAGGTACAAATTGGAACACTCCTTTGGACCGCGAACTAGTATGTGTGCCTACGAGATGTGTGGTAAGAGAAAATATCGGTTCCCGGCGCCTCTGCAGACTTGAGGGACTGGACCCATGCATCCTCTGGTTGCACGTAGTTTGTGATAAACATCTACGCGTGCGTGTTTAAGTTGACCGGCTCGTTGAGCCCCTATAAACGGCTGTAGATTCCGTATTACAAGAGATCCCTTCAAATTAGATCATGATAGAGATTTTAATGCCTATCACGCCTAAAAACACTGCACCACCGATCATGCGGGGAGGTCTGTTTAGATTTTGCTTTTTTTATATCATAAGATAGCAAACAAGCAGATGGGTCTCGTGATGGAAAGAGTCAACCATCGCCTATAGACACCAAAGGTGATAATGGTGCGTTGCTATCTTGTGGCGAGGTCTGTTGCCACATGCATAAGTTTACCGGCTACCTCACCCTCTAAAACGGAACACGACAGCGACAAGCACTGACGCTATTGCGACAGGAATAGATAAGGCGGTGGTACCAGACCCGGGCGAGACAATGCAGAACTTTACCACCTAGTATCCACGATGGTAGTGACTTGCATAGCCAATCGGTCGCCTCTTATGACTTGCCTGGCAGAACGGCAGTTGGTCTATTCTTCAAAGGAGCCCGGAACCAACACGGGGAAAAACGACTATGGAGTATGCTCTAATACAACTTTGCCTACGCGTGTTCTCGATGTTCATGATTATCTGCCTTCACTGTTGGACGTTCTGCTGACCTGTCATTCGGACCATCAGGTATCTGTGGACATCCCACTTGGTAAGTCAGACCACTTCCAGCTTAGGATCAAAGTGCCAGTTACAGCCTCTCAGTTACAGTCTCAGCCTCTCTTAGCGGGCTGTTGCTTCGTTTGGAACTTAGGTTGATGTCAGCAAATTGGGACGGGTTACGGTCATTCATTGCATTCTACCGATGGAGACAGTTATGCTTCTGGCTGGGTGGCAATCGATCTAATTTTTAAAGAGAGCCTGGATTATTCTGTTCAACTGCTTAATAAAAATATTTGTGTACCTACTCGTGAATTTTTTCTTATTTTGTTTAATAAAAATTAACCTTAGTTAATTACCTATTATTAAAAATATTATTTTATTAAAAATAAAACTAACCTTAGTTAGACGTTGAACGTCAAACAAGATACAAGTGTGTTAATATTATGTTCGTCAAAAGGGGGTAAATTAAAAGTGGTCATTTTTCACCTCTTTATTTTCATTCCTTTGAAATAAATATATAATTAATTGAAAATTAGTTAAGTGATGTACAGAAAAATATATAAACTAATGTTATATCCGGTAATATCTGGCTGTAACCTTATTCTTTATCAAGAACTATTTATCAACAAGTTTCATTGTTAAAGTCACGGCCGTGTCATGGACATGCGAACTGTAGACATACTCAGGAAGTATCGATATATAGTGTTATCATATAGACATAAAACTAGTTTCGACCAGAAGTATCCCGCATTAAATCAGAATTATTAAAATTGAAATGAAAGGATATCAACATCGGCATTCAAATGTGAATGGGATATTTATTTAAGCACTAGTAACCCACTCTATTCTCCTCCCCTCTTCTCTCCTCCATAATGTAAACAAAATTGAAGTTTTGTTCAACAAATATAGCAGAAGTCAATTAAATTAAAGTCTCAAATATTTTTTGTAATTATTCTAGCGTCATCTTATATAATTTACAAAACGTAGAAGATTATTCCAGAGATTTAGTATTTGTTACTCCGAAAGATACGCAAAATATGTTAAAACTTAAAACGCCTGTGTTCTTTGTGGTATTGAAGTTTTTTAAGGAATAGAGCTGATTAGATTTTGTAATCAATCGGCACATTGAAGTTATTTTTTCGTTCATCGTTTTTCAGAAAAAACTGAGGTTTTTAAAAATTTCTCAAAATCCTCTGGGTCAAATCGGTTCAGATTTTTAGGAAACCTTATTTTAGCGGAACCCAATCGAATGCCATCCGCCATGTTTCGATCGGTCATTCCGTTTAAAAGTTATAAGATGTTTATATACACACGCACACGCACACGCACACGCACACGCACACGTACACGTACACGCACACGCACACGCACACGCACACGCACACGCACACGGATACGCACGCGCACACTAACACGCACACACACACACACGCACACGCGCACACACACACACACACATATATATACATACGAACATACTAACATCATTGAGAAAATAGTCGGAAAGGGTTCTTAGAACTTCTAAACGTGGAAACCTTATACTCGATTTTCGAAAATTGGGAAAAAATTATAAATTCCTTTATCTACATACGTAGCGGGAAGTTAACAATTGTGACAGATATGTAACACGCACGTTTTCTGTGGTAACACGTGACTACAAGGCCGCACCCGCTTGCTCGACGTGGTGTTTTACGGTTTGGAATATTCGCTAAATTTTAGCGAAATTGAAGGTTACAAAGATTTCAAGCTACCACAATATTTTTATTTTTATAAATAGAATGAATTTTTTTGATGTCATCATATTTATATGTCTCCTTCGGGTCGGACAGGGTTATTTTACACACTGTATACTATTTTGTTTATGATTTAATTCTGATGTCAAACTTAGAAGAAATTTTATTGTTCCCTCGTGTTTGTCCGGGCCCCCTTTGAAAAATAGACGAACTGCCCTTCTGCCAGGCAGGTCATAAAAGGCAACCGACTCACTAACACCGTGACTACTTAGTGGAAGAATTCCACAACATCTCGGCCGGGTATAATGTACCAACGCCTTATGTATTCCTGCTGCAATAGTGTCAATGCTTTCCATTGTCGTGTTCCGGTTTTGAGGGTAAATTAGCCGGTAGATGCATGTGGCATCGCCATCCTGCCATACGAATTAACATCTTTTGTGTCTACAGGCGATGGTTTGTTGTATTACAAAACTAAAATATTACAAAAAATATATATGAGATCGGTATGAGGACAATTAATCCCAGGCTTTTTTGTTTTCTAAATAATCTGAGATTTTATAATATCCTTTTTTTTA
The DNA here is from genome assembly GCA_036924255.1 of Apodemia mormo. Lineage (NCBI taxonomy): Eukaryota > Metazoa > Arthropoda > Insecta > Lepidoptera > Riodinidae > Apodemia > Apodemia mormo. The sequence continues at coordinate 21,369,661 of JAUPFN010000024.1, read as the reverse complement.
ACACAGTTTTGTTTTAACACATTTTTAAATTTATTGACTGGTAAATCTCTTATAGTTTCGGGAAGTTTATTGTAAAAGCGTATACTTTGCCCCATAAAAGAGTTACGTATTCTGTGGAGACGAGATGCATGCACAACAAGATTGGTTTTGTTCCTTGTATTAAGTGAGTGTACGTCACCATTTTTTTTTAAAAGCAAATTTTTACAAACGTACATCAAGTTCTCAAATATATATTGGGATATAACAGTTAGAATATTGATTTCTTTGAATTTTTCTCTCAGGGAAACCCTCGGGCTAAGATTGTAAATTGCCCTAATAGCTCTTTTCTGCAATACAAATATAGTATTTATTTCAGCAGAATTTCCCCAGAGAAGAATTCCATATGACATAATGCTGTGGAAGTAACTAAAGTATACAATTCTTGCTGTGTCGACATCAGTTAACTGTCTCAGGAGTTAATTACTTTATTGCCATCTCTGCAATGGCTCTCCTGATGGCGATTACTTAATTGCCATCAGGAGAGCCATTTGCTTGTTTGCTATATAATGATGTAAAATATGTATATAAAAAATATTTTATCTATAGTCAAAGAGTCATATAATTACGGTCAATTTTTCACTAGAATGGTATTTAGAATAACAAGAATTTAGGAAAAAATACCGGACAAAACTCGATCGTCCTGATACTTACATATTAATAATTAATCTTTAAAAAATGTGTAGTGTGTCAACAGGTTACGTAAAGTCACGGACACGCGAAGTTTGTCATCAGGAAGTGATTTTGTCGTAAAATATTAATTATGCAAATGTAAATATTATTCACAAGCCGTGTATATTCCTCATTAGTAAACAAATATACAAGTTTGATATTATTGCGATTGATAGTTAAGGCCAAGGTTTCTTTAGAATTATCGATAATTTCGTTATTGAGCGACTTTATAAAGTATTACTAGATTATATAGGTTGACTATAACATACTGTAGGTGGGTCTATATTTAGTAGCATAACAATTTTTGTACTATTTTAAATAGGCATCACGTTTTTACAACTAATGATAATTTACCATAACAACTAAACGCATAACTGTTTTCGCATAATTTTTACTAGCATAACCCTATGTAGCATAATGATAACATAGCATAATGTTTAAAGGCACACATTGAGGAAAGCATAACAATACACAAACATAATGATCAACGGCATACACTTAAAAGTCCTAATTAAAATGCAAGAAATAGGTGGATAGCAGACTGTAGCAGCATTGCATAAATAGCAAGACCAAATAGCAGACAGTATTGTAGCAGCATACTATTCCCGTAACAAGTGGGGTTGGACCAAGTTGACGGAGCCCCGCTTAGCGGGGCTCCTATTTCTGGGTGTGGATTCTAAAGAGAACCTAACTAACCTACTTCAACTGTAGCATTGGATAGCTTTGTTTCTTTGTGGCGGGGGGCTTATGCCATGTGTTTTTATGGTAAGATAACATTAGGAAAAATAAAAAAATGTCTAAAGACTATTATGCGTATCATCAATAGTCGAATTAAATGTAGTACAATAGATTGCTATGCTTAAGACACATTTCGCAAAAAAAAGATTATGCTTAAAATATATAATGACTCTACATATTATGCTATATTCATTATGACAAAGTAAATTAGGAAAAAAAAAATGCGTTTTAAACGTATCCCACTGTAGGTACATATTAAAGAACATAATAGGTAATAGTCATATGTAACCATAAAAGGTAATAAATACAGTGACAATATTATTTAACTACATAATAAACCTACAAAATATGTGTAGTGATATTTAAGAAATATGGTCACCGCGCAGGCGATAGTGATGTAACGAGTCTAATTTAACAATTATCACGCTTGTAATACGTTTACAAATACCAAAAATTGTCATAATTAATTGAAAAATCGGGACCAATTTTTTTGCCGGCGCGGCGCATTTTTTTTATTCATTAAAAGTATTAAAGACGTAATTTGTAATTTTAAATGAAAATAAATATATTTTTTCTCTTGCACGCCATTTATTTGGCAAAGCAGGATCAAAGCACTTATATTTAGAAATAATCATCACCATATGTAACCCCGATTTATGCAAAATAAATAATTTTGAATTTCAACTGTCGAGTGACAAAATTTTTTTATTTCTCAATTTTCATATTTTTTATGTTTCTATAAATTTTATTGCAAGTTCTTTCAATATCGGGCAAGTCAGAGTGGCTTGCGCAAGCGAGAGTCCCCTTTTTCAGCCGCATTTTCACCTCTCTGGGAAAATTATAAATATTAGCCCTACAGTTCCAAGAGTCAAGATTTTTCTTAGGAATTTAACTTCTCTTTTTCCATATATTTTTGAGATATTTTTGAATAATACCAAACCCTTTTTTATAATTTTTGCAATTGTTTTCGAGCGGAACTTAATTTCTATCGAAAGTTATAAAGACGCTATTACGAATCGAATGATACTTCATTCACATTTTTTCAAGACTGCTGAAAAAAATTGAACAAAAAAGCATTTGTTAACTAGACTAGAAATAAATTTGATGGCTAGTTACACATACTTATGTCACGATCTCAGATTATGCTGCATAATCAAAGGTCAAGATTAATCTAAAAAGTCAAGATTTTGAGGATTAATTCGATATGAAATAAGTCGATAAACGCAATGATTACACGAAAAAGAAGAAGAAGACGAAGTCCGATCGAAAATAAAATTAGATTCCACATAAATATATCTTCACGCCACATCTTTTACGGGTTAGGCGGAGGGAATTTATTGCCACATATCACGGTCTAGACAGGCAAGTCCTTGCTTCCTCCGCATTCATGCAACCACGCCGGTTTCGGAGACTCTTGACACCTTTTTTCCACTACCTTCGGACAGCATCTGACCAATTTGATCATAGCACGTCAGTCATTCCCATTTATATTTACTTCCGGGGCAGACAAAATTTTTATTACAAAATATATAATTTTTGTTTCTAGGAAGATTTAAATTCTTTCAAAGGGAGAGGAAATACTTTGAAAGCTTTATGGTAAAGACGTACAATACACCAGATAATAAATAAGTCGTGGTGAATCCATGGGCCTATTTCCCAGGAACAAAATAGTTTGAACTTAACAAAAGTCATCCATTCCATTCCATCCAGATCACTATTAAATTTATCGGCCAACAAATAGAACAATGAATCCATGGACCCATTGCTATGTTAAACATTTTTCTCAAAGTTGGCACATACAGTTGGTAAAGAAAATTCTGTCCGATCCGAAAGAGGTATATACAAGTACAAAAAAATAATAAAATAATAATTTTTATTAACATAAAAAATTACCTTTTTTGGAAGTTGCTCAATTTTAGTACTAAAATGAGGCACTTTCCTCATTTTAGTACTAAAATTGAGCAACTTCCTCTTAAATCAAGCAAATATTTTAAAAATTTATGTATTAATTATATTATATTAATTATCCATAAATAATGACACTAATATGTTTGTATTAAGCTACCGAAAAATGCCCTTGACGATCGGACAGGTTTTTTTTTAACAAACTGTATATTCCCAGTTCATTTCCAGTCCATCCAAATCTCTATTATTTTTACTGACCAACAACAAGGTGAGTCGCACTAAAATCATTAGTTGTTTTGACTCACCGGTCGACACACAGGTGAGTGTTGGTGAAGCCATAGGGCCATTGCACTGTAAAAAATATTAAAAGTTAGCAAACGCAAACCAAATCACAATTAATTTCACCGGCTAACAACTAGGTGAGTCGTGGTGAAGCTATAGGCCCGATACTCTATAAAAAATTGTTAAAAGTTTCCAAAAGCTATACCCATTTCATTCAAATTTTTATTTATTTTACCAGCTAACAATTGGGTCAGTGGAGATGAATCCATCGGCATATTGAATTGTATTTTTTTTTGAAAAACTTTGCAAAAGCCACGTAAATTTCACCCAAATGTCTATTCATTTCACCAGCCATCAACTAGTAAGTCGTGATGAAGCTGTGGGCCCGTTACCTTGTAAAAAATGCCACATCAGTTTTATCCAAATGACTATTCATTTCACCGGCCAACCAACAGGTGAGTCGTGGTAAAACCATGGGACCTTTACTCTATAAAAACATTATTCATAAATTTGCAAAAACCACATCCATTTCATCCAAATTTCTATTTATTTCGCCAGCAAATAATTAGGTGACTGGAGATGAATTAATCGGCTAATTGTCTTTTAAATATATTTGTAAAAAGTTTAGAAAAATAGCCATTGGGATGAAAGTTTGTAAAATATTTCATCCAAATGACAATTCATTTCACTATTCAACAAATAGGTAAATCCTCATGAATCCATTAGCTCATTGCCTGGTCATTTTTTTTGTTAAAAGTTGGCAAAAGCCACATCGATTTCATCCAAATTACTATTTATTTCATCATTAAAAAATAGATGAGTCGTGATAATCCATGGGTCCTTTGCCCTGCAAAAAAAATTTAAAAGTTACCCAAAACCACATCCATTTCATCCAAATTACTATTCATTTCACCAGCCAAACAAAAAGATGAAACTTGGTGAATTTAAGTGTCTATTGACGTTTAGTTCACTCTGCTTACACTACAAGGCCGGCGTTTTAATTTATTTCATGTGGCGGCCTTGGAGCTACGGTATTGTTTACTACAGTATCCTAGAACTTTTTTCCTTATTACATAAATATCAATAAATTACACAAAATTGAACTAACTGCAAACAAGGTGATTTACTTGTAATATGGAGGTTAGATAACGATGATTATTTTTATATTGTTACCTAAAGTTAAAACTTTTTACTTCTGTTACTAAAATTGCGCCGCCTGAGAAGTAGGAAATTTGGCACAGTTAAAGTTTATATAGAGGCACTTTGAGATGGAGGCATAAGCTAATGTTTTTTAAAATCTACCGTCGAAAAAATGACATCATTTCTGAATAAAGTAGCTTTCGGTGAAATAATATTTCAAATTGGTCGAGTAGTTTTTGTGTCATATAGTATCAAACAAACAAAAAAATTAAACCTTTAAATTAAACCTAATTTTAAACAAACCTTTAAATTAAACCTAATTATTAGTTAAGATGCTTAGACATAAATGAAATCAATAAAAAAACATTACACACACTTCCATTCGTTTGATACACATGTATAATATACACTTACTTGCTATGAATAAAGTTTGTTGTCCAACTTTAATTCGACCCGATTTGGTTTAAAAGTTGTGGTAAGTTCATAGATACTCGTATATTTTACACTAGCTGCAACGTGTAGCCCGCTGTATTATAAAAGTTTTTGGCGAATCCCGCGGGACCATTTGGGATCACTTTGGGATTTGTTATGCGTCCTACGACCGCTGTCCTTAGGGGGCGTCCATTAATAACGTGAGGGGTTTTTGGGAATTTTTCGACCCCCCCTCCCCCCTTGGTGAGATATAAGATTTTCCTCAACTCCCCCCCCCCCCCCTCCCATAATCTCACGTGAGATTCTTTAAAACTCTTATTTGGACTGTAAACGTGTTAGATTATTGAAAAAAATCTTGTTCTATTAATTTTATTGAAGACTAATATTTGTGAATATTAACTTAAAATCACAATTATAAAATTAAATAATTAATATCAAACAAAAATTAAGACAAGATTTATTCTAATTCAGTCCATGAGGACTCGTGCACGGCCTCAAGAGCGACTAGTGGAACAAACATCGTTTTCTGCGAGAAAAATAATTACGTGATATTTGCGAAGACCCCTCCTCCCCCCTAAGTGAGATTTGGAAAGATTTAGCTTGATACCCTCCCCCCCCCCCCAGAACACCTCACGTAATTAATGGACGCCCCCTTAGTCGCTTAGCCACTTACCCCTCGGCTACATATATAGGTCTACGGTGAAGGTTCACGCTAGTACGATGTTGTCACGAACTACATCGCCACAAATGCTTACGTTAGAATGACGTCGTATTATCACTGGTCACCAAACCGCGGCTGGTAGGTTATATTTGTGAGGCCTGCTGATGATATTAATGTGGCCCATGACAAAGCAAATATTGTAACATTAAAAGCACTTGTACTGTTTTACTTTGTGAACAAAATATAACAGTACAAGTGCTTTTAATACTATATAAATTCAAGTCTCTAATGAAACGAATACGCCGCCGTATATTCGGCGGTCGAATATTCGGTATTCAGCCAAAGAGCTTGGCCAGATATTTGGTAGGTATTCAGTATTCGGCAAAGTCATTATTCGTGGCATCTCTAATTTTTATACAACCGATTTAAAACGGTTTTCCTTATTTCCGCTCTTCATAACTGTCATTATCATTCTTATGACAATTAACATTTGAAAGAGAGGAACAAAAATCACATCTCAGATCGTCATACGTGTACATCACAAGCTTTAATAACCATATTATCTAACTTAAATAGCCCTTTAAATCATTATTGTTACGCGCCGCTGCGAATAAATTTTAATTGTTGTTTTCGTATAGATAACTCAGTTTAAGTAGTTAAATATTATTTATGGTGATAACTGTGAAGATTGACGATGTAACTAAATAGGTATTTATAATTTTTGAGCGAACCAACAAAGGTTCCGATTCTACTGGAACAATCCTGTGTTTGTATTGTGAAGGGTAAAAGCACAGATAACTAGAGTCTCCAGTATTCTGTGGTAAAAGTAAGGAAAACAATCTTATTTGAGATTTAAACTGAAAATGAGTACGGCTGTAGCCTGTAAACAATATAATATTTGCAATATGGCATCTTATCTGGGGTAACTCCGCAGAAATAATTTTTAGAATTCAAAAAAAATGTATACGAGCAATATATTATGTCGATCAGCTGCATTCCTGTAAATCATTATAGAAATCACTTAATATTATTACTTTTGGCATGTTTATATATATCTTTGTTGTATGAGTGTTTGTAAGAAAAACATTAACATTTGCTTACTTAATGCAAATGTTAAAATACTAGCAACGTTATGTTTTAGAAATAGTTTTTACACTTTCAATCGTCGGCACTTGGTGAAATTCCATTATTTTTAGTTGAAACTAGTTTATCACACACTTGTACTTTTATTTCACTATTATTATATACTAAATTATTTAATTTTATCGACCGGTTTCGCTTTTTAAAGCATCTTCAGGACATAATATTTTTTACTGCTGCAGTAAAGAATATTGTGTCCTGAAGATGCTTTAAAAAGCGAAACCGGTCGATAATATTAAATAATTTAGTATATAATAATAACCGGTTTGCTTTTTAAAGCATTTTCAGGACATAATAATCTTTACTGCTGCATTAAAGAATATTATGTCCTGAAGATGCTTTAAAAAGCGAAACCGGTCGATAAAATTAATTAATTTAATAAAATATAATAATAGTGAAATAAAAGTACAAGTGTATGATAAAATAGTTTCAACTTTAGAAATACTACATAGTAAATTGCATGTACCTAACCAAAGACTACTTACACAAAGAACGTCTACTGCATGTCAATTCAAATATATAACCATATTCCTGATAATCTATAAATACTACCATTACACAAATTTTGAAATATGCTGTTTCAATTCCTGTTAGATAAAAAATACTTCAATTTAAATAATTTTTCTGTAGATAAAATCAAATGTTAGTAATTCCCGGTGTTGGTTCCGGGCTCCTTTGAAGAATAGACGAACTGCCGTTCTGCCAGGCAGGTCGTAAAAGGCGACCGATTGGCTCTGCAAGTCACTACCATCGTGACTACTAGGAGGTAGAGTTCTGCATTGTCTCGCCCGGGTCTGGTACCACCGCCTTACCTATTCCTGCCACAATAGCGTCAGTGCTTGTTACTGTCGTGTGCTGGTTTGGAGGGTAAGGTAGCCGGTAAACTTGTGCATGTGGCATTAGACCTCGCCACAAGATAGCAACGCAATATTAATATCTTTGGTGTCTATAGGCGATTGTTGACTCTTACCATCAGGAGACCCATCTACTTGTTTGCTATCTTATGATATAAAAAAAAATCTAATGATTTAGGAAGGATTTGTTTGGTCACTTTTTTCCAAAATTTTAACACTAATTTCAAAAAGTGTAGCTTTTATATTAGTTAACATTTATTTCTTTGGAGTTTTTTTAAAATATTTGCACATCATATGGTAGCATAAGCTGGCAGAATTAAATAGTAATTTTCATCATCACAGAAAATTTTAAATTACGCAAACTTCCATAATTATTGCGTCATTCTTACTGAAAAGTGAAAACGCTATTGTTATTATAGGTAAGCATCATTGTTATTGCTAGCAAAATGGCGGATTTACGTTTCATTCTAAACAAAATAATTTTAAAATATAACGGGGTAAGTGCATTAAAAAATCAATACTTACGTTTTTTATTGCGAAAAATTTAATCAATAGCAGGGTTTTTGGTAAAAAACATGTAATTGATTACCCATAAATACCTATTATGTTATATTATTTAGTCAGTTTTTAGTGGAGAATCATTTTTACTTCATTTAACCCATTTACCTCACAATATTTCTTCCGAGGAAAAATTCGTAAATTTGCCAAGACCACCCTATTCCCTATCTGAGATTGGGCCTTTTGGGAAATTGAAAAATAAATGGTCTCATTTAAATAAAATGTATCAACCAGTAGGATTCGCTATGCTCAAGTAACCTATCAAGTATCCTACTTGCTTAGTGTTATAGCCTAGTCAACGAGTGCCTTTTGGGTCAAACTTTTCCTCTGGTTCCGAAAAATGTGAACATGGTGTCTTTCAAATCAGAATAATGTGTAGATAATTTTTAAATGAAAATCAGGATTCGCTTACAAATATTATAAAAGTTATAAAATGGGATTTGGTTTTTGCAGATATTCCAAAAACTATAAATGTCATCAACAGCGTTTCGATCGGTCAAGCTTTTCAAAAGTTATGGGAGATGTACATACACACACAAACATACGAACATACATACTGACGTGATCGTGAAGATAGTCAAAAAAGGTTTCTAGAACTTCAAAACGTGGAGATTTGGTGAAAACGCGATTTCCGAAAAATTGGATTGAAATCAGTACTATTTTTAGCGGGATTATAAAACCATCTGCTATCAATAATATATAATTAAATGTATTAGTGAATATTATTCAATATTGAAGCTTACTTCCTTGCAGATGTTTTGACCTTTGCATGAATCGAACCTTGACTTCATTCGTTTACAAATAATTCACGTAATCAAGATGCTGCAGCCGCAGATGTGTTCAATATTGTGACTAATAACATATTCACATTAATCAATTCTGGCCTTGTCTATCTCACAAGGCTTTCTACTTAAAAATTACAAGGTTCTTTTATATAATAGGATAGGAAATAGGCAGATAGTTTTTCTGGATGGAAAGATTTAACAATTGCTGTACACCAGAGATGTATACTGTAACTATAATATACTGTTATTATAGAATACAAAAACTCTTTATTGTGCACCAAAATATATGACAATACATGGAGCACACTAAAAGTTTTGCACTTCTTGCTTATCAGAACAATTTGAATTTCGAATGTTAATTTTTAAAACGTTGCAACCTTCTTAGTAATAAAAAAAAAACAATTGTTGGGAAATGATTTGTCAATTGTTTTTTTTATCACAAATCAAATTTCTACGTACGCAACGAAAATGGAATTAAGTCGAAAAGATTTTAGAGCGATGATTTTTTATGATTTTAGATAACATTCACACACAGAAATACAGAGTTATACTACTTACTGATTAAATAAAATCACTTCGAGGGTAATTTTTAAACTTTGTCATCCCATTCGGTACGATAAAACAGTACATGGCTTATTTCATTTTTTTTCACGAAATAATACGTTTACAAACGTATGACACTTTTGATAGTGAGGTGTGTTTGATCATATGCACGGCGACACGTTCCCTTGCCAATGGCGTGTGTATTAGTATACATGTGATCTGTGGGTACAACTTTAGAGGAATAAATAACAATAACATTAAAGTCTGCAATAAAGTAGATCAATTCAGCAATCGTAACAAACAAACAAACTAAATCAAATCTTTCCTCATTATAATATCGGTTTTAATCTAGAAATCAAAATTTAATTACCTATTTAAAGATTTAAAGCCTATTTTTTTAATGAAATTATTTATTCTACAGAATATGGGAGTTACAAGTTATTAAAATTTGATTAAGTTACCAAAATATTCTACCATAATATGATGTGCAAATATTTTAAAATTATCTATATCTATACATATAATAAAATAGTAGGAAAGTAAAAACTGTATATTCAACATTTTTTTAAAAGAATACTTGGGGCGTGATTTACAATCGATATCAAAGCCAAAAATATAGCTTTTAGAATTTTTGTCTGTTTATCTGGTAGTCTGTTTGTCTGTATGTATGTCCGGGGTAAACTCAAAAAGTACTGCATGGATTTACTTCAAACTTTGCAAACGTATAGGCTACGTATTATCACGCTATCACCTACGGGGGAGGTGCTGTGCGGAGTAAACGAAGTCCGCGCGGACGAATTCGCTGGCAACAGCTAGTAATTATATAATATGCAATTAAAATTCTGTGAGTCGATTTTTTTACAATTATACCGGATCGGAACGCGGCCACACACTGAGAAGATCCGGCGGAAGAAACTCAAAGGGCTTGTGTGCTTTTTTATTTTGGTATCAAAATCGAGTACTGAATCTTCTCATTCAATATATAAAGTATTTTGCCAGTCAAACTGTATGTTATCCTCGGTTATTTTTATGAACATTCTCGGGCAATGTCATCCTTCACAACGATAACACGTCAACAGATTCCGCGAACACAATGAAAGCCTTCATTTCAAGTATTTATGTGGTCTGTGGTTTCAAACGGTGAATTAATGACGTATTTGCCATAACAGTAGGGGTGCCCAAGATGGTAAATGGGTAGTTAGTTACTCGAGCGTCGTAGGGACCTATTGGATTTTGCAGATTAAATTATAGGAAAAATAAAAGGGTATATAATGTTTTTCATGTCAATGGTGGAGAAAAATTTACAAATATAAAAAAAACATTAAGAAAAACTGTGACATGAAAACACTAAATCGCGTCAAATTCCCCGTCTCCGTGTTGGTTCCGGACTCCTTGAAAGAATAGACCAACTGCCGTTCTGCCAGGCAGGTCGTAAAAGGTCGTAAAAGCAAATCGTAAATCGATTGGCTATGCGAGTCACTACAATCGTGGCTACTAGGTGGTAGAGTTCTGCATTTTCTCGCCCGGGTCTGGTACCACCGCCTTGCCTATTCCTGCCACAATAGCGTCAGAGCTTGTCGCTGCCGTGTTCCGGTTTGGAGGGTAAGGTAGCCTAAGGTAGGTAGGGTAAGGTAGTAAACTTATGCATGTGGCATTAGACCTCGCCACAAGATAGCAACGCACCATTAACACCTTTGGTGTCTATAGGCGATGGTTGATTCTTTCCATCAGAAGACCCATCTGCTTGTTTGCTCTCTTATGATATAAAAAAAAATTAAGGTATGGTGGGTTAATTGCCATCTGAAATTTAGAAAATCTGCCGATTGAAGTGTAGCGTAAGAGAGTGGGAGGGTCACAAAGTTGCAAAGAAAAGGTTGTTTTGACATTCTCGAGCGAGTCTGCATTCTGTTTTATTATATAGGAAAGGATGTAAGAGTAACGAAAAAAATATAATCTGACAATTTCCACAAGCCGAAGTTAGGCTTATATTTGGTGAAGAGCCTCAACAGTATGCGAGGCCTCAACATTATTGTATTTATTTGAGCGCGTCAGAATAACATAGGGGGGTACCCTATGTTATTCTGACGCGCTCGAGTAAATACAAGAATTAATCAGAAATATATCATATATAAAAGATGTGTAAACTGCTGACCCTACGGGCCATCCCTTAAAAACCTGAGCCTTATCGGTATCGCTGACCACTCACCCAACGGGGCGGTCAATATAAAAATGTAAAGTATTGGTAAGTCCGGTTTTTATTTATGCCGAGCAGGTTCCGTTACGGTAAGGAAAACTCGAATTTGTTCACGGCCAGCGCGAGGAAAACGAAGATATAAACAGGAAGAGAAAAAGTCAATGTTGTATGATTGATTCATGAACGTGATTTATTATAGCACCTTTGGGGATGTTGTTCACGTATTTAGACACGGTTTTTTGAAGTGAAAACTTCTTTAGGCGCGTTGAGCGTTTTGGTAGAGGGTAAAATCCTCGGTTCGCGTCACCGACATGCTAATGATAATAGTATATCTATAGCTATGTTTTGCATATAGTTTTAATTACTCTCAACTTAATAGTTCCGTTTTCACTTCTATCGGCAGTCCCACGACTGCTACTGTTTTTTTTTGTATTAGCTAGAGATGGCTCTCCTGGTGGAAAGATCTGTCGCATATACATTTAACCGCCCCGTTGGTCGAGTGGTAAGCGACAATAACTACGCAATCGACGGGGCTCGGGTTCGAATTCCGACGGGGACAAGTATTTGTGTGATGAGCATAAATGTTTGTATTTCCGGGTTTGGGTGTTTATTAAATATATTCCAGTATTGAGTATCTATATATGTATTTCTATGTATTAGTATCGTTAACTAACATCCATAACACAAGCAAATAATTTGCTTATTTTGGGGTTAGATGGGTAAGTGTAATTTGTCCCGTGAATATTTATTATTATTATTATATAAACACCAAAGATATCAATAGTGTGTGTTTAACGCTACCGGCTACCTTACCCTACATGCTGAACACGACAGTGACAAGCGTGGTGCTATTGCGGTAAAAATAAATAGAGCGGTGGTAATAAGTTAAATGAACTCGTAGCGACTAGCGATATAAACGAGACGCTTTTACGACATCTTTAGGGCTACGATATATGTCGTTAAAAAGTAAAACCACTTGGCGATATAAACCGAATTAAAAGTGCTTTATGAAACAGTACAAGTTGTGAAACAGTGCATAACTTGCAAATGGAGTTTCATCAAGTGCTGACAGGAAAAAATATTAAATACTAACTTTCGCCCGCGGCCTCTGCTCGCGCAAAATAAGAAACAAAAATTAGCCTATCGTCGATGAAGTACCAATACCTCCTAACTGACAATTTAGTCCAAAATTACTTTTTTATTTTAAAAGACATAAAACTCATATTCGCATAGATTGAATTCACTCCTATCTAAAATTTCTTTACCAATAAGCTTTTTGAGCTGTGTGAAAATATCTACTAAGTGACAGAATTCATTTGTTCGTATGTATTTTATGGAAATATCTCCTTCTGGTGTAAAATTAGATTCTCAACACTTAGGAGGTATTGGTACTTCATCGACGCTATGTCACTTTCGATCCCTTCAACAATAGTCACTTAAAAATCACGTCAATTCGTCGCCCCGTTTTGCCGTGAAAGACGGACAAACAAACACACACATATACTTTCCCATTTATATTACTAGTATGGATAAAAAACGGTGGTAGTTTGTTAAAAGCCAGCGATTGGATGTAGCTGTGACTATAATCGTGATTAGGTGGTAGAGTTAAACAACATCTGGGCCGGATTTCGTACCACCGCCTCATCATGTCCTGCCTTAATAGCATCAGTGCTTGTCAATGTCGTGATCCAATTGGAGGCTAAGGGTCAGCTCTCATTGAGGTAAAGATGAAGTAAGGCGACGCGTTTAAAGTACATTCATGTCTAATGTCATTATTTATTTAGCGCGGCATGTAGCGCATAATACATTGCTTACTAGCTGACCTGGCAAACTTTATTCTGTTTTTTTAACTACTTTTATTTGTTTTTCTATATTTTCTCACCTTTTAAACCTTCCCTGGACTTCAACAATTAATTCAAAACCAAAATTAGCCAAATCGGTTTAGCCGTTCTCGAGTTATAGCGAGACTAACGAACAGCAATTGATTTTTAAATATAAAGATTTTCTGTATTTCCCTAAATTTTAATATTTTAAAAAAGCCACTGTCGAATCACTACATAGTATAAAACAAAGTCGCTTTCTCTGTCCCTATGTCCCTATGTATGCTTAAATCTTTAAAACTACGCAACGGATTTGGATGCGGTTTTTTTAAATAGATAGATTGATTCTTGAGGAAGGTTTTAATATATAAACCTTTCCGATATTCCCACGGGAACAAAAGCTACGTGGGTGAAACCGCGGGCAGGTCGCTAGTATTACTATAAATGAAATTACTTATACAAAGTTAAGGTAAAAAAAATCAAATAACTAAAAATTAAAATCAAACACAAATTTCCAACGGTTTCCACGTCCAGAATCATGGTCCATCCATGGTTCTGATTTTAGGTAGACCGTTCCTTACACGCTGTATATAATATTCATATCCTGCTACATATAATACATGAATCCTGCTAAATATATAGCTGTCTGGCGTACCTTTTTGCCCCTTCTCCTATAAAACTGGTGTACAAATAATGCACTGTGTCATGCTCATGCGATACCGAATTGCTCGCGTTTTTATGTTATGTAACGGCTACTTTCACTGTCTTAAATTGACTGCCGATTGTTATTGTATGGCCTCTTTGTTGTTTACTATTGTACGTAGCTAATCTATCTATATATCAAATGATGCGGCTCGAATTCGATTCTAGACAGGGGCAGGTATTTTAATGAGCAAAAAGTGGGTATTTCTGGGTTTGGGTGCTTATTTAATTTTGATATTATATGTATCAATATTTATAAATGTATGTATATTTGAGATGCCACGAATAGTGATTTGGTCAAATACTGAATACCGAATATCTGGTCAGGCCCTTGACCGATACTGAATATTCGGCGGCGTATTTAATTATGTCGCAGTGAAATTGTCAATAGTCGTTAGATTATAATTTACCTAGTGATTTTATAATTTGGTTAGGTTAGGTTAGCAGTTAAATTATAATATCACTTAGATTATAATCTAACGGTATTGACAATTTCACTGCGACATATATAAGCGAGTTGATCGTATCACGACACATATGTGTTTTTTACAGATTGATTAACTTAAGTAAGTCTTGTATTTTATTGCTAATATTGCAAATATTGTCTGTCTGTTTCTTCAAGATATAATTGAAAAATTGTGTCAAAATTACTTGTAAAAAGTTTTATTGAATAAAGATCTGATTTCTGATCCTCATCGAGAAATGCTGAAAATGAAATAATTTATCTTTATAATAACTTACCTCTAATGAATTTTAAATATTAATTACTATGTTTATTTATATAATATTTTATTTTGTATGTAATATATGCGTTTTTTTTTCTCATAATTAGGAATTCCCTTCTCAATCTTCGGCCGAATACCGGATACTCACAAAAGTGGGTGAATAGGCCGAACACCAAATAATAACCGAATATTCGTGGCATTTCTAATTTCTTTGTTTTTTTTTTATATTATAGGATAGCAAACAAGCAGATGGGTCTCCTGATGTAAAGAGTCAAACATCGCCTATAGACACCAAAGATGGTAATAGTGCGTTGCTATCTTGGTGCGAGGTAAGTAAAAACATAGATCAATATGAGTACAGAACGATCTCCGGCTGGAAGCGACTTGGCATCTACGCGAAGCGGATCTTATCCAAATTTACAAAGCAAAAGTAATTCTTCTCAATTATCTGAACTATCTCAAGTTACTACTCGAAGTAAACGAAAACTTGCTGCTGATGAGGAGCTAAAGGCCGAATTCTCGGATATGAAACTTGAGGTTATGGAAATGCGAAAACAAATGACAGCACTTCAGCTACAAATGTCGGAAATGATGGCGTATCTCACATCTAACAGCAATATGCAGACAGATAATTTTGCGAAAATAAATGAAGATATCTCAATCATAAAAAACCAAGTTAGTGATATAAAATCGGCTTCGGAATTTTTGAATGAAGAGCAAAGCAAAATGAAATCAGAAATTATGAACATCAAAAGCTCAAACAGTTCTATACAAAAGCAAATTGAGGCATTAGAATCTAGAATACAAACGATAGACTCGAAGACAGTTAGTTGGGAAACAAACCCTAAAGCAAAAACACAAGAAGAAATTATTATAGAGTTAAATGAGCGAAACATCAGATCAAAAAATATTTTGGTATCAGGCATAGCTGAATCAACATCTTCTGACCCGAAAGAGAGGCAAGCTAATGATAAAAGTGCTTCTTGGAGTATATTAAAAACTCTATACGCAGATTGCCCTCAGCCTGAAAAGGTTTTTCGGATAGGAAAATATAATCGAGATAAAAATCGTTTACTCAAAATATGTTTCGAGAACCCAGAAACAGTCCTCTGTATATTGAGAAATAAATCAAGCGTGAAAAATGACGTGAACAAATTTTACCCTGATCAAACATCTCAGCAACAATCTTATATGAAATATCTAAAGGAAGAGCTTGAAGACCGAACAAGAAATGGTGAAAAAAACCTCATAATAAAATATGTGAGAGGTGTGCCTAAAATAATATCTGCTACACCAAAAAACTTCCAGCGATAATTAATACTAAAGACGACATTAAGGACAAGGACTGGAATACAACCACTTTCGAAGTTTCCAAGAACTGTTCCGATGTAACAACCACTAAAAAGTCCTTGAAATGCCTGTACGCAAATATTCGCAGTATTACTAAGCGAGGAAAATTAGATGAACTAAGATGCATCGTTCAGTCTTTTGAAAAAACCATTATTCACTTAATAGTTATATCAGAAACTTGGATTAACTCAGAGGATGAGGCAAATAGAATTCAGTTACCTGGGTATACTCATTATTACAACTACAGACAAGGGATGAGAGATGGTGGTGTCTCAATATTTGCCCACAATACTCTTAAACATGATTTTATTGAAAAACACTCGGTCGATGACAATCACTATCTCTGGATTCATATAGACAAATTCTGCCTTGATATAGGCGCAATATACAAACCCGGACGTACAAACCATACAGAATTCTTGAATTTTTACACCATGCAGCTGGAAAAAAGGAAAAGGGCTTTAATACTTGGAGATTTTAATTATGATCTGCTAAGCACCGAAAAATCTGTTCATAATTATAAAACAACTGTAAGAGAATGTGGTTATGATATAATAAATAAAATTCACTATGATTACAGTACTCGTGAAACCGATAGATCTAGGTCAATTATAGACCATATCTGTACAAATTTAAAACAGAATAGGTTTCATTTTGCTATAATAGAATCCAGTATGTCAGATCATAAGCAAATCTATTTTGAAATAAAAAACTATAGACCAGAACCTTTAAAGACAGTCAAATATCAAGCTATGGATTTTGAATTACTTTATAAGACCGCTGAAAGCTTTATCAAAGACAGTAAAATATCTGAGTACTCTACTTTAGAAGAAAACATAATAAAAAGCATTAATCGGAGTAGAATAAGCAAAATAAAAAAATGTAACCCAATAAAACAAGATTGGATCAATAAAAGTATAATAGAAAGAATAGGTAGAAGAAATGCACTATGGCTAAAATATAGAAAGAATCCTACTGATTCTAAAATAAGAGAAGAGTTTATGATCGAGAAAAAGAAGGTGGCACAACTAATACAAGATAATAAAACCGAATATTATTATAAATCTTTCAAAAACTGTCAAAGGAAACCTGCTAAAATGTGGTCCCTAATAAATACACTATGCTGCAATAAAACAAAGGAAGTTACTGCTCCAGCTAAACTGAAAACTGAAAAAGATTTCATTTGTGATGAAGTTGAAATTTGTGAATATTTTAATAAGTTCTTTTCTACCGTGGGTGAGACTTTGGCTAACGCAATACCTACCATATACCATAAACCTAGTGCATTTATCAGTACTAAAACGGTGTCATCCCAGCTATCTCAGTTAACGCCAACTTCTATTGGTGAAGTTAGTAAAATAATAGACAACTTAAATTGTAATACGGCTGCTGGCATAGATGGGATAAGCACAAAAGCTATTAAATGCATTAAACCATTAATTATTTCTGATCTTACCAACTGTATAAATAACTGTCTAGAACGGGGCACTTTTCCAGAAAGTCTAAAGCTTGCCAAGGTTACTCCTATTTTTAAGTCAGGCAACAAAAACGACCCTAGCAACTACCGTCCGATATCTGTTCTTCCTATTATTTCAAAAATCTTCGAAAAAATTATATATAATCGCTTAGAAACATACCTTAACTCTAATAATATTTTATCACATAACCAATACGGCTTTCGAAAAAAATCAAATGCACTTTCAGCTGCAATCGATCTTATAACAAAACTAAAAGTAAACATAGATCAAAAGAAAATAGCCTTAGGCATCTTTGTAGATTTAAAAAAAGCGTTCGATACTGTAAGCCATGAAATACTCTTAACAAAACTTGCAAATTTAGGAATAACGGGTTGTGCTTATAGTATGTTTAAATCATATTTATCAAATCGTAGTCAGATAGTGAAATTTGGAGATTATCGGAGTAAATCAAGGCCTGTCACATTTGGCGTTCCTCAAGGATCAATATTAGGTCCTATGTTATTTCTGATCTATATAAATAGCATAAACGAGATAGGTTTAAAAGGAAACATAACGCTGTACGCTGATGATACATGCCTGTTTTACTTTGGTAACTCAATTCACACAATTATTACAGATGCACAAAATGACTTAAACTTACTCAATAAATGGTTTCAGTATAATCTGCTCACTATAAATACCTTAAAAACAAACTACATTATTTTTAAAGCTAAAAATAAAAAAATTCCAAACCATAAGCCTCTTAAGATAAATGATGAGGAAATCAATAGGGCTGACAAAGAAAAATATCTAGGCCTCACTATTGACTCTAATCTAACCTGGAAATCACATATAGAAAAAATTAAAAACAAACTTTCTTCGCTCACTGGACTCTTACGAAGTATAACACGATGTCTTCCACAAAAAGTGCGTTATGTTATTTATAACACACTTGTTAAACCACACATAGATTATTTGGTGGAGATTTGGGGCTCTGCCGCAAAAACTAATCTTAACCTCATACAAAGAGCACAAAATAAATTGATAAAAGTGCTATTTAATTATAATTACTTAACATCTACTGAAAAACTTTACAAAACCACAAAATTATTAAATATCACTAACACATACAAATATAATACTTGTTTATTAATAAGAAAAATTTTAACAAAAAATATACATACACAAATAAGTTTTACAAAAAAAGTCCAAGTACAAAAAATTGTTTTAAGAAATGCAAATAATCTAGTATGTCGAACACCAAGAACTAACTACGGTACGAAAAACCTTTTGTTTGAAGGCGTACAATTATATAATAAACTCCCCAATGATATAAAAAACACGCAATCTCTACAAACCTATAAAAAACTCTTAAAATATTATATATTAAATAATAACTGGAAATAAACGCAATATATATATATATATATATATATATATATATATATGTATATATATATATATGTGTGTATGTGTGTATGTATGTATGTGTATATATGTGTATGTATGTGAGTGTGTATGTATGTGTATGTATATATATATATATATATATATATATATATATATATATATATATATATATATATATATATATGTATATGTATATGTATATGTATATATATGTGTGTATGTATATATATATATATATGTATGTATGTGTGTATATATGTATATATATATATATATATATATATATGTGTGTGTGTATGCATGTATGTGTACATATATCTATAATTTAACTTTAATATATATTTTAAATATAAATAATGCATTATTAACATCAAAAGAATAAATTAACTATGTAAGAAAAACTGAAATTATATATACATTTAAAAACTATAAATCTTATACTTACTATTAAAACTAACCATAAAATATCAAATACATACCACCTTGAAGTGCTTAGCCGTATCCAAACGCTTATATCCGCGTAAGAATATGCGTAGTCGAATGCGTCTGTGTTGTTATTGTATTTCTACCCTCTTTGTCTTTGTATAAAATCGCAGTACTTTGTGGATAAAATACTAATTGTTTTTATATTGTTTATGTTCTCATGTAAGTGAATTTGTAATTCTTAGTGGGAATAAAGTTCTATAACCATAGGTGTTATGCCACATGCATAAGTTTACCGGCTACCTTACCCTCCACCCGGAACACGACAGTGACAAGCATTGACGCTATTGCGGCAGGAATATGTAAGGCGGTGGTACCAGACCTGGGCGAGACAATGCAGAACTCTACCACCTAGTAGCCAGGTTGTTAGTGACTCGTATAGCCAAGTGGTCGCCTTTTACGACCTGCCTGGCAGAACGGCAGTTGGCCTATTCTTCAAAGAAGCCCGGGACCAACCCGGGGAAAAGTGTAACGTAAGTAACGTAACTGTAACGTTGACTAACACCCATATCACAAGTAAATAACTTACTTTGGAATTAGATCAATTCGTGGAACTTGTCCTGTAGTCATTCTAGCCCATTTTTGAAGAATAGATGAATCCTGGGCATCACGTAAAACGCACGGTGGCAAACACCGTATTAACAATTCTGCCGCAATAGCGTCGGTGCTTGTCATTGTCGTGTTCCGGTTCGCAGGGTAAGGTAGCCAATAAACTTATGCGTATGACATTCCGATCCCCCCCACGCCCAGGGATAGCAACGCACCATCAACATCCTTGGTGTTGTTGTTTGTTGGCGGAGTTTAACTCTTTCCAGCATAAGAACCGTGTGCTTGTTTGCTGTCTTGTGAATTAAAAATTTTATTTTTTAATAAATATTTATTTACTTATTCCTCCGTGTTGGTCTGGGCTCCTTTGAAGAATAGACCATCTGCAAGTCTGCCAGAGAGTTTGTTAAAGTCGTATGATTGGCTATACGCGTCGCTATTATCGTGACTACCCAAAGCAGCAATCAAGCATGTTTAATACCCATAAAGCAGCTCATATAGAACTTAAAGTTCTATTGCAGCCGTACAATGGTGTAAAAAGATGCTTTTATCGGTATAAGAGACCTTTATGAGTTTTTATACAGCCTAATGCTGTACAAGGCCTTTCTTAGAGTTCCGCGTAAGCTTTAGGCGTTATATCTGAATATTAATACACTACTGTACAGCTTTAAGCAATTTGTAACTCATTAGGCTGATTTTAATCCTTAAAGCTGTACATTAGCTGTATTTTGTTTAGCACGGGAATTTATTACAGCGTTAAGTGTTATTATAGTATCACTCAACGCTTGTTTCTGTAAATTGGGACGTGCAATCACCGTTCTACAGCTAATATTTATCACGTAATTGTAGACTGTTATGCAGCCAATGGTGTTAAAAAATCTGCATATACAGCTATAGTACAGTTCAAGGCTGGATTACTGAGAAAGTTGTTGTTTGCTGTTTTTATATCTGCATAGTTGATATCATGTGGAAAAAAATCAAGAGGAAGATTGAAAAGGAATATTTAAATATTATAAATTACCAACCAAGTAATCGTGATGAAGATAAAGCTGAAAAATTACTAATTCAGGTAAACCTACAATCGTCATTTTTATTAATGTTTAAGGAAAAGGGTTCCGTAACAAAAACATTAAAAAGTGATTGTAGGTTATCTGATTTATTATTTTTTAGGCTTATCTTCTTCATTAAGGTTACTTGGTTGGTAATTTACAATAACTGATTTTTTTTAATGTCATAAGATAGCAAAGAAGCAGATCAATCTCCTGATGAAAAGAATCAACCATCGCCTACAGACGGCAAAAATGTTAATGGTGCGTTGCTCTCTTGTGGCGAGGTCTAATGCCCCATGCATAAGTTTACCGGCCACCTTACCCTCCAAACCGGAACATGACAGTGACTAGCACTGACGCTTTGCAGCAGGAATAGATAAGGCGGTGATACCAGACCCGGTCAAGCCAATGCAGAGCTCTATCACCTAGTAACCACGATGGAAGTGACTCGCATAGCCCATCGGTTGTCTTTTACGACCTGCCTGGCAGAAAGGCAATTAGTCTATTCTTCAAAGAATATATAAAAAAAGAGTTAAAAAGAGAAATAAAAGTCATTACACTGAGAAAATATGTATTTTTTTATTTTTAACTTGGTACTATACGGAGTTTTACGAAAGCGGTATAGTAAGTCGAAAGGGGGTGACTCAGAGGGTCATTTTGAACAACTTTTGTTCAACGATTTGTGAAAATTCCCGAAAAACAATTTTGTTTTTCCATTGTGAAAAGTCACGTGACCAACAAAGTTTCTATGGATAATCAATATTTTTTTCGCGAATTTCCAAAAGTCGTTAAACAAAAGTTGTTAAGAATGACCCCCTGAGCCACCCCCTTACTGTACCACTTTTGCAACACCCTGTATATATGTATACTTACAATCGTTTTAAAAATATTATATACTTAGATACAATTACAGGCAAAAGAGTATGTGTTTCTCTTTGAAGAACTAATAATATTAAATTACGAGCACGAAATAACGTATTCTTCTTAAAAATATTTTTGTGATAGACCAATATTTAAAGGGCTTGATTTTTCGTTCTTGATCAACTTAGTTATATCAAGTTGTTTTCTTGGTCATTATAATTCACCTTTATCCTCCCACAAACTGGGTACGATACAAATACGGTTTTGGCTTCTCTCAATTGTTTTTATTATTTTATAAGGCATATTTCCCTGAAAAATAAAGTAAAACATGATTGAAATACATGTCTCATAAGTTATAGTTAACAATAAGTTGGTTTAGTTGTAAATTCAAACAACCCACATCAATACAACACAATAGCGAAATCAAGTGACAAACATATGTTTTGTATTTAAGGTTCTTCAATTTTTGTACGCATCTCTAAACATAAGTTTAGTGATTAAAAGCCAATTACTGTACAATAGATTTATATAGGGACTTAGTACAGCCTAAAGTGTATTTGGACGGTAATTAAAACCAATAGCCGTATAATAGAACAAAAAAGAGATTCAGTACAGCTATTTGCAGTATATCACTCTCCAAATACACTTAAGGCTGTATAACAAAACGCCGCCATTATTGTGTATTAAAAACAACATTAAAGAAATATATTGTTAAATAAAAGATATATTTAGCAATAGCTAAAGCTATATTTTGACAAGCAACTTATATTATGATCATTATGCCTTTACATACAATATTGTACCATAAATACTTGTATATTCTAACCTTAAACACAAACACTTACCGTATTTTGCAATGATTTTATTTGTGTTATCTTGATTATTTCGTTGGTGCGTGAATATTTTGAGAGAAATCATATATAATTTCTCAATAAATTATAATTTGCACTTTGAATACACTGTTTCATACTGCTCAAAGTCCAAGAATTTATCTTTTATTAATATATTTTTAATTATGGCGTCTGCAGATACCAATATGTGATATAATTAATGTTTTACAATATCAAAAACCGATTGTTACTTTTTATCATTTTCAAACACCTATTAAGAACGTTTAGCTGTACAAGAGAGTATATTTAGTGTTATAGTTTCTTTATACACCGAATAACAGCCTTTGTACAACCTATAACAGCTTGTACAGCTATTGTGCAGCCTATTTAACTCTTAGCTGTACAAGACAGTTACAAGAGAGTATCCTTAGTGTTATAGTTTCTTTATACACCAAATAACAGCCCTTGTACAGCCTATAACAGCTTGTACAGCTATTGTGCAGTCTACATAACGCAATAAGCTGTATAACTTGGGGCCCTTTTTGGTGTTATATCGGCTGTAGAAGCGCTTCTACAGCCTTTGTACGGCTTCGTATACAGCTTTAAGTTTAAAAATGAACCTAAATGCAGCCTATATACAGCTTAACGTGCTACTTGGGTACTAGGAGGTAGTGTTCTGCAACGTCTCCCCTGGGTATTTCGTATCATCGCCTTACCTATTCCTGCTACATAAACTATGTTGATAATTTTCGTGTTCCAGTTTGGAAGGCAAGGTAGCCGGTAGACTTATGCATGTGGCATTGCTAACATGCCCCACCAATGACATCTTTGGTGTCTATAAGTTTTTCTACAGGCGATGATTTCTCTTTCCCTCAGGAAAACCATCTCGTTGTTTGCACTTTGCAGTTTTATGTATTAACTAGAATAAGTAAATATTTATTTTCTTATATAATATGTGTTCGTATGAAATGCGACTGACTCATCAGTAGATCTTAAAAATACTTGACAACTAAGTGGTAGAGTTCCGCGGAGGTGTCACCCGGACTTGATGGCACCGTCTTACCTATTGCTGCCGCAATACATACATACATACATACATATCTTCACGCCAGATCCCTTACGGGGTATGCAGAGAGAACCGAGTGCCATACATCACGATCCTTGCAGGCTTGTCTCGCTTCCTCCACATTCATCATCTATTATTTATATCATACCTATTGCTGCCGCAATACCATGCTTGTTATTGTCGTTCTCCATTTTGAATGCGTAAAGTAATCGGTAAACTTATGCATAATTGATATCTGATGACATTGATAAACATGCATCAGCAACCAGTCAAAATTAAACATTTGCCTGCACCATGTTTATCTGAGTGTATTAATGTTCTTTCCCCGTGTTGGTCCCGGGGTCCTTTGAAGAACAGGCCAACTGCCGTTCTGCCAGGCAGGTCGTAAAAGGCGACCGATTGGCTGTGCGAGTCACTACCATCGTGGCTACTATGTGGTAGAGTTCTGCATGGTTGCGTCCGGGCCCGGTATCACCGCCTTACCTATTCCTGCCGCAATAGCGTCTGTGCTGATCGCTATCGTGTTCCGGTTTGGACGGTAAGGTAGCCGGTAAACTTATGCGTATAGCGTTCCGATCCCCCGACGCCCAGGGATAGCAATGCACCATCAACATCCTTGGTGTCTATGGGCGGAGTTTACTTCTTTCCAGCATAAGAACCGTGTGCTTGTTTGGTACACTTACACATGTGGCATTAGACCTCGCCACACGATAGTAACGCACCTTTAACACCTTTGGTGTCTATAGGCGATGGTTGACTCTTTCCATCAGGAGACCCATCTGCTTGTTTGTTATCTTATGATATAAATTTTTTTTTTTAAAAATGAATAAAAGAAATTGGGCTAAAGTTGGGTTTAAAATGGATAAATCTAAATTCAATCTGTTAAAATATAAACCCTTACAAATCATTGCAATACCATGTGCAGGGATGCACAAAGGCGACATATTCATGACAATATCGAGAATAACGAGTCGGTTCAAATTTGGAAATTTCTTCGTTGCATAGGTATCGGAAAAGTAAAAATAACTCTCTACCAATAAATACCAAATTATATCTACTTAATCAATATTATACTTCTTCAACAACTTTTATAAATAATAGCTATAAAGTTAGGTATTGCGTGATCTATTGTTTTTGCCTGCTCCTGATTACCAGTCATTTATTTTCCGCGAGCTAACTAATAATGAAGTTAAGAAGGTCATTTCCTGCTTTTCTTCTAATGCTGTTGGAAGTGACACTGTTGGTCGAGGTACTCTTTCCGAATCTAAATTTAATATACCCTGTATTAACTCACATTTTAATGTTTCCCTTTCATTTGGTGTATTTCCTAATTTATGGAAGAATGCCCTGATAATCTCGTTACCCAAGAAATCGAATCCTTATAATTTTTCAAATTATCGACCTGTGTGTTTTCTTTTTTTATCGAAAACACTACAAAAATTATTGTACTTTCAACTGAATATATTCTTAAATAATCATAAACTTCTCAATCCTTTTCAGTCTGATTTTTCGGTATGGACATAGTACTATTGCAGCATTTATTAAAACTAGCAAAAAGCAGAGCTTTGTAAGGGCTCGCAAAGTTATACTATCTAATAATATTGTTAGAAAAGTATTTTTATGAGAATTACATCTTTTAATGTATAGACTTTATTTATAATAATAAAGTCTATAATCTTTTAATGTATAGAAAAATAAATAATAAAGTATTGCATCTCTCGCATTGTATATCTGTTTTGTTAATCTTTCACCTGCCATTCTTTCTACATGTCCGAATCAACGGAGCATGCCCTTTCTCATCTTTACACCAACACTTTCTTTCAAGCATAACTTCTCTCTAACTTCAACATTACGAACCCGGTCCGCGAGAGTTACGCGACATATTTTTCATAGCTATTTGTTTCATCGACTGCGTTGATTATACTTTCATGCCCTTCTAATATACCCAACTCTCACTTTCATACAATATCGTTGGGATAGGCACATGATTATGCAGGGCAAGACGGGCGGGGACCCTGACTTAAAACTGGGCTTTTAAGTAATCTCTCTAACGCTCTATTCACTCTGTTCCCCGCACACATCCCTGCTCTAGACCTAAAACCCCCTTGTGCCTAACACAACATTCCTTCGGACTTGCATTCTCCTTTCCATGTTTTACTATACACCTTCGTTGCTAAGCTGATCAAACTGATGGCCCTATAGCTATTTCAGTCTATACGTGAACCCTTGCCTTTATACAAGGGCCCGATGACCGCGCGCCGCCAGACAAATATAAAGGAAAGTATTTTGTGAAGTAGTCTCTTCATAAGTTCAAAAATCATTAATAAAAAATCTTTAAATCGGATGATCCTGCAAGCCATCCCTGAAACCGCCTTTAAAAGGATACTGTTTTAATTTTTAAAACTTTCGAATTTGATCTTTCACCGCAAACCGTTTTTCGATCAGCCAGGCCGTTTAAAATCTGTGAAAGATTTAATCACGTGCGCACATACAGATATATACTGACGTCATTGAAAAAATATAATCACGTTTCAAGAATCTCAAACCATGGACATCTGATGAAAGTTCGATTTTTGAAAATCGCAGTTAATAATTATATTTTCCTGCGTAAAGTTTTAAAATCTTTTAAAAATATTTTTAAACATGTTATTTAAAATTGCTCTAATAATACTATACAAATATGGGACAATTTAAACGAAGAAATCTTGCAAACAGTTGATTACCCACTTCCAGTATCTCCCGTACTCTGCATCAGATCTTCGTCAAATTAAAATTAAATAACCTGAGAAGTATCTAGGTACGCACTAAAACAAAAAAAAATCATTATCGGTTCAGGCGTCTTCAAATAATCAGTGAACATACCTAAAAGAAGATTCCGACCAAATAGGAACCTCCTCCATTTTGGGTAGTCGGCTGAAAATTGTGAGTAGCAAAAAATGCTTAGGTACCTAATTGCTGGAAAAGTTGAAACCGAGTTTTTTTTATTTATTTTTTTCACGGGACAAATTACACTAACTGATCTAGTAAGCAAATTATTTGCTTGTGCTATGGGCGTTAGTCAACTATACTAATACATAGAAGTACATGTGTAAATACAAGAATATCGAACCCGAGCCCCGTCGATTGCGTAGTCAGGGTTGCTAACCACTCGACAAACCGGGCGGGGTCAAGAGTGGAGTTGGTGTTACAGAAGAGCAGCGCAAGGTAAAAATTGTCTCCAGAATTGCATAATTATAAATCACAACTCATAAAACATCAAGATGGCAAGATTTAAATTTTAACATAATCTGTATTATTAGTTACAATTTGCTTACTTATTTTTTGTATCACTAATCTGGAAAAAGGGATGACTCAAAATTTGGAGGCGCCTACCCTCAATCGATTTTAACGCGTTAGTTTTATAATAGATAGCGTTACTAGAAATAAGATTCTAATACAAAACGTATCTTCTATCGATTTTAACTCGTTAGTTTTATAATAGATATCGTTAGTAGTAACAAGATTTTAATACAAATTGTATCTTCTATTTTTTTAAGGTCTGTAAAATGGTATTTTTATGGTAGATAACATATCTAGAGATGAATTTAAACTACTACGTCGAAGTACAAACCTAAAAGTCCGATAATTTTTCAGTGAAATGTACCACAAAAGTGCATAGAAAGTGGCCTAGTGTAAGGCTCGCTTCGCTCGCCATAATCACTGATGACATTCGTATGAGTATTCACAAATAAGCAGCTTGCCCTTATGATATTACTAGATTTTAGCAGTGCATTCTATAATGTTGACTTTGACAAATTGCTCAGGTTGCTTTACTCAATTAATGTTTCTCCAAGAGCCGTAGAATGGTTTCAGACACGTATAGGCAGCGCATTATAGTGTTGATAAGTATCTTTCAACTTGATGTGACGTTACTGCCGGCATTCCTCAGGGCGGTATATTGCCCCCGTTACTTTTTTGTAATCTATATTACGTTGATTAAAACCGGTATTCTTGTCGCCATGGATATAGCTGCGATTTCCATGGATGCTACCGAACTTGCCGGTGCTGCTGAAGGGCTGCTGGTTAGCGCTGAGTTGTTCATTTTTCTTTTTTTGCGTGTTCACTGGTCGGTAGTTACCAATATTACGATGATTAAATGACAGTCACACATCGGTTAATAAATGTGTTTATTAAACTGTAATTTTACTGGGAAATTCCTTAAGCTTATATAGTAATTATTCACGTGTATGGCGCGTGATAGAATGTGGTCTGATAACATATCTTAGCACGAACGTGTTGTATCGTATCTGTTACAATCTACATAAATTTACTAATATTAATACTATATAACTATTGGAAGATCACCAGCTTATTAGCGACAAACAATACGGTTTCCATCGAGGACGCTCTGCCGGTGATCTTCTGATCTATCTTAACCATCGCTGGGCTTCAGCCATTGAGTGCAAAGGAGAGGCATTTGCAGTCAGCATTGATATTGCTAAGGCGTTTGATAGGGTTTGGCATAGGGCACTTCTATCAAAACTACCATCTTATGGCTTGTCTTCGAAACTGCAAACGTGGATCGCCAGCTTCTTAAAGGCCGCAGCATCCAAGTCGTTGTTGATGGCGTATGCTCTAAAGCGGAAACAATCAAAGCTGGCGTTCCACAAGGCTCTGTACTATCACCTACGTTGGTTCTTCTGCACATAAATGATATGCTGCAAAACAACAGCATTCATTGCTATGCAGACGACAGTACGGGAGATGCTATGTACACAAGCCGTGCTAATCTTTCGAAGGAACAAGTAAATGAGAGTCGGAGTAGGCTGGTGTCAGAAATCGAGACATCTCTGGAGCTGGTGTCAGATTGAGGCGAGAAAAACCTTGTCCAATTTAACCCCCACAAGACACAAGCCTATGCGTTTTCCACTAAAAGGAATCCTTTTCATAAAGCTCCAATATTCCAGAACACTCCCCTTACCATCTTTAATAGCATTAATATTTTAGGCGTTGAAATTGCAAATGACGTCCAATTTCGTCACCATTTGGAGGGTAAAGCTAAATTAGCTTCCAAGAAACTGGGGATATTATATCGGGCTAGACGATACTTGACTCCTGCCCATATACTAACGCTTTACAAAGCGCAAGTCCGACCGCACATGGAGTACTGTTCGCACCTATGGGCCGGTGCACCTCAGTATCAAACCCTGCAATCCGACAAAATACAACGCAGACTGGAGCGCCTTGTCGACAACTCCACTCTTACTAGTGGTCTTAAACCCCTTAGCCACCGGAGAGATGTGGGTTCTCTATGTGTTTTCTACCGCTTATGTAATGGAGAGTGTTCTGATGAGCTTTTTAATCTAATACCGGCTACCATGTTCCGCCAACGCACTACATGCCGTAGTGAGGGATTCCACTTACACCATCTTGACGATTGGTCATCTACGACTGTTCGATTTGCACGTACCTTTTTTATACGAACAGTCAAGCTTTAGAACAGTTTACCTCACACGGTTTTTCCGAGTAGCTACGATATTGGAATTTTTACCAGGAGGATCAACAAATTGTTTAAAAGCTGGCATCGCATTAGCAACTAACTCTTTATGTTGCAAATGTCCATGGGCAGTGGTGACCGCTTTCCGTCAGGTGGCCCACTCGCTCGTATGCTTGCAAATTCAATTAAAAAAATCCTCTTTACCACTTGTACGCTGATGACGTTCAAATTTATTCGCAGACATCGTTAGACAGCTTACACAGTATCTATCCAAAAAGCTAATCGTGATCTATAACGGCCCGGCCACAGTTACCCGCGGCGTGACCTGCGACGCGAATTGCGGCGCGGTGAGTCGCGCGACCATCTGGGTATGCCACAGCTCGGCGGCGTGCCGCTCTGAGCTGTCACTCCTCGATACTAGCTAGTACCAGGGTCGAATTTTGTAATACTATTTTTACTAAGTAACTTTATTCTTTATTCTTTTGATGCGTATTATCGTAACGTTAGGATTGTACGCAAAAATACCATTATTGTTGATACTTACACGTATTAATTACCTTATCATTGATCCCTCCATTCAAAATTTTTGAAGTTATATTTCTTTAGACAGCGAGTGAAATTTTAAGAAGATGCACGCGCATCACCGAAACGCGAAAGCTACAGGTTAAAGTCTTTATTGAGTAAGTATTAAGTCCCGAAATCCTTGACTATCCGTTTCCAGTCCTTTTATTATTTTAATGTAATTAAGTATTTGCATGCAATTAAAATCTATCAGAAATCAGAAGTACATTATTCAATAAAAATTTTTACAAGTTATTTTGACACGTCAACATATTTTTTTAAAACTACTACCGGATCGGAAACGCGGCCACTATTTTTTTAATGACGCCAAAGATGTATTGTTTCTCACGCGCGTACATAAGTACACGCATTCATTTTTTAATGTATAGCAACGTCATTGGCCTTTAGATATATTTCTGTGGGCAACGTAGACATTTTCCATGCAATTTTTAGTAACTATGATCGTTTTTGATGTAGTGGGCTGTCGAAAGAATGTATTTTTTATTAATACGAGTGAGATGAATGTATAGGAACAAATTTTGTTTAACGCAAGCCGACATTAAATTGAGAAAATGCTGTGAAGTTTTTAGATTAAGTTTAAGTTTCGGTGTAAAAACTAAATTAAGTTTAATATAATTTTAAGTATAATATTAAAATAATGTGTCAATTATTATTAAAATTATTTATTTAATCAATAAATCATCTCAAACCGACACTTTTTTATCGTCAGCCCACACAGCTCATTTTACTTCAGTTCCATTATTTTAAGCGTAAAAAGGAGCTGATGATCTACGAAAGGGGATCCTGCAGCATAAAGTTAACGTAACCTTAACCTACGGTTCCTTACTCAATGAGCTTGAGCTGTTTTATGCAAAGCTCCTGAGGCCTCCAGTTCCGCCATGTAACTCTATCAAACCATGTGAATCTTCTAGCAATAAAGGCTATATCAGCCCAATTTCAAGTGTCCACTTTCCAGTTCCATCGTTATATTTAAAAAAAATCCAGCATCTAAGTGTTTGCCAAAACAAACGCTCTATCATCAAATGGTTGTAATAATTATGAATGTGCGACCGTAGCTTGTTATTTGTGTGGATTTTTGGCGGCAAGCACAGATTAATATATATGTACGAGTAGCGGCAAGTGGTGTGCGGCGTGCGTGGCGAACGGCTCGCCGCTGGCCTGCGCCCGCGCCCTGTTCGGTGTTCCTGAATCCTCTGGTGTATTGACACAACAATTTTTATAAATAAAAACAAACAATAAAACTTAAAACGAAGTAGGTACAAACTATTGAGATCGAACAATGAAATAACTCTCAGTTTATTTATTTATTAAAGGTTAATGTGTTTGAAATAAAATGTATGTACCGTTATTTTTCTCTCTTGTCACGACAAATTGCTACTGAATGCTAGCGACGTGCCGAGTACGGTTTGACTCGAGTCAGACTCGATTCCTGCTTTGGAACTCGCCTAAACGAATACCTATTTATTTTGATTCGAGTGCGCCGGACTCGAATCCGGTACTCGAGTCAGAAAGAATCGATTAGTACTCGCTAACTAGATTTTATTTATGCGAGTCCAACTGACTCCTAGAATCTTGTATTCGAGTTTGGTTAATTTGCTCGTACTCGTGTACTGTTTACTTAAGCAATGAAGTGTGGCGCGGGTCTAATAGTACAAACAAACTTTTTTATTTATCTTTTTTTGAATCCCTATTTAAAGATTTCAAAAACACCTAAAATAAAAAAATCTCATTCCCCGCTCAAAGTAATTCTGATTTATTATTCGATTCGAATACCAAACTTAGAATTCGAGTACTGGTCTCGAATCAGTGAATCGAGTCATGATTCGAATACCGTATAAACTGACTCGAGTTGACTCGATCCACCAAAACAACGACTCGGCACATTACTACTGAATGCTGACGAGGTACTGTAACACCTTTATGGTGTTACATACGAACTGGCCATTTTGTCGACTTTCAAATGTAGAACTGTTTAGTATGTAGAGAAAGAATAAATTGTTTTTAGAATAGGAGTATCTTTTAAGATTTGACGTAAGATAGACGTCTCTGAAAATAAACGAAGATATATACGAAAAGTCTAATTTCTTAAAGAATCCCAAAAGGTCCTGCTACTAATTGGTACCTCGAGCAGTCAAGCGAGTACCAAGAAGGTTCCCTGAATAAAAAAGGGATATCGTCGGCAAAGTAACACGTCCGGCACGTAGTACGCTGGGCGGCGTTACAAGTTGGGGGAGGCGCCGTGCAGTCGCGGTGTGCAGTTGCTGTGGGAAGTTACTGTGTGAAGTCGCTGCGGGAAGTCGCTGCGGGAAGTCGCTGTGTGAAGTGGCTACGGAAGTCCCCACGTTCAGGCGCTACGCGCAATCACCACGCTAGAAAAACCAGGAGAGCTAAGTATTGGTGTCAGAGGGTAAGAGTTGAGATGGAGGCCATCAAGCGCTTCAACGGAACGCAAAACTTGGCGTTCGCTGAGTTTATTAAAGATTTCAAAACGGTCGCGGCGATAAATAAATGGGACATGGAGAGCCTACCGTTACTTCTGGGACTATATCTCGACGGTCCGGCATTAGCATTTTATAAAATGATATATACCGACACGGCCAATTTCGATGAATTATGTAGAAAAATTGAAAACGAATTCCCCGTTTCAATAAATTATGTGGAACGATTTTATGTATCTAAGCAAGGCCGTGATGAGGAACTATTAACCTATTTTTACAGGCTCAGCGACACCGCAGCCAAAGCTGAAATTTCAGACGTAATTTTTGTAAAACAATTCATCAAAACGATGTTACCCTCGCTAAAAGAAAAACTGGGGATGAGAGTGTATTCGTCACGAGAAGAATTACGAAACACAATCATTCAATACAACGAGGTCTTTGGGGGTCAATTGAGAGCGAGTAACCTTCCTTTACAACCGCCAATGGGGGTACAACAGAAGGTGAAATTCAGGGAGGAACCAGACATCCTGCCCAATACGCCCATACGCTCACAGGCAGAACATCCACAGCCATCGGAAGTTTTTCACACGCCCCGGTATAATTTAAGGCCGAGACGTTATGAAAGAACGGCCTCAAACACACGTAATGATTTCAGACGCAGCCCGATGACACCACAACACCCAAACGTACAGGGGTGCCGCCAAAGAAATGAAACGCGGGAGATGAGAGCTGCGTCCCAAACAGATGAAGATCTCCCGGCAGAAAGCAAAGGTTTGTCCAGTCGATTTATACAGGTCATAATTAAGGGTCATTCGTGTTCGGCGTTAATCGATACGGGAGCAGATATATCGTGCATGTCAAATGATCTCGCGGAACATCTAAAAATAACATTCAAAGATGATGCACCCAATAGGCATTTTGTAAAATCGCTAGGAGGATCGTTACTAAATGTGATAGGAAAGACATGTGTAAATTTAATGATAGATAACAGTATTTTTGCGAATGAAATGTTAATAATAGAGAATATTAAAACTAAACTTATATTAGGTCGAGACTTTTTGAAAAAATATGATGCTGTAATAGACTTTTCAAAGAATTTCATATGTCTTAAACAGCGTTGCTATGTAGATTTCATTAATACCTCATTGCTACGAAATAATGATGATCGTTCCAGTATGGACGGCTACCATAGAAACGTTGTAAATAGTAATGTCACTGATGTAAATAAATCATATAATTTGTTAAAAACAGATTACATGTATTATGTGAATTATGTAGAGAAAAACGAGGATAAATTATATCCGCACGTAAATTCTAACAATGAATGCGAAATGGATGAAATTAACATTAATCCGGAATTATGTATAAAGCAAAAGAATATGTTACGAAATCTGTTTAGTAAGTATAGGAAATGTTTCGCATTTAGGCCCACAGAATTAGGTAGGTGTAAACTAACAGAAGTAGAAATAAAAACGGTAGACCAGGTAGCAGTACACCACCCGCCATATCGTGTTTCACCTAAACAACTGGAAATAATCAATATGCAAGTGAGAGAAATGTTAGACAACGGTGTCATTCGCGAATCTAAAAGCTCGTATGCTTCCCCAGTAGTGTTGGTGCGGAAGAATGATAACACATGGAGATTCTGTGTGGACTATCGTAAGTTGAATAAAAAGGTGGTGACAGATAGCTATCCATTGCCTATTATAGAGGACATTTTAATATATCTGTCAGGTGCCCACTATTTCGCTGATTTAGATTTAAATTCTGGCTATTGGCAACTTACGATTTCGGAAAGTGATAGGCATAAAACGGCATTTATCACACCGTCAGGATTGTATGAGTTTAACGTGTTACCTTTTGGCTTAAAAACAAGTCGGGCAGTATTTCAGCGTACAATGGATAAGGTGTTAGGGGATATCAAATACAAGAATGCCATCTGTTATGTTGATAATATATTAATATGGGGGAAAACTTTCACAGAATTTAAGGAAGCATTAGAAAAGGTGTTAATGCGCCTTAAGGAAGCGAACCTTACGCTTAAACCAAATAAATGTAGTTTTGGGTATGGAAAGATAAGTGTGCTAGGGCATGAAATATCGGGGGTTGGTATTCGACCAGATAGCAGGAAATTAAAGGCGATAAAAGAAATGCCTGCACCTACAAATGCAAAACAGGTAAAATCGGTACTGGGAGTATTCTCCTATTACCGTAAGTTCATTAATAATTTTGCCAAAATTGCTCTACCCTTAACAAAATTACTAAAGAAGGGGTCAAAGTTTTGTTGGTCCTCGGAACATCAAAACGCGTTTTCCATTATCATAGATCGAATGTGTAACCCGCCTATTTTAAGTCATTATTCTAGTGATAGGGATGTTTTAACTAGGTTGTATATAGATGCTAGTGGAGAAGCTCTGGGATGTTGTTTAATGCAGGGAAAAATAGAGATGCATCCGATATCGTATGCGTCGAGGAAGTTGA
The DNA here is from genome assembly GCA_036924255.1 of Apodemia mormo. NCBI lineage: Eukaryota > Metazoa > Arthropoda > Insecta > Lepidoptera > Riodinidae > Apodemia > Apodemia mormo. The sequence goes on along the minus strand of JAUPFN010000024.1, from coordinate 21,334,445 downwards.
GTGAGGCAGAAAAGAAATATTCCACTACTGAGAAAGAATGTTTAGGTCTAGTGTGGGTGTTAAATTATTTTAGGCATTTTTTATGGGGATTGAAGTTCCAAGTCGTAACCGATCACAAGGCGTTGTGTTGGCTTAGAGATAGGAAGGATATGAATGGAAGGTTGGCGAGATGGTCACTGTGCATACAAGCATATGATTTCGATATCGTGCATTGTGCAGGCAGAGAGAATGTAGTTGCCGACTTTTTAAGTAGAAACCCGTTGAATGTGGAGAGTACAGCTGAGAACGCTCAGAAAGAACAAGAGGATGGTTTGGAAGTATATAAATTAGAGGTAATAAAGGTCCAAGAAGAGCAAGGGATGGATGAGTCATGTAGGCGTTGGTTATCCCGAGTAAGGATGAGCAATACCGGGATATATAAGGGGTATATTTTGAAAGAAGGGATATTGTGTAAGAGAGTAAAGCGTGGACATGTTATGAAAGATCTTGTAGTTATACCAAAGGGTTTGTTATGTGAGACCTTACAGGAACTGCATGACGACCCATGGTCAGGGGGTCACTTGGGTTTGGCAAAAACGTTGTGTAAATTCCGAAACAGTTATTATTGCGAGAATGCTGAGAGGGAGATTGAGAAGTATGTAAAAACGTGTAGGTTGTGTCAAGAAAGAAAAAAGGTCAAACAAGTGGCTGAACTACAACCTATAACTGTGACCCATATGATGCAAAAGGTAGGAATCGATATTTTAGGGCCTTTTAGAAAATCTTTAAATGGAAATAAATATATTATAGTATGTGTTGAATATGTGTCGAAGTATGCGATATGTAAAGCGGTACAAAGAGTTACGGCAGAGAAAGTGAGTGAATTTCTGATTGAGGAGGTGTTTTGTAGATACGGAGGTGTTAAGGAAGTAATTTCTGATAGGGGAGCAGTGTTCACGTCACACCTAGTAAAAGAGACTGTGAATCGATTTGGGGCAAAGTCGCGATTTAGTACGGCGTTTAGGCCAGAAACGAACGGGTTAGTAGAGCGGTTCAATAAAACGCTGGTTCAAATGTTATCGATGTATGTTGCCAGGGACCAACGGGACTGGTGTAGATTTGTGCCATTAGTATGTCATGCATATAACACTAGCAAACAATCAACCACTAAAGTTTCACCATATATGATGATGTACGCTAGGGAACCGATATTCCAAAGCGACATGGGGGTAAATAAGGATAGTCAAAGCCGAGAAGTAAATTATGCCGAGAGACATAATTTACAAGGTGCGTTAGTCCGGAAGGCAATACAAAATATTAGAAGGGCACAAGTTAGGCAAAAGAGATATTTTGACAAAAGGGCTAAAGTAAAGGACTTTTCACCGGGACAATTAGTATTAGTTTATACACCAAGACGGGTGGACCATAGAAGTTTGAAATTATGTAGGTTATATAAAGGGCCGTTCAGAATAGTGGAAAGAATATCTAATGTAAATTATGTAATTACGAAATTAAGCAATAGGAGATATAGAGATATTGTACATATAAATAGGTTGAAAGCATTTCATGTACGTATGTAAAAAAAAATATAGTGTACTTATAGTCATTCATTGTAATAAAAATTGTTACATGTTAGACCATTACTTTTGTTTGGGCTTATGTATGAGAATACTAATACTTGTATTTGTTTCATGTAATATGACGGGGCTCAACCAATGCTGTGATGACGGACCGAAGCTAAAAGAAAAAAGATGACCAAAAGAATATTAAATGAAGAAATATCATATTTCATGTATTCCTCTCAAGTTCTGCTATTTAATAATAAACTTATGAATACAATGTATACTAGGGGCAGAGCCGCCTTAGTATGAAGTCGTAAGAGTCAGTATAGGTTAAGGGTTGAAAGTCTTTTGAAGGAGAGTTCAACTTTGTAGTACGACATAGTCGACACAAAGGATATCTGTATAGGATATACATGAACTCGGATAGTTATGGGAGAAATTATAATGATGGTATTAATATGATTCATAGTAAGGAATATTTATGATCGTGGTATGTATATATTGGGGCGAGCTCGATGTTGAGAGGAAGTAATACTTCAATCTTTTTTCTTTTGGTCCACCAGAGAAAAGAAGTTTGAATTGTTATGCCTTTCCATCTCTTATTATCTCTTATACAGCTAGAGCCCTTCAGGCTAAATTGTAATAAAATAAAAATGTTTGCGGTAGGATAGGTTAGGTGAGGGGACTGTGGTCTGTCTTTTAGAGGGGTTTTGGGAGACCAAAGTTTGTGCCATGGTGTGGTGGTAAATGAACAGAACCACACATGGGGCAGACTATCTTTTAGGAAAAGACAGTCCCACCAAAATGTACCTTCCCCTCGTAGGTAGGGCAATCAGGATAAGGATAGGTAGACCATATGAAGGTAGACAAATGCCCATCCAGTTTCAGCTGCTCCCACCTTGGGGGGTAGTTGATGTAACACCTTTATGGTGTTACATACGAACTGGCCATTTTGTCGACTTTCAAATGTAGAACTGTTTAGTATGTAGAGAAAGAATAAATTGTTTTTAGAATAGGAGTATCTTTTAAGATTTGACGTAAGATAGACCTCTCTGAAAATAAACGAAGATATATACGAAAAGTCTAATTTCTTAAAGAATCCCAAAAGGTCCTGCTACTAATTGGTACCTCGAGCAGTCAAGCGAGTACCAAGAAGGTTCCCTGAATAAAAAAGGGATATCGTCGGCAAAGTAACACGTCCGGCACGTAGTACGCTGGGCGGCGTTACAGTACTTTGTGATGCTAATAAATAAATGACATTATTTATAGTATCAGCCTTTTAAGGTAATGCTATCTAGCGTCGAGTAAAAGAATTATTACTTGTGGGTTTCACGCTACCTGTAGTTCTTTCTGACAAACTTACTATTACTATTTCGGATAACTGCGTATAGGTGGCAGGAACACAAATAACAAAAAACTAGAACTCTGATGTCGGAAGCGAGACTCATATTTAAATTTTCTCAGTTATAGAACATGACTTATAATATGCTTTTTAATGTTACTTTGATTTGAATAAGTATATATTTCGTACTTTTGTTTATATTTTATTTTGTAGATAATATCTACATCTAATTGTTTATGATACAAAAATGTGACAAATGGCAACATTGCATTGAGATTTGAGATGAAGTTTATAATTTATGGCGTTATCACAAAGTGACAGATGTGAAGAGAAAATTGGAAATTATGAAGTAAAAGTATTTTCCGAATTTTCGTGTTTTAAATGACAGCTGGAAAAGAAACTATGGGGTAAGTTTTAAACAACAATATAAATAGTGGCACTATAAGTTTCCAGTTAATTCACATTACTGTTTTTTCCACTTCGATTTACTTTAGGGAGGGGATGCGTTTTACCCATGCAAAGTTGTATTTTAGGTTTTCCTGTAAAACGGCTAGCTCTTATTGCTATATTTATTCGTATGACTTATATTAGGAGCCTAATATTATATTCTTTCATGTGCTTATGATAATATACTTATATTTATTGTATTTCTACTAAGTTTTAATTTCGCAATGTCTAGCACTTGCTCAAACGATTGCATGCTGCTCATTGATTGCTTACGATTGAGTGGTTACTTCTAGTTTAAGGCCGTTGAGGGACATAGGGTCGTTTCTATTTATAAAACTTTATACTTGACTAAATTTTTGTTAACGACATTTAACTGCTAATTAATAGGGCATACTGAACGATCTATATTATCTATTGGTAAATAAATGGTTTGGTAATTATTCTTTAATAAAGCTTACTTAAATACTTGGATGCATTTGTAGAATGATTTCACATTAAAATACTATTGAAAGTTTGCTAAATAGTGTAAATTTCTGGGAATATATTTTCTTTCACCACATTATTATATTTTTAGATTGTAACTTTTGATTTTAGCCATAATTAGAATTTAAGTTTATTAAACACTTAAATCCTAATTATTATTAAAATACTAAAGTCCTAAATTTTCCTTGGTTAATACTCAGTCTGGTTCTAGAGGAGAATATTGAAACAAACACCACCTTTTTAATATTAATTAACAGTAAAAGGAAAAATTATCTTCACGCCCGTATCCCCAAAGGTGTAGGCAGAGGTACAACAAGTGCACCCACGATTAGCTGAAGATACTTGGTCCCACAAATGTGATAGGTGGCAAGCCTATCGCCAACCGGGCACTTTCCAATCCCAGGCAACTTTGTATTTATCAGAAAACTGAAAAAACATTTTCTAAGTGCCCGACCCGAGAATCAAACCCGGGACCTCATGTGCTCGATGCCAACTCTGGACCACTAGACCACAGAGGCGACATTAGCAGTAACATTAACAAAAATTGAAAGAAATACAAACAAGTGTATTTATTGTATAATTGCATACTAGCTTGTTGCCTGCGATTTCGTCCGCGCGGACTTCGTTTGCTCCGCACAGCTCCTCCCTCGTAGGTGCTAGCGTGATAATATGTAATATTCATGCAAAATTTGAAGTAAATCCATGCAGTACTTTTTGAGTTTACCCCGGACATACATACAAACAGATAAACAGACAACTAGACAAAAATTCTAAAAACTATATTTTTGGCTTCGATATCGAGTATAGATCACGCCCCAAGTATTTTTTTAAAAAAATATTCAATGTACAGTTTTGACTTTCCTACGATTTTATTATATGTATAGATTGTGCATTGGCTGTTAGACATTAAGTACACGATCCAGAAGTATATTAGACTAAAGTCATAAAAAAATATTAAAAAATATCTAGTCAATTTTGGCACAAATCTAGAGATCTTGTTTATATAATATAGTAGTAATTATACATTTGGGTTATCCAGGTTTTGTTAACTGGTTAATTTTCAAACCTAAATCAAAGTTAGTACATAAGGAGTGTTTTGTTAAGGTTTGACTCTACCTTAACCTCTAAAGTACCGGTTTCCTCATGGAGCAAAATGATACGTTTTTGAAAAATATATCTTTTATGTTTTCCGCACAGTGTGTGTTGTACAATCCAACTGTTTTGGCTTAAAGCGGTTTATAAAGGTTTATGAAGCGCTCTCATTTAAGATAAGCTCTGAGTGAAACCATTTATAAAAACTGCTAATAACCGATATTTTATAAACCGGTTTCAAGTACTGGGGTGATCAATAAATAGAATAAATTAATTAGTCATTGTGTTATTGAATGAATACAGCACATAGTTACTAAATTTTAGATGTTACCAAAGCTTATAGAAATATTAACAAAATACATTTAAATATTCATTGTAGGGTGTTTAGTATAGAAAAATAATTAATTCTGTTATCACAGCCAAACAGTATTTAACATTACTCGCAAAAAATGAGAGAGAGGTGTCTTACATATAGACAAAATTTAAATTGTTATATAATAGTTATTTAAATTATAACAATAATATATGCTTAAAACTTTTCAAGTAGACTCAGATAGCATATGTTGCTTGGCATATATGTACATATTTATATTATAGACTTTAGATAGTATATGTCACTTGGCATACTTTTTTATTGTGTGGTATTAAATCACTTTAAACCGCTCAGTGGTTATGTTAATAATAATTTCTAATTGTGCCTGAAACCAATAGAATTTGAGATATTGTTTTTGAGGATTTCTTGCAAACAATGCCTTATTGAAGATAAAAAGCACTTTACGTGATAAATATAGTCATAATTTATGTATGTGTAGAATTTCACCCGAATTTGTTAACCTGTGTTAACTTGATTAAGTTATAAACATTTAAACACACAAACTTTCACATTTACAATAAAAGTAAGATTAGTTTCTAAATATTTGCTTGAAACTCTACTCAGGAAAAGTTATAAATTCCATCCATTTAGAAATGGAACAGTAAATAATGTTTTAATTACGTGGTTTATAGCTTCATCAGTGTAGATATGTTGAATTAATTGGGAATATAGTATGCACTGAATCATAACTAGGTTGTTGTTTTTGGTTTGATAATAGTTAATATGCCTATTAAGATAACATACATAAATTGAACATTTGTGATAAATGCAGTTTGTTGTGGTCATCTGCACTTTTCACCACGCTTATTGTCCTGCTATGTAAGTCCTTCCAATTATAGATTATTTTAACTAATACATAATATTATTAAGTAGCATTATAAAATGGATAGGTTATGTGTATATTTGTCACATTTTAATGCTGAAATGGATTTGGAAGAAATTTGGTGTAAAGGTAGCCTAAGATCAAACTTGAATAATGGGTGCTAACACTGTCAAGTGTGGAAAGACCCTGTGTGAACGATGTCTTGAAATCCTCAACTGTGCTATTTTCGAGGCACTTTTTTCCCAACATTACTCCTCTGTAGAACCAATCACTGGCAGGGGTTCTTCCAAACAGATACGACTTAGGGACCTTCAAGAAAAGAGCATACTCTTTCTTAAAAGGCTGGGAACACAATTGCAAATCTTCTGATAGTGTGATGGTGGTGTTGATCACTTACCATCAGATGAGCCTCCTGTCCAGTTACCTCTTTTTTCTTAAAAAAATAAATAAATATGTAATAACATATCTCAAATTAATTATTATTGGTGTTACCTATATGATAAACTAGCAAAAAGCAGAGCTTTGTAAGGGCTCGCTAAGTTATAACGGTATGTGGCGCAGTTTTTAAAGGAGAAAAGGTGATAAGATTTTGAAGTCAATCGGTATATTAGCCTGAAAGTTATTTCAAAAACCTCCTTTGTAGAATAGGCCAACTGCCGTACTGCCAGGCAGGTTGTAAAAGGCGACCGATTTGCTATCGAGTCACTACCATCGTGGCTACTAGGTGGTAGAGTTCTGCATTGTCTCGCCCGGGTTTGGTACCACCGCCTCACCTATTCCTGCTGCAATAGCGTCAGTGCTTGTCGCTGTCGTGTTCCGGTTTGGAGGGTAAGGTAGCCGGTAAACTTATGCATGTGGCATTAGACCTCGCCACAAGATAGCAACGCACCATTAACATCTTTGGTGTCTATAGGCGATGGTTGACTCTTTCCATCAGGAGACCCATTTGCTTGTTTGCTATATGTCATAAACATAAAGGAAAATGTAACTTTGCTATACAAAACGTAATTTTAATTTTTGAAAAGCTGTAACTTTTGAAAATAAGATTCGGTTTTAATTTTTAAAGGGCATTCGACGTAATTTTTTTAGTATTAAAATATTGTAGAAAACCAAAAAATTATTGGTTGAAATATTTCGAAGTTAAGTCGAAAAAACACTTTTTTCAAAATTTTCCTCAATGATTACATCCAAACGAATAAACTGATTTTGACGCAATTTATGCATTAGACGTAATTTTTTGAGGAATAGAGCTGATTAGTTTTTGTACTCAATCGGTACATTAATCTGGAAGTTATTTAAAAATATTCTGTTTCTCCACAATTTTTTTTAGGTTTTTTCAAAATTTCTCAAAATCTCTTTGTCCCATTTGGTTCAAATTATAAGTTGAGCGGAATCCAATCGAATGCCATCAACCGCGTTTCGATCGGTCCAGGCGTTCAAAACTTATGAGTACACACGCACACATACATACAGACATACTGACGTCATCGCAAAAATAGTCGAAACTGGTTCCTAATACCACAAAACGTGGACATATAGTGATTTTGCTCCGATTTTCGAAAATGGAATATTTTCGAAAATCGGAGCAAAATCAGTAACCTCCCTATCTATATAATTAAGTTTTAATAGATTAATATTGTATTAAAATGGAGTGAATGAAAATAAATTAAATAGGCAGTACTTCTTGCCGGCCCATCGCCTTCAACTTTATAAGCCTCAAATTCGGCCCCACATGGAGTACTGTTCTCATCTCTGGGCCGGACCTCCTCAGTACCAGCTCCTTCCTCTTGATCGCATTCACCGTAGAGCGGTTCGAATCGTTGACGACCTGGCTATTTCGAAACGGCTCGACTCTTTGGCATTGCGCAGAGATGTTGGCTCACTCTGTGTCTTCTATCGTATCTTTCATGGAGAGTGTTCCGACGAGTTATTTGGATTAATTCCTGCCGCCGAATTCCATCATCGGACATCGCGTCAAAATTTGAAATTCCATCCTCACCATCTCGATGTCTGGAAATCCACAACTGTGCGTTTCTCTCGACACTTTTTGCCTCGCACTACTTTGTTGTGGAACCAATTACCGGCAGGGGTGTTTCCAAACGGTTACGACTTGGGGGCCTTCAAGAAAAGAGCTTACTCATTCTTAAAAGGCCGGCAACGCAACTGCAAGACCTCTGGTATTGTGGATGTCCATGGGCGGTGGTGATCACTTACCATCAGGTGCACCTCCTGCTCGTTTGCCCCCTCTTCTATAAAAAAAAAAAGAAATAAAACTACCACGCCAAAGCTTAAAGCTAAAAGTGCGATATTTTTCAGTAAAATGTACCATTAAAGGGCACAGATCGTCGCCTAGTGTAGCTTTGTAGCATTTTAACTCGTTAGTTTTATAATAGATGGCATTAGCAGTAATAAAATTCTAATACAAAATGTATCTTCTATTTTTTTAATGTTTATGAAATAGCATTTTAATGGTAGATAACATATCTAGACATGATTTTAAACCACCACGTCAAAGCTCAAACATAAAAGTGCGATACTTTTTTAGTAAAATGTACCACAAAAGTGCATAGAAAGTGGCCTAGTGTAGGGCTCGCTTCGCTCGCCCTAATAATAATAATTACATTTTTTATTTACTACATTAATTTCCTAATTAATTATGCAACAGGGAGTTTCATTTACAACAAAGTTTGTATTAAACCATTTGAGTTAGTTTCATTAAATTATTGCAATGTTTATTGATAACAGTTGACCTTTACCATCAAATCAGCCATTCACTTGCTTGATATCCTCATTTATTAAAAAATGATTATTGGGCTTGGATCAGACACTTGCTTTTGTTGAGAATTTACACATTCAAATGTCAGGATTATGCTTCGTATTTAATATATTTAGGAAGGTCTGCTTTTGTTGTAGCATAGAATGGTAAAATATAGTTAAAAAAAATGTATGATCTCCCGTGCTGGTCTGGGCCCTTATAAGAAATAGACTATCTTTCATTCTGCCAAGCAGTTTGTAAGAAGGGAACAATTGGCTATAAATGTCACTAACTATTTGTCAACTATGTGGTAGAATGCTGCAATGTCTCGCCCATTACCGCTGTGTTAGCTATTTCTGCTACAATAGAATCAATGCACATCATTGTTGTATTCTGGTTTGAAGGGTAACATAACCGTTAGGTTTATGTATGTAGCATTGCAATCCTTCCATTAATGTTTTGGGTTAATAACAACTATAGGCAGTGGCTTCTTTTTCCATCGAAAAGGTTATCTGCTTGTTTGCTATCTTGTGATATAAAAACATAGATAACTTTACAGGCTATGTTATTCTCAAAATTCTAAGACAACAGAACAATCACTAGAATTTTAGTGACAGAATTAAATTGTTGCTGTATTTTGTTCATATTTTCATTTAGTTAGAGATTTATAATTGTCTTAAATGACCACAACAAATGTGTCCTATTGGCATGAACATTTATTCACAAAAATATTTACAAAATCAAAATCATGTTTTATTTAAACATGTCTTTACAGGGCCTTTTGACAAGTCCAATGTCTGAAAAATATAGTCAGAGAAACTTTGAGGATTTACATTTTTTTTTCTAAATAAAACAAAATTTATAATAGCCTTTTTTTCATAGTTTTAAATATAAGTTCATTTTTGATTGTTTTTTTAGCTTCAGAAAGCTTATACATCTATGTTAATTATAATATTATAAATGTGAAAGTTTGGATATTTGGATGGATGGATGTTTGTTACTTAATCACGCAAAAACTACTGAATGGATTTGAATGAATTTTGCCACACAGGTAGATGATGACCTGGAATAGCACATAGGCTACTTTTTATCCCTCTCAAATCACGTCATCCCGCGGGATTCAACCAAAACTTTTATAATGCAGTGGGATGCACACTACAGCTAATTATTCCATAAAAGTTATGTTTTGTATAAAGACATTATGAATGCATAACTAGATTGCATTTAATGATTTTTTATCACCATTCCTCAACTCGTATTCAAGACATCTACATCTTATATATCTCTTAGAAAATAAGTTAATATTGTTTCCAAATAGACATTTATCACTTGTGTATTGATAACATGATGTCTCACAACTTTTGACACAAAGCATTTCAAGTACTTGCTTATCATTATCTCTCAAGACTGAAGAATTCTAATATTATTTGACACATAGGATCTGTGGCTTGACACATAGGATATTTTTGTTGTATTAAAAGAGTAAAGTATAATGAGATAAGTGATTATTCCTGCGACAGTGGTTTTGGTATTTGTGACTGTTCAGTTTGAACGGCAAGGTAGCTTGTAAACATATGCATAATATGGTGTTTCTACTCGTCAATATATTGCAAAGTACTTTTAATGTCTTTAATGTGTGTAGGAGCCGGTTTTCTATTTACATCAAGAGAACTATCTGCTTGATTGCTCTGAATTGCACCCGTAGAAGTTAAAAATCATGTTTAGGTATATCAATTTGGATTTCAACACTGAAAGTCAAAGACTATGAAATAAAAAAATTATGTGAACAGTTAAGCTGTCATTTAAGCTGAGTCCAGTTTCTTTCAATAAAAGTCCTGTTATTCTCAGTGGTAGTGAACCTTCGTTTGATTCTTACGAATTACTGTATATGTCGCAGTGAAATTGTCAATACCGTTAGATTATAATTTACCTAAGTGATATTATAATTTAACTGCTAACCTAACCTAACCAAATTATAAAATCCCTAGGTAGATTATAATCTAACGGCTATTGACAATTTCACTGCGACATATACACAGTTAGACAGGCGCGTGCGCTCCTTATAGGCAGAAAAGCAGTGCTTTACTTGCCATTCACAGATATTTTAATAAAACGTTCGTACGTTTTAGATGATTTTAATTAATAATAAGTAAATGAATAAAATGTGTCATAATCATGTGCACGCCGCTGAAATCTATAAAAGAAAAAGTTTTTGTGGCCGAGTACTCCGCCGCATACTCAGTATCATAATCCTGTGCACGCCGCTGCAGTTAGATGGCCCATGTTTTTATAAGTAATCGGGAGCAGCTCAATTATTCTAGTGATACTTTGGGCCCATTTTGAGTAATTGATTGTTACAGATTGTCAGACCGATTGATTATTGTCTAAAGACTAGTTTCACTTTGATTAGTACAAGTGCGAGTGTTTATTGCAGGTGCTTAGTGTTTAGCAAAAAACACGTGTGGACAGTCGTTGATTAGTACGAATAATTAGTAATCAGCGTAGTAAAGTGAATAGAAGCGTGTTCTACTTTTTGCGAGTAAACCTGCCCCGCGCGCCCTTCTCCTACCTCTGACTCGCGGCTTGTCGGGCCCAAAAATGTTTGGACGTGTTTGTTTAGTGATAAGTGTTTAGCATGGTTGAGTTTGTTCTTCTTTGTTCCTTGGATTTATATTGTATTAAAAGCACTTATATTGTTTCACTTGACTTTATATTTATTAAAACCAATCTGTTTCGCGTTTTAATGTTTTCGCGCTTCTTTGTTCCGACGCCTGAGGCTTGTTGTATGCACTAATCATGGTGGCTAAACAGTGTTGGACAGAACTCGCACTGATAACTCGCAATATCACTCGCAACTGCTAAACACTCGCACTCGTACTTATTAAAAATGTTGAATGAATAAGGCCCCGTTTACATTTTGATTAGTGTGGGTGCTCATGTTTAATACAGGTGTATAGTATTAAGCAAAAAACAAGTGCAGACAGCCGTTGATCAGTGCAAGTAATTAGTAATCGGCATAGTAAAGAGAATAGACGCTGATTACAAATTAATTGTAGTAATCAACGGCTGTTCACACGTGTATTTTGCTAAACATTATTCACCTGCATTAAACACTCGCACCGCGTTTCGCACTAATCAAAGTGAAAACGGTGCTCAATAGCCAAAAGGCAATAAAGTCTATTTTTGTTGTTATTATGGATCCCCACTCTTCTTGATTATTTACGTTTCAAATAGTAATTATTTTACGTGGCCTCACTCTTATAAGATAGCAAACAAGCAGATGGGTCTCCTGGTGGAAAGAATCAACCATCGCCTAAACACCAAACATGCCAATGGTGCGTTGCTAGTTCACCGGCTACCCCATCCTTCAAACCGGCACACGACAGCGGCAAGCACTGACGCTATTGTGGCAGGAATAGGTAAGGCGGTGGTACCAGACCCGGGCGAGACAATGCAGAACTCTACCACCTAGTAGCTACGATGGTAGTGACACGCATAGCCAATCGGTCGCCTTTTACGACATGCCTGGCAGAACGGCAGTTAGTCCATTCTTCAAAGGAGCCTGGAACCATCACAGGGCACTCTGACGGACTTCCACGAAGAAAACGCTTTAGTGTAGCCGCAATCCCATCCGGTAGTAATTTTTAAAATGTCGACTCGTCGAAAGTTCCTGTAAATGTTTATTTGAATAAAACATTTTTTTGATTTTTAAATTAAACTAGCTGTTGCCTGCGACTACGTCCGCGTGGACCTCGTTTACTCCGCACTGCTCCTCCCCCGTAGGTGATAGCGTGATAATATGTAGCCTATATGTTGACCCGACCTGTTAGTAATATTCATGCAAAATTTGAAGTAAATCCATGCAGTACTTTTTGAGTTTACCCCGGACATACATACAGACAAACAAACATACAGACAAACAGACAAAAATTCTAAAAACTATATTTTTGGCTTCGATATCGATTATAGGGCACGCCCCAAGTATTTTAAAAAAAATATTCAATGTACAGTTTTGACTTTCCTACGATTTTATCTAGGGCACATCTAGGGCAGTAAAATAAGAAATGTCTCAAATCACATGTAATTGTTGTCCGAGGAGAAGCCGAGGTGTGTATACTGCCCGTGGTGTGTATACTATTTTTCTCCTCGACGGAGACGGAAAGCGGCATTTTCGTTTAGCGCAGCGGGAGGAAAATTGACGCTTTCCGCCCGAAGGTGAGAAAATTTCTTTATTTGCCTGAAATAGGGTAACAAGATTTCTTAACTTATGTTAGTGAACAAGCCAATTTCGCTATAGATAGCATGCAAATCTGTTATTTTAATATATTAATTTATACTTAAAATTAAATATTTTATTTTTACCTATTAAATAATACCATCCAATGGATATTAATTAATTAATACCATTTTTATATCCAATGCACATCTATGTTGTATTCTGGTTTGAAGGGTAATATAGCCGTTAGTTAATATAATCGTTATTAATATCGATTAATATTAATATTAATTTTATACATAATTTTTTTATTAAGTGTACAAGTATGTATGCGACTACACGCGCCCATCAATGTTTGATAAGATTACGTCAATTTTGCTCTTGACTTATATCCTGTAATGTAGCGTTGAGGAATACCAACGGAATTTATCTCTTGACGTTAGCAGTAATGGTTTTAATGGAGAATTTTATTAATGAACATACCTAAGTAGAATACAAAGCTAGCAATGTAAAGTTATTTGCGGCTCGATTGTGAATCAATTTTATGAATATTAAAATAAATGTATCTTCTCGTCCATATCCCCACAGAGGTAGACAGAGGTACCAGTGCACCCACGATTAGAAGATTCTTAGTCCCACAATGAGATAGGTGGTAAATCTATCGCCAATCGGTCACTTTTTCAATCCAGGGCAACGTTCTTTTTATCAGAAAACTGAAAACACATTTATTAAATTACCCGTCCCGGGAATCGAACCCGGGACCTGATGTATTCAACGCCGACACTGAACCACTAGACCACAGAGGCGATTAATATTAATTCTACCATTTTTGGGATTATAAATAGCTGTTTCCCTAAACAATTAGTACAACAAAATTAAAACGGCCGTGATGCGCTTAAAATAGATAGAATAGATAATGTTGATTGAAGATTTAGCATCGAGCAAACTGGGACAGGCTGTAACAGGCCCGGCCAAATCGCAAAAATTTGCCTAGATCGCTTTCGGCGGGCGCAACGGGGTGGATTTTTGTTGCAGCGGATTTCAGTGAATGCGATGTAGCCCAACCCGGCTCCCTGCGCCTCGTAGTGTCCGGTGTCGGAGTTGACCACATGAGGTCCGGGTTCGATTCCCGGGTCGGGCAATTCATAAATGTATTTTATTCAGTTTTTTGATACAAACAACGTTGCTCGGGGTTGGATAAGTGCCCCGTTGGCGATAGGCTTGCCACCTATCACATTTGTGGGAATAAGTATCTTCAGCTAATGGTAGGTGCACTGGTTGTACCCTTGCCTACCTCTTCGGGAATACAGGCGTGAAAATACTTAATATAATATTGTTAATAAATTAAATAAAATGTCTAGCTAAATTTTAAGACTAGCCCTAGAGTCACATTTAATTGTAAAAATAAATCTTAAACAATTACCTACGATTTAAAAAATTGCCTTATAGTTTTATAAACGGGAGTAAAGGTTGCCTTGATACAGGCTTATTACACTAATGACAGACTAATGTTAATTAGAAACAAAGATATTTTCAATTTTTCATTTTTCACGATCACGATCACGATTTGTTCCAATCCTTGCACAAAGATAAAACGATTACTACGTCAAGTGAATTTATGTCAACATATATACACATTTATTTTTCTTACATCTTATACTTATTTTTTATACATCTCGTAATTTGATTCAGTTGTAAACTACGAGTTTCTGTAACACTTAATATTTTTCTTACATCTTATACTTATTTTTTATACATCTCGTAATTTGATTCAGTTGTAAACTACGAGTTTCTGTAACACTTAATATTTTTCTTACATCTTATACTTATTTTTTTACATCTCGTATTTTGGTTCGGTTGTAAACTACGAGTTCCTATAGCACTTAATATTTTCTTGCATCTTATACTTATTTTCTTACATTTCGTAATTTGGTTCAGTTGTAAACTGCGAGTTTCTATAGCACTTAAGTTTCGTAGAGGTCTCACGTAGCTGTAGACGAGCGTCGTATATATATATATATATATATATATATATATATATATATATATATATATATATATATATATATATATATATATATATATATATATATATATATATATAGCAAACTAACTGTGCCTGCGTCTTTATCCCCGTGAAAGTTCTAAAATCAAAGTAGCCTAAGTTACTCCTTATTACATCAGCTATCTACCAGTAAGGACGTTCTGCGGCGCGGTAGCGAGAGCTTCGCGATCTAACACATAGTTTCTTATGGAAGTGAACCGATGGCTGTGGCGCGATTACGCCGCCGGGAGCTGTATCACGGCCTGGCCACGGGAAAATCGCACCCGCGATTTTTCGTGCGACGCGAACGGCGAAACGTCTGGCGTCTGAAACAAATGTATGGGAAAGTACTAAACATGCCACGCGGCGAGCCGACCGTCGGCGGAGTGACCGACGAATTTTCGCCTCGCTTGCCGCTGCCGCTGCCGCCGCCGCCGCCGCCGCCGGTTCGCTTGGCCGGGCGGTCAGAGCGCTTAATCGCGCCGCACTTGCCGCGGCCGCCGCGCCGCAGATCGCCGACATTAGTTTGAGGCCTAAAAGTCCCGTTAAAATCGGTCCAGCCATTTTAGAAATTAGCCGGAATAAACAGACAGACTGAGAGACAATAATTGTAAATAATGTTATTTTGTACTCTGTATATATGTACGTATGCATTTACAAAAAAGCTAATTTAATAATTCTTGTGTTAATCGGTATTGTGAAGTTAGTTTTTTGTAATAATTTCTTTAACCCCTTTGATTAATTTTTGGTAGGCACAAAACTTAGTATAGAGAATACGGGTGTGAAAATACTTAAGCCTACAAAGAACTATAAGATTTGCAAGATACACGTTACATGATAAAGGAGAATAACATTTGGAAAAAATACGGAAATGCGTTGCGATGCGGCCCGCGTTGCCCCCCTGGGCCAGTCCTATGTGCTATGGTAGCATTTTTCGTTCGTATCGTTTCGTTTGCCTCTTACGAACTGTCTGGCAGAATGGCAGAAGGCCTACTCTTCAAAGGAGCCCGGACCAACATGGGATGAAAAAAATAGGTGTTTTTTAGTTATCTCAGTTTATCAAATAAGAAGATGACTTCTTTGACTGAAACAGACAACCATCGCTTATAGACGCTCTGTATATGGCTACGTTGCCGTTCGTATGACGTGTCGAGAATATACATTTTATTTATAATAAATAGATGGGTCTCCTGATGGACAGAACCAACCATCACCTATAGACACAAACGATATTAACGGTGCGTTGCTATCTTGTGGCAAGGTCTATGCTACATGCAAAGTTAATTGGCTACCTAATCCTCCAACGAGTGTGACCAGCAGTGACGCTATTGCAGCGGAAATAGATAAAGTGGTGGTGCCTTAACCGGACAAAACTTTGCAGAATTCTGACACCGCTGTTTGTAATGTTGTAACCCCAAAAATTACTAGACCGATTTAAAATATCTTTAACATATAGAAAGTTATGTTATATTATCAATTAAAACATAAGCGTAACATAATGCGACTTTTTTGTGTCACAGCGGGGCGCTTGAATTTTTTTTTATAATTATAAAAAATGTATAAAAATAACGTATTTATTACATACGGAAAATAAAGAGTATTAGAACAAAGCGCCAAAATAACACTAAAAGTCAACTTATTCGACATTGAAGCGAAATGTAGTAAATACAGGTAGACGAATACATGGTTATAAAAAATACGTTACGGAAATTCCCAAAATACTATTTTTCAATTTAAACCAAAGACTTCTATGTATTAGCGTAGGTACTAGACAGGGCATGCGTCACGTCACTTGTGATCTACTAATGTCTATGGATTGCACCTACGTCAGAGCTCGTTAAATGATATGCGTAAGCGTCATGAAATTCATGGTGATTACGACCTTTTGGTCGCAAATTTATATTATACTCTATTATAGGCTGTGCTGTTTAATTTTGACTAGCTGGACAATTTATTATTAATTCTGTGCAGCGATTGTTAACGAAATGAAACACGATTTATACAAAGCATAGCTTCTCTATACATTAAACTCGATTTAAATTTTAAACATCTGATTTATTTCTTCCTAAACAAGATGGCAGCCCTATTTAATATGTTAGGTTTTTAAAGATTCGCAAAAGAGCTAATGTAAATTGCGACTAATCATTGCCTATCATCTACTTATACATATAGCCCAAATACCATACTTGTTAAGCATGACCGCATTAGGTTATTCTATTATATTATCTTCACAAAAGATGACAATAACGTTTAGGTTCAGCATTGTTACAACATTTTTACATGGAACTTAGTCACGCAGAATTGCGAACATTATTAGAGAACAATAACAATGTGTACTACCTCGCAGTAAGTAATTTACTGCGGTTAGTTTCTACTTTGTTGAGCATTTTCTTTGTTAGTACAATATAATACTTTGGCATTAATTAAAGTCAGTGACTTTTACCTGAAGTTAGTGACTTTAGTGAGGTAAGCCCAATGAGCGTCATCGCAATTCAGCGCTATGATGCAGGCTCGCCAATCAAGCCTGATGTGCATCTCCGTCGCTCAATACAATGCAACACAAAGTTTGCTATTCAACCGAGTCGATGAACGACGTCTCTGTCTATCAGAGTGCTAAGTGTGAGTTTTTCTTTTCGCATTCGATCGTGAGCGCGTTTCGAGTTTACTAGGAATTTGTATGTGATTTGTACAGCGCCACCTAGGGGTAAACTGGTTTCTCACGTTTACCACTAGGTGGCGCTGTACAAATCACATACAAATTCCTAGTAAACTCCAAACGCGCTCACGATCGAATGCGAAAAGAAAAACTCACACTTAGCACTCAGAACAATATAACGCTGACCTTGGCTTGTCTTTCGAATTTGATGAACGTGGTCTCTGTCAATCAATTGCAAATACGTTTATTTTCTTAACCTTATTTGTAACAAAGATTTACAGTTAGTCAGCCCAAAAATTATACCGTGCATGTAAAAGTGATTCAAGTATTTTATTCGGCCAAACTGCTTCTCGGTAATGAATGTTATACTTAGTCGGTGATTTAACAATCAGACCTGCAGATCTAGACAAGTGGCATACACGATAATAGAGTAGAAAGAGAAATATATGAATTTGACATAAGCACAATCGAAAGCTTATGCCAAATCCATACATTTAGACCGTATTATGTGTCCATAATATTATACCCGCTGGCGAACGTCGTTTCTATCGTTTAATGCAATTAACGTAACGCTTTGACGTTGGCGAGTGGTGTGTCAATCAAGCACAATGAGCAGTGCCGTAGCTAGATGGACAAGGGCCCCGGTGTACAGAGATAAAAGCGGCCCCCCACCTTTCCTTCCACGTGACTTAAATTGACAGATTGGCCCTTAAACAGATAGGGATAAAAAATAATAGTGACGAAGTTATTCCTAGTAGGATAAGTCTATACGTCGTCTTTATGAGGGGTTTTCTAGCATCGAATTTTTTGTAATGTTCATTTAACATCATTAAAAAAAATCTTGTCAGGTGTGCTAGCTTCGGAAGCTGGCTGCTCCTTTTTTTCAAAGCTTAGGGGGCCCTCTGAGCCTACGTTATTTACACCACTGAATATGAGCGTTGTCTCTTTCATTCAATATCCTCAAATGCCTTAACATACTGACATGTCATTGAGCCTGATGAGTGCTGTCGCTCGGAATAACGTTAACGCTTACGCTGGTAAATCAAACGGTTCTAACAAGTGTTATTTCTATAAATTATTTACATTTTGACGGTGATCATTAAAATCCGATGTGCTTTATTTATCGCTGGGTAGAAAGCGGGTACATATTATATGAGTGTGTTTCCTTCTTCCGCATAAAAAGCACCGGTAAAGCATCCGCTAAATGCAATTTTGGATGAAGCTTTAATTGGTCTTGCCAATAAATGCATTTTTTTATTACAGAAATACAAAATAAGAATTAAGTATGCCTTTTATCCTATGTCTAGTAAATGCGTAAATCTTTATTTCACTTTTATTACGTTCATAAAAGACTGGTAATACGAGTCTAAAACTAAAAATTTCACTGGAATCTGATTTGTTTTATTGCCTTTTACGAAGGCAATAAAAACGGATGAATTTTCCGTTCGGTCTGCCTCGTTGTACGAGGGGTTAGCAATCTTTGCTACACAATAGATGGGTCTTGGGTGAGATTCCGAACAGGAATGTGAGTGATTCTTAAATATATTTCTATTTTTATATCATTTATTAGCGTCCATATCGAAGCCATTTTTTTTTGCAAGAGGTGGAGGCCCCCCCCCCCACCTCCCCAGCTATGTCTATGTTTATTTAAAAAGTTAAGATGAACACAAGATGAATCTATATCTATATTAATATTATAAATGCAAAAGGTTGGATGTCCAAAATTGAACCTAATCCAAATGGGTGAATGGATGTGTGTTATTCAGTCACGCTAAACTACGGAACGGATTTGGATGAAATTTGGCACACAGTGTAACAACCACCAATTATTTCTGCGATTACCAGAGCTAGCGACTTGACTTCCTCAAGTGCAGGGAAAGCTAACGCACCACAGCCAAACTCCAAGCTGCTACTGATACTCTATTGCTAAACTTCTCAATTTAACATTTTTTTATAGAAAAAAAGGGCAAACGAGCAGGAGGCTCACCTGATGATAAGTGATTGTCACCGCCCATGGATAGCTACATCACCAAAGGCGTAAGTGTGTAAGGTGCAGCTGTGTTGCCGACCTTTTAAGAAATAGTATGCTCTTTTCTTGAAGATCTCTAAGTCGTGTCCGTTCGGAAACATCCCCGCCGGTAATTGATTATGGCTGACATTGAACATGGAATGATAACATTTATGACATTATGTCTGACCCTGGGATCGAGTTCTAGACCTAATGATCTGAACCAAATAGACTTACGTAAATGCCTCGAGCACAGAATACTAAGAGACTAACAGAAGACAATGTTTCATACAAGTAATATTCGAGCATAGCACCTCTCATATATACACCTCTCACGGACGCGATATCTCGGACTGGTGCAGAACAAACTGTACCAAACCATTCCGAGATATCGCGTCCGTGAGAGGTGTCTATGTGTGTGTTGCTCGAATATCACATGTATGTAGATTGACTACTGGCAGTCTCCAGTATACTGTGCCTCGAGGCAGTTAACTTCGTAGTAATATATGCATGATTTATACTTACAGGGAACAACCAATCTTCACGTGCAAGGCGCACGTATTCCACATAGACCCTAAAACGAAGCGTTCGTGGATGTCGGCAAGTTCCGCGGCGGTTTCGGTGTCTTTCTTCTACGATTCATCGCGGAATCTCTACCGCATCATCAGTGTCGAAGGCACGAAGGTACTTTTTACTTATTTGATAGTATTCAATAGAAAACACAGATATAACAACGAATTTATGCAAGAAAATCACTTTAGCAATAGTTTTTACTGCACAACCTTTTGTTTTCAAAACTTTGTCTTTCTTGATCCGAACCGCAAGGGACTGGAATATGCTACCTGAGTCTGTATTCCCCGACGGGTACAACCTGGGGATCTTCAAGAGAAGAGTGAACAGGTACCTTTTAGGGAAGCGCGTTCCATCTCAGGCCGCACCTCAGCTTACCATCAGGCGAGATCGTGGTCGAGCGCTTCCCTATCGACAGTTAAAAAAAAACGAACAAAGTTGGTTTTGGTGTTTCCAGAAAATTCTTTCCTACTATAGCGCACCAGATTCTTCGACACATGCTGCAGTGCAATCCACCACCTCTAAATTACAAGCACAATCATGTATGTAAATAAAATACCGTCGTGTTAGAGGTGCCAAGCACCTACGATTAGCCAACGGCATTAAATCATGGCATAAATGCCACTAGTCAACTACAACCAGTCGAAAAATTTCCTTATTTTTCTAAAAAAAAATCGAAAACTTCCGTCCCAGGATCCGAAACTAGGATTTGATGTATAAATACTAAAGATAAGTGCCCGAGTTTGAATAAGCGCCCGATTGGTTGCTTGCTTGTTGGCTTGCCATCTATCACATTGTTGGACTAAATAACTTCGGCTAGTTGTGGGCGCATATGTCGTACCTCTGCCTCCGTCTTCGGGGACGGGCACGCCCGTATTCTCATTAACTATAGTATTTTCATTAACTAAGAAGACTTTCAAGAATCTCGGACATCACCCTTGACAATACTCGATTGAACTATTTATAAGACGCGTCTTAATCTCAGCTTCCCGTTTAGGATATGCACAAGAGGTCCATCTTTTTTGCTACTGTAACGCTATTGTGACGTATCGGCTTGGAAGGTAAGGAGGCTAATCCTGAGTCAGCAACGTGGGTCTTATATTTTTTGAACTTTAACTGCTACATACTTGTATTAGTTTAGGTACAAGCGTGTTCACATAACCATACCATACCAACCATACCATAAGATATTATGGTAAAATACCCTGATTTTAAAAAAGCTTTTGAAATAACTTTGTTTTTGCAGGCGGTAATCAACAGTACCATAACAGCAAATATGACATTCACAAAAACGTCTCAGAAGTTTGGACAGTGGAGTGACGTGCGCGCAAACACTGTATATGGACTCGGATTCGCGTCTGAAGCGGAGTTGGGAAAGGTAAACATTTTGATATTTATTTTTTATTATTTATTATACAGAAGATTTATATATATGTAGGGTAAAGATTTGTGGCGCCGCTGGTCCGTACCGCTGAATGGTCATAGTGATAGAACCAGCGGGCCAGCTTCTTGTCAGGATGACGTCATAACTGTGGAGGTGGATGATGTCACACAAGGACAAGTAAGGGGAAAATGAAGATCTTCCCAACCAGGCAAGGTGTACTGCCTGGGAACGGAACCGAAGTCCATTTGAGAAGCGTTGAAACTTGTATATAGTGTGTACAAGATAAATAATTGTGATATCGCGATTCAGGATTTTATTTTTGAATTTCATTTTTTCCATTTTTTATTATTTTTTTCTCGTAGCGATTGTAGATTGCTTGAACCGCTACAGATTAATAACAGAAGAATAATTCCCAAAGAGTATTATTTGATGAATGTTCAGTCCATTGCTGGACGACGTGTTTCCGCCCTCTGTATATTTATTGAATAATTGTGGCACTGTAAGGGGCGTCACCTATACATAACATAAATGTTGAGCCGAGGAAATGGTGATGTTATTCACCATAGTCTCACCATTAAATTAGTTGTATTCTGATCGTTTATTAAAGAAGCAGGACATTTATGGTTGCTATTATCCAAAAAAAATGTTAATGCGATGTTATGTTATATACAGAGAAACGATGAAAGTGGAATCTCATAGTTTTTCGAGACTTGCAAATTAAGTTTCACAAAAATACAGTGTTTGTTTTCTCTTAGATAAAAGCATTGGTAGGGAAGTATAGTGGATTCGTAACAGATTAAATTAATAATCCAAGTTCTAATTGAGTGCAAATCTTTTTCAGTTCATCGAAAAGTTTCAAGAAGTGAAAGAAGCGATACAAGCACAACAGTGCGGTGGAGCGGCCAAAGCGACCAACGGGTCCGGTGCGGCGACGCCGGTAGCGTCCGCCACCGCCAGCCCGCTGCTGGCCGCGCGCGCCGCGGGGGACGAGCCGCCCGCACTGTCACCCGCGCAGGTAACGTGCCGCGGGGGACGAGCCGCCCGCACTGTCACCCGCGCAGGTAACGTGCCGCGGGGGACGAGCCGCCCGCACTGTCACCCGCGCAGGGAACGTGCCGCGGGGGACGAGCCGCCCGCACTGTCACCCGCGCAGGTAACGTGCCGCGGGGGACGAGCCGCCCGCACTGTCACCCGCGCAGGGAACGTGCCGCGGGGGACGAGCCGCCCGCACTGTCACCCGCGCAGGTAACGTGCCGCGGGGGACGAGCCGCCCGCACTGTCACCCGCGCAGGTAACGTGCCGCGGGGGACGAGCCGCCCGCACTGTCACCCGCGCAGGTAACGTGCCGCGGGGGACGAGCCGCCCGCACTGTCACCCGCGCAGGGAACGTGCCGCGGGGGACGAGCCGCCCGCACTGTCACCCGCGCAGGTAACGTGCCGCGGGGGACGAGCCGCCCGCACTGTCACCCGCGCAGGTAACGTGCCGCGGGGGACGAGCCGCCCGCACTGTCACCCGCGCAGGTAACGTGCCGCGGGGGACGAGCCGCCCGCACTGTCACCCGCGCAGGGAACGTGCCGCGGGGGACGAGCCGCCCGCACTGTCACCCGCGCAGGTAACGTGCCGCGGGGGACGAGCCGCCCGCACTGTCACCCGCGCAGGTAACGTGCCGCGGGGGACGAGCCGCCCGCACTGTCACCCGCGCAGGTAACGTGCCGCGGGGGACGAGCCGCCCGCACTGTCACCCGCGCAGGTAACGTGCCGCGGGGGACGAGCCGCCCGCACTGTCACCCGCGCAGGTAACGTGCCGCGGGGGACGAGCCGCCCGCACTGTCACCCGCGCAGGTAACGTGCCGCGTTTATTATCTTACAAAAACTCTCCAACTCAAGAGGCATGGAGTCTTCTCCTGAAAAGATACACACCGCTGCGATGTGCATTTGCCGATTATAGCCTGAATTCAGACTTGCGTCATAATCGGGGCACAGTGACACCATAAAGTTCGCCGTTCGCCCCTTTTGCATAGCTCATCCTCTTGAATAGCGATGTTTCGTGCGTGACTCTTTTTGAAGGCAAAGAGCATTCTCTACGCTCTCATTACTCTTGACCCTGAAATTCTGCCGTCTACGCTTATATTTGCCATAAACTAATTTCAGTCTATTTAAATCTGAGTTCCACCATGGATTCTGGCATGTGATCTGTTTGGGCTGGACATCTGATTAGCACTACGCGTGATCTGATCTGTCATCTGCTGACAGACGTCGTCATTTTTGGCTAACCACTCTCTTCTAATTCTGCAGTGCTCAGACACACACAGATATCTCTTTATCGAAATGGTCATCCACACAATAAGTCATTAGTTGGTGATCTAGTGATCACCAACTAATGACTTATTATGAATGAATAAATGAACACTAGCACAAACATGCACTCTCCATCCCGAACACTGCTATGTCTCTTATATTCAAATTCATATCTAGATAAGATTGCCCGTTTAGAACCCCAAAGTTAGGAAGCTGACCCTCATTATTGTGGTAAACTCACCATGTGTTTAATAATAAAGCTCTATCTGCCTCCTATGTTCGTATCGCGTCTACGACCAAGGTATTGCGCCCTTTCGCAGTGCTGCAATAGAGAGTGCGCATTAGTGTCTGCGCCAATAAGGATCTTATTTCTACATAGCCTTTACCATTTGTAATCCGTGCAGATGAATGGGGATGTTCTGATTATACTTAAAATACCCCGATATGACACAAAGTTGGAGGCCTGTTCCAACTACCTGCACTTAGGACTTTATCCTATGCTCGCTACTAAGATAATATAAGACAGTTCAAAGTGGTGTCTTACAGACAAATAGCTGTCTTCCTGTAGGAAATCAGAAATCAGAAGTGTTTCATTCAATCAACTTTTTAACGAGTTTATTTTCACGCGTTAACAATGTTCAAACTACTACCGGATCGGAAACGCGGCCATACATTGAGGAGTTTAAAAATGTGAAATTTTTTTTTGTTTTGTTTTTATTGTACTAATTATTAAATTTAGTTTTGTTTTTATTTAATAGAAAATTTTTGATATGGAACCAGTGTACAACTTTTGAAATAGCATTGTTCCATTTATGATACTTAATTTACATTTATTATACCGAAAGGACGGCGTCATTTATGTATACGAGGAACAGAAATGGACCAAAAGTGGTGCCCTGTGAGACACCGATAATAATAGAAGCACTATTCCCAGATTTCTATAATGCATACACGACGAATTAACGCTACTATGCTGCTTATATGCATGCACGAATGCAACATTCGTTCCTGCCACATCAAGCTGAATTTCTCTATCGTAATTTGTCCGGTCAATGTCATATTCTAAAAATAAGGCGATTTTTGTTATACAAACTAGAGTTATTAGAATCTTATAAATTTATTAAAAAAAGTTTTTTAATTATTACTCATATACATCTTAGTACAGCTTAGCAAGTAACTAACTACTTCAATAATAGGAAATGACATGCCGTCTAGTGCCTACAACAAACGAAAAAAATATCTGAGAATAGGTACTCGCCAAGAGCATTTATTTAGACTGCCCCGTTGGTTGAGTGGTTAGTGACCTTGACTACGCAATCGACAGGGCTTTGGTTCGATTCCCGACGGTGACAAATATGTGTGATGAACATAGATGTTTGTATTTCTGGGTTTGGGTGTTTATTATATATATTTCGGTGTTTATATATGTATTTCTATGTATTCATATCATTGTCTAACACTCATATCACAAGCAAATAACTTGCTTATTTTGGGGTTAGATCAATTCGTGTAATTTGTCAAGAGATATTTATTATTATTTATTATTATTATTTATTTGCTTTATTCGTTAAATAGTACAATTAAAAGATTTAAATATAGTTTTATCGGCTAAAGATTCTGCAATAATATGTTTTAGAATATAATAATGTTCATAAAAATGATTATAGTCTAAGCTAAGCTATAACATGAAATTCAAATAATGTGTCCAATGTATTTTAGGACCGTGGCTGGTGTTCGTTACTTATTCTCATATTTGTTGCAGCCGAAGGTGGAAAACGATGAGATGATGGTTCACCAACGCGCTCACTCGGTCTCATCAACAATGCAGGTAATTTGTATACTTTGTGCTATCTCAAGGTCTAAAGATGTATCAATATCTTTACCCGAAGAGAGGTTCTTGCAGACTGCTAATTTCTAAAGAGAGGGAGAGAGACATATGTGGGTAATTCCTGTAACTTAGAGATACTGCTATTATAAACATGGATTTTTTACCTACATTTTTTGCGAAAAGTCTTGGTACTTGGTTCGTTTTTCTTAGAGCAAGTGAACAGATGTCGATCTTTGCCATGATTTTTTAAGACAATAACAACATTGTGAAATATGAACAAGTACATGTATATTTAATATTTTTTAGCATACAATGATACAATAGAAAACAAATTGATAACCGTTAACATCAGAGATGATAATGATGAGTTATTAGTATGTTAAATCCATACTAATATTATAAATACGAAAGTAATTCTGTCTGTCTGTCATTTCATAGTTTTCATTCAAAGTAAATGTCGCGTTCCGGTTTAGAGGGCAGGGAAGCCGTTACACTTATTATGTAGCATTTTCATCTCGCCACGAAGATTGTCATCTTTTTCCACATAAGCCCTTTACTTGTTGGTTATTCTGTGATATAAAAATATGTTACGATACGTGTGACTTAACCTCTCGAAACTTTGACACGCAAGGACGAATTTAAGCGTCAGGACTCATCACTCGTTTTTTGACGGGAATGGCGACTCGTTGGAAAAAATCTTTTTTTTATACAACTAAGCTATATTTTATCGTTCTCTAAACGACTGTGTCAATTGATATATTTTCTGTCTATTAGGAATCAAAATAAACGATAAAGTAGATTTTATATTTACAAAAAATTTTACAAAAATCACTTGAAAAATAATGAATTTCTAAATGGCTTTATTTTTGGCTACCACGATATATTTCTTACTACTAATTATCCAAATAGAACAATTAAACGGCTTTTCTAATAAAAACAGTGCTTACATGAGAGAAATGCACTGTAAAACAACACAAAATTCAATTTTATACCACTAAAAAACCGAACAAAAGTGACTGAAGCAAAATAAACGATAATAGCAGATATTAGTTTACGAATTAGACATGACAGATATTTTATCATAGAATAAACGCCATAGACTTTTTCGTATAACATTAGTCTTTATAATTAGAAATTTGAAGTTGAAAGTCAAATGCAAGGGGGGTAAAATTTTGCCTTAAGAGTGACACGGAATTGTCATACATCCATACTTCCATACTAATATTATAAATGCGAAAGTCTGTCTGTCTGATTGTCTGTCTGTTACGCTTTCACGGCCAAACCGCTGGACCGATTTTCATGAAATTTGGCATGGATATAGCTGAAGATCCGGCGTCAAACATAGGCAAATATTTTTTTAAAAAAATCAGTCCCTGGAGGGCTGAAATAGGGGATGAAATTTTTATTAAAAGCTATTTGGACGACTTATTAATATACTCGCGGGCGAAGCTGCGCGGGACAGCTAGTAATGTCTAATATTTGCCACTTGGAGAGTCGACTGGTTAAGCTATCGTGGTGCTTAGCACCCTTACTTACATGCCGTGTGATAATAAACAACTCTAGTCAGACGTATTATACAATATTTTATAGCTAGTGAGTCATAAGCCCACACTTTATCCACGCTTTTCGGTGTAAAAAACGGTCACGAAAAAGCGGGGCTAAAGTGCGTGTCTAGGTCAGACAGTACTATAAAAATGTGATGTTGGGCTGTCAATAAATTTGTCAATAAAATGAGGTCCCGCGCGTGATTGATTGTCACAAATTGTCACTGTGTCTACGGACCTAGTTTTGTAGGACCAGGCGCTGTGACTAGGTAACGTATCTTCCCTTTTTATATCAATGAGTAAATCCATGCAGTACTTTTTGAGTTTACCCCGGACATACATACAGACAAACAGATAAACAGACAAATAGATAAAGAGACCGGTAACCGGTAGGTATATATCGTGGCGTTATGTTACAGCGCCGAATGTGAATCTCAATAGTGTACGTTTTAAGTTGAGTATACATAAGGTGACCATACGTCCCGCTTTGGGCGGGAATGTCCCGTTTTCAGGCTATCTGTCCCGCTGTCTTCAGCGAGAGTAAAAATGTCCCGCTTTTGCAAACAAACTCAATTTATATACTTATTTACCAATTTGATGTAAATACAACAAATTAATTGCATTCAAATTGCGAAAAGACAACACATGGAGACAAGGAATTAGCGAAAGTTAGTAACTAACTGGCACAAATAATGAATGGTTATTGATATATTTATATAAAATCGTTATTTTTATTTATTAATTATTAAAAGTTAAAATATCCCCCCTCCCCAATAAAAGCTAATTATTTATATACAAAATTCTGAAAGCGTCCCGCTCTGACTCAAAGGGAAAATGGTCATGTTAGTACTTAATACATAGCGCGCTATAATAAAACGATATGCATTATATTAACCAGCATAATATGTGGTGTAGGTGTCGGGGGGCGGGGGCGGGGGCGGGGCGCTGGGCCCGGGCGGGGGGTACGCGACGGTGGGGCGCGCGGCGCGCGGCCCGCTGCCCTCCGCCGCCGCCGACCCGCCGCCGCCCGACACTGCCGACCAGCTGCGCTACGAGAACGACAGGCTCAAACTGGCGCTGGCTCAGAGGTCAGTCTCATCATACTTATTCACTTCATTTGTCTTATTTTACAGGGATTTTTGTACGTGAATACTTATGCACGACTCAAATTCGAAAAATACTTTCGTTTTATCGCGACTATTCCTGTTGTTATTCTTTTTGCACTATGCACATAATCTACTTAATTTATACATTGTCATATTAGTACTATGGACATCGAGTCTCATAATAAAATCGCGATAAAAATGTCCCAGTTACACATCACAACAATAGACATGTTAACAAGGTAATTTAAACACTAAATCATTAAATTAAGTTTAGTTTCGACTAACAAGGAATTGTAGCTCTTTTTGCATTTTGTAGCTCTTTTGTCTCGGACATTTTTTAGCGCGGACCCGACTTCCATAGAATTATGAATTTATATAAGTACCACTTAATGCATAATTTGATAAAGAATTATTATAAAAACTGTTTAATAGGAACGATTAAATAAAAATAAAAAAAAACTGTGAAATATTAAAATAATAGTGTCGCATGAAAATACGATGTTTCGAAAAAAACATATTTTATTTTTAAATTCCCGTTACGTATATAGATAAGGAAGTTATTGATTTTGCCCCGATTTTAGAAAATCGAGTTTTCGCCAGAGTTTTGAGGTCCTAGGAACCTTTTCAAACTAATTTTACGATGACGTAAGTATGCATGTATGTACCTATGTCAGGCCTCTGACACTCGCCTATACCTACCGCGATAAGCAGCTACAGCGCGCGACAACTCTGCTTTGAAAATCAGTCGGGGCCGCCCCGTGCTTACGAGTTCACGCGTACCTATTCATGTACGACGGCCTGCCGATCATCGTCGCAACGTAAGGTTTATTACTGTAGGTACTCTTATAAAATAGGGGATTCGTAATATAAAATAATTGCTGTGTGGATGGCTGTCAAATAAACAGAAGGATGCAAAGTTTTCGTTTTTTACTTTACCGAAACATTCTAAAACATAATAAATATTTATGTTTTGTTTAGTTTACTCGTAATTTTATAAGTAGGTTTTAAGTACTATAGGTAAGGATTACTTAGATTTATCATACCCCAGTATTGTAACTTGAAATGCGCCATAAATTATATTTTAACATTAATTAATTATTAACAAAATTCATTTTCCTCGTGTTGATCAGAGTTCTTTGAAGTATAGAGCATATGCCGCTATGCCAGGCAAATTGTAAAAGGCGACCAATTGGCTATGCGTGTCACTACCATCGTGACTACTAGGTGGTAGAGATCCGCATTGTCTCACCCGGGTATATGGTACCACTGCTTACCTATTCCTGCCGCAATAGCGTCAATGCTTGTCATTATCTTGTTCCGTTTTGGGGGTTAAAGTTGGGCGGTAGACTTATGTATATAGCATTGCCTGCTGCACAGATAGCAACGCATCATTTACATCTTTGGTGTCTATAGGCGATAGGGCATCTTTTTTATAAGATAGCAAACAAGCAGATGGGTCTCTTGATAGAGTCAACCATCGTCTATAGACACTAAAGGTGTTAATGGTGCGTTGCTATCTTGTGGCGAGGTCTAATGCCACATGCATTAGTTTACCGGCTACCTTATCCTCCAAACCGGAACACGTCAGTGACAAGCACTAAAGCTATTGCGGCAGGAATAGATAAGGTGGTGGTACCAGACCCGGGCGAGACAATGCAGTACTCTACCATCTAGTGTGACCTAGTAGCCACGATGGTAGTGACTCGTA
This sequence comes from Apodemia mormo, assembly GCA_036924255.1. Lineage (NCBI taxonomy): Eukaryota > Metazoa > Arthropoda > Insecta > Lepidoptera > Riodinidae > Apodemia > Apodemia mormo. Next base: position 21,304,226 of record JAUPFN010000024.1, on the reverse strand, counting down.
TAGCCAATCGGTCGCCTTTTACGACCTGCCTGGTAGAACGGCAGTTGGACTATTCTTCAAAGGAGCCCGAAACCAACACAGGGAATCTGAGACAACCCCGATTTCGTTGGAAAGGATAAGAGTTACGCGTTAGAAAGAGATGCAACTTCTAGGTAAATATAAACGTAGGTAATCATATAAGGCGCCGCGCGATCTGAATTCGACTTAATTGTATCGTAGCAAGAGTCTCTATTTCTTTAAACGAATTTCCGGAGTGTCTCCTCTGTACTTGTACTATTATATATTCTGTGCCTATGTATGTAGTATGTATGTATGTGTGTGTGTGTGTATTGTTACGTACTCGGGTTCGTAATTGTAGAAAAAACACCACTTATATTAAATCCGTGTATTTAGTATATAAATACACAAGATAGTGTTACTGTTTGTTGATCCAAATAAATGAAAAAAAAAAAGACAACACAATGTAATACTAAAATACACTTTACACACTAGTCACTCACTTTACTATCACTGAACTACACAATAAAACACTTCTCGCTTCGCATTGTTCACTTTAAGTATCGCTCTCGATCGCTTGATAAAAACTGCCCTATATTTGTCAACATATCTCTATTTATAGCCAGGGAAAAGTTCTACCTAGATCCAGAAAAATCTAAATGTATCGGGAAACAATGAATCACTTCTTATCGTAAACCTAGTACACGCTACTTTCAGCTACCTTATCCTCCAAACCGGAACACGTCAGTGACAAGCACTAAAGCTATTGCGGCAGGAATAGATAAGGTGGTGGTACCAGACCCGGGCGAGACAATGCAGTACTCTACCATCTAGTGTGACCTAGTAGCCACGATGGTAGTGACTCGTATAGCCAATCGGTCGCCTTTTACGACCTGCCTGGTAGAACGGCAGTTGGACTATTCTTCAAAGGAGCCCGAAACCAACACAGGGAATCTGAGACAACCCCGATTTCGTTGGAAAGGATAAGAGTTACGCGTTAGAAAGAGATGCAACTTCTAGGTAAATATAAACGTAGGTAATCATATAAGGCGCCGCGCGATCTGAATTCGACTTAATTGTATCGTAGCAAGAGTCTCTATTTCTTTAAACGAATTTCCGGAGTGTCTCCTCTGTACTTGTACTATTATATATTCTGTGCCTATGTATGTAGTATGTATGTATGTGTGTGTGTGTATTGTTACGTACTCGGGTTCGTAATTGTAGAAAAAACACCACTTATATTAAATCCGTGTATTTAGTATATAAATACACAAGATAGTGTTACTGTTTGTTGATCCAAATAAATGAAAAAAAAAAGACAACACAATGTAATACTAAAATACACTTCACACTAGTCACTCACTTTACTATCACTGAACTACACAATAAAACACTTCTCGCTTCGCATTGTTCACTTTAAGTATCGCTCTCGATCGCTTGATAAAAACTGCCCTATATTTGTCAACATATCTCTATTTATAGCCAGGGAAAAGTTCTACCTAGATCCAGAAAAATCTAAATGTATCGGGAAACAATGAATCACTTCTTATCGTAAACCTAGTACACGCTACTTTCAACCTTATGCCATATAGCACAAAGTCCATTATGGCATAGCCCAAGTCAACTATTTGTTTGTCAATAGAAGTAGCTATCTCTTTCTTTTATTTCTAGATCTCTCCAGCGCTCCAACTCTACACGTTTCTAGATTATTCGTAACAGTATGTTTGTGTTTTCAAAGATTTTCTTTTTTCATATATTTCAGATAAATCAAGTCATTGTAATCAAATACCGTAAGAGATTTAACGTAGTTTTTAGCAATGAAATTAAAGCAAAGAAGCAGTCGAGAAATATGCATTTGTCCTGCGATGGCAACAGTAGGTACTTGTATGTCTTGCTTAGTCTAAATGAAATACTGTTTTGACCTTCCAAAGCTTTTCCTTTTAAGTGACTACAGAATCTAAGGAGTTAACACAGTAACTAATTTATTTTAAATACTAGCTGTTGCCTGCGACTTTGTTTGCACGGACTTCGTTTACTCCGCACTGCTCCTCCCCAGTAGGCGTTAGCGTGATAATATGTAGCCTATATGTTGACCCGACCTGTTAGTTAATATTCATGCAAAATTTGAAGTAAATCCATGCAGTACTTTTTGAGTTTACCCCGGACATACATACAGACAAACAGACAAAAATTCTAAAAACTATATTTTTGGCTTCGATATCGATTGTAGATTACGCCCCAAGTATTCTTTTAAAAAAATATTCAATGTACAGTTTTGACTTTCCTACGATTTTATTATATGTGTAGATTTACATCTAAATATTTCAACTCTAAGATTGTAGGCAAAAGCAATTCTATGCTAAGTATGTAGACAGAATTAAGCAATTATCCGCTTTTACAGTAAGATTCTGATGCTATTTTGTATGATTGATGTATATATAGCTGTACTAATATTATAAGAGGAAAGATTTGTTTGTTACGTTTTTACTCCAAAACTCCTCTACCGATTTTAAAAATTCTTTTACCTTTAGATTAGAACATTATCCAGGAGTGACATAAGCTACTTCTTTAATCAGAATGAGCAAAAGGAAGTAAAGATTCTTGGTCATGCGAACTAAGTCGCCAGTGACTTCTATCTATATCTACTTATATTAATATTATAAATGCGAAAGTTTGAATGTTTGGATGGATGGATGTGTCGATGGAAACATGTTTGTCAATCATACCAAAACTACTGAACGGATTTGGATGAAATTTTCACACAGATAGATGATGACCTTGAATAGCACATAGGCTACTTTTTATCCTGGAAAAATTAGGTGATCCCGCAAGATTCGACAAAAAAAATTATAATACAGCGGGCTGCCCGCAGTAAGATATAAAAGCCAATTCTGTTGAGTTTCGTCTGCTAGATATTAGGGTTTTTTTTAAATCATAAGATAGCAAACTTAACGCACATGCCAAAAAAAAAGATAGCAAACTAGCAGATGGCTCTCCTGATGGAAAGAGAAACCATTGCCTATAGACACCAAGATGTTAATGGTGCGTTGTTATCCGTGTAGTGAGATGGCAATGCCACATGCATAAGTCTACCGGCTACCTTACTCTCCAAACTGGAACACGACAATGGTAAGCATTGACGCAAATGTGGCGTGGCGTTGCGGATATCTACCACTTTTATTGATTCAGGCGTTACTTTGCGGAAGTCCATTATTAAAAAGGTGAGATTAATTTGCTATTTATTATCCGCGAATTGTCCCGCGAACAGTTTTTTAATTATTTCACCTTTTTACTTTACCACTTATTAGTCACGATGGTATTGATATACAGAGCCATTCGGTCGCCTTTTACGACCTGTCTGGCAGAATGGCAGTTGGTCTACTTTTCACAGTAGCCCGGACTAACATAAAAGTGCCTAATAGTATTGACAAGCCGTCCATAAAGATATTTTTTTGTGTTTTACATCATTATTATTACGCCGTTAACAGACACAGTGGTAATTCGGTGACATATTTTGACTCTTGTGAGCTTTGTAAGCTTTCACCTGTCGAGCAGGAAGGCAGGGCCTGGACTAACAGAAAGATTTTTTATATCATAACTAATAATCAAATTGGTTGGAATATATAATGCCATTGTATCACAGCGTGGCGTGAAAATAAAAAAAAACATGCAATGCAAATATTTCATTCCCCACAAAAAATGTATTGCTATAATGGCTAGAACATAAAAATTGCATAATTTTTTAATTTTTCAGTAAACACGTTGTATTAGGTCCTCCAAAAATCAAGATATCAAGCCAAAAAACAATATGTTTTAAATAAAGCATTTTATTTTTTACGAATATTTTAAAATGCCATTATTCTTTTCAGCATAAACTTATCCATTTGTTGAAAAGAGACAACCATTGCCCATAGACAAGTGCGTTGCTATCTCTATATAGCAGGGTAATAATGTTCATGAATAAGTTAATCGGCTATCTTTACCTCCAAATTAGAACAATACAATGATAAACATTGACGCTATTGCGACAGGAAGAGGTAGGGCGGTGGTACCAAACCTGGGCGGTGCTCTCTCAAATTACTCTAATTTAATGAAACACCATATCAATGTAACATTTTATTTGGAGGACATACATTTTGTACGATACTTACATACTAACATAAAAAAAAGCAGTCTTATTAATGCCTTGGATAATAGCAAGATCTTATCCAAGGCATAAGGAATATAAAACTTAAATAATTTAAGCTTTTAATGCACTAAATAAAATATATTTCTTTATCACGTTTTTTAATTTTGCCGGCTGATGTCTTTCTATTTTTTATGTAAGCTTATCAGACTCAATTTAAAATACATTTATGATGTGCATATTTAGTGCAATTTACTTTAAATTATTGCATTAAAGTACATAATAAGTTTTTTTGAGATACGAATTAATTATCTAGCCACTTATAAAATCTAGTATTATACCAAGGTAAATAGTATAGGTATAAAGAAAGGTAGATAAAAAATTAAGACTAAGGATCAATAGAAACAACTTAGAGTAAAAGAGACGAAGGTCCACTTGCAACATACTATTTAAATACATTTTAAATCACTATTTACTATGGATAAATTAATTTAAAAAGTATATTATTTTGGTGCAACCGGGCCTTACTTTTAAGTGTAGCGGTTAACCACCGATTACGCAAGATATTAATTATTTAGGAATCATACTGGAATGGCTTAGGTCAACATTTTCAATAATGTATTTTGGACATTACTAAAGCTTTTGATTTCACGAACAAGTTTCGGGAATCTGCGAAATGTATGTATAAAAGTGTTTTTGTATAAATTTTTTAATTCAAGTCGAGTTTGAATTAGATATTCATAAATTTATATAATAGCTGTTGAAAATTTAAAAAAGTAGCCATGAGATGTTGGAATCAATCTTTGTAGTGTTTTCTACTGAGGCAATGGTTACATGCTAGACACTAATGTTCGTATTCGTGAACAGGAACAAATTCTTCCAAATGCTGGTATTCTTGCGGGTAGCTCTCATACACGGGCCTCGCTATCTTCACTTCTTCGTGTTCCACCTCCACCTTGTGTGGTATTCCAATTCTATGGACTACCGCGTTAAAGCCATTTTTATCGTCGGCTTCATACTCCACTACGCGTTTAGTTCCATCTGTTTCCAAGAGTGTGTAAGATCCTGAAATGTATAGCATACATAATTAGGTTAGAGATAAATCACTTAATATTTTTGGTGTACATAAAATAACGTAAGTACACATATTTATTTGGAAATACGAAATTACTCAAATGACCAAAACGGAGAAGTTGGAGTATTCATTTTTTTAACGCAATAATTGATATTTAACGCAGTTTGTTGAGCTCTAAAAATGTTGTCGTAGTTGTTGTAACCTCTACATTTTTAGAGCTCTGAAAAATCTCGAAGTAATAAAGAAAAAATACTTTTCAACAATTTTTGACATCGGTAACTTCTGCACGAATCAATCGATGTTGATGCGATTTATTTGGCATTCGACGCAGATTTTCAAAAAATTGACTTAAGAGGCTGACAAAATCTAATTTCTTGAAATTGATGTTATTTAAGCAAGTTTTTGAGAAAAACTATTTTTCATAGCACAACACAAAAAATACATGTTAATATTCATCATATGTCAAAGACCGTAGCCCGACTCGATACATAATAGAACAAAATTGGGTCGATAGAAAATAGTTGCGAAGATTGGTCTAAAATCATCATTAAACGGTTCTAAATCTTTTTTTGATGTGAATATGATGACTTAATGTTTTTAATTGAAGACCCATGTCTTCAATTAAAAACATGAAGTCATCAAATTCATACGTAAACCGCTAGCGAATCATATTTGACAAATAATCTACGCTTTTTTATTTATTTAAATATTTATTTATTATAAGACCAGGCCGCCGAGTTACACTTGTAGTGGGGTTAGTGGGTTCTCGTTTACTCCGTAACAAATAGACAGAGTGCGCGTTTTTGGTGTTGACATCGTCTTAACCAAATCTGGGCAAGACGTTGTTTGGTGGTTGGGGTGATTAGAATTATATGAATAACTTTAATCACTTTTTCCGCCGTGTTGGTCCCAGCCGCCTTTGAAGAATAGGCCAACTGCCGTTCCGCCAGGCAGGTCGTAAAAAGCGACCGATTGGCTATCGTGTCACTACCACCGTGGCTACTAGGTGTTAGAGTTCTGCATTTCTCGCCCGGGTCTGGTACCACCGCCTTACCTATTCCTGTCGCAATAGCGTCAGTGCTTGTCGCTGTCGTATTCCGGTTTGGAGGGTAAGGTAGCCGGTAAACTTATGCATGTGGCATTAGACCTCGCCATGAGATAACAACGCACCATTAACATCTTTGGTGTCTATAGGCGATGGTTGATTCTTTCCATCAGGAGACCTATCTGCTTGTTTGCTATCTTATGATATAAAAAAAACCTTGTAGTTATGATGGTAGTGACACGTTTGACCAAAGAAATAAATAATTCTAATTGTAACCGCTCGCCTTTTACGAACTGCCTGGCAGGTGGTTTTTTTTCAATGGGGCTCGTATTAATACGGGGAAGTGTTGGAAAACCAGTGACGTCGTGTTCTAGTGATAAGATAGATTAAAAAAAACATATACTTAAGTCATCTAACCTTTAACTTTGTCGCCATTCCGTGTTTCCCAGTGTTCCTTGTTGTCTCCTGTGTGTGGATCTTTCACTGAATAGTCGAACGAGTATTTGGGATGTGCCTGAAACAAATAAATGTACAAGATTATAGGTATACACCACAGAGCAACCGGTGTTGGTTTGAGTCCCAATTTGAAGAATACACCAACTGCCGTTCTACTAGGCAGACCTTAAAAGAGACCGATTGGCTATACGTCGCACTCGTAATAAAACAACGAACGAATTCATATTACTTCTTTATTCATTTCTTTAGTCGGTCTTCTTCTTTATTCGGTCGTTGTTTTTTTTTTAAATTTTTAAAATATCTTTAATGTACAGAAATCGACCTCTTCCAGTTTTATTATATGTATAGATATAGATAAATAAATAAATATTCACGGGACAAATTACACTTACTGATCTAACCCCAAAGTAAGCAAATTATTTGCTTGTGTTATGGGTGTTAGTCAACGATACTAATACATAGAAATACATATACAGTGTGGCGGTGACCATATAACAATAAGTGAGAATTAAGGTAGTACTAGTTAGTACTAGTATTTTTAGTCTATCAAATCAGTCCTGATATCGAAATTAAAAAAACAAAAATTTCGAACAAAATTAATGACACGAAAATATAATAAAGATAAAACATCCTTTGACTTACCTATCACCAGGACGGCAACGCCGCACGCGCGGCTTGGCGGCTGGCGCCTCATGTTATTATTATTATTTTTACGTGTGACATAATATTTAGGCGCCTTTTTAAACCACACTCATCCTCAATAATTATTTTGATAAATTATTATTATTAATCACAATCATTTTGTACAATAAGTAATTACGTAGCTATAGAATTATTTTTGCGTATATTGTAAGAATAAAGACCGTATCAATCTAGGATTCGTGCCACATATTGGCTAAAAGTAAAGAAGAAAAAACAAAAATGTTGTTCACTTCACACTAATAATAATAGTTACCTAACGTGTCTTATCACAAAATAGCACTAATTAGCACAAACATCATGGCCATGGCCGGCCATCACAATAAAAATTAAGCGTCTACTTTCGCACAATTTAACTCGTATTTTACCACAATAAAAATTGAAATGAAGCGTCTACTTTCGCATAATTTATAAGTCTAGAATAATAAAAGAAAAAAATAAAAACTCAGTACATGACAAGTAATAACGTAATATCAATTACCACGGCAAAATCTTTGATCGTACTAAACAATAACATTAAACAATAATGACCGTGACCTACGTATCGTAGGTACGTGACACGTGTAATCAACGGCTTTCATCAAGAAGGCGCAAAATGCGCTTTTTTGTATCAGTACACACTGTGTATGCACTCAAGATAAAGCGACTTTTCGCTTTCTTTTCAAATTCTCCTAATGACAAGATTGGGTTGTTATTGGTCAGTTGTAAAGGATAAAAAATTAAAATAACCAATGAATGCAAGGATTTTCTGCTAGTATTGCGAGTTGGCAACTTACTTATAAGAGTTCTTTCAAACCATATAGGGTGAACGGGTCACGTACAGCCATTGACCTCTATATATTTCTATGCGTACAGCTGATAATCTACATCATGTTCGCAAAATTAGAAATGAAAACTAAAAAATTGTCCTGTGGCTAAACCAGTGGATGTATTTATCAGATTTTTTGTATTCAGGCTGAGAACATTATTACATATACTAAGTTTAATTAATTGGTGTATCGTCACCGCCACACTGTATAAATACCAGAATATATTTATATATAATAAAACAACGACCGAATTCTTATTACTCACTTTCGGCAATGGACCAAAAACTATTTTTAGTAGGCAATACATTTTTTTAAACCACCATAAAATCTAATCAAATAAGCGTAACTCCTTATTGCTTGAAGAAAACAGAAGTTTTTTTCAGCCTAGGTTGTGAATCTTGCTCTTTTGGGTCGGTTTACTAAAACTCATTTTGCCAAAATCTTGAGATGAGTCGTTGTTTTATTATGAGTGCGATGTGTTTCTACCATCGTGGCTACTTGGTGATAGAGTTCCGCTACGTTTCGCCCGTGTAATTGTTACCACCGCCATTTTATTTATTACCCCGTATTATGGATAATAACTAGTTGTGCCCGCGACTTCAGCCTATGTCATTCCTGGAAAATGTGGCTTTCTGAAGGTGTAACAAATTTAAAAATAGGTCTAGTAGTTTTTGCGTTAAATCGTAACAAACAAAAAATGAAATCTTTCCTATTTATAATATTATTATAGATAGTAACTAGCTGTGTCCGCGACTTCGCCCGCTTGGAAAAATTTCTATTTCTTTTATATCATAAGATAGCAAACAAGCAGATGGGTCTCCTGTTAGAAAGAGTTAACCATCGTCTATAGACACCAAAGGTGTTATGGTGCGTTGCTATCTTGTAGCGAGGTCTAATGCCACATGTATAAGTTTACCGGCTACCTTACCCTCCAAACCGGAACACGACAGTGACCAGCACTGACGCTATTGCGGCAGGAATAGATAAGGCGGTTGTACCAGACCCGGGCGAGCCGATGCAGAACTCTACCACTTGTTCTAAAATAAAAGTAGCCTACTTTGCTCCTTATTACATCAGCTTGTCAGCCAGTGAGTCTTTTTTTTATATCATAAGATAGCAAACAGGCAAATGGATCTCCTGATGGTAAGAGTCAACCATCGCCTATAGACACCAAAGATTTTAATGGTGCGTTGCTATCTTGTGGCGAGGTCTAATGCCACATGCATAAGTTTACCGGCTACCTTACCCTCCAAACCGGAACACGACAGTGACCAGCACTGACGCTATTGCGGCAGGAATAGATAAGGCGGTTGTACCAGACCCGGGCGAGCCGATGCAGAACTCTACCACTTGTTCTAAAATAAAAGTAGCCTACTTTGCTCCTTATTACATCAGCTTGTCAGCCAGTGAGTCTTTTTTTTATATCATAAGATAGCAAACAGGCAAATGGATCTCCTGATGGTAAGAGTCAACCATCGCCTATAGACACCAAAGATTTTAATGGTGCGTTGCTATCTTGTGGCGAGGTCTAATGCCACATGCATAAGTTTACCGGCTACCTTACCCTCCAAACCGGAACACGACAGTGACCAGCACTGACGCTATTGCGGCAGGAATAGATAAGGCGGTTGTACCAGACCCGGGCGAGCCGATGCAGAACTCTACCACTTGTTCTAAAATAAAAGTAGCCTACTTTGCTCCTTATTACATCAGCTTGTCAGCCAGTGAGTCTTTTTTTTATATCATAAGATAGCAAACAGGCAAATGGATCTCCTGATGGTAAGAGTCAACCATCGCCTATAGACACCAAAGATTTTAATGGTGCGTTGCTATCTTGTGGCGAGGTCTAATGCCACATGCATAAGTTTACCGGCTACCTTACCCTCCAAACCGGAACACGACAGTGACCAGCACTGACGCTATTGCGGCAGGAATAGATAAGGCGGTTGTACCAGACCCGGGCGAGCCGATGCAGAACTCTACCACTTGTTCTAAAATAAAAGTAGCCTACTTTGCTCCTTATTACATCAGCTTGTCAGCCAGTGAGTCTTTTTTTTATATCATAAGATAGCAAACAGGCAAATGGATCTCCTGATGGTAAGAGTCAACCATCGCCTATAGACACCAAAGATTTTAATGGTGCGTTGCTATCTTGTGGCGAGGTCTAATGCCACATGCATAAGTTTACCGGCTACCTTACCCTCCAAACCGGAACACGACAGTGACCAGCACTGACGCTATTGCGGCAGGAATAGATAAGGCGGTTGTACCAGACCCGGGCGAGCCGATGCAGAACTCTACCACTTGTTCTAAAATAAAAGTAGCCTACTTTGCTCCTTATTACATCAGCTTGTCAGCCAGTGAGTCTTTTTTTTATATCATAAGATAGCAAACAGGCAAATGGATCTCCTGATGGTAAGAGTCAACCATCGCCTATAGACACCAAAGATTTTAATGGTGCGTTGCTATCTTGTGGCGAGGTCTAATGCCACATGCATAAGTTTACCGGCTACCTTACCCTCCAAACCGGAACACGACAGTGACCAGCACTGACGCTATTGCGGCAGGAATAGGTAAGGCGGTGGTACCAGACCCGGGCGAGCCGATGCAGAACTTTACCACCTAGTAGTCAAGATGGTAGTGACGCAAATAGCCACTCAGTCGCCTTTTAGGACCTGCCAGGCAGAACGGCAGTTGGCCTATTCTTCAAAGGAGCCCGGGACCAACAAGTCCTGTCAAAATCGGTCCAGTCATTTCAAGGGTTAGCCGCAACAAACAGACAGACAAAATTTTTTATAGTTATTTTGGTATATTTACCGTGTATACCGTATGCATTTAGTAAAAAGCGGTTATGTAATATTAAAATTAAATTTGTATAAAATAAGATTAATATTACAAACAGACTGCAATTTCTATATTTGCATAGATATGAATGTATATGTATTTAAAATAACACTGATTAAATTATGAACTAACTAGCTTTTGCACACGGCTTCGCCCGCGTTAACTTGGAGCGAATTTCCAAAAAAATGTCTGAGATCGGCTGACAATCGTTCTTTTTTGATGCCATATCAAAATACTAATTATTACAGCCGTTCATTCACTGCTCAAGCTGTGACGCTCTGGAGCTCTCTTCCTGAGGATATTAGGAAAGCGCCGAGTCTTAACTCTTTTAGAATATGGTTAAACGTCACTTTCTATATATACCTAATTGTATTATGTCCTTAAAATTTGTAATGTAGTTTACGTATTACCAGTGATTTATTTGCGTCTTTTTATTTAAATTTTTTGTTATTATCTATTATCGCCTCTGTGGTCTGGTGGTCTAGCGTTGGCGTTGACCACATGAGGTCCCGGGTTCGATTCCCGGGTCGGGCATATTAAAAAAAAGTGTTTTTTCAGTTTTCTGAGAAACACAAAGTTGCCCGGGATTGGAAAGTGCCCGGTTGGCGATGGGCTTGCCACCTATCACATTTGTGGGACCAAGTATCTTCGGCTAATCGTGGGTGCACTTGTTGTACCTCTGCCTACCAGTTCGGGGATATGGGCGTGAAGATACTTTTTTTTAAATCTATTATTGGAATGTTGTCTTTATATCATTTAAAAGCTAAAACTATAAATGTACTCGTGGTTAGCACCAATTTTAGAATATATCATTATCCTTTTTTTAAGGTTGTCTGGAAGAGATCGCTTTCTTAGTGATAAGACCGCCTTTGTGTATCTAATATGTGTAGAAATAGTTACGTAATTTATATATTGTCATTTACTTTTGGTGTACAATAAAGTTATTGTATTGTATTGATGCATGATGTCTTTTTGTTAGTCACAAGTAGTCCGCATACCAATTTTTAGCTTTCTACCTTGAAAATTGCGGGTGCTCCATATAAACTTCCACCTCCCAATTGTAGCAAAATGTCGGTTAGAAAGAGGCAAAAAGTAGCCTATGTCACTCTCTTTCCCTTCAACTATCTCCATTTAAAAATCACGTCAATTGTTCGCTCCGTTTTGCCGTGAAAGACGGACAAACAAACATACACATACACTTTCCCATTTATAATATTAGTATGTATTCTTTTCTATATATTGTTAGTGAAAATTTTACAATTGCATTTTTTAATAACTCACATGGTAATCTAAGTCATAATCGTTTTGGTCATGACCGTGTTCTTCCTCTACTACTTGGTGATGGACGATCGGCCTGTGATGGTAACCCTCATAGTTGTCTTCATTATAACCGTATTGAGCTAAAGTCGTCGCGATCAGTAGAAACATGGGAATGCATTTCTGTGGACAAAAATGTGTATAAATTACACGGATCTTTTTTTAAATATCATAAGTTAGCAAAGCAGATGGCTCTCCTGATAGAACGAGTCAACCATTGTCTATAGACACCAAAGATGTTAATGGTGGAACAACACACTTCGCACAATGGTGGATATTACTGGACAAATTACATAAATCGTTCTAAAACTATCCCATGTCTTCGATATCTTTGTGCCAAATTTTATCCACATCGGTTCAGTGGTTTAGGCATGATGAAGAGACAGACAGATAGAGTTACTTTCGCATTTATAATATTAATAGTATGGATAATATGGATTGTTAATAAATAAAATTTCTAGCTAGCTTTAAAGACTAGCCTGCTTTAGAAACTAGCCCAGTTTCTTATTTAAATAAATTATCATTTAATTATTAAGTTGTATGATAATTATGGTGTTCATTTTTAATTTCATACCAAATATATAATATTGTTACATATTTGGTATAAAATTATTTCCCCTGTGTTGGCCCCGGGCTTCTTTGAAGAATAGGCCAACTACCGCTCTGCCAGGCAGGTCGTACAAGGCGACCGATTGGCTATGCGTGTCACTACCATCGTGGCTCCTAGGTGGTAGAGTTCTGCATTGTCTCGTCCGGGTCTGGTACCACCGCCTTACCTATTCCTGCCGCAATAGCGTCAGTGCTTGTCACTGTCATGTTCCGGTTTGGAGCGTAAGGTAGCCGGTAAACTTATGCATGTGTCATTAGACCTCGCCACAAGATGGCAACGCACCATTAACATCTTTGGTGTCTATAGGCGATGGTTGACTCTTACCATCAGGAGACTCATCTGCTTGTTTGCTATCTTATGATATAAAAAAAAAACAAGAATTTTTAAATGAAATTTTAAAAGGTGAAAAAAAAAATGTTAATATATTTCTAATTAACATTAGTAAATACCTTGTTATCGTTGGTAGCATCACTAGGACTAGGTAATTGTTATCGGCATTGTGAATTTATTGTTTTTTGAGACAATTTCTTTTTGGTAGGCACAAAAATATTAAAATTTTCATTTAAAAATTCTTGTTATCGGCTTTGTGAATTTGTTGTTTTTTGGGATAATTTCTTCAACCGCTCTGAGTAACTTTTGGTAGTCACAAAACTTATGAGTATGCATGACATAGAACACAAAACAAAATCATTATTTCCTTTTGCTCAGTCTGGTTAAAAGTAACCTATTTTACTCTCGGATAGTACAGCTTCCTAGTGAAAATTATAAGATCAGTGCGGTAGATTTTGAATTTTTTTACAAACATATATATGATTTCACTTTGTATTTTTAGTATTGATTGCAGCTTTCGAATATTAATAAACAATTGACACAATTCATAAACAAGCAGTTACATGACTTGCGAAACGTGTCACAAGAAAGCTCTCGACGTTACACCAAATTGATTACTTACAGTTGAGTGTTATTTGATGTTACGTGACATAACGTTATGTGACAAACTGAGTAAATTAGTTACGATGACACAGTTTAATTTTATCGGTTAATTCAATGTTCATTTCATTTTATGCTTTGGTATTGAAGATTTGTCTGACTACCTGATCTCGTGGTTTTTGTATCGTGAAACGGAATTTAATTTATTCTAATTATAATAAAATGTTACGAGAAAAGCATCTTTACGCCCGTATACCCGTAGAGTTAGGCATAGGTACAATCAGTGCACCCACGAGTATCTGAAGATACTTAGTCCGTAAGTCTGTCACCAACCGAACACTAAACCAATCCCGGCCAACGTTGTTTTTATCAAAAAACTGAAGAAATACATTTTTGAATCGGCCGACCCGGGAATTGAATCCGGGACCTCGTGTGGTCAACAGCGAAACCGGACCATAAGACCACAGAGGCGATAAATATAAAATGTTATGATAACAGTTTAAATTTGTTGCTAAACTCAATTTTTTATATCATGAGTAAACCCCGTTATCTATATTGCATATTGGTGGCAACTGATTTTAGGGATGGGGTAATTATAATTAAATAAATCTTTGCTTTTTTTTTCACACAACAAAATAAATAATTACAATAATATACAATAATATATTATTGACATTGATTTCAATTATAAACTTTTTGCCAGTGACGTCCGCGTCGGCAGAAGTTGAAAGATCATTTTTTTGCCTTAAATGCATATTTTCAAATATTAGACAAAACCTTACTTCCGTTAATCCATACTTCCATACTAATATTATAAATGCGAAAGTAACTCTGTCTGTCTGTCTGTTTGTCTGTCTGTCTGTTAGGCTTTCACGGCCAAACCACTAAACCGATTTGGATAAAATTTGGTACAAATATAGTTTGAGACCCAAGAAAGGATATAGGATAGTTCTTATCCCGGAAATCCCACGGGAACGGGAACTATGCGGGTTTTTATTTTAGAATGTTTTCCACGCGAACGAAGTCGCGGGCACAGCTAGTATGGAATATATCCAAGTCATTTAATACGAGTGTCACATACTAAACAGATTTAAATGTCAATAATATATTATTGTTATTATTTATTTTGTTATGTAAATAAAAAAGGACAGAGATTTATTTGATTATAATTTATTTTAATTTATAATTTATTTATTTAATTATCAAAAGATTTATTTAATTATAATTTAAATTACACCATCTCTAAAATCAGTTGCAATATGCTACATAGATAACGGGGTTTAATCATGAGATAACAAACTAGCAGATGACTACTAATGGAAAGAGGCGACTATCGTCTATAGATACCGTATATGCGTTGCTATTGTGTGCGTTGCTGTTCGTTTAGTGGCGTGTAAATGCCACGTATTAAAGTTTACAGGCGTACCTTACCCTATACCGAAACGCCCCTGGGTCACCTTCGAAGAATGACCTGTCTGCAACCTGCTACAGTTCGTAAAAGGCGTACGATTGGCTATATGACTCACTACCATCGTGGCCACTAGGTGTTAGAGTTTTGCATTTTCTCGCCCGGGTCTGGTATCATCACCTGACCTATTCCTGCTGCAATAGCGTCAATGCTTGTTAATGTCGTGTTTTTATTTTTTATTTTTATTTAATAGTATAAGATAACAAACAAGCAGATGGGTCTCCTGATGGATAGAGTCAACCATCGCCTAAGACACCAAAGATGTTAATGGTGCGTTGCTATCTTGTGGCGAGGTCTTATGCTACATGCATAAATTTACCGGCTACCTTCCCCTTCAAACCGGTTCCGGTTTGGAGGGTAAAGTAGCCGGTAAATTATGTGTGTGGCATTAAGACCCCTCTACAAACATTAACATCTTTGGTGTGTATAGGCGATGGTTGTATCTTTCCATCAAGAAAGCCATCTGCTTGTTTGCTATCTTATGATATTAAAAAAACATGCAGTGTATCATACTCATCAATTACTTATACATTTGTTAGCACTAAGAACAATTGCTTTTACAATTGAGAGCCTTAACAGTTTCTTTTACGTTTGTCAGACCTAACAATTTTCATTTTCGTTTGGCTACCCTAATGACAATTTTCGGTTGGCAGCCCTAATAACAATATCCTTAAGTTTGACAGCCCTAACAGCTTTTAAGTTTGTCAGACCTAACAATTTTCATTTTCGTTTGGCTACCCTAATGACAATTTTCGGTTGGCAGCCCTAATAACAATTTCCTTAAGTTTGACAGCCCTAACAGCTTTTACGTTTGTCAGACCTAACAATTTTCATTTTCGTTTGGCTACCCTAACGACAATTTTCGGTTGGCAGCCCTAATAACAATTTCCTTAAGCTTGACAGCCCTAACAGTTTCTTTTACGTTTGGCAAATCTAACAACAAATTTCCATTTTTGTTTGGCAACTCTAACGACAATTTTACGACTAACGACGACGAAAACGACTTTTTGTTTGGCTACTATAAACAAAATTACCAATGGCAGCCTTAGTAATAATTTCTTTAAATTTGACAACCTTAACAGATCTTTTTGCCTTTGGCTGCAGGCCTAAGAACTTTCATTTTCATCAACACCAACCACAATTTCCTTTTGTTCGGCGGCCCTAATAAAATTTCACTATTGGCAGCCCTAATAACTACTTCCTTTAAGTTTGACAGCTTTAACGGCCTTTGGCTGCAGGCCTAAGAACTTTCATTTTCATCAACACCAACCACAATTTCCTTTTGTTCGGCGGTCCTAATAAAATTTCACTATTGGCAGCCCTAATAACTACTTCCTTTAAGTTTGACAGCTTTAACGGCCTTTGGCTGCAGGCCTAAGAACTTTCATTTTCATCAACACCAACCACAACTTCCTTTTGTTCGGCGGCCCTAATAAAATTTCACTATTGGCAGCCCTAATAACTACTTCCTTTAAGTTTGACAGCTTTAACGTGTGATAGCCCTAACATCATTTTACTTTGTAACGACGTCGCCAGTTCGCGTGTGTAAAATCTGTATTGGCACGCGACATGTTTTCACTTCCAACCTGTTACTTTTTATGTTACAATTTTTTGGTTCCTTGTTTAACGTCGATTCCGTACATAATATTAATATATTCAAGATATAATAGAGAGACAACGTTAGTAAGTTTCTACAGGTGGAAGTATTAAGGATTGAGCACACTGGGACGGGCCGAGGCGGGCCGCATCGCAACGAAAAATATTAGCATAGTATACTAAGACAAGCAGGATGAAGCCGCATCGCAACGCAGCTCATTTCCGTATTTCCTTCCAAATGTATTCTCCTTTGTTGATCATCACAACGCGGATCTTGTAAATCATATAGCTCTTCGTAGCCTTGAACTAAAATTATTAATCATTCTTTATTAATAATTGTATGATTCGACAAATTAATACTCAAAACACGGAGGAACATATGCGCACAATTCCGCTCGCCATAGCACATTGACGATGGAGCGCTGTGGGCTGGGTCTAATCGCATTGCATTTACCTAAATCCGCCGCGCTAAAATTTGCTAAAATTTGTATGAAACCTTAAGTGCGAATTTTTGCGATACGATCCGACTTGTTGCGGTTCGTCCCAGTGTGCTCGATCCCTTAGAAAGTATTCACCTAATTTAAAAATTGTTTTCCAAAGTTAAAAGTTGGTTAAATTAAGTTTGTGTGCTGTTAAGGTTTTGTCGGGTGTGCTAAAACACATATCTAAATTAATATTATAAAGAGAAAAGATTTGATTTTTTTTTGTTTGTTTGTTACGATTTTATTCAAAAACTACTCTACCGATTTTAAAAACTCTCACCCTTAAAAAGTATCATCACGCCCGTATCCCCGAATAGGTAGGCAGAGGTACAACAAGTGCATCAACGATTAGCCGAAGATACTTGTTCCCACAATATGTAAGGTGGCAAGCCATATTCGTATCGCCAAACGGGCACTTTCTTAAATACCGGCAGCGTTGTTTTTGTCAGAAAACTGAAAATCGGTCCGATGTCAACTTCGACACCGGACCGACCAGACCACAGAGATGATCATTCACCTTTTAAAAGTCTACATCATCCGGAAGTGACATAGGCTTCTATTTTACCCAACTGAGCGAAGGGAAGTAATTATTTTCGGTCACACGAAATCGCGAGTAATTACTAGTACATAATATGTATGTTTAGCTTCGACGAAATCGATCACAAGTCAAATGAGAATTTCGCCTCAGTGCCTTAAGGCACAGCTTTACCTGGCTTTATGGAAAGATAATCGTGACTTCATGTCTAGTGCTGTAAAAATGTTACTTTGTTCAGAAATTTTTATCTTTTTCAATTATTGTAATGGATTTAAGGGTAGTAAAAAAAGTATTTTCACGCCCGATTCCTGGAAGAAGTAGGCAGAGTTAGAATCAGTGCACCTACGATTGACCGAAGATACTTACGGCCAGTTTCCGAAACGAAAATTAATTTTAACAAGCGATTAATCTGTGTTTAACAGATAATTTGCTTGTAAAAATTATGTTAAACACAGATTAATTGCTTGTTAAAATTAATTTGCGTTCCGGAAACCGGCCGTTAGTCCCACAATGTGATGGGTGACAAGCCTATCATCATCCTGGCTTTATCTAATACCGGACAACGTTGTTTTTATCAGAAAACTGAAAAAAAAACATTTTTTTATTTTCCCAACTCGGGTGGGGTGAGACGGGTTCGATGAACCCGGCATCTCATGTGGTCAACGCTGATACCCAACCACTAGACTACAGAGGGTAGACAATATTATCTCCTTCGATTAAAATTGTTTTAAAAGTTTGCGAACGCGCTGATGATAAATACGGCAGTTCCTTAACTGCCTTTTTTTGTATCACAGAATAGCAAACAGGCCGATGGTTCTCTTGGTGGACAGAATCAATCATTGTCACGCACCATTAATCTCTTGACATTTATCGGCTATGGTTATCTCATATCAAGACTCCAGAATAGCCATTTTGTTTGCTATCTTATGTAGTGTCGTTCAATTGATACTTATTACAGTGAAGTGTAAGAACAATTGTTTCTCCTTATTACATTTTAAACGAAGATAAAAATATCAAAAGGTGTCTAAAGTTCAATCGTTGCTTTCCTTTTGCGCTATCTTGACTCTGGGGAAGCCTTTTATTCTAAAATCATTTTATTCTAAAACTAGCTGTTGCCCGCGACTTCGTTCGCGCGGACTTTGTTTACTCCGCTCCTCTCCCGTAGGTGATAGCGTGATAATAGCCTATATGTTGACCCAACCTATTAGTAATATTCATGCAAAATTTGAATCGCATCGCATTTATATTAATCGCATTTATAATATTAAATAATTCAAATCCATTCAGTAGTTTTTGCGTGATTGAGTAACAAACATCTATCCAAACATCCATCCATACATCCAAACTTTCGCATTTATAATATGAAATAATTAAATAATATAGATTTCAAACCCTGATCAGAAGCGTGTAAAAATTATTTCAAAGTAATAACGTCTGTGATTAATAGATCCTCATACCAATCTCTTATAACTATTGTTGTGTGATTTGCAATTTGTACATTATGTAATATGTTATTAAAAAGTCAGAACTGCCGGATGTTTACAGCGTGTGGTTGCGTTTTCGCTCCGGTAGTATATTTACATCATAGGGTAGTGAACAAGCAGATGGCGCTCCTGATGAAAAGAAAAAACAGCGCCTATCTATAGTGAAAGATATAGAAGATTTTTTTTATATCATAAGATAGCAAACAAGCAGATGGGTCTCCTGATGGAAAGAGTCAACCATCGCCTATAGACACCAAAGATGTTAATGGTGCTGATTTTGTGGCGAGGTCTAATGCCACATGCACAAGTTTACCGGCTACCTTACCCTCCAAACCGGAACACGACAGCGACAAGCACTGACGCTATTGCGGCAGGAATAGGTAAGGCGGTGGTACCTTACCCGGGCGAGACAATGCAGAACTCTACCACCTAGTAGCCACGATGGTTGTGACTCGCATAGCCAATCGGTCGCCTTTTACGACCTGCCTGACAGAACGGCAGTTGGTCTATTCTTCAAAGGAGCCCGGAACCAACACGGGGAAAAAAAAGAAGAGCACGGGGAAGATTACAAAAATGTTAAAAAAAAACATAGTATAGTGGGTACATATATACTAATCTTATACAGAGTGTAAAGAAAACACTCGAAAGAGGTAAGTCAATAACATTACCAAAAAAATAATAAAGTAATTCTTTTTATAAAAATAAAAAAATATCGGGTTTTAAAGTGCCTCGTTTTAGTAATAAACTTGAGCAACTTTCCCTTAAATCAAGCAAATATTTTGAAAATTTATCAATCAACATCATTAACATATTATTATTATGGACGTCAGGTCCGCGCTAAAAAATGTCCGACGTAACTGAGCTACAAAACGCAAAAAGCTACAATTCCGCGTTAATCGAAATTAAACCTTGAAATAATTGTTTAGTGTTTAAAATACCTTGTTAACATATCTATTCTTGTGATGTGTAACTTGTGACAATTTTTCCGCGGTTTTAGTATGAGACCCGCGGGGTTATCACGTATTTCGCAATGCGCAATTATCGTAATTGCTTAGTTATTGCAAGACACATAATAGCCTTGTATATTAGTGGCAGTTGTTGCCGCTTAATTATTTTTGGTGCTGTGACATCGCAAACAGTGCACCCACTGGCTACCAAGCAATTGGCAACGTTTTTGATAATTTATTTGTTACGTTTAAGAATGATCGCTGATCGCTGGCGGATTGTAAGTGTTAGGTGATACGCCTGCCGATGTCCATAGTAATAATATGTCAATGATCAATATCCATAAAATAATGACACAGATATGTTTGTATTAAGCTACCAAATAATGTTTTAGCCGATCGGACAGAGTTTTCTTTACACACTGTATATAAAATTCATTCTTATGTCACAATGTTAGTTACTACACTCCTCCGAAACGGCTTGACCGATTTTTATGAAATTTTATATGCATATTCAATAGGTCTGAAAATCGGCTATTATTATCTATTTTTCATACCCCTAAGTGATAAGGGTTGTACATCTCTAACATTTATTTTTATTTTTTTGTACATTTATATATATATCTATATTAATATTATAAATGTGATATATCTATAATATCTATATTAATATTATAAATGTGAAAGTTTGGATGTTTGGTTGAGTGGATGGATGTTGCTTACTCAATAATACCAAAACTACTGGACTGATTTGGATAAAATTTGGCACGCAGGCAGATGACGTAGGCTACTTTTTATGTCGGAAAAATGAGTTGTTCCCGCGGGATTCACCAAAAACTTATGATACAGCGGGCTGCACGCTGCAATTAGTATATATATATATATATATATATATATATATATATATATATATATATATATATATATATATATATATATATATATATGTGTGTACTTATAGTTAATATCATAAATGCAAAAGGCTGTCCGTCTGTTACGCTTTCACGTTTTAAGGACTGAATCTATTTTGATAGGTAGTTGAGTTAGTTGAAAATCCTGTTTTTTATATCATAAGAAAACAAACAAGCAGATGCCAATCTTGATGAAAAGGGACAACTATCGCCCATAGACACCAAAGATGTTAATTGTGCGTTGCTATTCTTGTGAAATTAAAAATATGCATGTGACACTAAGATTGCATAATTTTACTGGCTACCTTAACCTCCAAACCGAAACACGACAGTGACAAGCACTGACACTATTGCATAGGTAAGGCGATGGTACTAGATCGGGGTGAGACAATGCAGAACTCTACCATCTAGTGCTATGATAGTAGTGACTCGCATAGCCAATCGTTCGCGTATCACGAAGTGCCTGGCAGAACAGATGATGGTCAAAGGAGCCCGGACCAACACGGCAGGAATCTACACGCGGGCGATTCTGCGCGGCTCAGCTAGTTTGCTATAAATACATAATTACTTGGCGATCTAATTACTTGTTCATGCGGGCGAAACCGCGCTAATTAGTTAGTCATTAAAAATTAGGATGTCGAAATTTTTTGTCACTTTTTTTAGTCTACACACCGACACCATCACAAAAAATTTACTCACAATTAATTCCATCTTAATGTCCGGAAAATCGAGCACACAAACAGTACTTCACGTTCCACACACGAATGCAAATTATCTAATGAGTGCGTGTCCACTTATACCCGAGAAATAGTTAATTCTGTTGCCCCCTACTCTGCCTATTCCCCACACAATGTTTCCTTAACTTTAAACCTTATGTCTAAAACTGGAAAGTTTATTTTTACGCGCCTTGTGTAAGCAATGTAATGCATAGTTTTATGCCTAATTTTGCGTATCGTATATAGTTGATTAGTAAAAGATAATTTTATGTTGTTTCCCGGTAATGTAACATTTTTATAACAAAAA
The DNA here is from genome assembly GCA_036924255.1 of Apodemia mormo. Lineage (NCBI taxonomy): Eukaryota > Metazoa > Arthropoda > Insecta > Lepidoptera > Riodinidae > Apodemia > Apodemia mormo. Next base: position 21,281,875 of record JAUPFN010000024.1, on the reverse strand, counting down.
AATGGCGTGATGTTGCGTAGAGATGTTAATGTAATACTCAAGATCCTGACCGCTGAGGATAAGCAGCTTGATATAATTTTGTCTACCCGTTTTTTCGTTATTGAAGACATAAAGCACTTGCAAAAAATGCTTACTCTGGGTTAAGATAAATTCGTGTAATTCTTCTTAGCAAGTAGGAATAATATTATTTTTACTATTATACCTACTTGCTTAGCACGCCTTCAACATAGATGCTTGCCTCAGTATTAGCCGTCTTGTAAGCTTCTGGGAGTTGGGAAGGCCGAAATATTAAGCCAGCTACGTATGATAGGTAGCCCAAAGGGCTATGTACGGATAAAGCAAAATTGTGTTCCGGTTTGGAGGGTAAAGTAATCAGTAAACTTGTGAATTGCCATTTGAATTGTATTTTTTATTTTTTTATTTTGAAATGTAATCTATATACATATAATAAAATCGTAGGAAAGTCAATGTATGTCCGGGGTAAACTCAAAAAGTACTGCATGGATATACTTCAAATTTTGCATGAATATTACTAACATGTCGGGTCAACATATAGGCTACATATTATCACGCTATCACCTGTGGGGGAGGAGCTGTGCGGAGTAAACGAGGTCCGCGCGAACGAAGTCGCGGGCAACAGCTAGTTTGAAATAATTCTTTAAAAGAACAGGGCTAGCGTAGGAATAAAGTGGTCTATGTGACAAAATTGAAATTTTCAGGAAACAAACGAAACGCGTTTGGTTTCATTGTGCGCTTATGAATGTATGTTAAATTGAAGCTAAGCATTTACATGGCTACATAATTAATAATTTAGCTATCTGTATGTAATTTAATTGATGATAATGACAAAAGCAACAAAAAATATGTGAAAATAGCTCTATAGACCACTTTACAATTATAGTTATTCAGAAAACTTTAAAAAGCATAAGGGACAAATTAAAAAAATAAACAGCAAATTAAATAGCTTAATTTAAAAGAAGCAGTAAGCTTGCAGGCTACTAAGTTTAAGTTCAAAGTAGTTGCAATCGACTGATTGAGAAATCTCTAAGTTTAACCGAAAAAACACTTTCTTCAAAATCATTCGTCCACGATAACTGCTGTACGAATTAATGATTTGGATTCGATTTACGTAATTCGACGCAGTTTTTCAAGGAGAAGAGCTAACAAGATTTTGGTATTCATTGATGCATTAGTCAGAAAATTATTTTAAAAATCTACTAAAGTAGTAGTAATTACCGCTTTTTAAATATTAGAGAGAACTGTTTGTTGAAATCAGCATTACTCTTAATATTTGAAAAGCGGTAACCCCGGTTTTTCGTTTTTTTTTTTTTGTAAAATAGATTACATCATGTTTTATGAGATGCCGATACTAGGTATCTCGAAAAATACTAGTTAAGCCTAATAAGTGTCACTGAAATTAATAACTTGAAGAATAGATTAACCTCATGTTTTACGAGACGCCCTGCTAGGCATCTCGAAAAAGAATTAACAATGTTTAAAGAAATTAACAATATTTAAACATTTAAAGAATTAACAATGTTTTGTCTAATTGACGCCAAAACGAGCTAATTAGATTTTGTAATAAAATTGTACATTAATTTTGGAGATATGTTATATCTAAACACATTGTTTCGGCGAAAATAAGACGAATAGTTCGCTCGATATAGTGTGAGAGTCGTTTTACAAGATCGCGGCCGTGGGACAAGGATTGCAACCTCACTAACATTTATTTACCTTTGTACTTCCCCCGTCTTGACATCCAAAAAATTAAATTACGTGTTTTCTTTACTACATATGTAACTAACTGTTCAGTAGACTGTTCATAACTTCAAGATTAATTTCAAAATTAACTTCATGATCATTCAGACAATCGATTTTGTAATAAAAAAATTAAAGTTTCAAAAATATGTTGAATACCACTCGAAAAATCAAAATCGATTATCGTGTTCCAAAGTTACATTTTCTAAAAATTTTTAATAATGTCGTTTTTATCAAACCTTAGATTTTTTTAGGTGTCATTTTTAACATTTTAAGCTCAAAAATCTTCGCTTAAGTCTTTAATTATTTAAAATACCTCAACTTAGCGAGATATTTTTGGAACGGCATGCAGGGTCAACTTGTTTACAGATTTTAATTATTAAAAAAGAAATAACGTTTTAAAAAATAAACCTATGCAAATTATTAGTAGGTAATATTTTTGATCGATTTGATATTGTCGATTTTGTATATTTGATCACGTTTAAGTTATATTAAGTAATGCACCACTTTCGAACCAAAGGGGTCTATGGAACTACGTCTTTTAGACCAGTTTAGTTTTGAAAAATTTGCACAATATATAGGTATATGTTACACATTGCTTCATAGAGTACTATAGAAATTTCAAAGACTAAAATTTCAATATTCTAAAGTAATGTTTTTGTGTTTAGGGGTACTTTGGTACCGAAATGACATATACGTTACTTCATCCCAGATTTGTTTCTTGTTTTTATGTGCCAAAATGCACACAGATTGATTTCACAAAAAATGTTAGATAGACCACAGTTCCAGGCTAGCTAGATAACATTTACTTTTACTTGTGTATCCGTTTTATCTACCGACCATAACATGTCGCTGTAATTATAACGAATTTGATTCCTCGTTAAGACATAATTGTTTTACTCTTATTAACGTAATTAGACCGAGATTTAGAGCAATAATGATTAAGCACAAATTAAATGCATCTATGTTGTAATGTACAAAATTAAGAATAAATATATATATATATATATATATATATATATATATATATATATATATATATATATATATATATATAAAATAATTGCACCCCCAAATTTAAAGAGAGATATCCCAAAAAATATAGGCCGGAAGTGATTTTATTTGTTGTTTTTCGTTAATTACTAAAATTGCTGTTTACGACCTTTGTTGTCGGAAGTACCGACATTAATTAATTCTCTGGGCAATATTGGTGATTCTACTTGAGTTAGTTATCTCTCTGTCGAGGAAACGTTTGTCGTGGCTTGTATATTACAATGAACGAGATGTTATTCGACATAGACAAATATCTCTTCACGCGCGTGACATATCACATGCTTTTTTTCCTAAGCGAGCTAGTCAAGAGTCAGCATCGAATCGACCATGTTGCTCTACCACCCACCAGTGTTCTAAGATGAGGTTCGGTCTCACAGGAAACAGTTAAGGGTCACGAGACACAGTTGGCGAGGTGGGTGGTGATCCCCAACGTCGCCTTTTACCGTTCCGATAACGATTATGGCATATTACCTTTTCAATAATAGACCATTTGATATTCTGTCAGGCAGTTCGTAAACGGCGATCGATTGTTTATATACAAGTCACTACTACTGTGCCTAATAGGTAGTAGAGTTATGCAATGTCTCGCCCGGGTTTGGTACCACCGCATTACCTTTTTCTGCTATAATAGTGTCAATTCTTTTCACTGTCGTGTTCCGGTTTGGAGGGTAACGTAGTCGGTAAACTTATGCATGTGGCATTAAAATCCCGCCGTATGGACAGCAACGCACCGGCTCTCGTCACACAACGTTCCGGGCTCTTTTGAAGAATAGGCCAACTGCCGTTCTGCCAGGCAGGTCGTAAAAGGCGACCGATTGGCTATACGAGTCACCACCATCGTGCTTACTAGGTGGTAAAGTTCTGCATTGTCTCGCCCGGATCTGGTATCACCGTCTTATCTATTCCTGCCGCCATAGCGTCAGTACTTGTCATTGTCGTGATCCGGTTTGGAGGGTAAGGTAGCCGGTAAACTTATGCATGTGGCAATAGACCTCCCCCCCACAAGATAGCAACGCACCGTTAACACCTTTGGTGTCTATAAGCGATGGTTGACTCTTTTCATCAGGAGACCCAACTGCTTGTTTGCTATCTTATAATAAATACATTAAAAAATTGGTATTACACGATTCATTATTAACTTTATTAGCGCCAACATTTTCCTTGCTTGCTCCCAAGACAAACTAGTGTTTTCTCTGTCATAAATGGTTAAGGCGAGGCATCGGGACAAAAGGAAAAACCTGGTTTGCTAAATAACGTGTTTTTTGTATTGATTGTTAAATAACAATTTTACAAAAATTACACGATATACCTGAAGATATTATCTAAGGAATGTGCTAACTTATTACATGACAGAACGTACTTTACTCGATCATATAAAATTCCGAAAACAGGCTAAAAAAATCTCTAAAACAAATAATTTGTTAATAATATTTCTAATCTTCCACATGAGTTTTATATGGTGATATTTACTTTGAAATACATAAAAGAATGTACTTAATTTTGGTTTTTAGCTGAAGTCCTATATTTTTCGCGGTTTCAGAACATACCGCGCCGCCCATTTCCTACAGAATTGACGCGCGTCAAAATACCTCGCCTTAAAAGCGGCTTATTGTTTGCCATTGTTGATCATCTTATAATCTATGCTACAACGAGACAGACTTTGTTCGCTTTTTAGGGACATGAAGGATATGATATGATTACAACAAGCTGGTACCTATAATACGACTTTTACATGCTATTAAAAAAATTGTCGTGAAATGTACTGATGTAAGACGTTATATTAGTCCGTGGTCGTAGGATTTTTTTTTAAATTAATAACAAGCTGAATTTTTGTGAACAGCTTCGTTTTGACGAGATACCCATCTTTTCTATCTTCGAAAAATCTCGATTACGATAACTAATAAAGTTAGGGGGCTTCGAATATTTTAATTCGATGAAGGAAAGATATTGATCAATAACAATAATTAATTATTACTTTAATCGATTGATTATTTATGAAAAACACGAAAAAACTTTTTTACTATACATTCGATGGTTTTTCTGATGAGTCCTCCACTCTAAATATTCAGAATTATGAGATTTTTAAATTGATATTAATAAATTTAAAAACAACTTAATTTGCTCACAACAGCTAATTAATTATTATTATAATTCAAAGATAACTTTGTCCTTGTAAAGAGGGGCATCTCGTCAAAACGAAGCTGTTCACAAAAATTCAGCTTGTTATAAATAAAAAAAACATGATCCACAATGTATATTGACCAATGCCATTAATAATTTTTATGTGTCAAAATAATATGTAATTTAATATAATAAATAATATTATATTTAAAAGGGAAGCCGGTAGCCAATTAGCGAACCTGACTACGCATCGATGTGGTTCGGGTTTGATTACAGACAGGAAAAAACATTTTTTCGAGCATAGATTAGATAGAGATTTTTTTGAGTATTTCTGGGTTTGGTTGTTCATTAAATATATTTGAGTATTTACATATGTATTTCTATGTTTTACCATTGTTCACTGATACTCATATTACAAGCAAATAATTTCTTACTTTGAGGTTAGATCAATTCGTGTAATTTGTCCAGTAATATTTATTTACATATGTATGAACTAGCTGTTGCCCGCGACTTCGTCCGCGCGGACTTTATTCCGCACTGCTCCTCCCCCGTAGGTGATAGCGTAATAATATGTAGGTATTATGTTGACCCGATCTGTTAGTAATATTCATGCAAAATTTGAAGTAAATCCATGCAGTACTTTTTGAGTTTACCCCGGACATACAGACAAACAGACAAACAAACAAACAGACAAAAATTCTAAAAACTATATTTTTGGCTTCGATATCGATTGTAGATCACGCCCCAAGTATTCTTTTAAAAAAATAATCAATGTACGGTATTGACTTTTCTACGATTTTATTATATGTATAGATATTGAAATATTATTTGATAAACTTCCAAAATCTAAAAGTATAAAAATCTATGCTCAACTTAGAATAATTACACTATAGAAATACAGAATTCATACAAGCGCTCTGTCAAAAATGAAGCACTAAACCATGTTTATACAAATGAAACGAATAAAAGAAAATAACACTTATTTTTTTACAATTTTTTTATTCGAACGAAACACAGTAGTAATTAATTTAAAGTTGTTGTATTATTACAAACTTGTAACTTGTAATTTTAATCTATATTAATGTATATTTAATATTATAAATGCGAAAGTTTAGTTGTTTGGATGAATGGATAGATGGATGTTTGTTACTCAATCACGCAAAAACGTCTGAACGGATTTAGATAAAAACTGGCATTCAGATAGATGATGACCTGGAATAGCACATAAGCTTTTTATTTCGGAAAAATAATTTGTTCTCGCGGGATTCACACATTTATTGTTTGGAGCCATTTATGGCTCCAATTAAGGTGCTTCAAAATGGGCGCGCGGACTTGGTTTCTATAGTGTAATTATTCTAAGATGCTCATCGATATCACACAAATATTTGTATAGACAGTCAAGAATCGAACCTGAGCCTTACAAATTAATAAAAGCGTCGGTGCTTGCCGCTATCGTGTTCCAGTCTAGAGTTAAGGTAGTCGGTCAATTTCTGCAACTGACAGACCAACCCACAATACGGACAGCAACGCACCATTAACATCTTTAGTGACTAGGCCATGCTTATCTCTTTCTATCAGGAAATCCATCTGCTAGTTTGTTATCGTATGAGATAGAAAAACCTGGACCAATACGGTAATTCAACGTCTACATTACCGTGCTTGCTCGTAAAAATTTTTCTTCCTTGTTCCGAAGTATTTCATTTATCTCCTTGTATAATGAATACACTCCTTCCTTGTTCTGAAATGTATTGGTTTTGATAAATAGGTGTGTTGGATCACCCGTGCGTGAACGACGGACGACATTACGGAAGGCTTCTTTAATAATAGCTTACCAATATTTTAGTGTTACTTTTCTGTTTGTTTATTACTGTTTTACTAAAATTATAGTCAATTTTAATTTATTTTCATGTTAAAATTATTGAAAATCTGTTTTAGGGTTCCGAAGTCAACTACGAACTCTTATAGTTTCGCCTTGTCCGTCCGTCTCAGCGTAGCTCAGAGATTACGCGTACTAGAAAGCTGTAATTTAGTCCGGTAAAATATAATCTTGAAAAATATTTTTAGGGTACCTCTTATACACGCAACACATTTTCTTACGTACCCCAAAGTGTGAGGTATCGTTGGATAGGTATATTATAAAATATCGCGGGTGAATAAAAACAATTTTTCGATTAAGTAATCCCTTTGTGAAATATTAAACTTTAAAGTACTAATTTTTGTTAGCACAATATTTATTAACTGATAACACTTGTATTGTTTCAGTGTTATCAGATAATAAATATTGTGTTAAAATGGAGTTTCACCAAGTGCCGACGATAAAAAGTGTAGAATTTTTGTTAGAGTAAGTGGTCCCCCTCTGCCAGCTAAACGGTGGTATTTGAACGTGTGAAAAATAAAATTCACAGTAGTAGTGTATATAATCTCTAAACAACAAATAAAAGAAAACAACTGTAATGTTTGATAATAATAATAATTTCTTTATTTGCATAAAATAGGGTACATAATTAGATCTTATTTAACAATATATTGCTCTTAAGGCGATAGGTAATGCCAAACTACGAAATAGACAACTCTTTGAAAGCCTACTACTGCTAACCGATTAGTCCAATAATTAAACAAAAATATGCATTATACGTATAATATAATTAAGTTTAAATTTTAAGTTCGTTTTTTCAAATTTTATTGTTATTTTTGACGGAAAAAAATCGAATATCTTTCTTATTTTTACACAAAAAATTGCTTATAACTTCCAAACTACTATAACGATTTTGATGATTTTTTCTTTTTATTACAGACAATTTATTGCTTTATAAAATTTAAGTTGAAAATTTTACAAAATCATTATAGTGTGCTATTAAATCAATAAAAACCTTATTATTTAATTCGCGGACAGCGCTCGCGTCGAAAGTCAGTCTCCCGGTAGCGTTCATACGGGGAGGCTGTGTCGCATGTTAGCATGCTCCGCTCTCCATATTCGAGTCAAAGAGTAATAGTACAGATAGAACGTTTGGCACAATAGTAAGATTGTGCCGTTTGGAAATTGAAGATTTCGTTTACGCTTGGATGTTTTTTTTATAGTAGATAATGAGCTTGGACCGAGAAGTCTGTTTTTTTACAGATGTTGTTCTTATGATATAGACAAGGAATAAGAAAGGATTTTTTTAAACTCATCCCCTAAGATGGTGAAATAGGGCGTGAAAGTTTGTTTGAAACTCTGTCATTTTTGAGTTATTTCAACACAAATAGAATGATATGCCGTAATTAAATTATCCTTTAACTGAAAAAAAATAAATAAATATAAATTTAATATTTTTTGGAATTCTAGCCTATAGAGAGGTAAAAAGAGGCTTTAAAGTTTGTATCATAAATGAATTGTTTATTTATTGCATTACTATAAAATCTAAATTATTTTAATTTAGTATTTATTTTAATACAATACAATTTTAATACAATTAAGAAGTATGAATTTTTGGATTTTTTTTAGTACTTATGCTCTTCAATCGAAATTGAAGAAACATGCATGTAATGTTCGAAGTTTCATCCATTAAAGGAGTAAAAGTGTGTGTTACAATTTATATGAAAAATCAAATGTTTATGGTGAAAATAACTTGAAATTCGGCACTTATAATCTTCAACACAATTTAAGAATCATATATTTGGGGATTTTTTAAAATTTTATTCCTTAAAGGGTAAAAAAAGCATTGATGTTTGTATAAAAAATAGATTGTTTATTGTAGAATATTGTAGAAATTATTTAAAACTTAGTATTTATGATTTTTAATACAATTAAATGAATACGAGTTTAAGGTTTTCAAATGTCATCTCTTCAAAGGATGAAAAAAGTGGTAAAGTTTGTAGAAAAAATAAAATATGTTTAATCAAAATCTCTTCAAATTTATTAGTCATGATCTTTAATTCAATTAAATAAACGTGCATGTAAGGATGCTGTGAGTTTTATCTCTTAAAGAGGTAAAAGAGGGTATTAAAGGGGCTGAAAGCTAGTACTTTATAAATAGTTTTGTTTGCGAGTAGACGCTGAATAATATTTTGAGACTATTCATGTTTACGCTTTCCTACGTTTACGCTTGAATGTTTTATTAGCTATAGATAGATAAGTATTTTGTCAATATTTTGTATAAATGTACAAAAATAAATAAAAAATAAAACAACGAAGATAATTCAAGCAAGTGAATAAAAAGCAAAACTCTAAAGAAAAAAAACTGGTACTATTTGAAGGTAGTAAGGACTTCGCAACTAAAAATAAATAAATTAAATATATTATACATACAAATAGTCTAAATAAATCAACTTATTTAGTAGTTTCCTCTATAAACATTAAATCAAATTATATATCTTCTTTTTTATTACGAGATTTTGAAACAAAAACTAAGAAGCTAGTTAGTTTTAAAATATTATTCAAGAGATTATATTTAACCAAATCAAATTTTGAAAGGTTTTGTTAAATATTAATTGTTGATTATAGGTATTAAAATAAAGTGCTACACGGGATGTATTGTATATTACAATACTTTCAAAGAAATAGGATACGAAACTGTTATTATTGTGTAAATTGTTATATGATTTTTTGTCGATTTTCGGTATATTTTTTTTCTTTAGATATTTATCGTTTTTCTAAAACGAATGTATATGTAATCGATAAATGAGCGATTACTGATTATTGGTTTTGAGTTTGACAACATTCAGTCGATTCATGATGATAAAAGTTCATATAGGTAAACAAAAATGTTAAAACGTAGGTATCTGCATTCACTGTAAATACTCTTTGACGTTGGAGCAAGCTAGCGCGCGATATAATTTTTGCGCTGCTCCTGTCAGAAACTCAAGGTCGTTCGCAGCTGTAATCGCCTTAATCCTATTTTGCCCATTTTGTGGCGTGCAAATGTTACAATTGTGTTTATCATCATTATAGTTTTTAATTTTAATCTTATTTTATTATGTATAATATAAAGGTTACAATTTTAGTCGCTGAGATTGCTCCAATTTAAGTGACAATATATTACCCTCACTAAGATAGAAGAAGCACTATATGATGGTGGATAACTACATCACTAGGTTCAGGTACCAGGTACAGCTAAAACATCTACTATTAGGCTGGAGCATTTTTAAATACGATAACATTTTTATTTAATTTTATTGATTAGTATTAGTTCTATCAAGCCATTACCAATTTCATATTAACTTAATATTTTCTCTCAAAGTTAAGATGTAATAATCAAAAATACTCATGTCATTTATATATTCAAATTGAAATTAAATAGTTATAAATGTCAAGATTATATTTAATTGATGTAAGAGTACCTAACTAATGTATTTGAAAATGTCAAAATATTGTTTATTGAGAATTCAATATTAATAGATGCTAATACCAAAATGTCATGACATGCATGTCATATGAATAATACTAAATGTCATAATAAATAATTTTAAATGTCATACAATAAGAATCATATAATTAATTTTTTTAATAAGAACAAAAGGAAAAACAAATTACAATTAAAGCTATAATTATAGTTAAAGATGTAATTATTATTATATATAATTACTTATTTTTTAAATTAAAGAATTCTTTTAGTGTATAAAATGTACGTTGTAGAAGCCATTTTTTCAGTTTATTATATAGTAAATTACCTGGCAGCTCTCTTATCTCTTTGGTATTTTATTATAAACTCTTATAATGGTTACATAGAAGTTTTTTTAAATATTTGAGTTTTACAGTTTGGCATCATCAGCCTCGTAGGGTCTCTATACACAAACCTAAATTTATTCTTTGTCACATCACATAGCTCATTGTACGTATTAACAAAACGAGCAACTTCTAATATGTATGTACCTGTTAATGTAAGGATATTATAATCTTTAAATAAGGGCTTACAGCTATCTAACGGGCTCACGTTAAATTTAGCTCTTATGCATTTTTGGGTTAAAAATACACTTATACAACTGGGTGACTTCATCCATAATATCAGCCCATATCGTAGTAGAGAGATAACATATGCATAATAGGCAGTAAGAGCAGCATCTTTTCTGATGGTTTGTCTTACCTTATGTAGTGCGTATACATATTTATTTAGTTGGTTGAATAGGTTATTTGTATGAGATTTCCAATTACAATGTCGATCAATACAAATACCTAAGAATTTAGTTTCAAGCGTTTCAGAAATATGATCTCCATCATATTTAACTTTTAGAATTTTAGGAGTTGTATTATAAATATAACGTAGAAATTGTATCAGCTTTGTTTTAGTTATATTTGCACTCAAATCGTTTGCAGTAAGACAATATTGCTTTGATAGATTCATTAACTTCTACTTGAAAATTTTGATTATTTTGATTGCAACCAACTACAAATGATATATCATCCGCGAATTGAATACATTTATGATGTAGTATATTGGGTAAATCATTTGTACCAAAGAGAAATAATAAGGGATCCATTACACTACCCTGTGGAACTCCACTCTTCAATGCGAAAAACCTTATAATACCTTAATTAGGTCGAATCAAATCCAAATTTCTTTGTCTCAATTCAACGAGGGAATATTGATTCCCTCATATATATCTCGAAATTGGGTATTTTTGAACTAAACTTTGGTTTTCACAAAATTTTGTCCAGTACAAAATCGGCTGAGCTCAGAATAAAATTTTGTTTACTTGATAGGTTTGACTATCTTACTCAGATAGGTTAGCAGTTGTTCTGAACACATCCATTTATGACTCTTTACTCTACTTGCGAGGTAAGCTGCACGGGTCTGCTAGTTATGTAGTTTGAATGATGAGTTTGCGTTATTCTTATAATAAGTTTCGCGTAGTGTGATACTTTCATAATTCAATTGCGTCATACACTCAAGATGCGTTACCATCGATCTATGTATTATTTGTGACATACAGCCACGACTAACATTCAACTTGATTAATGTGACTGTGACCTAAGCTGGTATATACCAAAGTTAAATCAAAAAGAAATATCACAATGTGGCTTTTAGTTCCCGAGAAATTCTTGGACAAACATACAAACATATTATATGCATACAGACATACATACACTTACGAAATGTTTACTAAGAAAGTGCTAGGTGCCTAAAGACATCGTACTCAAATATTGTCCAATTCCAACATAAATGTCGAACTGATAACCTTCGTTTTTTCGTCGGTTGAAATAGTTTAGTAGTTGAGTCAATGTCAAACCTACCCTGCCTGCTTAGGATGTGGTATGTGAGATACGTCCCGAAAGAAGGTAGATATTATGTAGGTGTTGACTAATATCTGGTTTATCTTAGCACGCATGCTATGAGAACTTCACTTAATTGTACTGATCGTAAAATCATCTACATCTTGTATACAATTTCGGGTCAATGTGTTTTTGGTCGCACGCCTCCAAAACGACTCGACCGATCATTGATTTTTTGTATTATATTAGGTATATTTGGTAGGTATGAGAATAGGTCGAAAATTATATTTCTTATCGTCAGGTGATTAGAGTGTATATATCCAAATTTTTTCTATTTTGACGTGAAACATCAAATGCGGCGGGTCAGACCGGCTGTTGGCCTAGCGAGATATCGTCACCTACATAATATAACTGCGTCTCTCAGCCCGGCGATGCTTTCCTTCTCTTGTTGCCCTATGCTCGTAAATTATAATGCTTGCAGTGCTATCCTTTACTTGGTTTTTTTATTATTTTGATATTAAATTAATGTTTTTTAAAAAAGAAATTTAAATGTGTTGTTTTTAATTATATCATATTTATTTTCTACAATAAACCATCCTTTCACACATTTTTTTTTACACAAAATATTTTAGATGTTTCACATCCCCCAGGTAACCCACAACGGCTCACTTTTTTTCTCGATTTTTTGTATTGTTTTTTATTTAGCATCAACTAATACCCCTAAAATTTATTCCCCTCCTATCTTCACCCGGAATAAACCTCCACCAAAGTATTAACTACAAATAGTATGGCAGTACAACCTATGCCGGGTCAGCTAGTAATACAAAATGATTGAGCCCACAAAAGTATGTTGGATACATTATTTGTCTGTGTGTATGTAATAACGAACCGGAAATATTAAAAATGAACACGATTATCGTTTCTCAATTTGCGGTCTAGATTATTAATTAGGTATGTTGTATTTTAAGTAATAACAAAGTAACGGCTGGCCTGTAAGATACATATTTATGTAGGTATCTTACAGGTCATTTATAAGGAAAAATGTTATCACAAAATAATTATTCAGGTCACTTAGGGCAACAGACTTAATATTATTAAATATTAATTTCCAATATATAACCTGATTTCCTCATAGGGTGCTTCCGCGTTTGGGCCTGCTAAGGATTTCCGCGTTTGAGCCCGATAACGGCCGTGGCGTTAAAAGAATCTGTCGACTGGGCCCACTGTTAATTTTCTTAGTTGCTTACAGTTAATTAGAAAATACTTTTATTCGTTATATTTTACCTTATTTTTTTTAACTCCGACGCAAAAAATATTATAATTACCACTTATTATTTTTTTTTTGAATAACCTAACTTGCGTCAAGACTTGCCGGTACATATTCTGATACACATGCTTTTTGGATATTATTGCATTAATTTCCTTGAAGTTTATTAAATAGTCAAGCAGTATTTTCTTTATATTATACTAGCTGTGCCTGCGACTTCGTCCTCGTGGAAAAAATACAAAAATAAAATTAGCCTAAGATACTTCTTACTAAAAAAGTAAATACTACTAAAAATACTAAAAAAAGGTAAATAGTCCCGGGGTTTTACTCGCGTAGTTCCCATTCCCATGGGATTTCCCGGATAAAAACTATCCTATGTCCTTTCTAGGGTCTCAAACTATCTTTGTACCGAATTTCATTCAAATCGGGTTCAGTAGTAAAGGCGTGAAGAAGAGACAGGCAGTTACTTTCGAATTTACCGTTTACGAAGGTTAATCGTCGTGATTTTCAGTATGTAAAACCTTTTATCAGTCAACCTGTATATTTAGGCGCAGCTTTGAGGAGATCTATAACTCAAAGAAGAAATCAGTTTAATTTGCAACCTACCGCGATTTTTTTAAGTGAAACTTTAAATTGCTCTGATTTGAAACTAGATAAAATGAAAATGTGTCACGATAAAGAATCAAATACATACATCTAAAGGATTAAGTTTTAAGATTATCTAACCACGTTATTTTATTTATTAATACGTGAAGCAAAAACTTTATACCCCTTTTTATAATAATTACGCGAGCGGAAAAGTATGAAATTTGGCACAGTTAGTTTACGTTGCGATGTGCAGAAATCTAATATTTTTATGTAACATGTATTAGAAATACATTAAATGAATAAAAACAAACATGTATACCTACTATTGCGTTTATGGCTTCAGTCTGTGGTCAAATAAAGAAGCGAGCATATTGTTTAGTCTGTAGTCGAATTTCGACCACAGGACGATCGCTAGTAATTATAAATGTGTAATAACTTAGTACAGTAAATGGTTGATCAATAAATATTTTGTACTTGCTTAATTTTTGCGTTTTATATCATTAGACAGCAAACAAGCGGACGGGTCTCCTGGAGGAAAGAGACAACCATCGCCTATAGACACCAAAGATGTTAAAGGTGCGTTGCTATCTTGTGGTGAGGTCTAATGCCACATGCATAAGTTTACCGGCTACCTTACCCTCCAAACCGGAACACGATAGCGACCAGCACTGACGCTATTGCGGCAGGAATAGGTAAGGCGGTGGTACCAGACCCGGGCGAGAGATTGCAGAAATCTACCACATAGTAGCCAATATGAAAGTGATTCGCATAGCCAATCGGTTGCCTTATACGATCTACGGTAGAACGGCAGTTGGCCTATTCTTCAAAGGAGCCCGGGATCAACGATGGGGAGATTTATTTAAGGACAAAGTTCTTTTCCCTACATCCGTACAAATTAATAGTATAAATGCGAAAGTAACTGTCTGTCTGTCTCTTCTTCACACCTAAGCCACCGAACCGATTTGCATGAAATTTGGTACAAAGATAGTTTGAGACCCGAAAAAAGACATAGGATAGTTTTTATCTCGGAAATCCCACGGGAATTGGAACTACGCCGGTGAAATCCCGAGAACGTCTATATTTTAAACCATGGTAATAAGGAGTAACTTAGGCTACATTTATTTTAGAAATTTTTCCACGCGGACGAAGTCGCGGGCTCAGCTAATAGGTTATATTTTTTTTTAATGTCATAAGATAGCAAACAAGCAGATGGGTCTCCTGATGGAAAGAGTCAACCATCGCCTATAGACACCAAAGATGTTAATGGTGCGTTGCTATCTTGTGGCGAGGTCTAATGCCACATGCATAAGTTTACCGGCTACCTTACCCTCCAAACCGGAACACGACAGCGACAAGCACTGACGCTATTGCGGCAAGAATAGGTAAGGCGGTGGTACCAGACCCGGGCGAGATAATGCAGAACTCTACCACCTAGTAGCCACGATGGTAGTGACTCGATAGCCAATCGGTCGCCTTTTACGACCTGCCTGGCAGAACGGCAGTTGGCCTATTCTACAAAGGAGGCCGGGACCAACACGGCGAGAATGGGTAATAATATTGAAAAGGTCGATCTTACGATAATATAATAATGCTCAGAAAAGAAAGTTGGATATAATATTTGTCCGTGAGTATGTAACATCGAACCGGAAATACTGAATATGAAAACGATGATCATTTCCCCATCTGCGATCTAAATTATTAATTTATGCTGGCATACGTTGTATTAGGGAGCAGTATAATCCTCG
The DNA here is from genome assembly GCA_036924255.1 of Apodemia mormo. Lineage (NCBI taxonomy): Eukaryota > Metazoa > Arthropoda > Insecta > Lepidoptera > Riodinidae > Apodemia > Apodemia mormo. Next base: position 21,266,154 of record JAUPFN010000024.1, on the reverse strand, counting down.
CAAAATGCTGATACGCTGAAGCCCGGAAATGAGGACCGGACATATACGGAATATGAACACGATGATTTTCCCATCGAGTTTACAATATTAATTTACATGGCAATATAGAACAATAGCTTAATGTACACATTGCAAATTAAACGCTGTAAAATTGCAATAACTGCCTTCTTGATTGGAAGTTCTGTATCGTTGAAAATCTATATCCTTAAAAGTATCTTCACGCCCATATCCCCGAAGGGGTAGGCAGAGGTACAACAAGTGCACCCACGATTAGCCGAAGATACTTGGTCCCACAAATGTGATAGGTGGCAAGCCTATCGCCAACCGGGCACTTTCCAATCCCGGGCAACTTTGTGTTTCTCAGAAAACTGAAAAAACACTTTTTTTTAAAGTGCCCGACCCGGGAATCGAACCCGGGACCTCATGTGGTCAACGCCAACACTGGACCACTAGACCACAGAGGCGATAATCCTTATTATCCTTAAATATATTACCCTTAATAAAATTTTGCGAAATTTTGCAAAGGTTAGTAAATTATCGAGTTTTGAGGTAAAAGGTGTAACCGATTAATGGAATAACTATTCCATTAGGATGTTTATAAAACTCGTATTTTATGTTTAGTATTAGATACTCAATTGTTATACAATAATTGAGTATTTAATGTTTTTCGTAATAAGATTGTATGTATATATTATTAACGATTGTCTGTCAGGTTAGCAATTAAACTGAAAGCGAGTGACGTAGCCATGCGCAGCGATCAACATGTTGCGTCTGCACTCGGTACTAAGTAGAGCAACTACCATATATAATTCAAGATGTACACGCATGTGATGCATCGATACGGTATCAGTTTTAAATATGAAGAATAGATAAACAGCGGCGTATTGAAATTTAAATCTCAGTGCTTTGTGATAGAGTTCAGTTTAGCTTAATATGAGTGCCTATGTCGGGATTACGTTTACAGAATGTAGATACGATACTTGTAAATATGATGCAGAGACTATTAACTGTATGATTAATTTATGTAATGTTTCACGTGGATTTGACACCATCGAAGTGCTTGACACTGTCATGAGTTCTGGTTGGTAGGGTATGTAACTATATGTATATGTGTTTTAGCATTGATCCGGTGTTATGGAAAATTTAAAACTTTTTAAACAAATTTTAAACAAAAAATCTAATTATATATTGTTTGTTTACAAAATTTTTAGATATGTGAATGAATTTACGAAAATTTTCTGTTCCGGAGTTCAAACCGGGACCCTACGCTGTACGCATCTATAATAAAGCTTGTGCCAGTGCCATTCAGGCAATAATTATTTTCTATACAGCGGCCTGTAAATTAAGTTCAAAGATCACCTTTTAGGAAAATCACATTTTAATTATGACGTAAGTCTCTTATCATACTTATGTGAAAATACATTGTGTACAAACAAGTACATAGTATGTGAGGTTTAACATATTACGATGGATGGAAGGAAAATGGTATATTTGAAACGAATTTCCTTATCGAGCGGTCAGCGGATGGCAGTAACACGAGAAAAAATTCCCATCTATTCTTTTGCTATATTATATTACATATTCTGCATATTCGCTAGTGTAGTGCAGTGGTTATATATTAGTAAGAGACATAGAGATGAAAGAGAGAAAGTTACACTGTGTTAGCCGTACGCGTCATAAATTCCTAATGCATTTATTTTATTGACATTTCTTCATAGGGCTTGTTATATAATCTATACTTACATATAATAAAATCGTAGGAAAGTCAAAACTGTACATTGAATATTTTTTTTAAAGAATACTTGGGGCGTGATCTACAATCGATATCGAAGCCAAAAATATAATTTTAGGAATTTTTGTCTGTTTGTCTGTATGTATGTCCGGGGTAAACTCAAAAAGTACTGCATGGATTTACTTCAAATTTTGCATGAATATTACTAACAGGTCGGGTCAACATATGGGCTACATATTATCACGCTATCACCTAGCGTCCAGGTGCTGTGCGGAGTAAACGATGTCCGCGCGGACGAAGTCGCTGGCAACAGCTAGTAATACATAATGTAACGGAATTTCGTTCCACGATGCCTTTCGTCTTTTCATACATATCTTTAGCCTCCAAATTGGAACAAGACTGTGGTAACCACTGTCGTTCTTGATACAAGAAAAGGTAAGTAAGGCGGTAGTACCAAACTCGGGCGAGAGGTTGCAAAACTCTGCTACCTAGTAGCCACGAAGATTGCGATATCGGAACCAACTTTGTTTCTACCGAGTGTTCCACGACATATCCCGTCTTTTTTAATAATAGAAAGTTTTGATTTTGATTATCGAGAAAAAAATAATTTTAATTAAAGTCGTAAAGATATCGTGTAAACGGTCACCGCAAGAGGCTCGTTATGCAACGATAAATCTCACAGTTTACGATCGAAAGTGTTTCAGATGTTTTCACATATAAGTACGAATCAAATGTAATAATTACATACTTTATATCATATTATTTGCAATTGTTTATTATTGCATAGCTTACGAATGTTAACAGATCGTGACCAATTTTATAGACGAGGTGATCTAAATTCTAAGTAAAAGCTATGCTAAGGCTAAAATATATATTAAATCGTGTTGATTCGAGTCCTATTTGAAGAAAACAATATCTGCCATTCTGCCAAGCAATTTTAAAAGGCAAACGATTTTTTTGTATTATAAAAAAGCACAAGCAAATGGGTCTCCTGATGGAGAGTCAACCATCGCCTATAGATACCAGAGGTGTTAATTTGTTGCGGTTGGGTTGCGGAACTCTACCACCTAGTCGGTCGCCTTTTACGACCTGCCTGGCAGAACAGCAGTTGGCCTATTCTTCAAAAGAGCCCGGGACCAACACGGGGAGATTGGTCAAATGTGTTTCTGCTATCGTGACTACTAGGTAGTAGAGTCCCGCAACGTTTCGCCTGGCTTCGGGTTTGGTATTACAGCCTACCTACCTACTACATATTCCTACCATAATAGCCTCAATGCTGGCCGCTGATGTCCTAGTTTTGAGGGTAAGATAGCGGGAACACTTATGCATGTGTCAATAATATCCCACTAAACTGACAGCAACGCACCATTAACATTTTTTGATATCTATATGCGATTGTCTCTTTAAAGGAGAGTCGTCTGCTTGTTTGCAAACTTGTGATGCAAAAAAGTTAATCGAAATAGTGGGAAAAGCAATAGTCGATCTCGTTTTAAGTTACCTAATATTTATTTATTTTTTTCCGATTTGGATTGGATGAAGTGTCACTATAAACGTGATATTCGAAAAAGTCTGGAAATCCACAACAATGCGTTTCTCTCGACACTTTTTGCCTCGCACTACTTTGTTGTGGAACCAATTACCGGCAGGGGTGTTTCCAAACGGATACGACTTGGGGGCCTTCAAGAAAAGAGCTTACTCATTCTTAAAAGGCCGGCAACGCAACTGCAAGACCTCTGGTATTGTGGATGTCCATGGGCGGCGGTGATCACTTACCATCAGGTGCACCTCCTGCTCGTTTGCCCCCTTTTCTATAAAAAAAGAGTCTCTTTTCTTATACGCGAGATATCTCACGTTATTATCTTAAGCGGGCTGGTATTGAATGTATTCATGTTTTTATATCATACGATAGCAAAGGCAAACAAGCAGGTAGCTTTTAGCATTTAAATGCATATTTAATGATTATAGGCAATGGTTGTCTCTTTCTCTACGAGAAGCTGCATGGTATTAACGTTTATTTGATGATTATAGCCAACGGTTGCCTCTTTTCCCCAGAAGAGCTATCTGCTATTAATGCATATTCGATGATTATAGGCAACGGTTGCCACTTTCCCTCAGAAGAGTTTCCTGCTATTAATGCATATTCGATGATTATAGGCAACGGTTGCCCCTCCCCCAGAAGAGAGCTACCTGCTATTAATGCATATTTGATGATTATAGGCAATGGTTGCCTCTTTCCTCAGAAGAGCTACTTGCTATTAATTCATATTTGATGATAATAGGCAATTGTTGCCTCTTTCCCTGCGAAGACCTACCTACTAATAACGCATATTTGATGATTATAGTCAACGGTTGCCTCTTTTCCTCAGAAGAGCTACTTGCTATTAATTCATATTTAATGATTATAGGCAATTGTTGCCTCTCCCCCAGAAGAGAGCTACCTGCTATTAATGCATATTTGATGATTATAGGCAATGGTTGCCTCTTTCCTCAGAAGAGCTACTTGCTATTAATTCATATTTGATGATAATAGGCAATTGTTGCCTCTTTCCCTCAGAAGAGCTACCTGCTATTAATGTATGTTTTGATGATTATAGGCAACGGGTGCCTCTTTCCCTAAGAAGAGCTACCTACATGTAACTGGACATGAATGCATATTTGATGATTATAGGCTTAGCATACGAGAATGGCTTCTCATGAATACATGAGCCGGGCTCTTATACCAAGAGATGAATTTTCTGTTCGTCTGTTTCTCTCTTATGAAAGAAGTGTTCCTTAACCTTTTTTTTTGTTCACAGCTCGGCGAATGCAAAGAAATGGGAAGTGGAGCTTGCCACCTTAAAAAGTAATAACTTACGGTTGACGGCGGCACTACAAGAGAGCACAGCGAATGTGGACGAATGGAAGCGTCAGCTGCACCAGTACCGAGAAGAGGTGGCTCGAGCAAGACACTATGCCACCGGTAAAGGTGAGAAACATAATTAATCAGGCTTTGGAGCTATTATGTTAAATCGTTATCGCCTCTGTGGTCTAGTGGTCCGGTGTCGGAGTTGACCACATGAGGTCCCGGGTTCGATTCCTGGGTCGGGCAATTCAAATATGTGTTTTTTCAGTTATCTGATAAAAACAACGTTACCTGGGATTGGAAAGTGCCCGGTTGGCGATAGGCTGGCCACCTATCACATTGTGGGACCAAGTGTCTTGGGCTAATCGTGGGTGCACTTGTTGTACTTCTGCCTACCATTTCAGGGATACGGGCGTGAAGATACTTAAGTTAAATCGTTACTTTGCGACAAGGACATTTCTCAAAAAGCATTATTTTACAGGACAGCAATATTAAAGTGTCTTGTTAAATTATGATGGCCTCGTGGTCTAGGGGTAGCATATTCTGCTCAGACCATCAGGTTCCGGGTTCGATCCCCAGGTCGGGCAATATTATTGAGGTTTTTTCGAGGTTTTCTCGAAAATCTAATCATCAGTAGTAACTCGGAGTCTGGTGGAGTGGTGTATTACCACTGCCGTGCCTCGGATGTGCACGTTAAACTGTCGGCCCCGGTTATCGCTAGAAATAGTCGATAATCGTTAACATGTCGGTAAATGCGGCGATGAGGGTCACCACTTATCTCGCGCACCGACAAAACGGTGAAACGCGGTGAACTGGAAAGTCTATAGATATTCGTTTTACTCTGCCTGCCCCGCAAGGGAATCGGGCGTGATGATACAGTCTACTAAAATTATACTTTATTCGCTGGTTGTTTGGATAAATTGTTTAGATAAAAACGTAGTGTAATTAGTATGACTTTCTGTTAATTTTCTCTTTCTTCAATATCATAAGCTCGATCTGCCACTCACTGTTACATCGCAACTAACATAATGTAATTATTTTTGCAAGTCATCAATACGAGGCAATGCTGTGATGTGAATTGTGATTTTTTTTTCTCACTTACCTACTATAGATCCTAAAGAAATAACTTTTTATTTATTTATTTTTATTTGTTTATTTAAATCCTTTATTGCACATAATTGTACAAAGGCGTAATTTAATGCTATTAAGCATTTTCTCACAGTTTACCTTCCCTGATCCTGAAAGAAAAAGCTTGGGTAGTGCATAATAAATTAATTACGAGTTATTGATAAAACTAAACACTAGATACCAATTTATCATAACTAACCTATTATTAAGAATATTCTACAAAAATCATATAAGCATTATAAGAACCTCAGTATAAATAATACATACAATCAACACTATAAATAAATATAAGTTGACTACTTACATAGAGAAATATACATACACCGATACTCAATAGTAATTATAGAAATATGCTCATAATATTTTATTACATAAATATAATATAAGGTACATACATGTACTTTTTAGATTGTTACTTTTTGACTGTATTATTTCCTCAAACATTGTCAATTTTGAGATATGTCGTTCAACGAGCAATGAGCGAAATATGCTCCTTAATAATTACCGCGATAATTATCATGATAGTTATTAGATAACTATCCGATTATTATCAAACAGATACAAGCCTAGAAATTTTGTAACACTACACAGTCATGCAGGCATAGCTCAATTCCATCAGTCATTACGCCGTGTTGGTCCCGGACTCCTTTGAAGAATAGGCCAACTTCCGTTCTGCCAGGCAGGTCGTAAAAGGCGACCGATTGGCTATCGAGTCACTACCATCGTGGCTACTAGGTGGTAGAGTTCTGCATTGTCTCGCCCGGGTCTGGTACCACCGCCTTACCTATTCCTGCCGCAATAGCGTCAGTGCTTGTCGCTGTCGTGTTCCGGTTTTAGGGTAAGGTAGCCGGTAAACTTTGCATGTGGCATTAGACCTCACCACTAGATAGCAACGCACCATTGACATCTTTGGTGTCTATAGGCGATGGTTGACTCTTTCCATCAGGAGACCCATCTGCTTTTTTGCAATCTTATGATTATATATATATATATATATATATATATATATATATATATATATATATATATATACACACACACACATATATATAATATAAAAAAAGTCACGTTTGAATGATATCGATATTAGATGTTCAGTCATGACTCATGACTGATGGTCAGTCAAACCAAAGGTTCACAGAGAAGAGCACTTTTCTACGCAATATCTAATGGATATTCATAATTGTCACTTAAAAGTGATGACAGATGGTTGCATGACGTCGGAAATTAAATATCTAGTTAATTGTCACTCAATGTCATTATTGAATAAAAATCAGTCACCTTTTTACACGGTAAATAACTCGTCAGTCATAACAATGACATTGACAAAACTGACAGCAAAACTTGCCGTCTAATGGGAGCCTTACGTTCGAAATGTGTAGTTTAGTACATAAATTATATACATTTTATGATCAAGGTATTTTTATTAAGTATTTGTTCATAATTTCGTGACTAAAATTTGCAAACCAAAATAAGAAGAATTAACTAACTCCATACTACTTAGTTCATTAAATTTGTGAGCGGAATACTATTCTCATCAATCTCAAATGAATCAGCATTTGAGACTGATGAGGATAGTGTTACGTATTCGGGTTCGTAATTGTAGGAAAACACCACTTATATTAAATCCGTGTATTTACGATACAACAATACTTTAGTTATTACATTGTGTTGTCTTGTGTACAAGACAACACAATGTAATAACTAAAGTACACTTTACACACTAGTCACTCACTATACTATCACTGAACTACACAATAACACTTCTCGCTTCGCACTGTTCACTTTAAGTATTCTCGATCGCTTGATAAAAACTGCCTTGTGTTTGTCAACACCTCTCTATTTATAGCCAGGGTAAAGTCCTAGCTGGATCCAGAAAAATCTAAATGTATCGAGAAACAATGAATCACTTCTTATCTTAAACATGTTATGAGTCATAAATCCTAGTACACGCTACTTTGAACCTTATGCCATATCCCACAAAGTCCATTATGGCATAGCCCAGGTCAACTATTTGTTTGTCAATAGGAGTAACTATCTCTTTTATCTCTTTCTTTTATTTCTAGATCTCTCCAGCACTCCAACTCTACACGTTTCTAGATTATTCGTAACAATAGTATTCCGCTGGAGTAGTAAACTTGATGGTGATTATGTACTGGAATTATTGAATGTTATTTGAAATTACATACTGACTAGCTGACTGTACTCACCATTCGCACAATTGTCTTAATGAAAGGTACAAAGTTTTTACCTCACATATTTATATAGATATTTCAGTATTTATATATTTATTTCTATGTAATATTATCGTTGAAATATCACAAGAAAATAAAGCGTGTGTAAAAAATAAGAAAATTTAAAAAAAATATCCTGTGTTTAATTTGTTGAGTTTCTTGGGTTTTGTTTTCGTACGGACTAAATAAACATTCGCAACACACTGTATCAAATAAATGAAGTCTATTTCTGGCACTCTGTATAATATAACAACAAAGTAGTTTATTTGAAATGAGGTTATTTTAATTTTAAAAAATACAATTATTGCACCACCATATTTTACGCCGTGTTTGTTCCGGGCTCTTTTGAAGAATAGGCTAACTGCCGTTCTGCCAGGCAGGTCGTAATAGGCGACCGATTGCCTATACGCGTCACTATCATCGTGACTTCCACTCGGTAGAGTTCCGCAACGTCTCGCCTTGCCTATTCTTGCCGCAATAGCGTCAATGCTTGTCATTGTCGTGGTCCACTATAGGGTAAGGTAGCCGGTAGATTCAATGTGGCATTGCCATACCACCACACGGATCGCAACGCACCATTAACATCTTTGGCGTCTATAGGCGATGGTTTCTCTTTCCATTAAGAGAGCCATCTGCTTGTTTGCTATCTTATAAAAAAAATATTGCCAATACACTGTTTCAATTAAATGGAGTCCATTTCTGGTTCTCTGTATAAAGTCACTAGCTGAGCCGCGCAGCTTCGCCCGCGAGTATATTAATAAGTCGTCCAAATAGCTTTTAATAAAAGTTTCATCCCCTATTTTAGTCCTCCAGGGACTGATTTTTGAAAAAAAAATTAGCCTATGTTTGACCCCGGATTTTCAACTACTTCCATGCCAAATTTCATGAAAATCGGTTCAGCGGTTTAGCCGTGAAAGCGTAACAGACAGACAGACAGACTTCCGCATTTATAATATTAGTATGGATGACATATTAGTTGGTTTGAAATGTGATTTTTTATTTTAAGTAAAGACAGTTATTTCATTTTCACAAAGTGTTTATATGAACTATTGAAAGCCGTGTGCAAAATTAAATTGATTCTGTCAGTGGCACGTCATATATACATACATATACAATACAAACATGCACATGTACACACATGGGTATATATATATATATATATATATATATATATATATATATATATATATATATATATATATATATATTATATATATATATATATATATATATTTTACCTGCTACGTTTATATAGTGCACGCTATGTACCAGCTTGACATTTTGCTCACATAATATCATGTGTAAAAGGAAGGGTAAGCAGATCCTACGACACAAGTTTTACACTTAGTGTAGGTTCTGCGTGCCAATGTACACCTATTTTTATGTAAGCATTCTAGTATAAATTTTACTACAGATTCTTGATATGTACAAAAATCATGTAAATCTTGCTTCTGAGAAAATAAACATATTATTATTATATATGTGTATGTCTGTATGAATTCATGCAGGTGGAGATGCAAACGAAGTAGAACAACTAAGACAACGCGTCGCCCAACTTGAAGCCGAGCTCGCGCAGAAGAACGAAGAGTTGACACAAATAACGAAATCGAAGAAGAGCGAACAGGTACTAAAATTTTCAGTTTGTTTGGCTATTGTTCTTTTTGAAATCAATACAGCCTGGTTTTAAGGGTTTCGGAGTAAACTAGGAATCCTTATAGTTTCGCTATGTCCGTCCGTCCGTCCGCGCAAAGGCTCAGCGATCCTTAGTACTAGAAAGCTGTAATTTGACACGAATATACATAATAGATCGGGCAAAAGTATTTCCGTATTTTGAATGTATTATTAGTAGTTAAACCTTTTTCAACTTCAATCTGGAAATTTTAGAGTGAAAGATGAGGTTCGCTCTGGACGCCCACTGCCCAGTCACAGATAAAATCGGTGCCATCTTTGAAAAAGTTGAGCAAGATCGACATATTAGTAGCTACGACATTGCTAAAGAACTGGATGTTAATCATAAAACAGTTTTACATGATTTACGAAAGTCTGGGTACAAGATAAACGTGACATTTGGATACCACATGATCTCACTGAGAGAAATCTAACGCCACGTGTTTCCATTTGCGATTCTTTGTTGAAACGTAACAATTCCGAATCATTTCTTAAACAGTTGATTACGGGTGATGAAAAATGAGTGACTTAGGATAAAAATGTGCGAAAAAGATTATGGTCGAAGCACGGACAAGCCCCACAGACCATGGCAAAGTTCGGCCTGACTCGGAACAAAGTGATGCTATGTGTATGGTGGGATTGGAAAGAATCGTCCACTATGAGCTTTTGCCACCGGGTAAAACTATTCTGACCTCGGGATTCTGACCTCTACTGTCAGCAACTGATGATGTTAAAAAAAGTTATTGAGAAAAACCGGCCGGAGCTGGTAAATAGGAACGGCGTGGTGTTCCACCATAACAACGCTAGACCGCACTCTTTTATAGTCACGCAGCAAAAATTTAGAGAGCTTGGCTGGGATTCATCCTCCGTATAGCCCTGACCTTGTTCCATCCGATTTCCACCTGTTTCGTCATTGCAGAACTAATAAAGAGCAGGAAGCGTAAAACTAACTTCAAAAGAACACTGTATATAATACATAGTAATACAATTACATATTTATATATAGTTATATAAATACATGTATACATACATATTATACTGCCGTAGCGCGTAAAACCATTATTCTGCCAAATGCAAAGTAATCGATCAAAACGGCACATACATATTATAAATACTAGCTGCAGCGTGCAGCCCGCTGCGTTATAAGTTTTTGGTGAATCCTTTCCCGGGATAAAATATAGCCTATGTGCTATTCCAGATCTGTATGCCTGTGTGATGTACCTGTGTGCCAAGTTTCATTCAAATCCGTTCAGAGTGCTAAGTATGAATTTTTCTTTTCGCATTCGATCGTGAGCGCGTTTGGAGTTTACTAGGAATTTATATGTGATTTGTACAGCGCCACCTAGTGGTAAACGTGAGAAACCAGTTCGAATGCGAAAAGAAAAACTCACACTTAGCACTCTGTAGTTTTTGCGTGATTGAGTAACAAACATCCATCCAAACATCTATACAAACATCCAAACTTTCGCATTTATAATATTAATATAGATTTTTCTTTGTATGAACAATACGAAAATACTTTTAATAAAAATTTGAAATATATCTGAATACCTTGATGACAGGAAAGCATGGGATTAACTGCTCTTCATATCGGCAATCCTTATTATTAATGCAACAATTAGATACTAATTAAATATTATGTAATATTTTATTTAAAAAGTGTTTTCAGTGTGTGGCCGCGTTTCCGATCTGATAGTAGTTTAAAAAATGTTGACGCGTCAAAATAACTTATAAAATATATTTTATTGAATAAAGTACTTCTGATTTCTGATTTGCTGAAAGTGGTAACATAAAACCTTGAATAGCTCCCCACATTTAAAGTGGGGACGTTAATTTTTAGTGCAAATCTTTGTTTGAGTCAAGTGTCTAGGGGGGGGGGCTCCATCTGCAGGCTAAACGGTTTTGGGGGTAGGAAAAAATCATGGTTGTAGGAAGTATAATTGAGTATAATGAAGTTAAAATTTTTTATGCCAATAAAAACAAGTTTTTATTGGCAGTGAACCTGTGGTGCGGATATATATTTTGATTATTGTGATGGGCAACTTCGTAATCCTACATTGCGTGCGTACCACGTATTTTAAATTTTTTTTAAATTACAGGATAGCGAAAAAGTTGATATATCTTTTGATAGAAAAACATTCCAACTGGAGTTTGTGGTAGTCTTGGCTCCCTCTGAAGAGTAGATCATCTGCCCTTTTTGTCAGGCAGTTCGTAAATGGTGAACGTTTTACCAAAAATTTCACTACCATCGTGTCTATTACGTGGTAGATTTGTGCAACGTCTCGCCTAGGTTCGGTACTATTGCCTAACTTAATTCTACCGCAATAGCGTCAATACTCATGACTGGTTATGTATTTTGGTTTGTTGGGTAAGGAAGCCGGTAAACTTACTCCCAAATAAAAATATTTTTAAAACCGGTTCATAAATGACAGTTCTAAAATTAAAATAACAAACTTACGAAAAATATAACCAAGTTGAGAACTCCTTTCGTTTTTGAAAGTTGGTTGCATTGGTCGGTTGAAAATATTTCTATGAATATTCCGATTGGTTTAGTTTTTCAAAATGTAGAAGAAATTGAGGTAATTTAATTTATAAAAGTTTTCGGAAAATTGCAAAATTTATTTTAAATTCTTTTACAAGTTATTAATTTTGTGAAATATTTTTTTAAACACACAAAATGTATTTTCTATAAATAATTCAATCAAATTTTGTAAATTTCAGGATGCGGAAGCTAAATTAGCTCAAAGTCAGTTAGAGTTAGCACTTGCCGCGCAGGATGGTCAAAGACAAGTCATACAAGCCCTCAATGACCAACTAGCGCGACAAATTGACGAACTCGTAAGTATTCGTGACATATATTTATTGTATAATGGTTTTATTTTTATAATGACCTATTTTAATGACTTTACTCGTCATTCTTTTTGGTACGGAGTTCTTTATCGCATGATATCGTTTGTGGGCGTAGGGGCTAGAGCGAAAATTGTGTAACATCCAAAAACGACACTTAATTACATACAAAAACCGACCATTTTGCAGTGATTTTTGAAGCACTCCCCGATCACCTTAGAAACTTTTAACTTTTTCCATTGATTCGGCTTGCCATCGATTCTGGGAATATGCAAAAATATTTTGTGATTTTAACGTATCTCTACCCTTTTTTATTAATATAAGTAAATATAAACAATCAAGAATTACTGTGAACGGGGTCTTGCTCCCTGGTCATGAATCGACGTTTTCAAACAAATGACTTGTGCGTCTAGTTAAACTTGATCCTCGCTTAAACCGCAGTCACAGAAATAGTGAAAGAACTCCGTTCCAATCGGGTGTCCTTATTATTTTTATACAGGGTGTTTTTAGCCGTGGGACAGAATCAAACCTCTAGAAATTAACGCTTATAAATATCAAATAAACATATTCAAAAAATAAAGTGTTAAATAACCAAGAAAACAATAATTGAAATGTTGTCAAAAGTCTCGTGACTTATGATAACCCTAGTCATCATAATCGTTACGCTAGTCTATACGAATCATCATAATATCAGTAGTAGGTAGGTCGATAATATAAATGTAATCTAACTACCCGTTTTAAACGAATGTGAATTTTGATTCATTTTCCCTTCATACTTTGTTCCTGGTTTAGTTAGGAAGAACAAGCAAAAATACCTAGGCACTAAATAATAAGAAATGTTTAAGCGTCTTAAAATTAAAAATAAACTAGGCACAAATAAAAGTGTAAGACACAGCTAATATTTGTCTTAGTATTTCTGACATAAATAGAATCATCCTCTTCACAATAATCAAAGTTGACTTGACTTTAATTAGTCATTAAGTATTACTATTTTACAATAATCTCAATTGTTTAATTATTCTTCTGTATTCGGCGATTTGGACACATAATCATTACGTAGCGTATAGGCACGTCCCATATCCCAATTTCCATTGGAATGCTGATAAGATGACATTGTTATTATTAGTCAAACACTATCACAAAAATATGCACAAAAATATTATTGCATTTGCGGAGACACATCCGGACATCGCGATTCACTAACAGAACTCAGGGGTGCGCGGCGCTCCGGGACTGGCGCTCTCGCTACAGTAACTAGTTCATTGACTCATTATCTATAGATACATACGTACGCGCGCTGTATCAATGATTTAATTATTTTTCGGGGTAATTAGGTCAAAAATAAAGGGCATATATTTTATAAATATTTGGGTTCAGAATCGAAAACTGAGTACACTTCTTCAATAGGTCCCACGGCTAAAAAAGCAGCCTGTATAGAATAGGGGGCAAATGGCCAAGAGGCTTACCAAATTATAAGTGATCACCGCCGCCCATGAACAGTTTCAATATCAAGGGTATTGCAGGTGTGCGTTATCGACTTATGAGGAATGAGTAAGGTCTTTGCTTAAAGGCCCTAAGTCAGTCGTGAGTAAAGTAGTAGCATAAATTAGGACACATCCGCTGGCAATTGCTTCCACAAATTAGTCATTTATTTATTTACTGTTATTACTGTTCATCAGATGTTGAGGTCTCGTATTCGATACCAGAGGGGGCCAATCGTTACAGGGTTTAATCTATTTAGAAAATGCTCAGTAACGACCCTATATTAATTCCTCAATGTTTCGGCAAGACATGTAAAGTTAAGAAATGATAATCGTTAAATGTTGACTAAACCGGCGATGTATATATTTCATCGTTCATTTAACTAGTAAATAGTATAGAATGAAAGGTGGTGAAAAGCGTCTACTGCCGTTCACTCTGAGGAAGATGAAACTGATTTTTCTATACAGCCAAAATCCAATAAAACTGTCGAACTCCGGCTTGTTGACCAATTTTATGTGTTTAAATGCCCTTTGTTATAAATATAAATCGGCACCGCTTGTGGTTTGTAGGCGTTCGTTTTTGAAATTATATTGTGTTTTGTTGTGATCTTTTAGTTTAAGCGTGTGTCTGTAACGGTTGTGCCCTATACTAGTGTGTGTGTGTCTTGTACTAGTGTGTGTGGGTCCTGTACTAGAGTGTGTGGGTCCTATACTAGTGCGTGTGTGTGTGTGTGTGTGTGTGTGTGTGTGTGTGTGTGTGTGTGTATCCTGTGCTAGTGTGTGTGTGTGTGTGTGTCCCGTGCTAGTGTGTGTGTGTGTGTCCTGTGCTAGTGTGTGTGCCCGCAGTCCACTATCCACCGCGAGATCTCGACGGCGCTGCAGACATGAGAGGCGCGGCGCGGCCGCAGTGGTCGTGTCCCGTGCTAGTGTGTGTGTGTCCTGTGCTAGTGTGTGAGCCCGCAGTCCACTATCCACCGCGAGATCTCGACGGCGCTGCAGACATGAGAGGCGCGGCGCGGCCGCAGTGGTCGTGTCCCGTGCTAGTGTGTGTGTGTGTCCTGTGCTAGTGTGTGTGCCCGCAGTCCACTATCCACCGCGAGATCTCGACGGCGTTGCAGACATGAGAGGCGCGGCGCGGCCGCAGTGGTCGTGTCCCGTGCTAGTGTGTGTGTGTCCTGTGCTAGTGTGTGTGCCCGCAGTCCACTATCCACCGCGAGATCTCGACGGCGCTGCAGACATGAGAGGCGCGGCGCGGCCGCAGTGGTCGTGTCCCGTGCTAGTGTGTGTGTGTGTCCTGTGCTAGTGTGTGTGCCCGCAGTCCACTATCCACCGCGAGATCTCGACGGCGCTGCAGACATGAGAGGCGCGGCGCGGCCGCAGTGGTCGTGTCCCGTGCTAGTGTGTGTGTGTGTCCTGTGCTAGTGTGTGTGCCCGCAGTCCACTATCCACCGCGAGATCTCGACGGCGCTGCAGACATGAGAGGCGCGGCGCGGCCGCAGTGGTCGTGTCCCGTGCTAGTGTGTGTGTGTCCTGTGCTAGTGTGTGTGCCCGCAGTCCACTATCCACCGCGAGATCTCGACGGCGCTGCAGACATGAGAGGCGCGGCGCGGCCGCAGTGGTCGTGTCCCGTGCTAGTGTGTGTGTGTCCTGTGCTAGTGTGTGTGCCCGCAGTCCACTATTCACCGCGAGATCTCGACGGCGCTGCAGACATGAGAGGCGCGGCGCGGCCGCAGTGGTCGTGTCCCGTGCTAGTGTGTGTGTGTCCTGTGCTAGTGTGTGTGCCCGCAGTCCACTATCCACCGCGAGATCTCGACGGCGCTGCAGACATGAGAGGCGCGGCGCGGCCGCAGTGGTCGTGTCCCGTGCTAGTGTGTGTGTGTCCTGTGCTAGTGTGTGTGCCCGCAGTCCACTATCCACCGCGAGATCTCGACGGCGCTGCAGACATGAGAGGCGCGGCGCGGCCGCAGTGGTCGTGTCCCGTGCTAGTGTGTGTGTGTCCTGTGCTAGTGTGTGTGCCCGCAGTCCACTATCCACCGCGAGATCTCGACGGCGCTGCAGACATGAGAGGCGCGGCGCGGGCGCAGTGGTCGTGTCCCGTGCTAGTGTGTGTGTGTCCTGTGCTAGTGTGTGTGCCCGCAGTCCACTATCCACCGCGAGATCTCGACGGCGCTGCAGACATGAGAGGCGCGGCGCGGCCGCAGTGGTCGTGTCCCGTGCTAGTGTGTGTGTGTCCTGTGCTAGTGTGTGTGCCCGCAGTCCACTATCCACCGCGAGATCTCGACGGCGCTGCAGACATGAGAGGCGCGGCGCGGCCGCAGCGGTCGTGTCCCGTGCTAGTGTGTGTGTGTCCTGTGCTAGTGTGTGTGCCCGCAGTCCACTATCCACCGCGAGATCTCGACGGCGCTGCAGACATGAGAGGCGCGGCGCGGCCGCAGTGGTCGTGTCCCGTGCTAGTGTGTGTGTGTCCTGTGCTAGTGTGTGTGCCCGCAGTCCACTATCCACCGCGAGATCTCGACGGCGCTGCAGACATGAGAGGCGCGGCGCGGCCGCAGTGGTCGTGTCCCGTGCTAGTGTGTGTGTGTCCTGTGCTAGTGTGTGTGCCCGCAGTCCACTATTCACCGCGAGATCTCGACGGCGCTGCAGACATGAGAGGCGCGGCGCGGCCGCAGTGGTCGTGTCCCGTGCTAGTGTGTGTGTGTCCTGTGCTAGTGTGTGTGCCCGCAGTCCACTATCCACCGCGAGATCTCGACGGCGCTGCAGACATGAGAGGCGCGGCGCGGCCGCAGTGGTCGTGTCCCGTGCTAGTGTGTGTGTGTCCTGTGCTAGTGTGTGTGCCCGCAGTCCACTATCCACCGCGAGATCTCGACGGCGCTGCAGACATGAGAGGCGCGGCGCGGCCGCAGTGGTCGTGTCCCGTGCTAGTGTGTGTGTGTCCTGTGCTAGTGTGTGTGCCCGCAGTCCACTATCCACCGCGAGATCTCGACGGCGCTGCAGACATGAGAGGCGCGGCGCGGGCGCAGTGGTCGTGTCCCGTGCTAGTGTGTGTGTGTCCTGTGCTAGTGTGTGTGCCCGCAGTCCACTATCCACCGCGAGATCTCGACGGCGCTGCAGACATGAGAGGCGCGGCGCGGCCGCAGTGGTCGTGTCCCGTGCTAGTGTGTGTGTGTCCTGTGCTAGTGTGTGTGCCCGCAGTCCACTATCCACCGCGAGATCTCGACGGCGCTGCAGACATGAGAGGCGCGGCGCGGCCGCAGCGGTCGTGTCCCGTGCTAGTGTGTGTGTGTCCTGTGCTAGTGTGTGTGCCCGCAGTCCACTATCCACCGCGAGATCTCGACGGCGCTGCAGACATGAGAGGCGCGGCGCGGCCGCAGTGGTCGTGTCCCGTGCTAGTGTGTGTGTGTCCTGTGCTAGTGTGTGTGCCCGCAGTCCACTATCCACCGCGAGATCTCGACGGCGCTGCAGACATGAGAGGCGCGGCGCGGCCGCAGTGTTCGTGTCCCGTGCTAGTGTGTGTGTGTCCTGTGCTAGTGTGTGTGCCCGCAGTCCACTATCCACCGCGAGATCTCGACGGCGCTGCAGACATGAGAGGCGCGGCGCGGCCGCAGCGGTCGTGTCCCGTGCTAGTGTGTGTGTGTCCTGTGCTAGTGTGTGTGCCCGCAGTCCACTATCCACCGCGAGATCTCGACGGCGCTGCAGACATGAGAGGCGCGGCGCGGCCGCAGTGGTCGTGTCCCGTGCTAGTGTGTGTGTGTCCTGTGCTAGTGTGTGTGCCCGCAGTCCACTATCCACCGCGAGATCTCGACGGCGCTGCAGACATGAGAGGCGCGGCGCGGCCGCAGTGGTCGTGTCCCGTGCTAGTGTGTGTGTGTCCTGTGCTAGTGTGTGTGCCCGCAGTCCACTATCCACCGCGAGATCTCGACGGCGCTGCAGACATGAGAGGCGCGGCGCGGCCGCAGCGGTCGTGTCCCGTGCTAGTGTGTGTGTGTCCTGTGCTAGTGTGTGTGCCCGCAGTCCACTATCCACCGCGAGATCTCGACGGCGCTGCAGACATGAGAGGCGCGGCGCGGCTGCAGCGGTCGTGTCCCGTGCTAGTGTGTGTGTGTCCTGTGCTAGTGTGTGTGCCCGCAGTCCACTATCCACCGCGAGATCTCGACGGCGCTGCAGACATGAGAGGCGCGGCGCGGCCGCAGTGGTCGTGTCCCGTGCTAGTGTGTGTGTGTCCTGTGCTAGTGTGTGTGCCCGCAGTCCACTATCCACCGCGAGATCTCGACGGCGCTGCAGACATGAGAGGCGCGGCGCGGCCGCAGTGGTCGAGTCCCGTGCTAGTGTGTGTGTGTCCTGTGCTAGTGTGTGTGCCCGCAGTCCACTATCCACCGCGAGATCTCGACGGCGCTGCAGACATGAGAGGCGCGGCGCGGCCGCAGCGGTCGTGTCCCGTGCTAGTGTGTGTGTGTCCTGTGCTAGTGTGTGTGCCCGCAGTCCACTATCCACCGCGAGATCTCGACGGCGCTGCAGACATGAGAGGCGCGGCGCGGCTGCAGCGGTCGTGTCCCGTGCTAGTGTGTGTGTGTCCTGTGCTAGTGTGTGTGCCCGCAGTCCACTATCCACCGCGAGATCTCGACGGCGCTGCAGACATGAGAGGCGCGGCGCGGCCGCAGTGGTCGTGTCCCGTGCTAGTGTGTGTGTGTCCTGTGCTAGTGTGTGTGCCCGCAGTCCACTATCCACCGCGAGATCTCGACGGCGCTGCAGACATGAGAGGCGCGGCGCGGGCGCAGTGGTCGTGTCCCGTGCTAGTGTGTGTGTGTCCTGTGCTAGTGTGTGTGCCCGCAGTCCACTATCCACCGCGAGATCTCGACGGCGCTGCAGACATGAGAGGCGCGGCGCGGCCGCAGTGGTCGTGTCCCGTGCTAGTGTGTGTGTCCTGTGCTAGTGTGTGTGCCCGCAGTCCACTATCCACCGCGAGATCTCGACGGCGCTGCAGACATGAGAGGCGCGGCGCGGCCGCAGCGGTCGTGTCCCGTGCTAGTGTGTGTGTGTCCTGTGCTAGTGTGTGTGCCCGCAGTCCACTATCCACCGCGAGATCTCGACGGCGCTGCAGACATGAGAGGCGTGGCGCGGCCGCAGTGGTCGTGTCCCGTGCTAGTGTGTGTGTGTCCTGTGCTAGTGTGTGTGCCCGCAGTCCACTATCCACCGCGAGATCTCG
Organism: Apodemia mormo; assembly: GCA_036924255.1. Lineage (NCBI taxonomy): Eukaryota > Metazoa > Arthropoda > Insecta > Lepidoptera > Riodinidae > Apodemia > Apodemia mormo. Next base: position 21,247,019 of record JAUPFN010000024.1, on the reverse strand, counting down.
ACGGCGCTGCAGACATGAGAGGCGCGGCGCGGGCGCAGTGGTCGTGTCCCGTGCTAGTGTGTGTGTGTCCTGTGCTAGTGTGTGTGCCCGCAGTCCACTATCCACCGCGAGATCTCGACGGCGCTGCAGACATGAGAGGCGCGGCGCGGCCGCAGCGGTCGTGTCCCGTGCTAGTGTGTGTGTGTCCTGTGCTAGTGTGTGTGCCCGCAGTCCACTATCCACCGCGAGATCTCGACGGCGCTGCAGACATGAGAGGCGCGGCGCGGCCGCAGCGGTCGTGTCCCGTGCTAGTGTGTGTGTGTCCTGTGCTAGTGTGTGTGCCCGCAGTCCACTATCCACCGCGAGATCTCGACGGCGCTGCAGACATGAGAGGCGCGGCGCGGCCGCAGTGGTCGTGTCCCGTGCTAGTGTGTGTGTGTCCTGTGCTAGTGTGTGTGCCCGCAGTCCACTATCCACCGCGAGATCTCGACGGCGCTGCAGACATGAGAGGCGCGGCGCGGGCGCAGTGGTCGTGTCCCGTGCTAGTGTGTGTGTGTCCTGTGCTAGTGTGTGTGCCCGCAGTCCACTATCCACCGCGAGATCTCGACGGCGCTGCAGACATGAGAGGCGCGGCGCGGCCGCAGTGGTCGTGTCCCGTGCTAGTGTGTGTGTCCTGTGCTAGTGTGTGTGCCCGCAGTCCACTATCCACCGCGAGATCTCGACGGCGCTGCAGACATGAGAGGCGCGGCGCGGCCGCAGCGGTCGTGTCCCGTGCTAGTGTGTGTGTGTCCTGTGCTAGTGTGTGTGCCCGCAGTCCACTATCCACCGCGAGATCTCGACGGCGCTGCAGACATGAGAGGCGTGGCGCGGCCGCAGTGGTCGTGTCCCGTGCTAGTGTGTGTGTGTCCTGTGCTAGTGTGTGTGCCCGCAGTCCACTATCCACCGCGAGATCTCGACGGCGCTGCAGACATGAGAGGCGCGGCGCGGCCGCAGTGGTCGTGTCCCGTGCTAGTGTGTGTGTGTCCTGTGCTAGTGTGTGTGCCCGCAGTCCACTATCCACCGCGAGATCTCGACGGCGCTGCAGACATGAGAGGCGCGGCGCGGCCGCAGCGGTCGTGTCCCGTGCTAGTGTGTGTGTGTCCTGTGCTAGTGTGTGTGCCCGCAGTCCACTATCCACCGCGAGATCTCGACGGCGCTGCAGACATGAGAGGCGCGGCGCGGCCGCAGCGGTCGTGTCCCGTGCTAGTGTGTGTGTGTCCTGTGCTAGTGTGTGTGCCCGCAGTCCACTATCCACCGCGAGATCTCGACGGCGCTGCAGACATGAGAGGCGCGGCGCGGCCGCAGTGGTCGTGTCCCGTGCTAGTGTGTGTGTGTCCTGTGCTAGTGTGTGTGCCCGCAGTCCACTATCCACCGCGAGATCTCGACGGCGCTGCAGACATGAGAGGCGCGGCGCGGCCGCAGCGGTCGTGTCCCGTGCTAGTGTGTGTGTGTCCTGTGCTAGTGTGTGTGCCCGCAGTCCACTATCCACCGCGAGATCTCGACGGCGCTGCAGACATGAGAGGCGCGGCGCGGCCGCAGCGGTCGTGTCCCGTGCTAGTGTGTGTGTGTCCTGTGCTAGTGTGTGTGCCCGCAGTCCACTATCCACCGCGAGATCTCGACGGCGCTGCAGACATGAGAGGCGCGGCGCGGCCGCAGTGGTCGTGTCCCGTGCTAGTGTGTGTGTGTCCTGTGCTAGTGTGTGTGCCCGCAGTCCACTATCCACCGCGAGATCTCGACGGCGCTGCAGACATGAGAGGCGCGGCGCGGCCGCAGCGGTCGTGTCCCGTGCTAGTGTGTGTGTGTCCTGTGCTAGTGTGTGTGCCCGCAGTCCACTATCCACCGCGAGATCTCGACGGCGCTGCAGACATGAGAGGCGCGGCGCGGCCGCAGCGGTCGTGTCCCGTGCTAGTGTGTGTGTGTCCTGTGCTAGTGTGTGTGCCCGCAGTCCACTATCCACCGCGAGATCTCGACGGCGCTGCAGACATGAGAGGCGCGGCGCGGCCGCAGCGGTCGTGTCCCGTGCTAGTGTGTGTGTGTCCTGTGCTAGTGTGTGTGCCCGCAGTCCACTATCCACCGCGAGATCTCGACGGCGCTGCAGACATGAGAGGCGCGGCGCGGCCGCAGCGGTCGTGTCCCGTGCTAGTGTGTGTGTGTCCTGTGCTAGTGTGTGTGCCCGCAGTCCACTATCCACCGCGAGATCTCGACGGCGCTGCAGACATGAGAGGCGCGGCGCGGCCGCAGCGGTCGTGTCCCGTGCTAGTGTGTGTGTGTCCTGTGCTAGTGTGTGTGCCCGCAGTCCACTATCCACCGCGAGATCTCGACGGCGCTGCAGACATGAGAGGCGCGGCGCGGCCGCAGCGGTCGTGTCCCGTGCTAGTGTGTGTGTGTCCTGTGCTAGTGTGTGTGCCCGCAGTCCACTATCCACCGCGAGATCTCGACGGCGCTGCAGACATGAGAGGCGCGGCGCGGCCGCAGCGGTCGTGTCCCGTGCTAGTGTGTGTGTGTCCTGTGCTAGTGTGTGTGCCCGCAGTCCACTATCCACCGCGAGATCTCGACGGCGCTGCAGACATGAGAGGCGCGGCGCGGCCGCAGCGGTCGTGTCCCGTGCTAGTGTGTGTGTGTCCTGTGCTAGTGTGTGTGCCCGCAGTCCACTATCCACCGCGAGATCTCGACGGCGCTGCAGACATGAGAGGCGCGGCGCGGCCGCAGCGGTCGTGTCCCGTGCTAGTGTGTGTGTGTCCTGTGCTAGTGTGTGTGCCCGCAGTCCACTATCCACCGCGAGATCTCGACGGCGCTGCAGACATGAGAGGCGCGGCGCGGCCGCAGCGGTCGTGTCCCGTGCTAGTGTGTGTGTGTCCTGTGCTAGTGTGTGTGCCCGCAGTCCACTATCCACCGCGAGATCTCGACGGCGCTGCAGACATGAGAGGCGCGGCGCGGCCGCAGCGGTCGTGTCCCGTGCTAGTGTGTGTGTGTCCTGTGCTAGTGTGTGTGCCCGCAGTCCACTATCCACCGCGAGATCTCGACGGCGCTGCAGACATGAGAGGCGCGGCGCGGCCGCAGCGGTCGTGTCCCGTGCTAGTGTGTGTGTGTCCTGTGCTAGTGTGTGTGCCCGCAGTCCACTATCCACCGCGAGATCTCGACGGCGCTGCAGACATGAGAGGCGCGGCGCGGCCGCAGCGGTCGTGTCCCGTGCTAGTGTGTGTGTGTCCTGTGCTAGTGTGTGTGCCCGCAGTCCACTATCCACCGCGAGATCTCGACGGCGCTGCAGACATGAGAGGCGCGGCGCGGCCGCAGTGGTCGTGTCCCGTGCTAGTGTGTGTGTGTCCTGTGCTAGTGTGTGTGCCCGCAGTCCACTATCCACCGCGAGATCTCGACGGCGCTGCAGACATGAGACGCTCGGCGGCGGCCGCTGCCGCTGCTGCTGCGGCGCGGCGCGGCGGACCCGGAGCCCGCCTACGTCACGCTCAGCGTCAACAAGTGAACTGTGCTCTCGGTATTTCGGAAGGTGCACGAGTTTTTTTGAACGCCGGGTATGTTTTCCAATACATATGTATTTATTTTCACACTTGGGATGACTAAATATTTTTTAATCGAAGAAAAAATTAGTATTTAAAGCGTAGGGAGTGTCGAAGTGTTTATTTGTTTAAAAATGATATGTTTTCTGAAATGTTTGTATTTGATTACATTGTATAATGTGTAGTTCGCGAAATTGAATTGAAAAATACACGTGTAATTCATGTTACTTTTAGTGAATTTCTCGAGTGTTTCTTTTTTTATCTAATTCTAATCTTTGTTGGTATCAAGTGAAATTCACTAGTTTTGAAACACACTTGTAGTTTATATCGTTATCGATAAAATCACTTGTATTTAAACTATATATTACGTTTATAATTAAATGTTGGAATCTACCAGTAATTCATGTTAAATTTTTATCTATAATTTGTCTGTACTAAACTGTAAATTATAGAATTAACAGTAGTTCTGGAGAAATTCATCAGAACTTCCAAGTTAAAAATACACCAATGCATGATGGTATTTGTAACTGTTTCGCTGTACTATTATTGGTGAAGTTCATTATTTGCTTTACGTTTTAAATGCACCTGTACTTGTAAATATTGTTCTACACTTTCAAAGATATTCATATCACAAATTATTATGGATAAGTGTTGTTTTAATATTATCTACAATACAAGGAGTGTTGTTATTTTTAAGCTAGTCGGTTTCTTATTGATATTTTAAACATTGTTTTATTATTTTACTTTTTTTTAATTTCTTTTGTAAAATACTTTTTCTATTTTAAGCACATTGAATTCCAATTTCACTTATGATCATTTGTTTTCTTTCTTTATAATGTAATAAACCTTCAAATGTGTTATAAGATGAGAGGTTACAAATCTTATTATACTATACCTCTGAAACTATCGTCAATACGAAACCGGATAGTTTAATGTCAAAATTACATGTGTATTTTTATTTGAATTTTCGTTGTGTATTGATTTGTATAACCTTGATATGAATGTAGAAATGTATGTAATATTTATTGAGGCTAATGCACAGCAAACACTGACTTAAGAATACAAAATTGGTTGTGTATAATAATTGATTAACAAAAATTAATTTTGTTCGGAAAATTATAATAATAATTCCATTTTAGGGGTTCGTTGATACATAATTAAAATTATGGCCAAAAAAATTCACATCACAAATAAGTCTTAATTTTTGTAATTTGGTACTTATAGTGAAACTTAATATTTAAACTCGTTCCTTAAAAACTCTCTCAATGTAAATGTTATTGAAATCCAATTAAAATTAAATATAACAAAATTTATATACGAATTCTCTTTATTAGATTTTATATAACACACGAGTATTATAAAATACTAACATATAAATGGACTTCTCAATATTATTTAAAAATAAAATCGATTTGTACAATACTTCTGATTGATAGTGCTGTCACATTTCAAAAAAATCTTAAATAGAGTTTGAAACATTTATAATACATAATTATTAAATTAAACTATGAAGTCTCTTTTTGCAATGGATTTTATATTATTACAATGATTAATGTAATACTAAGTGAAGATACTCCTAAAATCCGTGTCTCATTGCAATTTTATATATAATGTTCCTATTACCGTTTTGTCAAAAAAGGCCGATATTGCAATTGTGTGCGAAATGTTCCTATATTGCAATTTTGGATCAAGCTAAATGTTCCTCCCGCGATTTTGTATTAAAATATATTTCATTGCATTTGCATTTATATAATTTTATATTTTACTCTTGAATTTATCAAGATTGTTGTGACGTCGTTGTATTGTGAACCAACAAGTATTCCATTCATTTGTGACTTATATTGCAATAAATAGTGGAAATTAATACATGATATTGATTTGAGAGTACATTTTTCATGCAGGTTAACTATACAAGGATAAGTAATTTAGTATAACATAGCCGGAGAAGCTTTTATATTAAAACTTTTTGCGTCTGCCTCAGATCAATAAAAAAGTAAAGATAGTATTCTGCGAATAAAGAAATGACGCCAGTTTAAACTAAGCCTTCCCGTGTAGATACACACTCACGCACACACGTACAATGAAACCATGCTTTGCCTTTTCAACTTGTCAATCGAGCAATCTCGGCGCGTCTATCAAATACCAAAAATGTCGAATCGTGTTATGAAAGGGTGTAAAAACCAAACTACAAAAGATAAAAAGCAGGACGGAATCACAATCACATTCAATCTGAAACCCAATATTTTCAATAAATTGAAATAAATACCGGTCGCCGCACACATGTTTATAAAACCGACCCCCCCCCCCCCCCCTTCTTTTATCGCAAAGTTCCATCTTATTTTTTTTATTTGATCTAGGCATCTGCATATTCTATGAGTTACCTATACCCATATGGTTGACGAATTCTCTTTTCCTTCGTGTTATTCAAACAGCTTATAGAAAATGATTAAAATGTAATCGATAATTTGTCTTGTAATAATATGGTACTATTTGTTATATTCATTCGCGATAGAATATATAAATTATCGATATTTTAGTTTTTATTTAATATATCGGTGATTATTTCTTTTATTATACTTTTTTAGTTTTATAAATTTTGTTTAACAATATATTAACAGCAGGAAGAGAGATAACAAGATATTATCAGCAGAGCGAGAGAAAGAGAGAGAGAGACAGAAAGATATCATTGCATGGTTACATGGTTTACTTGCTATAAATGTACATTTACAGTGTTTTTTACGTTTAGAATATTTTTTATATAAAAGTACCACATCTATAAGTAATATAAATCATTATAACTTAGATTACTTCGGTCTTATAAGATTAAGATTTCTTAACCTATTAAACACTAAAACACTTGAGAATAATATGACTGACTAATTTAAAATAAAATATATTTGTATAATTTTAATTGATAATCGGTATTACCAAACATGATATTAAATATATTTAGTCGTTATTATGCAATAAACATCTATTTTTTTAGTAATGGAGTTTCACGCTGTGCTGCATTTATTTTAAATCCTTAAAAGATTCATCACTGTGTCATTTACGCTATAAAATCATTATTATCGGGATGGCTTAGTACTAAAAGACACAAACCGTTTTTAATATTTTTTCAATATATTCCAAGTGAAATCCTGAGTTCATTATTTGTTGTTAAATAAATCTTGGGTTAGTATATACGATATAATTAATTCTTCTGTATTAAAAATTTATGTACGTAATTTTTATTACGCAGTATATAAAATGAAACATAAGTCATAGACATCAATATTTCTATATAAAGTAAGTTATTTTTGTTGCTCATATCTAATAGAGAAGTAACTCTTTAAACACTCTTAATATAATTTAAATATGTTTGATGAAAGGAACAGTAAATTCCCACTAGGTATAATATAATACAATCAATGAAATTGATTGACGAATAGAATGTTAAAATTGATTGATAAATAGAATGTTAAAATTGATTGACGAATAAAATGTTAAAATTCAAAGCAACAAAAATGCATTCAGGGGCTTTTAGAATTATAGTCATCCGTAAAGTTTTTCTCATAAAACATAATTTAAATAATTGTATATTTAAAAATCACACAATTAACAAACATTATCTATTAATTTTAAGACATTTTGAAATACACAAACATAAATATAATTTATACAAATTTTCATTCTTTGATATGAATGTAATTTGGGTTTTATTTAAATAATTATATGCTTATTCAAAAAAAAAAAAAAACGATAGCTACGTCCCAAGAACAAAATCGTATCTGCAAAACCACCAAATTACAATATATTTGTTTGTGGGAGTACATTGTATATAAGATGATGTTCACTTGAGCATTTCCAAAAACAAAAGACCAATAACTATAAAAAATATATTGTCTTTTGGCTTTATGCGTGTTTAATGCGAATTTTATCATAAAACCAATTTCGTCTGATCTCTCCGTACGATTTTGTTCTTGGGACGTGTCGTATTGTTGTAAATGCTGTATTCAATTACACAAGAGGCAGTTTCAGAAGACAAAAGAAAATAGTATGCATTATCTCAATGTGAATTGTCGTTATTATAATGATTCAACAAAGTCAAAAGTACCTAGTTTATTTATTTTATAGAACAATTATACAAGGTTTGACTTAATGTCCTTCCAAAAATGACGTATCATATTAATTTTAAAGCAACGAGATACAATCGTCGCCATTTTAATGACAGTTTCAGGTGGACAAAATATTGCTTGTTTAAAAAAATATTTTTTTCTTTACACTTGTAATTTAGGCTTATTTTATATAAATGTAAACGGTGCAATTGTTTATACTTACATTTATTTAGATCTAAGACGTTAAGTCTTTGACTGTCAAAGACGTTTTAGTCTATGGTAGTCAATATTTCTTCTGTCATCAGAATGTGACAAATAGCTCCGAGATGCAAAATTATTAAAATGGTTTTTCGATTGGGGTAAAATTTTGCTTTATATCATTAAATTTTGCAAAACACGGTAAATTCAACTTGGCCAAAGCTACTGACTCTAATAGTACAACGCGGTCACATTAACTTGGCGCATCTCTGGAATGTAAGGCGGGGCTTCCCTTAGCTGGCCCGGTTAATAAGTGTCAGTATGGCCATGGTCAGCATTTTTGTTACCGATGCGCGGGTAGATAATTTGGTTAGTTTTCTGTTATTGTTATATTGTTTTTGGACATTATTGTTACGTTTTGCGCCAAATGACGTCATCAACGGCATGCGTCAGGTTAATCTGACCGCGATGTATGTTTCTAAATTGACACAGTTTTGACTCGATGGTATTTTTTAATACCTATTAAATGACTAAAGCGTACTCTAAAGCTTTTAATAAAATATTAGAACTTCACAAGACTTTCAGTATGTTTCTTGAAAAAGATAAGATCAAGGTCAAATGTCTATAAGGTCTATTATAATGTGACTATTTCACATAATAGTTTCACATAATCTATTATTATTTCACATAATAGATTGTTATTAAATAATACTTATTTATTGCTAAAACAATAAAAACTAAAATATTGATTTATATGTACCAAGATTTTATAAGTAATTTTGATGAAATTTTTAAATATTATCCACCCGTCTTTGCAGGGACTATTCCGATTGATTCCGTTAATTTTATTATTTTTGATTAAGTTGGTTTAATAATGAAACGCAATAAATGATGACTTAAAAAATGTAACGTCGCCATTTTTTTTAAGAATTTGCTAAGTGTATATATTAAACAATGAGCATGGTTAAATCATGGTTACATGATAAACTTTGATTAAGTTTCTTTAGTGTTATAAGAACATCTGAATTCGCTTTGCTAAAATATTGCATAATTTTCATCCTTAAGCATTTTCGTGTTCAAAGATCTCGAATTAAATCTTTTGAATTGTGACAAATAATATAAAAGAAAATATCAAAAGATTCACTCGTAAAAAATGTGATTCTTATAATTCTTATATTTAAAAAGACTCTATGGATTCGGAAATATTCAATCAATTCGGTAATTACAATAACAAGAAATAAAATTAGATAAAAAATAGAGCCTTTTGAGAGCACAATAAAGCGATATTCTGGTCAAAGCTAACACAGTCGAAAGCTTAAGAGAAAACATAGGAATGATATAATTTATAATTTGTCTGCTTTTTCATACCTAGGTATGTTAGTAACATAAATAGAGGTCAAAAATTGGGCCTTCTGCTATTTTCTTTAAAAAAGAATGATATACTTGGTGCAATATTAAGAGTTCTTCACAGTAGAGCATATCTTGCAATAATATAAAAATGCTAACATAATATTTTATTAAATTGCTCTGATTGATTTACTGTATATACATGAAAATAGTTTATAAGAGTATATGCATACCATATAAATTCATTATGAAAATATATTTTATCATTATCATCAACCTATTTTCGTCCGATGCTGGACATAGGCCTCTGCAAAGGCCTATATAATATAATTTGTTAAAATACAAAATTGTAAAAATTACAAAAAACTGTTACATAGCATCAAATTGGTATAATAATTCAATAGACTATTATTGTTATATATATTTTAAAAATGCACACTTTTTTGCTTATTTAAGATACTGTCAATTATTATTAGTATAAATATTAATGATTTTATGCTTCTTTTTGTTTCTGATGGTCAACTTGGTCATATATTGAAAGTAATGAGATAATGCTCTAGTGTGGATGAGTTTTGTTGGCTATGTGACATTCGTACTAATGCTTGGAAAATAAATTAAATAAAAAAAAAATCTATTAATTTAATGCTTGTACAAATATTTTGTGCGGCGTTGACTGAACTGGTAATGGGACATGGGATAAAATTAGGTCTAGCGTGGACACAGCCTTACTTATTTCGTTAGTCTGTGCTACACTACGATTCAGATAATTTTGCAAATATAATTCAACCATTAACTATGCCGTGGTCACTCGTTCAGACAGCCCTATAGTTAATGTGTATATTATTGTTATAAAGTCTGATACAGTCAGAGCTAGATAAATATTTCAAAGCGTTAGCCCAACTACGTAAGCATAACACTTTTGATTGTAATAATTGTAAAGTACAGTAATTTGTGCAGTCCGTTTAATGACTTTATGGTATCGACGTTTTGTTGTTATAAAGGGTTAGGTATAGGCATGATACATTTCACACATCATTTTATATCTTTCACTTCGTTATATCACTCGTTATAACACAATTCACGTGTCACACCAGTCATATGCATCGAAACTGTCTGTTATATATAGATAACAAGAGCGTGATTTAATTTCACACGGGCGAAGCTACTACTTAAGCTTATAATTCGCAGAATTCCATCTTGAGAAAAATACAAAGCAATAACATTTGAGCGACACCGCTATTTCACTTTACTAATCACATATAAATTGTAATCGTATAAATAACTATATCAAGTCATTATCATTACGACATATAACAGACGGAATAAAATGCACCGACTGCGACAATAATCGTCACTAATAAAATATAACGGTGGTGATTTATCTCGCGTGATATAACATAACGATCGTGATTTTTCACGCGTGATATAATAGTGACAAAAAACAATAACTTTATGACGTGATAGTAAAATAAAAGTAGTTATAACTCCATCCCTATTTTGGTATAATCAGGATATGTAGGTCTGAATATATAACAAAGGAGTTACGTGTGTCTGGTGACTAACATTTGGACGGCAAAACTATCTGAATCATAGAATAAAACTATAATGTGCAATTTTATATCTCAACTAGTCAAGGATAAATCTTTCTCTTTTCAAATATATTAGTTTAAGATTAGTTGAGGCTACCCGGCCTTCATATCTTAAGTATATTTAGATATTATATATAATACCCACCCTTATGAGTATATAAATAAGTATCAAAGTCGTTCGACCATTATGCCATGCCAAATATAATTCCTATGTTAAAAGTAGTTATTTGTAAATTAGGAAAAACTCGCCCAGAGAAATACCGAACTTCCTGTTTTTTGAAAATTTTCGCCCAGCACACGTGGTTAAAGAAATATCTTGGCAAGACTTTGAGAATTGTGGCTAAATATTGGGTAGAATTTTAGATAGATTTTGGGTAAAATATTGGCTAAATTTTAAACAGACTCGTGGCTAGATTTTAAACAGAGCCTTGGGAAATGTTTTGGGTATATTCTGCCTGAAATCTGCCTAGATTTTGGATAGAATCTTAGCAAAATTTTGGATAGAATCTTGGCTAAATCTCGGGCAGATTCTTGGCTAAAGTTTTGGGTGGAATGCTGCCTAATTTTGGATAGAATCTTGGCTAGATGTTTCTTTACATAGTGGCATGGGTTATATTAGTGTAATATATTAATAAATTATATGATTATAAAGGGCCCTTGTATGCCTGATATTCCTTTAAGCAGTTATTGAGAAATATAAATCATGCCAAATTATTTAATGTGTATTCGCTTATACTGATCGTTTTTTTTGCACGACTACATGCACCTCACGGCATTATGTATGTGGATTCCCGCGGAATAATATACTTTTCATAAATAAAAAGTATCATATGTCCTATTGCTGATCATAATCTACATGTGTGCCAAGTTTTATTTTAATCTATCTCATGCTTTGATCAAAATTTTTCATGATCGTGGTCTTAAAAATGTTAATGAATTACGGGCACAAATAAAAGTGTAGTCTTATTTTGTGTAATAATCACAGCTAACGTACGTCACGTCACTAAAATGCCCTATGAGTAGAATGACTTGTAAGTTTAAACGTTAAGGCTATGAATTTAAAGTTGTACTTTTTAAGGGTTTAATATTTTTTACAAGCTCTCGTTGGTAAGGCGGTACAATAGTCGAAACTATACTATAATGTACAAAAATAAGATTGATTATTATGAAGATGCTTTTACGATGTGATATTTAGATATATCCTTATATATTTTCTATCAAGCTATTTTCTTGCGCTAACTTTGTAGGCAACGCTTAATTTTTTAATTTTTCCGGTGGTTGAGTTACAAACAAACAAACTTTCATATTGGTGATATTATAGTGGGATAGTGAGACACAAAACAAACAAATGGATCTCCTAATACAAAAAGAGACATTAAAAATGTTAATGATGCGTTGTCATTCATGTGGCGGGGATAAATGCCACATGCACGTGTACCAGCTCTCTTAACGTGGCAGTGATAACCGTTGATGATATTGTAGCAGGAAAGGGTAAGGCGATAGCACCAAATATTTTTCCGTAGAATTCTACTACATAATAGTCATGATGTACCTAGTAATACGTATGTCCAATTTTTTTTATATCATAAGATAACAAACAAGAAGATGAATCTCCTGATGGAAAGAGTCAACCAACGCCTATAGACACCAAAGATATTATGGGCGCGTTGCTATCTTGTGGCGAGGTATAATGTCACATGCATAAGTTTACCGGCTTCCTTACCCTACAAACCGGAATACGACAGCGACCAGCACTGACGCTATTGCGGCAGGAATAGGTAAGGCTGTGGTACCTGACCCGGGCGAGACAATGCAGAACTCTACCACCTAGTAGTCACGAATGGTAGTGACTCGCATAGCCAATCGGTTGCCTTTTACGACCTGCCTGGCAGAACGGCAGTTGGTCTATTCTTGAAATGAGCCCGGAACCAACACGGGGAAAAAACCAATTGTTTAGTGTTGCGATTAGTAAGGCAAAAAGGCAGATAAAATCTTCAAAAGGGATTCGGCCGAATACATAGATTAAGAAATGCATGGCTTTTTCAGAGGCTGTTCAGAATCCATAGTATTTTCCATTTATGTAGTAAAAAAATAATTTAAAGAATTCGAAATTTCATTTAAATACAGAAAACACAACGCGTGTATATAATTACAATTATGCAAAAATGTCGAGCGCGGCCCGCCCGAGACGGTCCCCCGCGCCCCGCACACTCCGCCCGGCGGCCGATTCACACGACTCGGTGCATCCAATTCCTGAACTTAGTGGGATACTTTTAAATAAATATAGGTATATAATCTTGCAATAATTTTACAATAATAATTAAAAAGCACTTTTAATTCAATATTTAGTTTTTAATTTTAAAATTTCGCCGGACCTTTAAAAGTAACCCTTATTAAAGAATATACCTTTCTGATGATATCTGTCTGATTTGGGGATTGGCAACGTGTTACATTACCTTGCACCTCCGCATACCATTTCGAGGATATCAGTGGGAGGATATTCATTTGCTTCTGATGTTTTAAACATAGATTTTTGTTCAGTACTTTAATAGCGATGTCACTTATTATAGTCGTTCCGAAGTCTAACAATAGGGAAAACTCTTGAATGTAAGTAACTCTTGGACCCTTTAAAGTCAATTGAATATGATATTTGATATTATATTTGTTTCACAATACTTCTCCACTCGACAGCAGTTTGTTTACTGAGTGCTCTTCAAATTTTGCCCTATTGTGTCGGGTTATTAAATTTTATTCTTGTTTTATTTGAATGGAAAGCAAAAAGGAATATATTTAAGATATGATGGACTGACTTGAGTCTAGTGACTAGAATGTTAAATTCAGATTATGGGGTCTGGGGTTAGAATCACAGGTGGGGCATAAAATTATTAGTTTTTTCTTTTATTTATAAAAGCCCATTAGCTCTTGGATCCTAGGTGTTTCCTCAAGTGTCTAGAACAAACATAAATTACGATGCCTTTCTCCTAGCCGTCGTCTAATTACTGCCCTAAGCCGAAGTTCGGTCTCACAAGACAAACTTTTGGGACGGGCCTAAGCCCGGTTCTAAATTTTTAATTGAGCACTTTAACGGCCAAAATATCGGTGTCGTAGTCGCTAAATCGGCTATTTTTAAATCGTTTCAAAAATGAGTAGACTGTATCCGATTCGCTAAACTACTGAGGTGATATTAAGTCACAAGTCTCAAATGTATATAATAGTCGTTAAGTTATGAGGGATATAATAGTTCTCTTCATGTTAGTACGCGCCTACTTTAAAGAATAGATTTTGTCATTTAGCCAGGTAGTTTATAAAAGCTATGATTGGCTATACGTGTCACCTGAGGTACCTTCGTGACTACTAGGTGGTAAAGATCTTCAGTCTTTACCACCTAGTAGTCACGATCAGATCAACAGTCTTATCTATTCCTGCCGCAATAGCGTCAATGCTTATACTGTTCCTGTTTGGAGGGTAAGGTAATTGGTGGTAAACTTATGCATGTGGCGTTAATACTCCGTAACACGGTTAGCAATGCATCATTACCATCTTTATAGTCTATAGGAGATGATTGTATTTTTCCATCAGAAGAACCATCTGCATGTTTGCTATCTCATGATATAAAAACAGATTTAATGACAGGTAATAGTCGTTGTGTTAGGCGAAATATGACGATAGAATGTCACATTTTGCGAATGTGATCAATGACGCTAATCGATATTACGATGATTCCGACCCGGTAGTAGTTTAAAAAAAAATGTTGACGCGTCAAAATAACTTGTAAAAAGTTTTATTCTGATAAAATAGTGAAGCGAGAATTTCATCGATTATCACGTTTGGTCCACACCACTCAATCCGCAAGAGACCGGTGACAGCAAAATGGACTGGAAAAGTTAAAAAAATAATATATATGAAAATTAATAGGGGAGAGGCTTGTAGCAGTGACAGCTATTAGACATTAAGACAATACGCGGACGTTATATAGTCAAGTTATATATTACTATTGTATTATTATTTTTACTATTGGCTTAATATAAATCTTAATTTGGAGGTTTTTTAATTATCCAGTGTTGATTATAGTAAATGAAATAAAAATAATTTGGCATGATTTCCGTGTAACGGTTTAAGCGAATTTTTCTGAAAATAACTAAGACATAATGTAGTTTATAAGTGGTTAAAGATGAAAGTGATTCCTCGATATTCTATCTTTTCTGCATTTCTCTAAGACACTCGAATTTCTGTATTAGATACTAGATAATTGCATTTTCTTTTTCATGTTCTCTATACAAATATTTATTTAGATTGTAATTTCCACTGGAGATATTATTAGAGTATTAGTGATAAAAATGCGCACTGCGGTTTTTCTTATAAAATTTCAATAATTCCATAAGGAAAATATTTTGAATTGTCACCAATACCGTAGTGGGCAATACACACTGATTTGCATAACTAACATTCCTAGTCTTAAGATATACTGATCATCACTCTGTCCGTCTACAAAGATCCCAAGTATGTAGTTATGTTTTATTAAAACCCTGTACTATTTAGATCCCTTAGCAAATTAGTATTATGAATCCACAGATAAAATTATCTCTACTGTACTGTCCATAGATATTGGCAATAATTAAAATGGATAGTTTTTTTAAAATAAAGGCGTAGATGATTTATCTGTGGAAATATATTTGTTAGCAAATTATTTGATCGCTAGCTAAAACCAGCAACAAACATTCATTGGCTCGTTTTATTTGAATCAAATCAGCCTTATTCGTAGGTATAAAAGACTGCAAGGGTTTTTGGAAACATTTCTTGTGTAAAGTTGGTTATGAACTTCTTAAAGATAGCAAGACAAGTTTGCTTGCAGCGTGACATATGACAGTATTTTCTCTATCGTAAGTTGTCGGTGGGGATGTTGGCGATATGGAAGAAATCGAATGTCGTTTGACAGTTTAAGCCAATCTTAGCGTAAATCTTGGATTTCAAAGCGAAATATAGATACAAATTACTAAAATAATTGTAAAACTAAACATATTTAATAGATTGCATTGCAACATAAAGAAATATCCACACTAATATTGTAAAGAGAAACGATTTTATTGTTTGTATGTTGGTAGTAGACACTTGAACTTCCTAATCGATTTTAATTTTTTTTTATCTGTGGCAAGCTTATTCCAGAATAGCATGAGCTACTTTTTTAGCTGACTAAGCCAAAGCAAGTAATGTTTTTTTTTTTTAAATTTTAATTGGAATAGGCGCTTGTCTTTCATCTCACCTGTTGGGAAGTATCGATGAAGACGAAGGTGGTACACGCCCATCCAAAAGCAACTTTCTCGCGCTACTCTTAAAGGTTCCAGAACTGTATTTGTTGGGGAAAATAGCCCCAGGCAGTTCGTTCCAAACCGTGGCGATCCGAACCATAAACTGTTGTAATAGTTAGTATAAACTATACAGACGTTCTGAATGGAGTTTTGGTTATATTAAAACACTAGTGACATTTATTTGTTTTTGATTAATCTTCGTTAATCGATTACAATTTCAGTAAAATAACTCCTATATCTACAATATCTATTTTTCGTATAATTTCGAAGAGTATTGTAATTCGTAGTATGGATTATAATTCAAATAAAATTGAAGAGGTTATGGGACTACACAAGAACTACGTAACCACTGACATTCTTCCTTTGCCTTGTTATAATCTGGACTCACACAATTTATACATTTGCCATCGACGGTAACTAATCTGTTTTCCATTTTTAGACAGTGCTTACTGCTGAGCTATTTTTACAAACCATCGATTGATTTAATTCGTGTACTTTTGTCATTTGAAAATTTAATTAATTTGTCGTGTATGAAATATTGGGTGTGTTCAGGAAAATTTTAATAGCAGAAATCGAAGCTAGTCAGAATTCGGAGCTGAGATTTTATCAAGACACTATAGACACTTCAAAACATTCCAATGTTGCCATTTTACTTTAAACCAAGGCGTCATTGTATAATTATTACTAAACCTCGTTATCTATGTAGCATATAGGTGGCAAATGATTTTAGGGATGGGGTAATTATAATTAAATAAATTTCTTTTCTTTTTTATTTACAAAACAAATTAATAATTACAGTAATATATTATTGACATTGATTTTAATTATGAACTTTTTGCCAGTGACGTCTGTAAAAGTTGAAATATCATTTTCTTGCCTCCATTGGATATTTTCGAGTAGGAGACAAAGCCATACTTCCGTTAATATGGAACATATCCAAGTCATTTACCATGAGTGTCACATACTAAACAAATTATTTATTTATTTTGTAATTTATTTTGTTATGTAAATAAAAAAGAAAACAAATTTATTTAATTATAATTACTCCATCCCTAAAATCAGTTGCCACTAATATGCTACATAGATAACGGGGTTAATTATGACACTTCTATTCGTTTTGACAGTTAAAGAGAAAAAATGAGTCCAGATCATGAAATATTAGGCAAAGCTGGAGCTAGCACACGTATTAATCACTTGAAACAAATACCTACGTTATATCTCAGTCTATGATATCTCGCCATCTCTTTTTAAACAGCAGTGTTAGAAAGAGAGGTTAAGACCTCAGAAGATGACAACAGTATTTAAAGTTTTGTTTCAAATAGGTATTAGAAGTGTTGCCTCCATAAATAATTCAGCTTCATGGTCCAGACCGAAACCGACTGAGCTCAGATAGATGCTCAGAATGAAATGTTTATCTGAGATTGAGAGTTTTGATGAACACACCCATTGTATATTATTTTCTATTCTTTTGTACACGGAACATGTTAGGCGCTACGCTCTTGCGGCCTTGTCTGTTAAATATGCTTAAATAAAAACTAGCCAGTTATATTATAAAATTTTGAATAAGGAGAACTAGTTTGAAAATCTGAGCTTAATTTCAGCTAATAAAATGTTACAATTTATTATTGGTACTGATAAAATGTAAAAAAAGTCTTGTTTAGAACTAACAGTCTAATAAGATAAAAGCTAGCGATCATATAACTTGCCATCGGATATAATGAAATGAAAAATATCATTATAAAAGGCTGAGGACACAATTTTAATATATACAATGTCTTCTTAACAGGGTAACTTTAATTTACTGTTGTGTACGTTTAAATAGTGAAGTTGTTATTCAATTTTGAACACTGATTTAGTATAACAACGTACATTTTCGTAAAAATTGAATTTTCAATTGGAACAAGCATTACTTATGCGCGTATGGAAGCGCTATTTATTAAATGTTTCCGTTGTCTTATGAAGGCCTTGTCCGTTTTCACACTTCGAGGAGTTGCACGAAAGTTATTGCTTCAAATATATTTAAAGAAATTTTATAAGATTTGCACATGCTTATAGATCTATAATTGCGATATGCAAAGAAGTATCAGAGATAGCGCGTATTGTTGCAAATTGTTGAAACTTGTCTTTTCGTGACACAATAGCGTTGGCATCACTTAATTTTGGGGTCGTATTTATGATGTCATAATCTAAATTTAAGCGTTTCTTCTAATTTTTTGCTTGAATTTATTATTTTATTAAGTATCTAAAATTATTTTTTCTAGGCAAATTCATTGTTATTGCTTACAATCAGCGAGCCTTTTGTAAGCCCACTATTAATAGAAATGGGCTCAAGGAAAAATTCTAAAATCTAAGCATCTATTAATTATACTTCTGTAATTATATTATTTGTTGTATGTTTTATAATTTTCGTGAAATTCTATGAAATCGGATTGTGCTATCTTTCGACAACTCCTAAAGTTAAGCGTGTTGAACTGTCGTACGGTTGTTACATAATATTCATATAGATCATACATTTATTTGTTAGAAGAGATGATAGTTCTAGATAAAAATATTTTATAGTGCCACACTATTTATTTGTACATGGAAATCTGTTCACTTTATATATCTATAGAAAAATTAGGCATTGAATGATCTGTTGGTAAATAAGTGATAGGGATAGGTGTAAGTGTTAATTTCAAACGTAAAAAGTGTGTGATTACAAATACAGATAATATTAGATACTGAAACATTAGATGTGGTTCTACATTAAGGTCATCTATCTAAGTCTATAAAACCTGATGAATTTTTAAAAATAAACTATAATAATCTACCGACATCGTTTTGTGGACGAAAATTTTTGGTTAAGTACTTAAAAATAAATTATCGTCTACATAGGTAAGTGCAAAAAAATTTGATTGAAGCCTATAAACATGGCGGATCACTCAATAGCGCGCACACGTTGCATGCATTTTAGATGCAGATTTTACTTACAAATCCACTAGTTCATAACAAAGGTTTAATGTTTTGTTCTGATTTAAAAACAATGTTACACACGTTCAATAGTTGTACGAATCAAACAGTTGTCGCTAAGACGTAGAGTTGATGTCCAGTAAGTAATCCCTGTCATGTTAATGCGAGTCTAATGTGCAATACGACGCAGTTATTTATAATTGAAGCGGTTCAAGCAATCTACAACGCTACCAGAAAAAATAATAAAAAATGGAAAATAATGAAATTGAAAATAAAATCCTGAATCGCGATATCACTATTTATCTTGCACACACTATATACAAGTTTCAACGCTTCTCAAATGGACTTCGGCCCCTAGGCAGTACACCTTGCCTGGTTGGGAAGATCTTCCTTTTCCCCTTCCTTGTCCTTGTGTGACGCCATCAAACTCCACAGTTATGACGTCATCCTAAAAAGAAGTTGGCCCGCTGGTTCCATCACTATGACCCCTTAGCGGTACGGATCAGCGGCGCCACATAATTATTAAATTTGATCGCACCGTTTGGAGTTGTAATGAAAATATGCTGTGTGTCAATTTCATCGATAATAACAAGTCTGGGTTAATTTCGCCAGGTTAAGGCAGTAGACTTACTTCATTTCATGGAGCAGTGGATGTGCTAAAACTGAAAGTCGCTGATTTCAATCTAGTTTTGATCTCTAAGCGATGAATATATTTTAATCAAGATGGTTCTCTTGATTTTATACTCCGTGATATATAGTTTTTAGTTGCAGGAGCATCCTTTTAATTAGCATATACCTGTACTGATTCAAGGATTTCGCTTTCTTCATCAATAATACTAACGGTTTTAAATTGCTATATAATTTCAGTATAGACGCATGATTCCTGCGTGTGAATCCTAATTCGGGCAAATCGTTCTAAGTTTAACAGATTTGCCCAAATCTGAACATCTGCTGGTTTATCGGTAGAGTTTCCAACCAGTCTCACTGTGAAACTTAATAAACTCCTATAGGATTTCGTTGCACCTTTGACTACTTCTACGGGGATTTGGATGTGACGGTTATTATTAATAATATTAATATAACAATAACCTACTTAAACCTTAGCGACTTCGTGTTGTATACCAATATTGTTATTAATAACATCATCAGAAAAATACAAGACCTCAGTATAGAAAAACAATATCGTTTCAGAAAATAAGCTATACATAAATGTTACGTGATGCCAGTTCTAATAGTCGGTCGTATTCTTTGCCCACCGATTTATTTGCCGATTGGAGTGCCAACGTTGTGCCCAACATACTAGGGCTATTGTAACTGGTTTAAATATATGTTGTTTGTATTGTAATTGCATTATATAGTGTAATTATTTATTATTGAGCCGTCTGCTTTGCGTTTGTACCCCTCTCCTCCCTTCTCATACCCTTTAGATAATAGATGTAAAATATATTGATAGATAGAAATGTTAAATAATTGTGGGTAAGTCATAATAAAAATGGGGAGGTATGATACTTTAGCATGTAATTCTTTATTTGTGTTTTATTACAGTATTTGAAACTATTCACTTAACGTAGTTATATATGTGCAGATGCTCATATTTATATGTTAAATAAGTTATTTACTAATTATAAAATCGAAATATATTTAGGTTAGTTTGTTTTAATAATTCTATTGTTGAATATTCAAAAATAATGAAAGTATCTGTCAGTTAGTTTATATGGATCTTTTCTATAATTATTTAAAGCATACGAAAGACGCTAAGCAGTATTATATCTGATACATTATGAAATTTCGGATTTTTTTCATTTGTGGGAATTTTAATTGTCAAAAATTATTTGTATATGAAGATACACAAATCGAAGCTTTATATTACTAATATTTAAAAGTTTGATAAAATTTTATATTATGAGTCTAAAAACATTTGTATAATCTTTCTTTACACAGTTGTATTTTGGAAATTAATTTGCTAATTTAATTTTTAATTTTTGAAGCTGATTACGTTTACGGACGCGTTTAGTCATAGTAATGTCATCGGCTTATGTTTTTGGACCGTTGTAGTTAGGGTGCTTGCATACAAACAGGTTTACTAGTTGCGTTTTGCTGGAGGGGTTCGTTACTGATCAATACAGGTAAATGTTATAATGTGTTGCTTCATTATCGCCCTCCAGCTGTAGAGTTTCGCGTTGTTGCAATGTGTATGATCAACCATTTTTCTTAATCGCAAATTTTCGGGACTCTCAGTTTTATTAACGAGTATATTATTATGTCACTACATAATTCGCGACAGTGCAACACGAACTTTTGGGCAATAATGCGGCTCCGACATCGAGTTTATGATGAAATACGATGAAATTTTCATCAAGGTACAAGTAGCGACAAGTTTGACTTGTTTCCTGAATGAACGCATGCAATTTATGCGAGTAATAGCCGAGCCACACCGTTGGAAACAAGCTTCCAACACGGGTGACCTTGGCCTCACAGGCTTGTGGACTTCTGATAATTTTTGTTGCAAACAAGTGTTTACACTGTTGTAAACCGCCGGTGGATAACCATGTGGAGGGCTTGTTTCCGAAAGTTTGGCTCGGCTCTAAAAATGATACTGATAGATTATGTTTACATATATCTATGATCTGTTAACTACATCCTCCGTTAATAGATTTAAAGGTTAGGACGTCTACAGACATAAACACAATACAACGTTGCGTTGCGTTGCGACGCGGTAAAATATGTAGGAAAGTGTGTAAGAACCCTAGATGCTTCGACTCGATGGACGTTCTTGTACGTGGATCGGACTAAAGTCTGTGCACCACAAGTTTTCTAACTAAGGCCGTGTTCAGCTACATATTTAGCAAAGTTCTCGAATACTAAATGATTGTACATTTGGTTATATCAAATGCAAGGCAGACTGCTATGTGTACGTTATATCTTCCACTAGATATGTAGTCGCTGTGAGCTACCATATGCGTATTAACAATAAATACAATTATAATGAGAATCTTTGTTTTATTATCTACCATTATTAACCCTGTCAACCTATTGAGATTTACTCTTGTTGAATCATGCTTGTGGTTTCGTCCTATCATTGAAGAATGAATTCTTCTGCCGCAATAGCGTCAATGCGTGTTCCGGTTTGGAGGGTAAGATAGCCGGTAACCATATGTGTGCAGCATTGCCATCCCGCTATACGGATAGCAACGCAACATTAACATCTTTGGTGTCTATAGGCGATGGTTTTTCTTTCCATCTACTTCATTGATTCTCTAAAACAATGGACAAGAAATCTGCATAATTTGGCCACTAGGGGCTCTGTCATCGCTTGACCCAAACAATCTGTCAATTACATAGAAAAACATTTGATATTACTTGTTTTACATAAATTATAAAAAATGCCGCGCTCTGTAGTTCCTGGCAGTGGTGAGAATAAAAAGCACCTATTTCCAAAATATCCAAAAATAAGGAGATTATGAGAACGAGCAATAAAAAGAAAAAGCTTCAAAGCTGGTGACAATTAGAAGTCATATGACAAACATTTTGAGGAATTCGATTACATAGATTATAGTTCCAGTAAGCCTGTAAAAAACACATTGGTTTACTATTGCATTAGACACCTTTTACTTTACTTTTTGGTAGGCATTACCTTAATTAAGTCATAACTGACAGACACAAAAATTAATTTATTTTTTATGGATGGGATGGCTAAAGGTGTTACTGATACACATGAAGAATTAAAACAAATCTTTTTAAATGCATTTTACTATAGAATGTAAACATTTTGACATAATAATAGAAAAAGTAACTTTCTATAAGATCAGCTTTTCTGCCTTGCACAGATGCACCTTTTCTTTTTAGATCTTCTTTAAGCTGTTTTATAGACCGCGTTAAATATATTTTTAATAAATTTACTAAAAAAACTTAACAAAAAGACCGCGAAAAAACATTTAAAATTTGACAGCTGCAATGTTTGGGTCAAGCGTTTACAGCGCCATCTATGTTGAGCTTTGCGTATTCTTGTCCATTGTCGGGTAATGACCTGTCCTTTCGAAGAACGAACCCATCATTTTTCCTACACTTTTCGTTTTAGTTGGCAACTCCTTGGAAGGAAACACTGACTGTGTTTTGGTTTCCGGATCATAATAGTAAATCAAGCTTTCGTCACCCGTAAGTATGTAGAACACCTCACCTCCGTTACAATTTTGAGGAATTTCACGGCACCAATCAACATGGCGGAGTTTTAGGGCTTCAGTCAAATTATGAGATCCACCGGGCACATAGCTTCCTGACCGCTACATGTTCATGGAGGATTTTGTGCACTTGATTCATACTGATTCCTAAGCTTGTCTGAATCTGCTGATTTGTCACTCTTCAGTTATCGCCGTAGAAAGCTGTCCTTCACGCAGATAATCGTTCAGATTAGTGCGACCATGTTTAAACTCATTAAACCACTTGTAAACAGTGGAACGAGATGGATTCATCGATTCGATGCAATCGAAGTCTATCATAACTTTCTTGTTGATTTAAATGACATCGAAAGACATGAAAAATCATAGCATCTTGACAAATTTTCTCGCAGTAAATTTATGCTGACGTAACACAGGCAATTTTTTATTTGCCGCAGAATATTAAAACAAATGACAAGTGAATTAAATACACGCTTAATAATATTGTCAAAGAATTCCATTTTCAAAATTTAAACATATTTTTTTATTATATTGTTTACAAATGACCATTCCTAAAAACTTTCAGTTTGCTTTCTTTCAATTATTTTAATCGGCGAAAATTTATCTTTCGATATCCACAAAATAAAAGCAAATATGTATGTATGATATGAAATATGTATGTATGTATGTATGATTTTTTTTATATCATAAGATAGCAAACTAGCAGATGGGTCTCCTGATGGAAAGATATCCATCGTTTATAGACACCAAAGATGTTAATGGTGCGTTGCTATCTTGTGGCCCTAACGCCACATGCATAAGTTTACCGGCTACCTTACCCTTCAAACCGGAACACGACAGCGACCAGCACTGACGCTATTGCGGCAGGAATAGTTAAGGTGGTGGTACCTGACCCGGACGAGACCATTCAGAACTCTACCACCTAGTAGTCACGATGGTAATGACGCGCATAGCCACTCGGTCGCTTTTTACAACCTGCCTGGCAGAACGGCAATTGGTGTACTCTTCAAAGAAAGCCCGGGACCAACACGGGGCTAATGTCTTAATTAGGTTTTCAAACTATGCTTTTGCGGACCGAACAGGTTTTTTGTAATACACTGTATATGTAACTACAGCGGATGGTTTTCCATATCGAAATAAAATTTAATAAACAACAATATATTTTTGCAAAGAATGTTCTACTAGATAGTAAAGTTTTGCAACATTGCATCCGGGTTAGTACCTACGCTCTACCTTTTCCTGCCGCAATAGTGGCAGTTCTTGTCATTGTGTTCCTGTTTATAAGTTTGGATGGTAAGGTAATCAGCATATTATTGGTCTGTTGGTGTAGAAGTCAGTGAAACTATACTACCAAAAATTGACCGCCCCGTTGGTCGAGTGGTTAGCCACCCTGACTACGCAATCAACGGGGCTCGGGTTCGATCCTCGACGGGGACAAGCATTTGTGTGATGAGCATAAATGTTTGTATTTCCGGGTTTGGGTGTTTATTATGTATGTAAAAGTATTTATATATGTATTTCTATGTATTAGTATCGTTGACTAACACCCATAACACAAGCAAATAATTTGCTTACTTTGGGGTTAGATCAGTAAGTGTAATTTGTCCCATTAATATTTATTTATAAAAATTACTTAACCAAGAATTTAATTAAAGATCTGTAGTTGAATCACGCATTTGCCCTCCGAAAATGAAAAACAGGCTCGTGTGGATGCGTGAAACGTGAAGAGCTCCTGTGTCGTGGAATGAGTCAACAATTTGAAAATGGGATATAGAGACGTGTTTTTGAAATCATGTTTACTAGGTGGTAGAGTTCTGCATTGTCTCGCCCGGGTCTGGTACCACCGCCTTACCTATTCCTGCCGCAATAGCGTCAGTGCTTGTCGCTGTCGTGTTCCGGTTTGGAGGGTAAGGTAGCCGGTAAACTTATGCATGTGGCATTAGACCTCGCCACAAGATAGCAACGCACCATTAACATCTTTGGTGTCTATAGGCGATAGTTAACTCTTTCCATCAGGAGACCCATCTGCTTGTTTGCTATCTTATGACATAAAAAAAAAGAATTGTATATGAAAGGTTAACAAAACAGGTATACAATGCTAATGTGGAAAGATGTAGGTACCGGGGAAGACCAAAACTGACTTAGGTACCATAATCAGATTGCTCAAGTATTGTCCAAAGGTACCAAGAGTCTTCGCAACCACCGTGTTTGTATGAAGAGAGTAATGAATGTGGAGGAAGAGAGATAAGTCTGCAAGGATCGTGATGTATGGTTCGGTTCTTTCTGCCTACCCCGTATATACCTAGCGTGAACACATGTTTCTGAAATCATCACAGATTATGAAACCTGAATCTATCAGTATGATCCATAAAGTTAGAAACAATCGTCATTATGGGTCTTTTAAAGGGAAAGTTACCGAAAAAATTCCAAAGACATGGAAACTTTGGCAAAAAATGATGGTCAGTTTTTTATCACAGCGGACACTTACCAACATCGACACTGGAAAATTATAGGTCTGTTACCTCTGTCTTTGGTAAAGTTTTCCAAACAGTGCGAGAGAAGGACCGGACCGGACAGGTTTTTTTGTAATACACTGTATATGTAACTACAGCGAATGGTTTTCCATATCGAAATAAAATTTAATAAATAACAAATTAATATATTTTGGCAAAGAATGTTCTACTAGGTAGTAAAGTTCTCCAACGTTGCGTCCGAGTTAGTACCTACGCTCTACTTATCTTTTGACCAAAAACTGAACTTCGGGGAATTATGCTCCATCACGACGATGCCTCTTTACATAAGTACATGTATGTTCCTCAGAACAAAGGTGTTTATTGAGAATTCTGTTACCAATATTCGAAACTCTACCTCACCACCCACCCAACAGCCTTGAATTAGCTTCCTGTGATTTTTTTTGTTCCCGAAAGTAAAAGAAAAAATAAAAAGCAAGTTTTTGCGAGTGCTGAAAAGATGCTGTGGTTGTCTTTTTGCCAATTTCTGACCTATCGGATCAAAACTGGTTTCCAAAGTTGGTTGAGACCGCAGATTAAAAAACCATTTCTTAGTTTGTCAGTGCAGCTTGTAATTACACACAAAAAAAAAGAGTTGTACTATTAACTGATGAAATAAAATCACTTCAAGGGTTATTTTTAAACCTTGTCATCTCATTCGGTACGATAAAACAGTACAGCATTTTTTAACCATATATCAAGAAATGTATGACATTTTTGACAGTGACAGGAGCGTTTGCTCATATTCACTGCAACACGTTTCCTTCCTAATGGCGTGTCTATTAGTATTCACGTGGTCTGTAGTTGAGACGAATAAAAATTGTTATAGAATTTTCTATTTTATTATTAGACGGAGAGATTTTGATAAAAATAAAATAGATGATAAAAATAATTATCTTCAATAGTTTTTCTTTATCTCAAAATTTATCGAGTGACTCACATATAATATATAAAAAAAAATCGCCATCCCGGTCCGATCCGACCGATCGACCGATCCGATCGCCTGGTGGCCTACTCTTGAAAACAATATAAATCTTAAACTAATATTGATAAAAATAATAAATTTCGAATATCGTCAAAAAACGGTACTCTTGAAATCAATATTGCCCACATTGATTCAGTATAGTAACGACCTAATTATTGGAAATAGATGTCATCGTTAGACGTCAAGCTAATGTTACAAGTGGAAATTTTAAGTACCGTTTTAAACAAAATAACGAATAAAAGCAATAATGAGTAGTTCCAAAAAAAATCGAAATCCGTGTGGCGGTGTTGCCGAAAAAACTAGGTGGTAGGTTTACTAGGTGGTAGAGTTCTGCATTGTCTCGCCCGGGTCTGATACCACCGCCTTACCTATTCCTGCCGAAATAGCGTCAGTGCTTGTCACTGTTGTGTTCCGGTTTGGAGGGTAAGGTAGCCGGTAAACTTATGCATGTGGCATTAGACCTCGCCACAAGATAGGAACGCACCATTAACATCTTTGGTATCTATAGGCGATGGTTAACTCTTTCCATCAGGAGACCCATCTGTTTGTTTGCTATCTTATGACATAAAAAAAAAATCCAATAATTGAATATAGTTGTCCAGAGTACGAAATACTTCAAAATTCATTAAATATTCATTTAAAATTGAAATCGGTTTTCAAGAGTAGCCCTACTGAACCCGCCCATTGCCCTTTAGACTTGTTGACAGGACATTATTTTTTCGGCCAATAAATGTCCAGTCACCCAAATACATAAAATTAATAGCTTTTAATCTATGTCAGTCTGACACGTCTCGTTTACTAAGCGTATCCGGAATTAGGTCAAGAAAATGCTGAAAAGCCTGTCATTGGAAATCCGAGCCATGAAAAGGTGTCATTTAAATAAGAGGCTGCAAACTTTTAATCTAATGAAACAGTCTTTTGTTTTCGATAATAGCAAAGAAATTTTAATAGGGTCTCCATAAAGTTTGTTTGGATTTGGCTGTTTTTAACCGATTTTCCAAAAAGGAGGTTTATATTGTGTGATGTGTGAGCATTTGTGTGATGAGCATAAATGTTTGTATTTCCGAGTTTGGGTGTTTATTAAATATATTCCAGTATTTATATATGTATTTCTATGTATTAGTGTCGTTAACTAACAACCGTAACACAAACAAATTATTTGCTTACTTTGGGGTTAGATCAGTCGATGTAATATGTCCCGTGAATATTTATTTATTTATTTATATTTCTATAAATTATTAAATTAAATATAAGTTTTACCAAGTCTTAACAATACTCTATACTGTTATATAGAATGAAATGACGGTTCAGGAGGTCTCGAGGATGAACAAAAAAAATTGCATTGTGATGAAATTTTACCAATTATTAGCGATGAACAAGGTAGAATATAAAAAAATATTGCATTAAATGAAATTTTACCAAGTGTTGCTGAACAGTGTAAATATAAAAAAATATATTGCATTGAATATAAAGAAAATATAACTTAATCGAGAACTTCCCTTTTTTGGGAAGTCATTTAAAAATATGTTTTATAAGTCAACATTAAATACATACCTTGATTTAAATTCACATCCATTAGTCATGCACTACAATTTATCTTTCTGCTTTCAACAAAATCGTGACGGAAAGATCATTATCTAACGAACTAACGAGCGATAAATTCCAATCGATTTAATATTCATAAAACAGTTCGATGAGTCCTGAAAAATCGATCGTTATATTTGGTTAGCTTAGTTTCAAAGAAATAATGCTCTGTTTGAAATTATAACGAGATGTTTGCCCCGTGTTAGTCTGGGCTTCCTTAAAGAATATACAATCTGTTTTTTTTTTGTTATATAATTGAAAAACACATTTTTGAATTGCCCGACCCGGTAACCCGGAACCTCATGTGGTCAACACACCGAGCCACTAGACCATACCAGACGAGTGTAAATATAATAGGTACCAAAATACTTTACGAAACGAATGAAATGTGTATTTAGATGCCTTTGCCTATGAACGCAACAAGTTAACTCCTAAAGTATCCTGATAAGTTAATCATCATGATTGAAAATCCTAACGTTATAGAAACTTTCATTAAGTTTACAAAGTTTTAGAAATTGTATAGCAAAACCCTTTTTCATAACAAGTTTATTCGATTAACGTATTGCTACTGTCACTGCCTTGTGTTTAATAGCTCAAAATATAATGAACAGAATATGTAAGTGTGGACTGAAAAGTACTCGGCTTAACACAGATCCATTCAATTCTAAAAATCAAATCTACCCACATTATTTAGTTCAATTCAGAGTAGTTAATTGTGTGAAGTTCGAAACAATAATTTGTTGTAATTTTATAAATTTTTAACAAAGCAATCGGACATACTTTCTGCAAATGGAGCAAATCGACCAGCGTGCCGTCATTAAGTACCTCCATCAGAAGGGGCTATCACCGAAAGCCATCCATGATGATATGGTCAGGACATTAGGGAATTCTGCTGTCTTATTCATCTGTCAAAAAATAGATAGCAGAATTCAAGCGTGGCAGAGAGAGTGTGAAAAATGAACCCCGATCTGGAAGGCCTTTGACGTCCACTACTGACGAAAATATTAAAAAAGTACTTGATTTAATTATGGGAGACCGCAGATTAAAAATTAGAGAGATAGCCGAGATTATAGGCATATCTTATGAACGAACTTAAAATATTATAGTCAATGAATTGGGTTTCCACAAAGTGTGTGCGAGGTGAGTTCCGCGACTGCTTTCAGTTGAATAAAAAGGACGCAATTGACTATTTGATGTGACTGTTTAGAGTTATTTGAAGCCGATGCAGATAGTTTTTTGACATCATTTCATTTGACATTGAATCGTTTTGTTACAATGGACAAAACATGGATTCATTTCTGTAGGCTAGAAACAAAACAATAATCAAAACAGTGGAGAAGACCTGGTTCACCACCCCCCAAAAAAGGCTAAAGCGCTTTTGTCGGCAAATAAGGTAATGGCTTCAGTATTCTGGGACTCGAAGGGTGTAATTATGATTGATTATCTTGAAAGGAGTCAGACTATAAACTCTGATTACTACTGTGTCTTACTACGTCGTTTACGAGAAGAAATAAAAGAAAACCGTCCAGGAATGCCCAGAGGAAAAGTCCTGTTTCATCAAGATAACGCCCGTGTTCACACGTCTGTGTAATCAATGGCTGAAATCGACAATTGTGGCTTTGAAATATTACCACATCCGCCTTATTCACCTGATCTGACACCGCCAGACTTCTTTCTGTTCCCTAACCTAAAAAAGCACTTGGGGAGTCAAAGATTTTCGACAAACGATGAAATCAAAACAGCAGTAGACGCATAATTTGACTCTAAGATAGAATCATTTTTTTCAACGGTCTAAATGCTTTGAATGGGAGATGGCAAAAGTGCATCGAACTTGATGGTGATTATGTAGGAAAATAAAAACATAACTGATTTAGTATGTGTTAATGTTCTTGGTTAGGCCGAATATTTTTCAATTCACCCCCGTATTATGTTCGAAGTGTTTATTAGTGTTTTATATTACAAGATAGCAAACATGTGGATTGTTTTCCAAATAACCATCAGGACGACAAGAAATAACTATTGATCAATAATGACCAATGCTGCATTGCTACCCATGTAGTGGGGAGATGTCTTTCCTCCAAACCGGAACATGACAGTAAGAAGCCCTAACGCTATAATGACAAGAATAGAGAAGGTCGTGATACAAAAACTGACAAGTGGTCGCATAGATCTATCATCGAGTCAGTCCTGCAACGTTTCGCCTGGGATAAGTACCACTGTCTTACGTTTTCTAACCACAAAATCCTCAATACTTGCTCTTGCATATTTTGCATGTGGCATTAGACCTCGCCATCAAGATAGCATCGCACCATTAAAATCTTTGGTGTATATAGACGATGATTGACTCTTTCCATCAGGAGAGCCATCTGCTATCTTGTGATATAAAAAAAAGTTTTCCTGTATTGCCATATCATTCTTATGACATAAAAAGAACTTGGTAGATACGATATGTAGGTACGTTCAGCCAATCAAAGAAGCGTTGAAAACAGATCAGAATCAGTTCAGGGAATTCTGCTGAATGTGGCATTTTTATTTATTTATTTGTGTTTAGAGATTACAAAAAAGACTTACAATTCCATTAAACCTTTAGCGGTTTATCGGCAGACACAATGCTTTTTTAAGAATTATTTGTAGTTTTGTAATTTTACACTGCACTTTCTACTACGGTATATTGTAAATATAATCTTATACCTTTCGAAAAAGTGTTTAGAAGTTTCCAGATATAAATATATGTATTTAATTTTAATCTTTGATTTACATACTACATAGTTTAATTACGTATTTTTACAATTTAAATTACAAACTATTTTTTCCTTACATAGCTAACCCGGTTTATGTAAAATATATTTTACATAAAACAAATTTTCGTACACGATACTTCTTTTTAAACCATAGAATATCAGACAAGCCTTCCTGATTGAAGAGAAACTATCGCATTATTAACAAAAATGTGCTTTAATATCCGTGTTATGGGTTAATAATGCCACATGCTTAAGTTGGTCGGCTATTTTACCGTAACACGACAGTGACAAACACTGATCAATCGTTCGCCTTTTACGAACTGCCTGACAGAATAGCCGATGGTCTGTCTATTCTTCAAAAGAGGTGATCCTCAACACGGAAAAGGCTAGTTATAGTTATCTTTAAATTAAATTTTATATTTAAATTAATTCTTGGAAAAACGCGCTACACTATTCTCTAAAGTTTACACAGAATATAGTTAGGTAGTGTATGCTTTTATTAATATGACTTATGAAGTCAACTTTGAATCATTTATAAAGTATCTTCACGCCCGTATCCCTGAAGAGGTAGGTAGAAGAACCAGTGCACCCACGATTAGACGAAAATACTTAGTCCCACAAAGTGATAGGTGACAAGCCTTTACCTAACCAAGCACCTATCCAATCCCGTCCAACATGGTTTTTATCAGAAAATGGGACCTCTTGTGGTCTACACTGACACCAGATCACTAGACCACAGAGAAGATTGAATCATTTATATTACAGTGAAATTCAAACGCGACGGTTATCACTTGGTACTTTATAAATTATTCATTACTCCATATATTAACACGCAGACTCCTTTAGATTACTGTTTTGTTGGGTTTTAGCCTGCGGGGGCCCTCCACGGGCTTAGCTTACGCAGCAAGCCAGGCGCTAGATAGGGTTGAAGATTAATTAGGTAAGGTTAGGTCCCTGCTCTTGTAACCCATACGTAAGCTAGATTAGATAATTCGTTCATACCCCGTATTGGTCCGGGCTGGGCTCCCTTTGAAGAATAGACCATCTGCCTTTCTGCTAGGCAGTTTGTAAAAGGCGAACGATTAGCTATGCGAGTCTCTACTATCGTAGGTACGTGGTAGAGTTCCGCAACGTCTCGCTCGGGTATTTGTGACCATTACTTTGGAACACGATAATGACAAGCATATATTTAAAAATGATGTCCCAATTCGTCATCATCTTAATCTTGTTGTTGAAGAGTACAGCTAGATATAATAAAAGAAAAAATTTGATAAATTTAAATCATCATGGTATTTTCCCCGAGTTGGTTCCGGGCTATTTTGAAGAATAGACCAACTGCCGTTCGTCCAGCATGCCGTTAAAGGCGACCGATTGGCTATGCACGTCGCTAACATCGTGGCTACTAGGTGGTAGAGTTCTGCATTGTCTCGTCCGGGTCTGGTACCACCGCCTTGCTTATTCCTGCCGTAATAGCGTCAGTGCTTGTCATTATCGTGTTCCACTTTGGAGGGTAAAGTCGCCGGTAAACTTTACGCACGTGGCATTAAACCTCGCCACATGAGAGCAACGCACCATTATCATTTTAGTGTTTGTAGGCGATGGTGGATTCTTTCCATAAGGAGACTCATTCGCTTCTTTACTATGTTATGCCAAGTGCCTTGTGCCAAGAACAGCATCGTGTCACAAGCTGTATTTATTATTCTATGTGTATACAAGTATATAGTGCTGTGCCAGACAATTTTAAATCACGACCCATAAAGAAATTCAAAAAAAGTTTTTTGAAGTGGCTAAAGGGCAAAATTTTTATTCCAAAATTTCGTCAACGGTGCTAATTCAATTTAGGTTTTCATAATTGTATATTTTATTTTTAATCATAATTATTTTTTCATTGCATTTCACAATATAGAGACATATATACATATTTTTTTTCAAAATACTAATTAACTAATTTTTACAACTAATATAATTCGACATTGTAATAATATTATTAATGTACTAATATTTTAATTACATTTTTTATATGTTAATTTTACGTAAACAAAATTTAAGTTGAACGCTGTTCCTACGGCAAAATGGGAGGAACTATGTTTATGTAATGTAAGATCACATGTAACCAACCCTATTTTGTGCAATAAATAATTGATTGATTGATTGATTGATTATGATATATTAAAAAAAATGACCAGCATTAACGCTACTGCGGCAGGATTATGTAGGGCTGTGGTATCAAATACCCGGGCGAGACGCTGCCGACAGTAGTGACGCGGCTTATCAATCAGTCGCCTTTTACGAACTGCCTGGCAAAACGGCAGCTGGTCTATTCTTCAAAGGAGCTCGGACCAACACGAGGGAAATACACGTTTGTGTATAAATTTTAAATAAATAAATAAACAGCTGTCCCTTAGCTTTATAAAGTTGAAGTTATTGTTAAAGTTGATCAACTAATTTTTGAGTTTATTCATTACAACCATACAAAAATACAAATCCTTATAATGTTACTAGCCATTTTCTGTGATATAAACCACGTTGGTATATACCTCGGGATAATTGGATAGTTTAGATTTCTCATAGTGAAATAATTGTTAAAGTTGGTCAAGTAATTTTTGAGTTTATTCATTACAACCATACAAAAATACAAATCCTTATAATGTTACTAGCCATTGTCTGTGATATAAACCACGTTGGTATATACCTCGGGATAATTGGATAGTTTAGTTTTCTCATAGTGAAATAATTGTTAAAGTTGGTCAAGTAATTTTTGAGTTTATTCATTACAACCATACAAAAATACAAATCCTTATAATGTTACTAGCCATTGTCTGTGATATAAACCACGTTGGTATATACCTCGGGATAATTGGATAGTTTAGCTTTCTCATGGTGAAATAATTGTTAAAGTTGATCAAGTAATTTTTGAGTTTATTCATTACAACCATACAAAAATACAAATTCTTATAATGTTACTAGCCACTGTCTGTGATATAAACCACGTTTGTATATACCTCGGGATAATTGGATAGTTTAGCTTTCTCATGGTGAAATAATTGTTAAAGTTGATCAAGTAATTTTTGAGTTTATTCATTACAACCGTACAAAAATACAAATCCTTATAATGTTACTAGCCATTGTCTGTGATATAAACCACGTTTGTATATACCTCGGGATAATTGGATAGTTTAGCTTTCTCATGGTGAAATAATTGTTAAAGTTGATCAAGTAATTTTTGAGTTTATTCATTACAAACATACAAAAATACAAATCCTTATAATGTTACTAGCCATTGTCTGTGATATAAACCACGTTGGTATATACCTCGGGATAATTGGATAGTTTAGATTTCTCATAGTAAAATAATTGTTAAAGTTGATCAAGTAATTTTTTAGTTACCATTAACATCTTTGGTGTCTATAGGCGATGGTTGACTCTTTCCATCAGGAGACCCATCTGCTTGTTTGCTATCTTATGATATAAAAAAAAAGTAATTTTTGGGTTTCATTATAAACATAATTTGAAATTCATTATAAACATACAAAAATACAAATCCTTATAATATTCCTAGCCTTTTTTTGCGATATGAGGTATAGGCCCCGCGTACCTATCACCTAACGTTTGCAATTCGCCAGCGATCAACGATGACTTTTAAACGTAACTGAAAACTCATCAATGTCGTCATCAATCAAAAATGTCGCCAATTGCTTGCTGGTCACTAAATGCACCTTTCGTGATATCACCAAAAATATTCAAGCGGCAGCAACTGCCACTGACATACAAGGCTGTTATGTGTCTTGCAATAACTAAACAATTACGATGTTTTCGCATTGCAAGTTACGTGATAACCCCGCGGGTCTGCAGAAAAAATAAATCAAATGTGACCTAATTCACAAAAAATAATGTAGCTTTTTACTGGTGAAACAATTTTTAAAATCAATTAAGTAGTTTCAGTAATAAATTACTACAAAGAAGCTTACAAACTTTACTTCTTTATAATATAATTTACAGTTAATCGCGACTTACTTCACGTGACTTAATATCTTTACTTACTTTTACTCTAGGTTAAAAAAGTAACCTGTATCACTCCTAAATAGTATTTCTAATGGTAATTTTCTTCCTCGGAGTTTTCTAATGGTATAAGAATTTTAAAGATCGATCCAATAGTTTTAAAAAGCAAAAAAAAAACTTAAATATAAACATTTTCTCTTTATAATAATAGTAAACATTATATTATTATTTATTATATAATATTACATATTAATATATGCATTAGCTAACCCGGCAAACGTTGTTTTCCCATACAAATATTTTGGTAGGGTACTTACTTGGGAGGGGGAGGGGAGTTAATTGAGATAAAAACTATTCTATCTTTTAAGCTGGACCAAACAGTAGATATCCCTAAAATTTTATTGAAATCGGTTCAGTAGATTAGGAATCCATAGCGAACAACAGGCGTGTATATTCTCCGCTAAACGGAGTCCGTTTCATCTGTCTCCATCTTTCCAGGGTGTGTCCGTGCCGATAACTGACCACCTCGAGCTCCTAAATATCACCTTAACGCCTACTTTCAACTTTGGTTCGTACATCGAATCTAAAGCCCAAGTTGCCTCAAAAAAGCTTGGTATTCTGGCGAAGGTGAGACAGTACCTGTTTCAGCCCGGGACAGTTGCTCAACCTCTATAAAGCACAAGTCCGTTCGTGTATGGAATACTGCTCTCACCTCCGGGATGGATCCGCCAAATACCAGGTGGATACACTTGAGGCGATAGAGAGGCGTGCCAATGAGGCTCATAAACGCCGATGATCTGGTAGGCAAAAAAATCCAGAGCCTCGCTCATCGACGCAGAGTGGCTAGTTTATCGGTTTTTTATCGGATACACTTTGGAGAGTAGGCTGCGGAATTGCACGACTTAATTCCGCCATCCCCGTTTTTCTATCGATCGTCGAGGCGTACAGATTCTAGGCATCGCCATATGGTGGACGTTCCACGTACCCGGACAAAACGGTTCGCCTCAACCATCTTCATTCGAACCGCAAAGGACTGGAACATGCTTCCTGAGTCTGTATTCCCCGACGAGTACAATCTGGGATTCTTCAGGAGAAGAGTGAACAGGTACCTTCTAGGGAAGCGCGTTCCATCTTCGGTCTCGTCTTAGATTACTATCAGGCGAGATCGAGGTCAAGCGCTTACCTATCGATAAAAATAAATTGAATTATATAGTATACTAGCTGTTGCCAGCGACTTCGTCCGCGCGGACTTCGTTTACTCCGCACAGCACCTGGCCGCTGGGTGATAGCGTGATAATATGTAGCCTATATGTTGACCCGACGTGTTAGTAATATTCATGCAAAATTTGAAGTAAATCCATGCCGTAATTTTTGAGTTTACCCCGGACATACAAACAGACAAACAGATAAAAATTCTAAAAACTATACTTTTGGCTTCGGTATCGATTGTAGATCAAGCCCCAAGTATTCTTTTAAAAAAATATTCAATGTACAGTTTTGACTTTCCTACGATTTTATTATATGTATATAGATTAAGAATTATGAAGTTTTAACAAGCACCGACGATAAAAAGCTATTCATTAATACAAAATATACCTATTTCGCGTGGATGTCTTATAAAACATTTAGCATCGAATTTGTACCCTGGGGAAATAACAAAGGGAGAATGGGGATATTTCGACACGCAACTTGACGTTTAGTTTACAACGCATTATGTGATGAAGGAAGGGGCCCTACATTCGTTGTTTATTTGACTTGTACAATAACTGTCCACATTTATTTACTGACTAGCTGCAGCGTGCAGCCCGTTGCGTTATAAAAGTTATTGGCAAATACCGCGGGACCACTTAATTTTTCCGGGATAAAAAGTAGCCTATGTGCTATTCCAGGTCACCATCTACCTGTGTGCCAAATTTCATTCAAATCCATTCAGTAGTTTTTGCGTGATTAACAAACATCCATCCATACATCCAAACTTTCGCATTTATAATATTAATATAGATATTTTTTTTATGAATCTTTCATTCATTCATGAAGAATCTTTCATTTTGTAAGTAAAAAAAAGTATCTTCACTTCCGTATCCCCCAAGTGGTATGCAAAGGTACGACAAGTGCACCCACGAATAGCCGAGATCCTTGGTCCCACAAATGTGATAGGTGGTAAGCCTATCGCCAACCGGGCACTTTCCAATCCCGGGCAACTTTGTGTTTATCAGAAAACTGAAAAAACATTTGTTAAGTGCCCGACCCGGGAATCGAACCCGGGACCTTATGTGGTAACTTATACCTTATTATTCTATATATATTCTATATTCTATATTCACGGGACAAATTACACTTAGTGATCTAACCCCAAAGTAAGCAAATTATTTGCTTGTGTTATGGGTGTCAGTCAGCGATACTAATACACAGAAATACATACATACATAGAGATAGGCTCGCCCATTGTGCTTATGTTATGTTTATATATTTTTACTCTAATTGTTCTGTGTACAATAAAGTATTAAATAAATAAATACATTAATTAATGCTTAATTTTTTCTTGTATTATGGATTTCCGCAAAGTAACGACTAAATTTATAAAATATCAAGTTTTCGATCTGTTTTTATGTAGTGAGATAGCAAACAAGCGTATGGCTCTTCAGATGGAAAGAGAACCATCGTCTATACATAATCAAAGATGTTAATGGTGTGTGTGGCGGGATAGTAATGTCACATGCTTAATTTTGGCGGCTAGGTACCTTACCCTCCAAACTGGATCACGACAGTGACAAACACAGGTGCTATTGCGGCAGGAAGAGGCAAGAGCAAGAAAAAGAAGAATCTACCAAATAGTAAGATACCAAACATTACGATAGTAGTGACATGTTTAATCAATCGTTCGGATTTTACGTACTGCCTAGGCCTGGCAGAGTGATAGATGGTCAATTCTTCAAAGGAGCCTTAAAGTTTAAATCAACTACTATTCAAAAGTTTTAACTTATTTTAAATAATAACATCTCGTAATTAAAACTGTTGAAAATCTTTATTTATTTAACACACTGTGGAAAATTTCAAAACAATTTTCCACAATATGTAGACGTTTCTAATGTGTTTATTTTTATAACGCTTTAAAAACTATTCAAGGTAAAATGCGGTCATAAATTTCGGCTTCGATAATAGATCATGAAACCAAGAAACTAGTCAAATGTGCTGACTTACAAATTCGAAATGGGCGCGTTTTCATGGGCTGTTTCCTCATCGATTTCTCAGAGCGCATGTCACATTTCGCGCCATTTCCACAGTAGTACCGCGCCGCCATCGATTTCAAATGCACGTTACGCGTTCAGAAATTTTGTTGAAATAAAAAAGGATTTGTTCTGAATTACGTATTGTTATTTAAGACTGAAATCTGAGGCGTTGAAATAATATTCCGTATTTCATATCATACAAAAATCTATTACACTGAGAATATTGTATTTAAGTCACAATAAATCGATCAAAATATGTAAGTATGCTAATATCAATATATTTAAGCTTTTATTACCTCTTAATTTTACGGAGACAATAAACAGATCTATAATTTTTTTATGCTTATATTCTATGGATGAGCCAATATATTTAGTAATTCATTGTACTAAAAAGCCTAAAGCTTTTTATCTAAGGTTTACTTCTTCAATGCAAATAGCAGTTAATAATAAATAATAAAGAAGAAAACAAAAAAAGAAAAGAAATATTTGTGTCTAGCTTCCATTTTTTTTGGCTGAGGCTTGAGGTATTATTGATAAGTACTACGACATTATTTGTCGTTTTTGCATTTTAAATGTTTTTCTAAGGATGCTGTGACGACTTACTTTTTTTTGTTATAATGCATTAAATCTTTACTAGATTTGACGCAAGCATTTATAGATAGATTAATAGTAAACGAAATTCCATTGTAATTTTGCCGTTTCAATATATATGTTAAAAAGGTATACATTTTTCATTCGGATCTCTCTGTGTAGAATGTTGATAGTAATAATTTGAAAAAAAAAAACACATTTTTTAATAATATATCCTTAAATGTGAGAGCTAATATATTATAATATATAACATTTTACTTTGTATGTAATTTCATATCTAATTTATATTTCCTAATTACATTTGGATTTAACATTACATTTGGAATTACATTACATTCCTAATTAAATTACATTGAGGAAGGTTTTAGTATATAAACCTTTCCGATACTTTTATGGGAACAAAAGCTACGCGGGTGAAACCGCGGGCACAGTAGTATATAAGCGGCTGTTGGATATAAAGTGTTACTGAAGATCCATGATTTTATTGACTCAGATTTTTATTACATTGTAGCATAGCAAATTATTAGTAATTCTCTTGATCCAAAGAGAAAATCATCGCTTATAAACACCAAGGATGTCAATAGTGCGTTGTCATCAGTGTGGTGGTTTAAAATAAGCTGCATAAACTATCCGGTTGTCATACTTCCAAACTGGAATACGATAGTGATAAGCATTTACGCTTATGCGACTGGAATAAAGCGTTGGTACCAAAGTCAGCGAAGATGTTATAGAACTCTACCATCTAGTACTAACGATTTTACATTCTTGGCAAATCGTTTGCATTTTACGAAATGCCTGGCAGGAAAGCAGGTCGTCTATTTTTCAGTACGGACCCGGACCAATCTAAGGCCTGTTATAATATTATATAATAAACCTCTTTTATACCTCCTTCCCAAAAGGAGGAGGTTATCAATAGGGTTGTATGCTTTTCTTATATTGTTAACTTAGAACTCCGTCATTTACGCCATCATACTTCTGAACGGAACACAAAACATCATAATTTTTGAACGGCTTGGCCGATTGAAACGTGGTTTATGGCGTTCGATAGGGTTCCGCCAAGCTTAGACTTCCTGAAAATCTGAATCAAATATGCCATGATATTTTGAGAAATGTTAAACCCTTAAAAAACTCAGAAAAACAATGTTTTTTTATAATAACTTCCAAATTAATGTACCGATTGATTACAGAATCTAATTTCTATTCTTTACAAAACTGGGTTCAATGCTGGAAATGGCATTAAAATCGGTATATTTGTTTTGGAGTTATCGTTGACGAAACATTTTGACAATTTTTCTTCTTTCTACAATGTTTTAAAACTTACAAGTCTGCGTCTAAACCGTTTCAAAAGTCAAAATCAAATCATGATTGCAAAAGTGAAAGCTTTTCACAGATTAAAATTATGTTGCTTACAACAAACTACTTCATATTTTAAAATAACTTTCAGACTACATGTTGGTTTAAAAATCAAATAGGCTTTTTTTAGTAAATAGGATCAGAATCGGACGATTTAACTAGGACGATTTAATCACTGACGAAAATTTTTGAAAAAATATTTTTTTACATTACTTCGACATTTTTCAATCTATCGATTGATTACAGCTAAGACATCATTTTAGATCTCAAAAATTGCGTTAAATGCCGTTCGAATGATCAACATTTATTTTGAAAGCTCTCAACCAACATACTGTATTTTTTATCAATCAAACACATCTATCTACTGTATTTTTTTAACAATATTTTTTTTTAAATTTTGACCGCCCCGTCGTCGAGTGGTTAGCAACTCTGACTAAGCAATCGACGGGGCTCGAGTTCGATCCCTGGCAGGGGTTTGTCCCTGGCAGGGATTTGTGTGATGAGCATAAATGTTTGTATTTTCGAGTTTGGATGTTTATTTTGTATGTAAAAGTATTTATATATGTATTTCTATGTATTAGTATCGTTGACTAAAACGCATAACACAAGCAAATAATTTGTTTACTTTGGGGTTAGAGCAGTAAGTGTAATTTGTCCCGTGAAAAAATATTAGATTTTTGAATTTTTAAAAAAATATGATATTTTGAGCTTAAAATATCTCAATTTAGCGGGAAGATTCTAAGATGGCCTGCGGGCTCAACCGGTTTACAAATTTTTTCTTGAAGATCTATGCAATTAATTATTAAATAAATAAAATCATGTGCAAGCTCGAATCACATTTGATCGCTTTTTGTCAATTATTATTTACTAGTTGTTGCCCGCGACTTCGTCCACGCGGACTTCGATTACTCCCCACAGCTCCACCCCCGTAGGTGATAGCGTGATAATATGTAGCCTATATGTTGACCCGACCTATTAGTAATATTCATGCAAAATTTGAAGTAAATCCATGCAGTACTTTTTGAGTTTACTCCGGACATACATACAGACAAACAGACAAAAATTCTAAAAACTTTCTAATATTTTTGGCTTCGATATCGATTGTAGATCACGCCCCAAGTATTCTTTTAAAAATATATTCAATGTACAGTTTTGACTTTCCTATGGTTTTTATTATATGTATAGATTACAATTGACGTATTTGATACTAGCTGTTGCCTGCGACTTCGTTCGCACGGACTTCGTTTACTCTGCACAGCCCCTCGCCCGTAGGTGATAGCGTAATAATATGTAGCCTATATGTTGATCCGACCTGTTAGTAATATTCATGCAAATTTGAAGTAAATCTATGCAGTACTTTTTGAGTTTACTCCGGACATACATACAGACAAACAGACAAAAATTCTAAGAACTTTCTAATATTTTTGGCTTCCATATCGATTGTAGATCACGCCCCAAGTATTCTTTTAAAAAAATATTCAATGTACAGTTTTGACTTTCCCACGATTTTATTATACATATGTATAGATTACAATTGAAGATTGAATTGATTGATTTTTTGTCCTCGGCTAGTGGCGAAACTCAATTTGTTATCGAAAAAAATTGTACTGTTTCACAAAACAATTTTATTATTTTTTTATGGCCATCCGGTTTCCTTTAACGGCATCTCGGGGCTATGATACAATTATAAATTTTACGATTGACGATTACAAACTATTAACTATTTGGAATTTAACAAAATTACTAACGTAAAACGTTATTTTTTATATGTAAAGTCGTAGAAACTAATAACTACATTAATTAATTAAAATATAGTGACGAACGAGCGATGCCCCAAAGTCAAGTTAGGCGTAAGCATTTTTACCAGTGTTTAGCCACGATGGTAGTGACTCGTATAGCCAATTGGTCGCCATTTCTAACCTGCCTGGCAGAACAGAAGTTGGTCTATTCTTCAAAGGAGCCGGGACCAACACGGGGAAATGAAATATGCGACAGAAATGATCTTTTGATGGTGTTGCCTTACAAATTTGAGTTTTTTACAACTGAGAGGGACCGCAGACTTAAATATCTATACATCTATACATATAATAAAATCGTAGGAAAGTCAAAACTGTACATTGAATATTTTTTTAAAAGAATACTTGGGGCGTAATCTACAATGGATATCGAAGCCAAAAATATAGTTTTTAGAATTTTTGTCTGTTTGTCTGTATGTATGTCCGGGGTAAACTCAAAAAGTACTGCATGGATTTGCTTCAAATTTTGCATGAATATTACTAACAGGTCGGGTCAACTATAGGCTACATATTATATAACTATAGTACACAAAGTCCGCGCGAACGAAGTCACAAGCAAAAGCTAG
Source organism: Apodemia mormo (assembly GCA_036924255.1). NCBI lineage: Eukaryota > Metazoa > Arthropoda > Insecta > Lepidoptera > Riodinidae > Apodemia > Apodemia mormo. The sequence continues at coordinate 21,204,470 of JAUPFN010000024.1, read as the reverse complement.
TTTGATATAAATATCAATTCGATACTTTTACGTGTTCCTGAGAAAAAAGCTCTTGACAGACTGAAAAAGAAGTGATCCTATAAGGGTTCCTATTTTCTTAAAATACGGAACCCTACAAAAGAACACGAATCAACACGAGAAATCTCCCAAAACTTAGTGTTGGTTCCGGGCTCCTTTGAAGAATAGACCAACTGCCGTTCTGCCAGGCAGGTCATAACAGGCGACCGATGCTTATCGTTGTCGTGTTCCAGTTTGGAGGGTAGGGTAGCCGGTAAACTTATGCATGTGGCTTTAGACCTCCCCACAAGATAACAACGCACCATTAACACCTTTGGTTTCTATAGGCGATGGTTGACTTTTTCTATCAGGAAACCCATCTGCTTGTTTGCTATCTTATATTATCTAAAAAAAAATTGCGATTTCAACCAAAACCGATAACCTTATTTACTTCCCGATGACCTAGAATTATGAAATTTGGCAAGAAGTAATAACTCACATTACATATCGACGCCCCCCGCGAATATTCCGGTAATAGAAAAACACAAATTGTTCAGGAAAAATAAAATTGTGTTTTTTTTAAATATTTACTTTTCGAATAGTTTTGCATCTCAAAAGAAAGTTAACTTTTTAAGCTGTCTTCATATCGAGTCAAAATACACTTCCTTACAAAAGCGCGATATGTTTTTCGTCAATGGAGAGTATAAATTAGATTAAAACCGTATTGTTCGTTTATATAAAGATAAATAGTATATTCATATCTGTGTGAATATCAAAATTTTCTTTTGATTGTGGAAAAAATTGACAAGGTGAATCATGACCTCTAAATGCTAAAAAACATAACACGAAAAACTCAGTAATAGCTTATTGCCGGAATATTCGCGGGGGGGCGTCGATGTAAGGGAAAAAATTGAGAACATATTTGTTTTTTTTCTAAATGTCAAAATTAAATAAAAAAATATGTTTTCGCAATATAATAATATATATATATATATATATATATATATATATATATATATATATATATATATATATATATATATATATATATATATATATATATATATATATATATTTTTTTTTTTATCAAGAGATAGCAAATAAGCAGATAGCCTTCCTGATGGAAAGAGAAACCACTGCCTATAGATACCAAAGATGTTGATGTTACGTTGCTATCCGTGTGGCGGGATGGCAATGCCACATGCATAAGTTGGCTACCTTACCCTCCAAATCAGAGGACGACAATGACAAATAGGTATGATGCTATTGCGGTAGGAATAGGTAAGGCGGTGGTATTACATATGCGCGGATATTGCGGAACTCTACCACCTAATAGTTACCACGGTAGTGACTTGTATAGCCAATTAGTCACGGATCTGTCTGGCAGAACGGCAGTGGGTCTATTTTTCAAATGGACCGGGGATGTGTCATTAGTCATTATAGTCATATAGTTTTATCATTTTGCTAGCTGTTGCCAGCGACTTCTTCCGCGCGGACTTCGTTTACTCCGCACAGCTCCTCCCCCGTAGGTGATAGCGTGATAATATGTAGCCTATATATTGACCCGACCTATAAGTTATATTCATGTAAAATTTGAAATAAATCCATGCAGTAATTTTTGAGTTTACCCCGGACATACATACAGACAAACAGACAAAAATTCTAAAAACTATATTTTTGGCTTCGATGTCGGTCGTAGATCACGTCCCAAGTATTCTTTAAAAAAATATTCAATGTACAGTTTTGACTTTTCTACGATTTTATTATATGTATAGATTCTATTCATTCAATTCACAGTTCAAAGATGAAGTCGACCTATAAAACATCCCTAATTGTTATAAAGCTTGCTTCCTCATATGTTAGGCATAAAAAGTGAAGTCCATACACAAGTTTGTCTTCTGTAGTCTTCAGTATTCTGTGGCTTTTATTAAAACCTTACCTACTAATTTTGTGTTATAAATTATTTAAATAAGTACTTAAAGTTGGCCCAATAATTAACGTCCATCATTATTATTACCTTTACTTGTTTAATATAGCTATTGGCGTAATTATGTGACAAACTAGCTTTTACCCGCGGCTTCATTTGCATTTAAGATTTTTTTTATTAAAAGTATCCTATGTTACTTCTAATATCTCCAAGAATATGTGTACAAAGTTTCATGATGATCTGTTAAGTAATTTTCGCGGGAAAGCGTTACGACTTAGGGGCCTTCAAGAAAAGAGCGTACTCATTCCTTAAAGGCCAGCAATGCACCTGCAGTACCACTGGTGATGCAGCTGTTCATGCGGCGGTGATCACTTATCATCAGGTGAGCTTTTTGCACGTTTGCCCCCTATTCCATAGAAAAAAAATACAAACAAGCTTACATTCGCATTTATATTATTAAAGTAGGGATTTAGATGATACCGTTCATCATTATCTATACATATAATAAAATCGTAGGAAAGTTAAAACTGTACATTGAATATTTTTTTAAAAGAATACTTGGGGCGTGATCTACAATCGATATCGAAGCCAAAAATATAGTTTTTAGAATTTTTGTCTGTTTGTCTGTTTGTCTGTTTATCTGTTTGTCTGTTTTTCTGTTTGTCTGTTTGTCTGTTTGTCTATATGTATGTCCTGGGTAAACTCAAAAAGTACTGCATGGATTTACTTCAAATTTTGCATGAATATTACTAACAGGTCGGGTCAACATATAGGCTACATATTATCACGCTATCACCTAGCGGGGAGGTGCTGTGCGGAGTAAACGAGGTCCGCGCAGACGAAGTTGCTTGCAACAGCTAGTATGTCTATAAATTATAACAATTTTACTGCATTAATACATTCGTTCATACTAACCGCTCATGTTTAAAATTATTCCAGTATAGGCACATACATATTGCTTTTATTCTAAAACTAGACTGTAGTAATCGCAATTATACGCTTAGAAATAGTCGCAAAGCTCTCGCAATGCAACCCTACATGCTGCGTTATCTAAAATGTATTGGCGTGATTCTGCAAAATGTACTTTGCGATTATTTATTAATGTGTAATGGTCGTCATAGTGGTCGTTTAGTCGCAAAATTGTTGAAACAAAACATATTTACGTGATCATTTTACTTCCTTAGTATCATTTTATAATGAGGTAGAACTAAGAATTAAAAAAAAAAGATAAAGAATAAGATAGTATATATATATATATATATATATATATATATATATATATATATATATATATATATATATATATATATATATACTATCTACGTTCTGCCAGGCAAGTCGTAAAAGGCGACCGATTGGCTATGCAAGTCACTACCATCGTGACTACTAGGTGGTAGAGTTCTGCATTGTCTCGCGCGGGCCTGGTACCACCGCCTACCTATTCTTGCCGCAATACCGTCAGTGCTTGTCACTGTCGTGTTTCGGTTTGGAGGGTAAGATAGCCGGTAAACTTATGCATGTGGCATTAGAACTCGTCACAGGATAGGAACGCACCATTAACATCTTTGGTGTCTATAGGCGATTGCTGACTCTTACCATCAGGAGACCTATCTGCTTGTTTGGAGCGGAGGTCTAAGCATAACTGTTCAGTAGGCATGGAAATTATTGTTAAATTAGATTAACTGTTATCATTTTTTAACTGTTAGACATTAAATTAACTGTTATAGATATCAAGTTATTGGTAATTTTAGTGATGTATAAAAATTACTTTTAACAGTATCTTCTAATATAAATAATAGTTGTTAAATGTTAAAAAAAATTAGTACGAAATTTAATATGTTAACTGTTAAATGATCCATGCCTACTGTTCAGTAGCATTACAGCAAGCTTAAACGTCAAAATAACAGGTAAATCGTGATCTTCTAAATCTTTGCAAATATGCAAGTAAATACCAGTAACATAGTGACAGAAAACTGTATTTGCTTTTGTGTATTGACGTAATTCACAACAGCTGCTAGACTTCACTGTTTACTGTTGTACCGTTAGAAATAAACGCAGAATGTCGCAATAAATCGCTCGTACGTGCAAGCTTTGTTCTCCTAATATTTTAAGTATATTAGTGTTATTTTACAGCTACTAGACCACTTGACTTTACAGTATATGAATGTAAGTTTTTTATGTCACAAGACTTTTTTTTATTCTTTTTTTTATTAGGGACTTAGGTCGCTATGGCGATTATGTCAGTCCCATCGGATTAAGCAAATCTTAGGTTAAAGAGATGGTGGGAGGCAGCGTGGTTCTAGGCTTCTTTTAACGAACTTATACACATCAAGTGCTGACTCCGATGTCGGTCTACTGAGAATGCTTTGTATAGAACCTACGTCAAAAATATTAATTTGTCTTCTTGAAATTAATGCATCACGCTCTCTCTTGTTCTTGGCACATTCCATTAAAAGGTGATGTATGTCCTCTACTTTGCCACAAATATCACAATTAGGTGAATTATTCTTCTTCATTAGGTAAGAGAAACTGTTTAATGGAATGTGCCCAGACCTTATCCTAAAAGCTAATACAATTATTTGACGGCCAAAATTACATTGATGTCACAAGATTGCAAACAAGTAAATAGTTCTTCTGATAACCATCGCGCATAAAAGCTGAAGATGAAATCAGAAATAAGAAGAACTTTATTCAATAAAACTTTTTACAAATTATTTTGACACGTCAACATTTTTTATGTTAATTGCGCTTTGTTATCCATATGGCTTATTATTATATAACCCATCAAATAAGAACACTATTGTAATAACGTCAGTGTTCATGGGCGTAACCAGGTTCTGGGTCCGAGGGAGGGGGGGGGGGAGTAACCGTAACATTTTAAGACTATATTTTTATTTTATTATATTTTTATCTTAATTTTTTTTATCTAACCCCAAAGTAAGCAAATTATTTGCTTGTGTTATATGGGCGTTAGTCAACGATACTAATATATAGAAATACATATATAAATACTTTTATATACATAATAAACACCCAAACCCGGAAATACAAACATTTATGCTCATCACACAAATGCTTGTCCCCGTCGGGGATCGGACCCGAGCCCCGTTGATTGTGTAGTCAGGGTCGTTAACCACTCGACCAACGGGGCGGTCAAAAGTTAGTAGAGAGATAAACAAATTCCAGGGGGGGGCAGCTGCCCTCCCCAGCCCCCCCCCCCCCCCCTCCCTCGGTACGCCCATGTCAGTGTTTGTCACGTTAATTGATTGACAGAGCCGGACAAGGCATTGCAGAACTCTTCCATCTCGTAGTCACGGTGATGGTAAGAGCTTTGACCCCATCGGTCGAACCTGTATCAAATCGCAGGTTCAAAACCTTAAAACTCTGTGCCTAAAATTAAAACTACCTATGTAAACTAGATTAAGAAACGATGTAAATTAGATTTAATTTTTATGGGCAATACACTCCCCCGAGGAGCGGCGTAACTCCCCGGGGAAAACAAAAAAAAACCATCGGTCGAGTAGCTAGCGAACCTAATCTCGAATCGATAGAGCGCGCGTTCGATTCCCGACAGGGATAAACATTTGTGTGATGATCATAGATGCTTGTATTTCTGGGTGTTTAATATGTATGTTACTGTACATAAATACGTATTTCTATGTATTAAAATCGTTGATTAGTATCCATAACACAAGCAAATTACATCGGGGTTAAATCAATTCGTGTAATTTGTCTACCGATATTAGCACTTTTTTTATTTAACCATTTCTTGCACACGAATAAAAAAGTTAGTACAAAAGGCAAGCTTATTTCTAAATAAATTTCTTCCAGCAAACCCATATTAAGAGAAAAAATAAAATAATGTAGAAAAAACACGTGTAAAAAAACAAAAGAACATAAACAAAAGGAAGTTAACTACTAAAGTAATACAACATATAACTACTTACTAAATTACAAACAAAACAAACCATGCAATGACTAGATAGGTAGTGCTGTTTTAGGCGTTTTTTAAAGACATCCAGTGATTCGCTTATTCTGATGGAATGAGGCAAAGAATTCCAAAGCCTAATGGTACGGATGGTAAAGGAAGAGGAGAAATAGGTTCTCTTATACACAGGAACTCGCAAGAGATTTCCTAAACACTGACGACAACGATGGAAGTTTCAGAGGATGAAGAAATTCAAATTACTCGTAGATAGAAAGAAAAAGAAGAATGAATAAAATGTTATACAAAAATGACAATAAACGTAAATTCTTGCGCAGGTGAATAGGAAATCAAGTTGGCTCCTAAAGCTGGAAATATGGTCTTTACGTAAACCACATATATATCTGATGCATAGTATTGGAGAATTTTTTAACGATTAAGAAGTTCCTATGTAGCATCAGAATAGCGTCAATCTGCATAATCTAAAATGGGAAAAATTAACTTTTGGACCAAAGATCTTTTTGTTTTGAAAGGAAGAAAATTTTGACGAAGTTCTAAAAAATGGTAAGATTGATAAACTTTATTGTAAATATGATTCATATTAGATTCACGAAAAATCAGAACTAAAAACCAAACCCAAATTTCTTCCAGTAGTACTAAGGTTAATAGAATTGTTATATTTAAGCTGTGGAACTCTAGAATTATCTAAAGCATTATGTTAAAACGACTTCTTATTAAAAGTGCTTATGATTTACTATTATTTTACAAACGGAATACCAGAAAGCCAGATGCAGAAGGGACCTATTTAATATAGGTAGTCTCGGAGGAAATAATACAATCGCAAAGTTGTCGCAATAAGACGTCCGTGCGATCAGAACTTAGTTGCTTATTACTTAGTATGTTGGCGTTCAGCCAGCGATGTTTACAAACAAGCCGTGGCGTTGATTCTCATTTCTGAATTGATAAAGGCGAGTATACACCAGTGGTGCAAACACTTAATCAAGCACCTCGGGGCTCAGATGCGATTGGCGCCTTATTTAAACTAAACTTAATAAACGCTCTGGTACCACTGCCATTTTCCTGTCACAAGAGCATTAGTGACTGGCGGCGCGCGGTCATCGTGCCCTTGTATAAAGGCAAGGGCTCACGTATAGACTGCAACAGCTACAGGGCCATCAGTTTGATCAGCTTAGCATCGAAGGTGTATGGTAAGATCATTAAAAGGAGAATGCAAGGGAAGTCCGAGGGAATGTTGTGAAAGGCACAAGGGGGTTTCAGATCTGGAAGAGGATGTATGGATCAAGTTTTCTCACTCCACAACATCGTAGAGAAGCATCTGGCTGTCGACCAGAAGGTTTTCTGTGGTTTTGTGGATTTGGAGAAAGCATTTGATAGAGTTGTGCGAAAGAAACTTTGGGACATTTTACCCAGTTATGGGATAGATGGGCGTCTGCTGCGTGCTTTGCAATCCATGTACTGGGATTGCAAAGCATGTGTGCGCGTGGACGGCAACATATCGCCCTGGTTCGATGTCAATATCGGCGTCAAGCAGGGATGTGTGTTGTCAGCTCGTCTGTTTATTCTATATCTGGATAAGTGTCTTCAAAGATTGAGGTCATTGAATGTGGGAATGCGCATGAGTGATCTAGTGGTGAACTGCCTGCTTTATGCAGATGACGCTGTACTTTTAGGCTCAACTCCATCTGAGCTGCAAACACTGGTCACAGTTATGAATGAGGATTGTAAGAGTATGGGCTTATATTTGAATGCGAAGAAAACTAAAGTTTTGGTATTTGAAAGAGAAGCAACCAGAACGGATGTAAGAGTTGTGGTCGATGATGTAGTGCTGGAACAAGTGGATGAGTTTGTATATCTTGGATGTGCTTTTAGCGGGGATGGAAGGTACACCGCTGATGTTGAAAGAAGAGTGTCTGCAGGGAACAGAGTGAATGGAGCGTTAGGGAGATTACTTAATAGCACAATTTTAAGTCTGGGTGCCCATCTAGCCCTGCATAATCATGTGCTTATCCCAACGCTATTGTATGGAAGTGAGAGTTGGGTATGTCAGAAAGGGCATGAAAGTAGAATCAACGCGGTAGAGATGAGGTCGCTAAGAAAAATATGTGGTGTGACACTCGCGGACCGGGTTCGTAATGTCGAAGTGAGAGGTTAGGTTTGAAAGAAAGTGTCGGTGTAAAGGTGAGAAAGGGCATGCTCCGTTGGTTCGGACATGTAGAAAGAATGGTAGATGAAAGGTTAACAAAACAGATATACAATGCGAATGTGGAAGGATGTAGGTACCGGGGAAGATCAAGACTGACATACCACGATCAGATTGATCGAGTACTGTACGGAGGTGGTGTCAAGAGTCTTCGCAACCGGCGTGTGTGTATTAAGAGAATGATGAATGTGGAGGAAGCGAGACAAGCCTGCAAGGATCGTGATGTATGAAACTCGGTTCTCTCTGCCTACCCCGTAAGGGATCTGGCGTGAAGACATGTATGTATGTGTATGTAAGAGCATTAGTGATTTTCACGGTCGTGTTTAGTTTAGAGGGAGAGTTTTTTTTATATCTGCAGGTATACGAGCAAGTGGGCCTGATGGGAAGCAGTCACCACTGCCTTTGGCATTTGCAACACAAAAAAGTTAGTTACCAATGCGATGCCGGCTTTTAAGATTTTTTTTGATCCTCCTCTTAAAAATCCTATAGTGTCAAAGCAACTCGGATAAACCGTGTGAAGTAAGCTATTACAGAGTTTGACTGTCCGTATAAAGACGGTACGAGCAAATCGAACAGTGGCAGATGACCAGTCATCAATGTGGGTGGAATCTCTCACTATGGTGTGTAGTGCGATGGCGGAACGTAGATGCCGGCACTGAACCAAATAGCTCATCAGAACACTTCCTGTTAAACAGTCGATACACACAAAGATCCGATATCTCCCCGGAGACTGAGTTGTTCAAGACCGCTTGTAAAAGTAGCCTTGTTGAAAAGGCGTACCGTGGTGAATTTTATCAAATCGGACGGTTTGCTACTAAGGTGCTCTGGTCCAAAGGTGCCAACAATACTCCATGTGTGGCCGAACTTGTGCTTTATAAAGCATTAGTATATGGTCAGACGTAAAGCATCATCTAACACGATTTAATATCCAAAGTTTCTTAAAAGCTAACTTAACTTTACCCTTCAAATGATTATGGAACTGTACGTCGCTTGCTATTTCAACATCTAAAATATTAATTCTATTAATATTTTAGATGTCGAAATTATGATTTTAGATGTCGAAACTATTCTGGGGGTTAAACGAAATCCGATTTTGCTCGTCCCACTTTGAGACTTGCTCTAGAGACGTCTTAATTTCAGACACAAGCCATTTCTGACCCTCATCTACTCAGCCTGCGAAAGATTCACACGGCCTGTACAGATACAGCATCACTAGTACTGACGTCTGCATAGCAATAAAAGCTGTAATTTGGCAGCATAACATTGATATGCGGAAGAAACAGAGTAGGTGATGGCGCAGAAGTAGATGGTAAACTTATGCACTAGCTATATTTGGTGTATATAGACGATGGTTGCCTCTTATCATTACGAAAGCTATCTGTTTGCTTGCTGTCTTATTATATAAAAAAAATCATGTGATTTTTTAATCCCCTGCAACTAATTTTTATAATAATATTTATTTTCCCTATTGATTCGGAACCCTTTTGAAATATAAATCTAGTGCAAAGACTTTTATTTACTTACGCATTAGCCAAGGCATGCGCCATGTCACTTGTGTTGGAACACTACTAAAGTACAGTCCATGGACTGCACCTACGTCTGAGCTCGTAGAATGAAACGCATAAGCGCCATGAAATTCATGTCGGTTACGATATTTCGGTCACGAATATATTTGGCACTCTATCACTGCAGCGCTGCTTAATTTTGACTTTTGTTCGATGATTAATTATTACTAGCGATAGCCTGTGGCCGAAAGGCTTGACAATAAGACCTCTTTTAGGTTTGGCAACTGACTTTAACCGTAAAGAAAATATTATAGTATACGTGGTGCATAATATCATGTATGTCAACTTAATGTAGTGCGTAATGTTTATTTACATTAATTTAGTGTATTTCTAATGTATTTTATTTACAAATGTTAGGTTTCTGCAGTCGTTCACAATATGAATTTTATCTGTGCCAAAGAACACAGGCGATTTTGGTTTTGTACATCCCTTGTGTATCTTTCGGAGTGACGAATATTGATAAACTAGAATAATTTTCTACGTTTTTAAAATAAAATAAAATATATCGCTAGGAACAATCACATAAAAAATATTGAGTCTTTAATTTGATTAGCTTCTGTCATCATATTTAAAGGTTTACATTGTATAAAACTTTAATTTTATTACATTTGCATTAAAACAACATTAATTACATACACATACAAATAAAAATTCTCCCTGTTTTGTACTAAATAATATTTTAAAGCTAATTTCTTTTTGTTATTTTAAGTATCTTAAAAGTATCTTAGCAAAATCTTAGCTCAGAATTTTGTCAATCTAACTTAGATTTCTGAGATTAGGAGTTGACTTAAAGACACCCAATGACAAGATAAATACCTCAACACAGAATACTAAGGAGAGAATTAAATGTTTACGTTGTTAACTTTATATAAATTCCAACTTTATTTAGCTACTATTTCCCAAGTTTAACAATTATTTGTTAAATGCATATAAATTAAGGAGTTGCTATAGAATCTTATGGAATATATTAAAATTTAAGGTAATAATTAAAAAAAAAAACGATGTTCTTTCGTACTCCACCGTTCGCGCAATTGTCTTAATAATATATAGATTTCAACGCTGTAGCGCGTATTAAATATGGAACACGACTTCTCTAGTGCCTAGTACATTAACTTTCTGATCTACTGTCTGAGAAAGCTACATTTATCACAAAAATCGTAAGTAGGTACTTACTCCAATGCCAGCTTGCGGGCAACTGTACGTGTCAGCTAGTACATCTGTATGTCCAGTTATAACTCATGAATGGTTGAGCAAACAAAAAATCTGTAAAACGGTTGACCCTGCAGGCCATGTCTGAGACTTCTCACTAAATTGAAATATTTTATGTTCAAAGGAGCAAAAACTACACCTATGCAATGATTTTTTCAAAGTGTTCAAAAATCTAAAGTTTGATAAAATATGTAAAGTTTTTTTTTCATTACTTCTACATTTTTTCAACTTATCGATTGCATAGCTTAGACACATATCAAACATATATTATATTTCAAAAATTGCATTCAATGTTATTTGAAAGATCAAAATTAATCATCGTTTCCGAAAAATAGGTACCACATTTTAAAAGTAAAAATACTATCATTTTTACAAAACCTTAATTTTTGAACTCTGAAAAAATCTGTGTTTAGGTATAGTTTTTGTTTCTTTAAGCTTAAAATACCTGAATTCAGCAAGGAGTTTCAGGGATGGCCTGCAGGGTCAACCGATTTACACGTATTTTGCCTATCCTGAGCCAGGAATAAAGTATAAAGGGGAATGGGATACATTAGTGCAACATGGGAGGTAGATTTCATTTACATTATCTACCTAATACTGATATGATCTATGATGGGGCAATGGTGACCATACCTAATTAGTGAGACTTTCGACAATATTTTAATTACTGTTTTCTTGCTTATTTATCACTTTATTTTTTATATTTTCTATTCGCCATATATAAGAGTAAATTTCCATAGGTTTGATTCTCTCTTCGTCTAGAAGTATCTGTAAAATTATCTGTAATAAATATTTTGGTGGGATAGAGGTTTATAAGGGATGGGATCATCATAAAATAGATAGTTTTTGATGACAAATAAAAAAAAATACCAAAAACAAAAAATCTGGATAACGAAACCCTAATGACATAGCAGTTTAAATCACATTACCTTTAAAATGTACAAAAAAAAATCATAAAAAGTTTCAGAGCCTCAGAGGAGTGATAACTGATACCACAAACATTGTGACATACGATTTTTATACAGATAGATGACATTAAATAAATGATACCTATAGTGTATATATTTGTCAAAGACATAGGCATCTGTGTTCTTCGCCATAAAAAAATAATTCTCAGTAATTCCTGTTTTCCGAGATGTATCCTTGAAATTTACTGATCATTTACATATATATGGCATCAAATTGTCTGAGAAAGTGAAATATGAACAATTTATAGGAAGTTTAGCGTCCTTGTTAAGAAGGAACATTATATTACACCAGGATAACTTCTTAACTTTTTATGGCCTAACGTTTGGGGACAATTGCTCTCAATTTTGAACTGTTACTGTAATGTGTTAATACTTACTGGCTGCCTTGGAGTTTATTGATCGGCGTATCATAAAACTCATTGGAAATTATCACCTTTAAAAGGGCAAGTATGTTGAGTTTTTTAAGGTGTAACATGTACATGTCCACTTGTCGAAACACACACCGTAACACTTGTAACATGACAACGGACCAGACTGCGCGGCATCGTTACAGGACGTGTTACGCTAAACGTAGACGAACTAGGGTGTGCTGACACGATCAAAATCCATGTATGATAACATTTTACTAGTGTAGACTCCACTCCATGCCTAAATAATTATTCGTCGCCAAACAAAACTTATATAAACAACAACGAATACAACGATGTTTAAAATTATGCGTGCGTGCATAAATGAGCAAACAGCGAGGGGGCGAGGTGCGGGTGGGGGACGTACCACGACGTAATCAATTCCTACCGCGTGTCTCTATCTGTGTCATCGTGTGTACCTCAATAAGTGTCATAAATGTAAGTGTTGACCTCTCCACGCGGACAATAACGAAAATGATTTGAAAAAACTGACTCGTTGATCGGCTCGTAACACGTAACTTAGATGCGTAACAGTGTACAGACCAGCGTGCACACTGGGCCCCGCTAGTAGATCGTAACTCCATACATTGTCTGCCGTTTATTCTCTGTTCAGCAGTTTCTTTCAGTGTTTATAATAAATTGAATCATACTGCAGCTCGTGACAATTGTTCGCATAACAAAATACGTCCACATTAATTGGTACTGACACGTGTGCCTGATACGGCCACGGGATAAAGTTCAGTAAATTGTTACAAGTGTGGACGCACCTTTACACCGGATCTTTGTGTGTGGCTACGTTCCGATCCGGTAGTAGTTCTGAAGATGTCGACTCGTCAAAGTACATGTAAAGGTTTAATTATGCTTGTACATTATATATTTTGCAGTTAAAAACTATGGAGCTCAGATAAAGCTTGTCCAATCTGTTGGTCGAGGCGTCACACGAGTAGCAGCGCACTATTAACATTGTTGGTGTCTATAGGCAATAGCTGTTTCTTTCCATCGGGAGAGCCATCTGCTTGGTTATTATCTTATGATATAAATAAGCAAAAATACTGTTCATTATTATTTATATAATATCATCTGCCACCCGGCACAAAGTAACTGCAAAAACAGTTTTTATAAGTTAATTGTATTTAGCTTAACCTATAACTTTCATGCAAGAGTAAGCAATTAATTGAAAAAGTTTAATTCTAATCAGACGACATGACAGTGTTTTTAATACGAACAAACAACTACTGACTTGTTTATACAAGATAATTTATCACTTGGTAAAGTTGATTATGTCAGATAAAACATGAAACTAGAACCAATGGTAATAAGGTGCCAAATTGTGCCAATGCGGTTGAGATGAGTTGATCCCGATTCGTCATTATCCTAATTCGTCATTATATTTTCTTTCATACAACACTTCCACATTCGCCATTATCGAAAAATAAATTATTTTATATTTAAAAATGACGTCCCAATTCGTCATCATCTTAATCTTGTTGTCGAAGAGTACAGCTAGATATAATAAAAGAAAAAATTCGATAAATTTTTAATCATCATGATATTTTCCCCGTGTTGGTTCCGGACTACTTTAAAGAATAGACCAACTGCCGTTCTGCCAGGCATGTCGTAAAAGGCGACCGATTGGCTATGCACGTCACTAACATCGTGGCTACTAGGTGGTAGAGTTTTGCATTGTCTCGCCCGGGTCTGGTACCACCGCCTTATCTATTCCTGCCACAAGAGCGTCAGTGCTTGTCACTGTCGTGTTCCGGTTTGAAGGGTAAGGTAGCCGGTAAACTTATGCGTGTGTCATTAGACCTCACCACAAGATAGCAACGCACCACTAACACCTTTGGTGTTTATAGGCGTTGGTTGACTCTTTCCATCAGGAGATCCTTGTTTATTTGCTATCTTATGAAAAAAAACATGAAAAGTTTAAGTTAAGATTTCTTCAAAGAGTTAAATAGATCCTCTGTGGAATTTTTCGTTAATAAATTTACAATGCTTTAACTTTGCTGTTTGATACAAATTTTTCGAGTTTGGTATGCATTTTTAGGTGCAAAGTTATAACATATTTTATTACACAAACGTTAATAAAACAAATGTACAATGGGAATGTAAAAGGATGGTACCAGGTACTAACTTTGGTACAAGGGAATACCAAAATATACTAAAAGATGATAAATATGATCGGGTGAAATTTGTTGCTTCTCAACCGGGACGAAGAGAGTTAATGAATGTGGAATGAACTTAGTTGGAACTTAGGCTACTTTTATTTTAAAATTTTTCCACACGGACGGAGTCGCGGGCATAGAAGTAATTAATAAACATTGTATTTAAATGGAGTTTCACCAAGTGCCGATGACGAAAAGTGTAGAATATATTATGTCTTTAATTAACTATTAGTATCTTAAGGCGAGGCATTTCGACGCGCGTCAATTCTATAGAAAATGGTCGAGGGCGCGGTATGTTCTGAAACCTCTGGGAAACGTGTTAGTTTTCGGATAAATAAATATAGGACATCAGCTGAAAACCAAAAAATTAGCACATTCTTTTTGTATTTACAACTAAATATCACCATATAAAAATCATGTGGAAGATTAGAAATATTATTAACAAATTTTTTGTTTTAGAGGTTTTTTTAGCCTGTGTTCGGAACTTTATATGATCAAGTAAAGTACGTTCTATCATGTAATGAGTTAGCACATTCTTTAGGTAATATCTTCAGGTATATCTGTAATTTTTGTAAAATTGTTATTTAACAATCAATACAAAAAAACGTGATTTAACAAACCAGTTTTTTCCCGATAATATAATAACAGAATAATATTAAAAAATTTAATAATCAATAACAGAATAATATTAAAAAATTTATTGTCGCGATGCGCGACGATTGCGCGATGTCGCGAAATAAATTTTTTAATATTATTTACCTATTTAATATTATTTACCTATTGTCTTTACTTTAAATATTTTTTACCTATTGTCTTTCTCATCCTATCTAGAAACCTCTCACGTTGTTCAAATAGTTCCAACAGAATTGTTATCATTCCATCAGATATCATTAAGTAGCATCCACAGCGGAAAGCAATTAACTTAGTTGACAAGTAATGAAAGCAATGAATGCGGTGACGTCATCTCATAACTTAATAGCTGTTTACATCAATATGGCGACTCTTCTGGAAAAAAACATTGTTTAGTGAAAAAGTTAATTAATTAAATTTGCTATTATCCGCGAACTGTTCTATATATCTTCCACGATGGTACCAAAAACGTACCAACGTCGCCAAGTCGCCTCTGTGGTCTAGTGGTTCAGCGTTGGCGTTGACCACATGAGGTTCCGGGTTCGGTTCCCGGGTCGGGCACATAAAAAAATTGTTATTTCAGTTTTCTGAGAAACACAAAGTTGCCCGGGATTGGAAAATGCCCGGTTGGCGATAGGTTTGTCACCTATCACATTTGTTGGACCATGTATCTTCGGCTAATCGTGGGTGCACTTGTTGTACCTCTGCATACCCCTTCGGGGAAATGGCTATGCGAGTCATTACTAATGTGGGTACTAGGTGGTAGAGTTCTGCATTGTCTCCCCCGGGTCTGGTACCACCGTCTTACCTATTCCTGTCGCAATAGCCTCAGTGCTTGTCACTCTCATGTTCCGGTTTGGAGCTTAAGGTAGCCGGTAAACTTATGCGTGTGGCATTAGACCTCGCCACAAGATAGCAACGCTCCTTTAACATCTTTGGTGTCTATAGGCGATGGTTGACTCTTTCCATCAGGAGACCCATCTGATTGTTTGTTATCTTATGATATTAAAAAACTTGCAAGGGAATTGGTATGATGTTACTTTTTTATCCTACAATATATAAAAATGTTATGAAGTATGTGAATATTTCAGTGACATCAGAACAAATCCAAGTTTTACAGCTACAAGAGTTATGGATTTACGCCGCGCCGAGTCATTGTTTATTACTCTAGAGCCATTTTATATTCCAAGTTGCTTGCCTGTTTTCTTATGACATCACGATACTAAAAAATTTAAGGACGCACAAAAATCATATAAAAACATGACAAGAAAAAGAGTTGTAATTCCTTATGGAAGTGAAACCGGTTGGATATCATGAAGATGTATTATATCTGGAGGCGGCACTTCTAATACCTACTTGTAATATGTAAATACAACTTTAAATACTGCTGCCATCTTCTGAGGTCTCACCTTCTTCTTCTAACACAGCTGTATAAAAAGAGATGGCGAGTCCTCATGGAGAGATACAACGCAGGTATTTGTTTTAAGTGATTAATACGAGTGCCAGCTCCAACTATATACAATAATTTCATGGATAATGTACCTATTACCTTTTCACCTGTGGCTGAAATTCGACCACAGATTAAACAATAAAATCTTTTAAAATTAAAAATAGACTTTAGCTGTAAAAAAAAATTGTATATATGTGTGTATATATTGTCCTGTATGTCACATGATTGTAGTGTGTGTAATGTTTATTTTTTTTAATTTTTTTTTTTAATATTTTTATTTTAATGCATTTCTAATGCATATTACTTAAAATATTAGGTTTTTCTTATCCCCGCATTGTAAACTTCAACTATGCCAAATTTCGTAGGTACTCCACCGTTCGCGCAATTATCTTAAAAAGGAGTATATGTTTTTTCCTTCACGTATAAATTTATAATATCTGGTTTACCGAGCTTTGCTCGGTTTTTTTCATACCCATATCTTGGGAACCGAGCTTTTCTTGGATCTGGAACCTTGATAAATCGATTCCTATAGAATATATATTTTTTTCTGTACCTGGTTGACCGAGCTTTGCTCGGTTTTTCTCATACTCATTGGACCTAGAACCTTGATAAGTCGATTCCTATAGAATATTTTTTTTTTCTGTACCTGGTTGACCGAGCTTTGCTCGGTTTTTCTCATACCCATATCTTGGGAACCGAGCTTTTCTTGGACCTAGAACCTTAATAAATCGATTCCTATAGAATATATATTTTTTTTCTGTACCTGGTTGACCGAGCTATATATATATATATATATATATATATATATATATATATATATATATATATATATATATATATATATATATATATATATATATACATATAAAGTATTAGATATAAATGGTTTTAATTACATCTATTTTACAAAAAAATATATAAATTTTTAGTACTAAATAAATATGTACAAAAAAAGAATCTTCACGCCCGTATCCCCGAAGCGGTAGGCAGAGGTACAACAAATGCACCCGCTATTAGCCGAAGATACTTGGTTCCACAAATGTGATAGGTGGCAAGCCTATCGCCAACCGGGCACTTTCCAATTCCGAGCAACTTTGTGTTTCTCAGAAAACTGAAAAACACATTTCTTTTTTTTTTTTTTCAAAAACACATTTCATGTGGTCAACGCCAACGCTGGACCACTAGACCACAGAGGCGACCTCAGTCCTGAATAAACCAAATAAGGATAATTGGGTACTATAATAATTCTTATAAAAATCTGCAACTTTACGTTATTGCTTTAAGTAAATTGAAGTATTATTAACCTTGTAGCCTGAGGATAGTCTATTTGGCTCAGATCATGAGGTCCCGGTTTCAATGAGGTTTTAGAGGTATTTCGAGATATGCCAAAAAAATTCTGGTCAAAAATCGTTGAATTTTTTTAAAAATATTGTTGAATATTATTTTTGTAACTTCCCGCTACGTAGTACGTAATGTACGCAGATAGAAAGTTACTGAATTTGCCCCGATTTTCGAAAATCGTGTTTTCACCGGATCTCTACGTTTTGAGGTCCTAGGAATCTTTTCCGACTATTTTCGCGATGACGTCATTATGTCTGTATGTATGTATGTCACACACACACACACATGTGTGTGTGTGTATGTAAACATCTCATAACTTTTGAACGTCTGGACCGATCGAAACGCGGTTGATAGCATTCGATTGGATTCTGCTCAACTTAAACTACTTGAAAATTTGAACCAAGTTGGTCTAGGAGATTTTGAGAAATTTTGAAGAAAACCCCAAAAATATTTTGGCGAAACAGTATTTTTTTAACATAACTTCCAGATTGATGTACCGATTGAGTACAAAAACTAATCAGGTCTATTCCTCAAAAAACTACATCTAATGTATAAATTGCATCAAAATCGGTTAATCCGTTTGGGAGAAATCGTTGACGAAAAATTTTAAAAAAAGTGTTTTTCGACATAACTTCGAAATTTTTCAACCAATAATTTTTTGGTGTTCTACAATATTTTAGTACTAAAAAAATGCGTCAGATGACATTTCAAGAATCAAAATCGAATCTAATTTTCAAAAGTTACAGCTTCTCAAATATTAAAATTACGTAATTTTTAGCATATTTATTTTTTATTTTTTTTAATATAATTTTCAGGCTAATACACCGATGCGATGGACTTAAAAATCTCACCAGGTTTTCTCCTTTAAAAACTGCGTCAAATACCGTCAATTGGATCGAAATCAGTCAATTTGTTTAGGATTTATTAATGATGAAAATATTAGAAAAAAATATTTTTTGATATTGCTACGAAATTTTTCAACCTATCGATTATTTAGCTAAAGCAATATTTCAGATCTCAAAAATTGAGTTGAATGTCATTCGAAAGATCAAATTCAATCAGCGTTTCCAAAATATACAACTTTTCAAAAATCAATATTCTGCCATTTTAACAAAATAGATGTTTGAATTGAAAAAAATCTATGTTTATAGTTTTTACTCTTTTGAGCTTAAAATACCTTAATTTAGCGGGAAGTTTCGGGGATGGCCTGTAGGGTCAACCGCCTACACATTTTTTACTCTACTTTCATTTTAATACAATTAAAGTAAAAAATAAAAATATGACCCGTTTTTTATATTAAAATGAAAGTTGAGTAAAAAAATTATGTTCAATGATTTTTAGATAAATTTCAAGATTTTTGACTAAAAAAACTTTGATTATTTATTTAAAAAACGAGTGGTCTACCTCAAAACAATGAGAAAAAAAAATGAGGTACAAATTCTAAAAACTTATGCCTATGCTAAGAAAATAATAAATATTTATTTTACGAAACACTATAACTGCTTTTGTTTTTAGAAATTAATAGTATTTTTCCAGGATAAAATATAGCCTATGTGCTATTCCAGGTCATCATTTATCTGTGTGCCGAATGTCATTCAAATCCGTTCACTGTTTTTGCGTGATTAAGTAACAAACATTCATCCATCCAAACATCCAAACTTTCGCATTTATAATATTAATATAGATAAGACTTTATAAACATGAAATAATAAACAGAAAAAAGGATACATTTTGATTAATTATAATTAAACAACACTAAATTACACAGCCATTTACGATACGAAACTGCGCACTGTAGTTTTGTAACTAATAAAAGAAAAAAATCTCTATATGTTTGGATTCAAGGTGGTAATCTTGCCAGATTTGTACATTTAGAGTGCTAAGTGTGAGTTTTTCTTTTCGCATTCGATCGTGAGCGCGTTTCGAGTTTACTAGGAATTTGTATGTGATTTGTACAGCGCCAACTAGTGGTAAACTGGTTTCTCACGTTTACCACTAGGTGGCGCTGTACAAATCACATATACGAATTCCTAGTAAACTCCAAACGCGTTCACGATCGAATGCGAAAAGAAAAACTCACACTTAGCACTCAGATATTCGAATCAGGCTTAGATTTTTTTCACAATTATTTTTTTTAAACTAAATACATTAAATGTCTTTTAAAACTTTTTCCCGAGAAACTATGCAAGTGGATCACCAGTTTTTTGGCCGATCAGAGCATTAAGGTCGTAGTCGACGGTGCATGCTCCGATCTTAAACCTGTCAATGCTGGTGTTCCCCAAGGCTGTGTGCTATCACCGACACTGTTTCTTCTGCATATCAATGATATGTTGCAAATTAGTAACATACATTGCTATGCGGACTACAGTACTGTTGATGCTACATACTCCGGCCGTAGCGGTATTTCTCGGGAACACGTCGAAGAGAGCCGGATCAAGCTTGTGTCTGAACACGAGAATCAACTAACTGATGTCTCAGAATGGGGTCATCAAAACCTTATTACATTTAACCCCAAAAAGACGCAGTTCTGTGCGTTCACCGCAAAAAAAAACACCCTTTGTCGTATCACCTCGGTTCGAAAACACTCTCCTGACAGCCTCAGCCAGTATTGGAATTCTGGGAGTCGACATATCGAACAACGTTCAGTTCCGCGGTCATTTGGAAGGGAAGGCTAAACTAGCCTCCAAAAAGCTTGGTGTACTCAGTAGAGCAAAGCAGTACTTCATGCCAGCCCATCGCCTCCAACTTTACAAGGCCCAAATTCGACCTCACATGGAGTACTGTTCTCACCTTTGGGCCGGAGCTCCTCAGTACCAGCTTCTTCCTCTTGATCACATTCAACTTAGAGCGGTTCGAATCGTCGACGACCAGGCTATTTCTAATCGGCTTGACTCTTTGGCGTTACGCAGAGATATAGGCTCGCTCTGCATCTTTTACCGTATTTATCATGGGGAGTGTTCCGACGAATTGTTCGGACTAATGCCTGCCGCTAAATTCCACCATCGGACATCGCGTCAAAATTTAAAGTTCCATCCTCACCAACTCGATGTCTGGAAATCCACAACCGTGCGCTTTTGTCGACACTTTTTGCCTCGCATTACTCCTTTGTGGAATCTATTACCCTCGGGGGTGTTTCCGAATGGATACGACTTAGGGACCTTCAGGAAACGAGCTTATTCATTCTTAAAAGGCCGGCAACGCAGCTACAATACCCCCGGTATTGCGGATGTCCATGGGCGGCGGTGATCACTTACCATCAGGTGCACCATCTGCTCGTTTGCCCCCTCTACTATAAAAAAAAAACCTATCAAATACGTTAAAAGCAATTTTATAGCTATCACATACACATTCTTATTAAAAAAATATTATGGAGGGCGCTTACCATACTAGCCTAATACTTTGAACCGTACAACAAATCACGTATTAGCTCGCGTCGCGCAAGTTTTCGCGTACTACCTAAAATAGCACCAACTATGACAAAAAAAATATTACTTTTGATGGCGTGCAGCTCTTCAACAAAATACCATCATAAGATATATTTATAAGAAATATATAAATAAGAAATCTAAATACATTTAGTATATTTAAATCAAAACTTGCACAATGTTTATATTACTGGAAATATATAACAAAAACAAGAATATTTACCTACCATAATATAAGTGTTCGATATTTCGAACACATTAAGAGAACAATATCAACTTATTTACTATATACAAATATAGTAAATAAGTTGATAATGTTCTCATGTAACTGACTACTGTCTCTGCTTGCTTTATGAGTGAGAATAAATAAATCTTTCACCAATTTCCACCAGCAGAGCCATCTACTTATTTATTATCTTATGATATGATATAAAAAAGTGAAACATATACAGAATATAAGACAATGCATTTATAAATTCACTAGCTTATCCCTGTAGCGTCAAATATAATTTTTTCTAACACAAATTTATATCTACTATTTCAACCTCTTAGAGGTCGATTTAAAAAACTTTAGTATGTTTGACTACGTGACTTTAACTATTTCTATTAATCAAAATCGTTTCAGCGGTTTTTTAGCCCTGAAAGGTAACAGACAGACAGGCAGTATGGATTAATATATTTGCTATCATAATGTCATCAAAAAAAATCAACAATTAAATAGCACATTTCAACGTCGTTATAGAGTAAATGTAAAAGGCAATATGACTGAACAAATACCCGGCTCACATTAGCAATTATTACTTTAAACTACAACCTACGTAATTACACGACTCTTATACGACTCGCGCCTCTCAGCTTGTGAGAGCGTTTATACAGCGTTTCTCTCAAATAATAGAACTTCGTATTTACAAAGCGTTTGTTTGGAAACAAAAAATACATTGCATTCAAATACTTAGGTATTGTTACGTAACGATGTTGGAATGAAATGAGTTCAGGATTTAATATTGGAACAATATTAGCTTCGGTTTGTATATGCTCTGTAAATACACTTTTTGGTAAATATACACTTTTCGTGGGATTTACGGGATAAGTAATGTATGTTAAAGTATCATCACGAAAATTCCCTGCCTTCTTCTCTGGCAGAGTGAACCGAATGTCTAGTCTTTCCCCTTCATCACAATTCACTCCGACTCATCACGATACACCCGTTTGTTGGGTCGCGAGATAAGTGGTGAGTTCCATTGCTAAATTTTACCTATTTTAGAGAAAAATTTTGGTATAATTTTTGTCAGATTTAGAGATCGAACCGGGGTCCTTATGATCTGGGCTGAATGGGTTAATCCGTAGGCTATAAGGCTCAAAAAAAAAATATGTAAAAAAAGTATCTTCAGCCTCATATCCCCAAAGAGGTTGACAGAGGTACAACAAGTGCATCTACGATTAGCCGAAGATACTTGGTCCCACAATATGATAAGTGCTTGCCACTTATCGACAACCGGGCACTTTAGAAAATCGAGGCAATATCGTATAGTAACTTCCTTATCTACATATGTAGCGAGAAGTTAAAATATGTAGATACATCAAAAACCAAAACAGCACATTTCCACGTCGTAATAGTAAATGGAGTAAATATAAAAGGTACTATGGAAACATTGAACAAATATCCGGCCCACATTGTCAATTATTACTCTACACTACATCCTACGTAATTATACGACTAGCGCCTCTAAGCCTGTGAGAGCGTTTATAAAGCGTCTCTCTCAAATTATAGAGCTCCGTATTAACAACTCGTTTGTTCGGAAACAAAAATACACATTTGCATTCAAATCTAAAAATATAATAAAATCGTAGGAAAATCAAAAATGTACATTGAATATTTTTTTTAAAGAATACTTGGGGCGTGATCTACAATCGATATCGAAACCAAAAATATAGTTTTTAGAATTTTTGTCTGTTTGTCTGTATGTGTGTCCGGGATAAACTCAAAAAGTACTGCAAGGATTTACTTCAAATTTTGCATCATATATATATATATATATATATATATATATATATATATATATATATATATATATATATATATATATATATATATATATATATATATATATATATATATATATATATATATATATATATATATATATATATATATATATATATATATATATATATATATATATGTGCATAATATTATTACGTAACAATTTTGGGAAGGAATGAGTTCGGCATTTAAAATTGGAACAATATTAGCTTCGGTTTGTATCCTGCTCTATAGTTATTTTATACTAAGTGTTGCCAGCGACTTCGTCCGCGCGGACTTCGTTTACTCCGCACTGCCCCTCCCCCGTGGGTGATAGCGTGATAATATGTAGCCTATATGTTGATCCGACCTGTTAGTAATATTCATGCAAAATTTGAAGTAAATCCATGCAGTACTTTTTGAGTTTACCCCGGACATACATACAGACATACAGACAAACAGACAAAAACTCTAAAAACTATATTTTTGGCTTTGATATCGATTGTAGATCACGCCCCAAGTATTCTTTTAAAAAATATTCAATGTACAGTTTTGACTTTCCTACGATTTTATTATATGTATAGATTACTCGTAAAACTAGCTGACCTGACAAACGTTGTTTTGCCATACAAATTACTTGTATTGAATATTTTGGTGGAGTACTTAAGAGTGGGGGGGGGGGGGTTTAATTCAGATAAAATCTATCGTATACATTAAGTTGGACTTAACAGTAGTTGTCCATCGCGTACAAACCACGTGACACGTAATTTATATATATTAAGATATATTACTAAGATATAAATGCGAAAGTTTAGATGAATGGATGTTTGTTACTCAATCACGTCAAAACTTCTAAACGGATTTGGATTAAGTTTTGTACATAGGTAGATGATGACCTGGATTAGCATCTAGGTTATTTTTATCCCAAAAAAATGAGTTGTTCCCGCGGGATTTATCAAAACTTTTATAATGCAGCGGACTGCACCATGCAGCTAAACAGTCTATAATTGTAACATGTCTATTCCTATTACTGATTATGTTTAAATATACAGGTTCACTGATAAAATACAATGCACACTAATTGAAGGTGTTCAGTTCTCGATTCTGATACTAAATATGTAAAAAAGTAGATACTCAAAGTTTTCTGATAAAAATAACTTTTCCCAGATCGGATAAGTGCCCGGTTGGCGATAGGTTTGCCACCCATCACATAGTCGGACAGAGTACCTTAGGCTTATCGTGGGTTTACTTTTGTACCTCTGCCTACCTTTTCGGGGATACGAGCGTGAAGATACTTAAATTAACAATTGATAAGTTTTTAAGATATTCAAAATTCAAAAATGGAACGCATGGTGTTATCTATAGGTACATATAATAAAATCGTAGGAAAGTCAAAACTGTACATTGAATATTTTTTTAAAGGAATACTTGGGGCGTGATGTACAAATCGATATCGAAGCCAAAAATATAGTTTTTAGAATTTTTGTCTGTTTGTCTATATGTATGTCCGGGGTAAACTCAAAAATTACTGCATGGATTTACTTCAAATTTTGCATGAATATTACTAATAGGTCGGGTCAACATATAGGCTACATGTTATCACGCTATCACCTACGGGGGAAGAGCAGTGCGGAGTAAACGAAGTCCGCGTGGACGAAGTCGCTGGCAACAGCTAGTATGTTTATAAAAAGCAAAATTCAAAAATATAATACAAGCAGCCCTGTTAAATCAATTGAAAAATAACAATTTTTAAAAATTGTCACGAGCGGTCCGAACGGTCAATGTAACTTGGCTGAAACGTCGAGCTTTACAAGTAAGTTCTATATAATGTACGCCTATAATGTATGTTTTTGCCTCGTTTATATATTTTTAAAAATGATAGTAGAACGCGTTAGTTTAAAAGTTCAAAAATAACAATGTTCTAATCATTTTATAGCGTCACAAGCTTATCTGATCCGGTGGCAATGTCACTGTATACGACTGTACTGTTAATATATAATATACCTAATATAATAGTTAATAATAAATCAAATCTTTCACATTTCAATCAAAATTGACAGATTACGCATATAGTTTTTTGTATCGTAAGATAATCAACAACCAGGCAGCTCTTCCGATGGAAAGTGAGAATCATCATACTATACAGACACGAAATATGTTAATAGTATTTAACTGTCTGTATTCCCACGCAACACTTTGGGGAGTACAGTCACCAAGCCAGTCAGTATTTTAAATATTTTTTTACCCAACATTCCGAAACCACGTTTGTATAGAAATTGTGTTTAAGTTTCGAAATGAAATGACGAATCTATTGTATTTAAACAAATACTACCCTGTCAGAATCCGATCACTGACGAAAAAGTATTACAAATGGCCGTTAGTCGCATCGTTTTATTCGTGTAAATTACGTATGTTTCTGTGTTTTAAAATTGTGAATTGTGAAATTAAAGTTATATTCGGTGAATCTATATTAATATTATAAATGAAAAAGTTTGGATGTATGTATGTCTGAATGGATAGTTAATTGTTACTCGATCTCGCAAAAACTGCCGAACGGTTTTAAATGAAATTTGGTATACAGGTAGATGATGATCTGGAATAGCACATAGGCTAATTTTTATCCCGGAAAAATTAGGTAATCCCGCGGGATTCACCAAAAACTCTTATAATACAGCGGACTGCAGGCTGCAGCTAGTCAACTATAATTATATTCATTACTAGCTTTTGCCAGCGACTTCGTCCGCGCGGACTTCGTTTACTCCGCACTGCCCCTCCCCCGTAGGTGATAGCGTGATAATATGTAGCCTATATGTTGACCCGACCTGTTAGTAATATTCATGCAAAATTTGAAGTAAATCCATGCAGTACTTTTTGAGTTTACCCCGGACATACATTGACTTTCCTACGATTTTATTATATGTATAGATATAGATTAGCAAGATCTAATAGTTAGCTTTCATAATTAAACCGCTCAACAAATATTGATGAAATTTTTTTCAAAAAGCAACCTCTAAGTGGCTGCAATAAGGAATAAAAGTTTATGTGAAAAACTATATTAACAACGTGCTAGTATACAGCGTGCAAAGCTGCTTGGGTTAGTTATTGAGATTAAAAACTCCCATTGATATTAGGAATAGTCCCTCCAAATTGTCTTTTAAACGTTCTCTCTGTAAGCATTTGGCAGAATAATGGTGTTACGCGCTATGGTAGTATAATATGTATGTATATATGTATTTATATAACTATATATAAATATGTACTTGTATATATATATATATATATATATATATATATATATATATATATATATATATATATATATATATATATATATATATATATATATATATATATATATATATATATATATAGGTATTTATGTAGGTATATGTATAATGTATTATATATGTAATATATTACTTGTATCTAAGTATATTGTAATATCGTATTATCTTATTGTTTTCTTTAATTTTAATTTATCTTAATAATAATCAAGAAGGTATGTCAGTAGTAAACGATTGTAATAAGTTTCTCTGTGCACCCCATCGTAAACACTGTTTAGTGTTTATATTTGTTTAAGGTTGACTGGTAGAGAATGTCATGTAGCATTAAGTCCACCTCTGTATATGTTGTGCATAAATTTTAAATAAATAAATAAATAAATAAAAACATTTTTTCAATTTTGTTTCAGAAATTCCATCTTTAACCGAAAGACATCATGATGCGATAAAAAGCAAGTGTGAGGGCCATGTGTTTTGTGATAGTGTGTGAGTCGGATTATCTTACATGGAAAGAACCTCGCCGGTGAAGATGGAAAAGGTTAGCTGATCAAGGAATCGGCCGCGCAAACCACGCAAGCGGCTCGTTAGGCGAATCATGGTAAATATTAAATATTAGATAATTAATACAAAGCAAGAATCTTCCGCCATAGGCCGGTAGCTTATTGCTTTGCTTGCGAGTAAAATGACTCGCACATACACACGGACACACACACATACACACACGCGCGTGCGCGCGCACACGCACACACACACACACACACACACATATACATACACACATATACGTACACACATATACATACACACAACGAATATGCGATTGCCAATTGTAAAGACTATCCTATATTTTTTGTGATAACCGGAACCACGGTTGTTTCCGGTTCACTTGCTGTTTCCAAGTACCACCAGACGTAGCTGTACTATGTTCCTGTAATACCCTTGAGAAGTGAATCCGGAATCCCAAATACTATGCCAAAGGGTTAAACTGCTAGTCCATCAAGCCAATCTCATTTATATGTGTTCTAAATTAATGAATAGGTTCCGATACATTAATAACAATAAAATTCCTACTCCGAAACTTTTTTCACATTTTGACCACTCCATTGGTCAAGTGGTTAGCGAACCTAACTACGAATAGAGGGGACTTGGGTTCGATTCCCGACTGGGACAAACATTTGTGTTATGAACACAGATAGTGTGGGTGTATATATTATGTATGTAGTAATTACATATGTATTTCTATGTGTTAGTAGAGTTAACTAGCAGCCATAACACAAGCAAATAAATTGCTAACTTTGGGGTTAGATCGGTGAACGAAAATCTATAGAAACAATTCTAGCGCTCAAAATTGACTTAACTTTTGATTGTGCCGCGTTAATACAATTGTGCATCTAAAGGAATTATATTACGCTGAATGAAATAAGTTAATTATTGTTGATTTTTTCCAGTTTGAAGTACAAGATGTTTGTGTGTTCTCTTACATTAAAAACGAATTGGTCTTTTAAATAGATTCCGACAAAATACACTAGCTAGGCTAGGTATTTAAAGCTCAAAGGAGCTAAAAGTATACTAAAACATAGATTTTTGAAACTCAAAGATTTCATAACTCTAGAATTTATTAAAAATATGACTATTTTCGTTTTTGAACAGTTGTCACCTCTGTGGTCTAGTAGTCTTGTGTCGATGTTGACCGCATTAGGTACTAGGTTTAATTCTCGTGTCGAGCAATTCAAAAAATGTGTTTTTTTTTTTCAACTTTCTGATAAAAAGAACATTGCCCGGGATTAGATAAGTGCTCGGTTGGCGATAGGCTTGCTACCTGTCACATAATGGGGCTATATATCTTCGGCAAATCGTGGGTGTACTACCTCAACCTACCTCTTCGGGGATACAGGGAAGGAACTTTTTCTTCTTTTTTTTGAACAGTTGTGTATTTTCAAAACGATTATCGATTTTGATCCTTTGAATGGCACTCAACTCAATATTTGAACTCTTAAACTTTGTATTAGCTTCAAAATCGATTAGTTGAAAAATAACAAAATAATGTCAAACAGAATTTTTTTTTTCTCAAAAATGAATGTCGTAAATAAATCCCGAACGAATCAAGCAAAGTTAAGTAAATTAAATTTATGTTATTTGACCAGTTTCTTAAAATTAAATTTGAAAAATGTGAAGTCTTAAAGTTATTTTCAAAATATGAAGAAGATTTATTAGGTTTTGGTCACGTAAGTCAGTTTCGATCTCAATTAAAGTGGTTGGACTTGCGTAACCGTCGGAATGATCATATTATTATATTGCTTTTTTTAAATACGCCTGATCCTTTCTCTCCATCATATTTACGTGAACGGTTTCATTACTTTTATACCCAGGGTCGTGTTCAGCGCTCTATAAACACTAATGCCTTTTTGGTCCCAGTCCACAATACAGAAAGTTATTTAGAATCTTTTACGCTTACAGCAATACGTCACTGCAATTACTTTCCAAATTATATTCAAGAGGTTCCATCAATAAATATATTTCAATCTAGAATATATAATTACAATTTTAAGGTTAACTGGTAGAAAATGTCTTCAGACGTTAAGTTCACCTTTTGTACATTTTGTGTAATAAATATTTTAAATAAATAAAATTTGTTGTAAATGACAAAATTTTTATAATTAAAAAGCTGTATGTCACAAACAAAACTTAATTCGATTTTTAGCAGTTTTAAGTACATATTAAAAAAACGTAAAATATTGAAAATCGACTGGTTAAAAAATTAAGTCAAATCTTTCATTGCTACCACCCTCCTTTTCATATAGCACCCTCCCTAACTACTTTTTCAGGCCGTCAAATTGTTGCTCTTATTTTAAATTTCACGCACCACTGATTTCAATATAACAATGCGATGTTTACCCGATCGGGGATGAGCATTGATCATACCGCCAATCATTATTACTTGATGGTAATAAATAACAAACTAGCTGTTTAAAGAAAACAAATGTCGTGGGGCCGTTTATGAAAGACATTTAGTTTGAAGTTACGAGTCTGGAGGTATTCTATGTCGATGGGTTAAATCAATTCGTGCGTGCGTTTATGTGTGCGTGCGTGCGTGCGTGCGTGCGTGGGTGTGTGGTCGTGCGTGTGTGTGTAAACATTTCATAAGATCGAAACGTTGTTGATGGCATTCGAACAGGTTTTACTTAACTTTGATTTCCTAAAAGTCTGAACCGATTTGGCCCAAGAGATTTTAAGAACTTTCGGAAAAACCTCAAAAAATTTAGGCGAAGCGATATATTTTTAAACAATAGTTTAAAGTACCTATTGAGCACTTCTACAATAATCTTAATAATCTTCTACAGTAATTTAGTGCTAAAAAACTATGTCAAATGCCGTTTCATCTTAAATAAATAGATATTTAATTTTTAAGCTAATATACCAATTTATTTAAAAACCTAGTCAGCTCTTTTATTTAAAAAAATGCGTCATATACCGTAAACCTGAATATAGATGAAAATTGGTAAAATTTTAATATAGATTAAAATTGATTGATTCCTTCGGAATTTAGCAATGACGAAAATGTTTGAATAAGTTTCTTTTTTACATTTTTCGACATTTTTAACCTAACGATTTTGGAGCTAGTAAAACTATTTAGAGCTCAAAAATAGTCTAAAACAAAAAATATACATTTTTTCGAAAATTTTAAATACAAACTTTAAGTTTTTGAGCTCAAAAACTGATATTTAGGTATAGTTTATGCCTCTTTGTGCTTAAAATGCCTCAATTTAGCAGGAATATTCAGGGATGGCCTGCAGGGTCAATCGATTTACAGATTTTTTGTTTTGTTTACCTCATAACTCGATCATTAACGAACCGGTTTTAAAATTTCTTTTTTTGGAGGGTACACTTTCTGCGTGGTCGCATTTTAATTCCGTGAAGATCTGATTCAGTTTTCCAGAAATGAGGAAAATAAGAAGTCGGTTTCTGCAGTTCTACTGCGTTTAAAAAAATTTTTAGCGAATCTCGTGAGATCACCTAATTTTTTCGGCATAAAAATTAGCTTATGTTCTATTCCAGGTCATCATCTATGTTGCTAGCAACACAAGTTATAGATGAATTATTATCTGTGTAAAATTGTAATGTTGGCAAGTCGGCGTTTGCGCGCACAATTAAGAGTGGGAAACAGAATCTTCGCACCGTCACCATTACGTACCGTGTGTCGAATATATGGTTTCGCCGCTGAGCCGAAGTTTAATTACAACAAATTACAGTCCACGCAACGATATCCGAGCTGAACTGTGCGCGCAAACCTGCGAGAAGCTATGCGCGGGACAATCCACTTGTATGCCAAATTTCATTTAAATCCGTTTAGTAGTTTTTGCGTGATTGAGTAACAAACATCCATCCAAACATCCAAACTTTCGCATTTATAATATTACTAGCTGCAGCGTGCAGCCCACTGCATTATAAAAGTTTTTGGTGAATCCCGCGGGATGACCTAATTTTTTCGGGATAAAATGTAATGTACTATTCCAGGTCATCATCTACCGGTGTGCTAAATTTCATTTAAATCCGTTCTGTAGTTTTTGCGTTATTGAGTAACAAATATCCATCCATCCAAACATCCAAACTTGTGCATTTATAATATTAATATAGATAATAATGAATATTAACTATCTCAAATTATATGTCCAACACAATAGCAACTAACGACAAGGTCTTTATTGACGAGAAAACAGGGTTACAAAATTTTATCACGCAGCTTATCCTAAGCGGGATGAGAAACGAGAATGCGTAACGTAAGTTAGTATCATCATTGTATGAGAGCGAACATACATTATGCCGCCATCTTAACATGCCTATATGGCTCACAAGATGAGATTTATTGCACGATTAATGCATATTTCCAAGTACGAAGTGATGTGTCGTGAATATTTTAGAAAGATAACTATATAAAAGGGTTCAAAGTAACAGAGGTTTAAGTTTACAAGAAGTGTTGTGTTCCCCATGTTGATCCCGGGCTCCTTTGAAGAATATACCAATTGCCGTTCTGCAACATGCAACATATCTGCAACTTCCAACATAGCATAAGCATAGTATAGCATAACGTACAACGTGCACCAAGCAAATATGAGTTATGTACCAAAATTTGCATGTCAGAAAGTGAATACGAATTTTTTTGCATTCTTCATATATATAACGGCTTGATTTATTATATTTATATTTGATCGATCGAAACCAGTTGATGGCATACGATACGGAAAATATATATAGATATATACATATACATAATGATATTATTTCTATTTATAAGTAAAACAAAGACTCAATTGTGTTTCTGTAATTAAAAGAAACAACATTTAAAGCCCTTATTTTCGGGTCTATCTTTTTACATAATTCTTGACAATAAAATATAATTTCCTTCTAATTTCAACTCATTGACAAATCCGCTGACAGAAGCTATCACGGCCCGCTATGGAAACTGGCCATAGCGCGGCAATATAAAAAAACATAATTAAATAAAACCTTATTATGGTTTTCTTTACACACACACACACACACACACACACACACATATATTATCTAATTATAATATATCTAATTATAAAAATATATTAATCTAATTATTTACCATCTTTGGTGACTATGGGCAATACTTTTTTATTTTTAATAGGCGATTTATCTACGTATTTGCTATCTTATGACATAATAAAAAAAATCAAACATATGCCATAATAAAACAAATTGACCGATCGAAACACGTTAGATAAATATCGACATTATTATTTGTCTTATAAGACAATATTATGTGTCTTGCAATAACTTTATCCCCGTGTTGGTCCCGGGCTCCTTTGAAGAATAGGCCAACTGCTGTTCTGCCAGATAGGTCGTAAAAGGCGACCGATTGGCTATACCAGTCACTAACATCGTGACTACTGGGTGGTAGAGTTCTGCATTGTCTCGCCCGGGTACCGCCGCCTTACCTATTCCTGCCGCAATAGCGTCAGTGCCTGTCACTGTCGTGTTCCGGTTTGGAGGGTAAGGTAGCCGGTAAACTTATGCATGTGGAATAAGACCGCGCTTTGTTTTTCGTTTCGTTTTGTTTTATTTTTCGTGTCGGATAAGTGATTTTTTTTTAAATTATAAAACATAAATCGAACATATTATCGATTCTGAACAGCCTCTGAAAATTTAGCCGGACCTTTAAAAGTTACCCTGTGTATATAAATATATAATATGAATCTCGGAAACGGCTCTAACAATTTCTATGAAAAGTGTGCTGGAGGTTTCGAGGGCGATAAATCGATCTGGCAAAGAAGCAGATGGGTCTCCTGATCGAAAGAGTCAACCATCGCATCACTGACGCTATTGCGACAGGAATAGGTAAGACGGTACTACAAGACCCGGGCGAGACAATGCCGAACTCTATCACCTAGTTGTCACGATGGTAGTGACTCGCATTGCAAATCGGTCGTCTTTCACGACCTGCCAGGCAGAACGGCAGTTGGCCTATTAATATGAACTACACGGAGAAAATTACGGGATGTTTTATCTTAATTATTTATTTTAATAACTTTTTCTTCAGCAGGTGTTTGGCGAATGGGCGCAAGTGGAGGTGGTAGAACTAGTGAATGATGGATCTGGACTGGCGTTCGGAATTGTCGGAGGGCGCTCCTCTGGTGTTGTCGTCAAGAGCGTGCTCCCAGGAGGCGTTGCGGACAGGGTAAGGGGTTTTTAATTCTGTGAATAAATGAGTATTGTAATTTGAAATCTCAATATTATATTATACCCACGGAAACAACTCATAATATATAAAAAATAGTCTATGTGCTATTCCAGGCTATATGTGTGCAAAATTCAATCCAAACCCGTTCAGTAGTTTTAGCGTGATTGAGTATCAAACATTCATTCAACCATTCATTCATCCATCCTAACATTCAAACTTTCGCATTAATAATATTAATATAGACTAGAAGTGTCTGTTTGTAAAGTGTAAATAATAGTTTTACTAGTTTCATATAAATGTTACTTATACAAAAAACCGCTTTTAATCTGCCTGTTTGTTCCAACTACTCTCCAAAACGGTTAGACTGATTTTTATGCGACTTTACTGAAAAATAGCGGATTTTATAACGAGTAACTTAAAGGATAAAGAAGGATGTGTACAAAACTATTAAATTCCAATCAAAGACGTCACACATATAATTAAAATTGATATCACCAAAAAATACTGCTTGATGGTGTTGGGGTTAGCCTATTCGGCTCAGACCATGAAGTCCCGGGTTCAATCCCCAAAAGTGTGTTATTAGAATTTTTTGAGGTTTTTCTCGAAAACCCATAATCTTAGCAGCAGCAGCACGGAGTATGTAAGGTGTCGTATTAGCACTCCCGTGCCTTGGATGAGCACGTAAGACAGTTTTTAAAATAGTCGTTAATCGTTATAAGGGGCCATCCATAAATAACGTCACACGAATTTCATGATTTTTTGACCTCTCCCCCGTCCTTGTTACAGCTGGTTACATTTGTGAGAACCCCTTTACCTAGTGTTATGTCACATATTTTACAATTTTACATTGGAATAATGATTTCATTCGATTATTTTTTATCTATACAGGTGGCTTTACAATTTTACCGTTGTGATACTTAGATATATAAAATATTATACTTTAAAGAAAATGTGATGTCACAAAATTTGAAGCCCCTACCCATCACTTGTCACACGATGTCACACTTCGTATATCGCACCCACCCTCTTAACGTGTGACGTAATTTATGGATGGCCCTTTAGGTCGTTAAAATGCGGCAATGGGGATCACCAATCGTCTCTTCATCCCTGACACTTGGCCACCTGACCTGGCTAAATTGAGGTATTTTAAGCTCAAAAATAAATAAATAAAAATAAATATTCACGAGACAAATTACACTTATTGATCTAACCCCAAAGTAAGCAAATTATTTGCTTGTGTTATGGGTGTTAGCCAACGAGACTAATACATAGAAATACATATATAAATACCAGAATATATATAATAAACACCCAAACCCGGAAATACAAACATTTATGCTCATCACACAAATGCTTTTCCCTGTCGGGGATCGAACCCGAGCCCCGTTGATTGCGTAGTCAGGGCCGCTAACCACTCGACCAACGGGGCGGTCAAAGAACAAAAACTATACCTAAGAATGTATTTTTTTAGCATTCAAAAATCTACGTTTTGTTATAAATGATAGTAGTTTCAATTTTGAAAAGCTGTATATTTTGGAAACGATGATCAATTTTGATTGTTCAAATGGCATGCAATGCAGTGTTTGAGTTCTAAAATGTTTTCTTAGCTACATAATATAAAGGCTGAGAAATGTCAAATAGTAATATTAAAAAAACATTTTAATTTCAAAAATTTTCGTTATATCCCATTTTTTCCAATTATTGTAAATTGCATTTGAAAAGCTGATTAGATTTTTTAAATTAGCCGGTATATTAGCCTGAAAGTTATTTTAAAAATATTAAGTAAGTTTGCTGTAAACCACAAATATTGTTAGGTGTTTGAAAAGCTGTAACATTTGAAAACTTTATTCGATTTTGATTTTTGAACCTGAATTTGACGGAGTTTTTTAGTACTAAAATATTGCAGAGGGCCTAAAAATTATTGTTTAAAAAAATTTCGAAGGTATGTCGAAAAAGCACCGTCTTCAACATTTTTCGTTAACGATAACTCCCGAACGAATAAACCGATTTTGATGCAATTTATGCATTGGACGCAATTTTCGAGGAGATGAGCTGATTTTTTCTCAATCGGTACATTAATCTGGAAGTTGTATTAAAGAAATATTTTTTCACTAATTTTTTTGGGGTTTTTATACACACATACACACATATATATATATATATACATACACACATACTGATGTCATCGTAAATCGTGGAGATCTGGTGAAAACTCGATTTTAGAAAATCGGGGCAAAATCAGTAACTTCCTTATCTGCATACGTAGCGGGAAGTTAAAAAATCAAGTGATTCTATGTGTAAAAAAAATATTAGAGCATTTTAAAATACTCGTATAAATACAGAGATAATTAATTACTTTCAATTTTGCCAAATTTTAGAGAAATTGAAGGTAGGTATCTCCGTCATAAGTGATAATCCCTATTTCACATGAAAAAAACATCGTTCAAGCGAAATTCAGTCACGCAGCTAGTGTTTATGTTATGTATCAAGTTGTATAGCAGTCCTATAGTGACAACAGGTTGCCATTATACAAATTGTGAAAAAACTCGTTAAAAATACATTAACATTTTGATAATATCAACGAGGCCATTAACCTGAAGGTATCGTCCTCTGTTCGCAAAAGATCCTTGGATACAATGTAAGGTCAAACATTTCGTTCTGAATATTTCTTTCAGTTCTTTTGATAAAAATGTCTCTTAACGCACGGACTTGGTAGATAGGGGCTAGGCGAAAAAAAATGTAAGAATTTTATGCCATAAGTTTTTTCACGACCCTTTTTTAGTGTAGACGGTTATCCATAGCGTGTATTTTAAGTATTTATTTCTTTTATATTTCATTTTATTTAACTTAATCGGACCTTGAAGCAAAATTCATTCATAGCATACATTTAGTAACTATTAACTACGTTCCTGCAAATTACAACCTTGTAGCAGAAAAAATTAAGGAAATGGAGGAATTCAATTTTTATTTAAATTTGCGTGAGCTTTTAGACCTTCTAAATCAGGCCCTTTAGTAAAACTCGTTTTAGCCTATGTTTAGTAACAATTTTTACCTTTCTCCCAAATTTCAAGCTTGAATCGCCTCTGTGGTCTAGTGGTCCAGCGTTGGCGTCGACCACATGAGGTCCCGGGTTCGATTCCCGGGTCGGGCACATACGAAAAGTGTTTTTTCAGTTTTCTAAGAAACACAAAGTTGCCCGGGATTGGAAAGTGCCCGATTGGCGATAGGCTTGCCACCTATCACATTTGTGGGACCAAGTATCTTCGGCTAATCGTGGGTGCACTTGTTGTACCTCTGCCTACCCCTTCGGGGATATGGGCGTGAAGATACTTTTTGAAGCTTGAGCTTGAAAAATAAAAAACTTTTATATAAATTTGCGAGATCTGAAGCCTCTATAATTCAGATTGTCGCAAATCCGTTATCAGCGGACGTCTAACTACTTACTACCTCCCTGCTTAAGGCGAGACATCGCGACAAACGGGAAAAAACTGGTTTGTTTAATCACGTTTTGTTGTATTGATTGTTAAATAACAATTTTACAAAAATTATACAATATACCTGAAGATTGTACCAACTCATTACACGATAGAATGTACTTTACTCGATCATATAAAACTCCGAAAAGAGGCTAATAAAATCTCTAAAACAAATAACTTATTAATAATATTTCTAATCTTTCACATGATTTTTATATGGTGATATTTAGTTGTAAATACAAAAAACATGTGCTAAATTTTAGTTTTCAGCTGATGTCCTCTATTTATTTATCCGAAAAACAACACGTTTCCCAGCGGTTTCAGAACATACCGCGCCACCCATTTTCTATAGAATTGACGCGCGTCGAAATACCTCGCCTTATCATTTCCACGTCGTAATAGAGTAAATGTAAAAGTTACATGGAAATACTGAACAAATATCCGGTCCCATTTAAGTTATAACTGTACACTACGTCCTATGTAATTATATGACTAGCGCTTCTCAGCCTGCGAGAACGTTTATAAAGCGTTTCCCTGAAATAATAGAGCTCCGTATTTACAAAGCGTTTGTTTGAAAACAAAGAATACATAATATTTGCATTCAGATACATATTCTTATTAATTTTAATTATCATTATAATCGTTGTTCAAATAATCTCTTTCTATCCAATCTTGAAACTAAATACCGGTCAGAGATTCTCCTAGTAAATCCATGATAGTCACACATTGATCTAAAAACCCAAGATGCAGAGTGATCTCGAACAAAACTGACTCTCAAAACATCAAAACTGTCCCTAACTTCACATAACTAGTTGTGGATGTGGCAAAGACATATGTTATTGCCTATCCAATCCTAAGCGCAGGATATAGTCATTTTTACAAAGCAATGTACAAAAATAATAAAATTGACAATGACGCGATCGAAGCGATTCTATTTGAAATGAGCGCAAAATTTGAAATTATGGCCTCATTTTTAGAGGACGGTTTTGAGACACTGAATGAGCATCTTGGGTTTTTTATATCAATGTATGATTATCATGGATTTACTAGCAGAATCTCTGACCATCTTTAAAGTTTTATGGAAATGGCGTTTTTTATCCGACTATCACAAATAACTCAAGTTCGAATCGAACTCATACCAGTATGTAGCTTGATAGAGCCTTGTAACAGATCAACAGAAACAAAAGCAGCTTTTTACTTTTTAATAAATAAATATGGCTAGGCAAATTATACGAATCTTATCCCTAACTCTTCAAATTGACATTTCATTTTTTAACACCCTTATATTATATTTTTGACTTAAATTAGCTTGAAAAATAGAATACCCGTATTTTTTATTTTATCAAAATTCATTCATTTTGATATTTATTTTAATTCTTAAAGTTATTCTCATTCTAAATAGACGTAAGTGCCAAATGACGTCATTTATACGGATGAATGATGCTACGCCTTTGCTTTTTGTGATCCGTTAAAAAAGCACTTGTCATCTATGACATTTATCAAATAAACATCGAGTATTGTAAATTATTAAACCGTTGTTTATATTTGATCATATTTCTATAAAGCGTTCTAGTTTGCAGTAATATTATTGCGAAATCCATACTAATATTATAAATGCGAAAGTCTGTCTGTCTGTCTGTTAACCTTTACGGCTAAACGGCTGGACCAATTTTCCTGAAATTTAACATGGAAGTAGTCGAAAAGCCGGGGTCTTTAACATAGGCTATTTTTTCAAAAATCAACCATTAAAGGGTTGAAATAAGGGATGAAATTTGTATGAAAAGCTATCTTGACGACATGCTAATATACTCGCGGGCGAAGCTGCGCGGGTCAGCTAGTATCAAATAAATCCAAGTGTTGATTACAAATAGAGCAGAGTGGAGTAGCTGAAGCAGGTCTTTGATAATTTTCTAACACAAATAAACAATACAGAGAGTGGTTAAGTGAAAGATTGACATATTTGACATTATCGTATGATGACATTCCTATTATACTTTTTAAACTATATGTTTTAGCAAAGCAAAGGTATTTATCTTATTCTGCCGTATAAGTGACATCACAGCATGTTTTTTCACTATATTTTTTTCTCTCCAGTATTGTGTAATGAAAAAAATTAAAAAATATATATTATATATAGAGAATCGACTAACCGATGTCTCGGAATGGGGTCGTCAAAACCTGGTCACTTTTAACCCCAAAAAGACACAGCTTTGCATGTTTTCCGCTAAAAAGACACCTTTTGTCGTGTCACCTCGATTTGGGGATACTCTCCTGACAGCCTCAGCTAGTATCGGGATTCTGAGAGTCGACATATCGAATTACGTTCAGTTTCGCGGTTATTTGGAAGGTAAGGCTAAACTAGCCTCCAAAAAGCTCGGTGTGCTCAGCAGAGCGAGGCAGTACTTCTTGCCGGCCCATCGCCTTCAACTTTATAAGGCTCAAATTCGGCCCCACATGGAGTACTGTTCTCATCTCTGGGCTGGAGCTCCTCAGTACCAGCTCCTTCCTCTTGATCGCATTCAGCGTAGAGCGGTTCGAATCGTTGATGACCTGGCTATTTCGAAACGGCTCGACTCTTTGGCATTGCGCAGAGATGTTGGCTCACTCTGTGTCTTCTATCGTATCTTTCATGGAGAGTGTTCCGACGAGTTATTTGGATTAATTCCTGCCGCCGAATTCCATCATCGGACATCGCGTCAAAATTTGAAATTCCATCCTCACCATCTCGATGTCTGGAAATCCACAACTGTGCGTTTCTCTCGACACTTTTTGCCTCGCACTACTTTGTTGTGGAACCAATTACCGGCAGGGGTGTTTCCAAACGGTTACGACTTGGGGGCCTTCAAGAAAAGAGCTTACTCATTCTTAAAAGGCCGGCAACGCAACTGCAAGACCTCTGGTATTGTGGATGTCCATGGGCGGCGGTGATCACTTACCATCAGGTGCACCTCCTGCTCGTTTGCCCCCTCTTCTATAAAAAAAATATATATTAATCAGGATTGAAAAATAAAGAAATGGTATTTTTATTTTGGCGACTTAATATTTTTGAAATGTTGTCATGATATTGGTATTAGTAAACGAAACAAATACATATAAATAAATATGTAAGTACTAAAATGTCCATACTTCCACACCTTCCATCCCATACACATAATATTATAAATACGAAAGTCGGACTTTCTGTATGTTTCGTTTTAAATTAAAAGTTAGTTTTTGGTACCACCACCTTTCCTATTGCTGCCGCAATAGTGTCAGTGCTTGTCGCTGTCGTGTTCCGGTTTGGAGGGTAAGGTAGCCGGTAAACTTATGCATGTGGCATTAGACCTCGCCACAAGATAGCAACGCACCATTAACATCTTTGGTGTCTATAGGCAATGGTTGACTCTTTCCATCAGGAGACCCATCTGCTTGTTTGCTATCTTATGACATAAAAAAAAAACACAAATTTTCCCGAACCATTTCGAGATATCACGTCCGTGAGAGGTGTCTATGTGTGCGTTGCTCTAATATCACATGTATGTAGATTGACTACTGTTGGTCTCCAGTATACTGTGGTCATGTTGACTTTGTCGGGTTTTGAACTAGAGACCTATCAATTGCGTAGTCGCTAAGTACTTGAGCAATGGGGCGATTAACTTTTTCGTAATGCGATGAGTGATCTTCTCAAATATCGAATAGGGTTTAGTATATTTTTCTCTATCACTCATAAGCGTGATTCTCAACGAACGGTTTCGAATATTTATGGAAGAACTGTTTGAAGAATGACGCAGGCCTCGCTTTCATCTTTGATAGGGTTGCCAATGATTTGTTATAATAATAACACATTAAAAAAGCATTACTAGACGATTCTATTGAGGGGTTAGCAGAAAGAACGGAAGGGCAATAGACTTGCAGGGAGTGCAGTGTGAACCGAACGACAATTCACTTGTTCACCACTGAACAATGTGATACCGTGATCTGTCAAAAACTTCAACTTTTAAATCAGTAGTGACTATGAGTCAATAAATAATCAAAGAGTGAACTATTTTTTTTTTATAAATAATAATAATAATTCACGGGACAAATTACACTTACTGATCTAACCCCAAAGTAAGCAAATTATTTGCTTGTGTTATGGGTGTTAGTCAACGATACTAATGCATAGAAATACATATATAAATACTAGAATATGTATAATAAACACCCAAACCCGGAAATACAAACATTTATGCTCATCACATAAATGCTTGTCCCCGTCGGGGATCGAACCCGAGCCTCGTTGATTGCGTAGTCAGGATCTCTAACCACTCGACCAACGGGGCGGTCGAATATTTGATCTCGTACTTCAAAATTTAAATACAAGCCATGTAAACAAAATATTAGTTTTTCCTCGAAATAATAAGAAATAATAATATACCCCGTTATGTATGTAACATATTGGTGGCAACTGATTTTAGGGATGGGGTAGTTATAATTAAATAAATCTATGTTTTCTTTTTTTATTTACATAACAAAATAAATAATTACAATAGCATATTATTGATATTTCATTTATATAGTATGTGACACTCGTAGTAATAAATACTAATCCATACTAACATTATAAATGCGAAAGTCTGTCTGTCTGTCTGTTACGCTTTCACGGCTAAACTGTTGAACCGATTTTCATGAAATTTGGCATGAAAGTAGTTGAAGATCCGAGGTCAAACATAGGCTATTTTTTTTTTCAAAAATCAGTCACTGGAGGGCTGAAATAGGGGATGAAATTTTTATTAAAAACTATTTGGACGACTTATTAATATACTCGCGGGCGAAGCTGCGTGGGTCAGATAGTAATTAAATAAAAGTAAAAAATAAAATGTAATGTCTTAGATATGTTCCATATTGACGAATTTGTAGCAAATCACTTTGCCTACTCTATGTTCATATAATTTTTTTTTCCAAAATTTAAAATTAAAGAAGTTATAAGCATAAAACCTTATACCTTATACTCTGACACCAAATTATATTTTATCACCGTGTGATTGACTGTGAACACTTATTGTCATCGTTTCTGTTTATTCAAATAAAAACTAATAATAAAATTTGCACTTTCTTTTACATAAATCCAAAAGAAAACATACTACAAACAAATTGTGTGAGTGACACTCAAAACTGACAAGTGCTTATGATGGATGTCAAAATAAATTATTCGCGGGCACAGATTACGTTACGTTTTGCACTAATAGTACACGAAATTTACCATAGATCATATATCATTAAACTTCTTCATATTAAAATGGGTTTTATGTTATATATTTAAAGTTCAAAATCAAACGATGTGTAGACGCTTAAGCGTCTCGTGATCGTATTAAAGCACGGTCGACTTTGTGGGCTCGATTTTTTAGGGTTCGGTACTCAAAAGGTAAAACGGAACACATACCTACTTTATACTTACACAACAAGTCAGGTAGTGGCTAACTTGCGGCTATTTCGAGCCAGGTACTAATATTTAAAATATAACACGATTTGCGGTTCTATAACAATAGCCATTCAATGCTGCTAGTATACTTCCAAAAGAAGAATGAATAAAAATGAGAAATTTCTCATGCTCCGTTGGTTTGGGTATGTAAATACAAATGCAGATGATAGATTAACAAAACAGATGTACCTACAATGCGAATGTGAATATTATCAATTGATATTTGGTGCATGATTGATGCTCACCGAAATGTTTACAATATTTATCGAATACAAGAACTATTTGATCTACACAAACAGCGAAATTGTTACAGCAGCGAAAAAAAATACAAGTACTGAAGAATGACGCAGGTCTTGCTTTCAGGTCAGGGCTGCCAATAGTTCCATATAACAATAGTGAATTTTACAGATACAGGCGTTACTTTGCAGAAATACTTAATTTAAAGACGAATGGTTAAGGAACTTATATACGATAACTGGAATTATTAGGAAGCAATATTTGGAAAATAAAAATGTACTTTATTTCGTTACTAATAAAGTTGACATTTGTTTCTTACTTAACAGAGGGGAAAAACGTTCTGAGCAAGACAACGACAAGAGCGGATGCTGTCCCTTTCTTGCAATTGCCAGTTTAAATAAAACTATCTGATGGTAGATTTTTATATATTCGGTAGGTAATCGTTAAATCCCTTTTATTCATACACGTTGATAAATACATTAGCATAAAATGTATTGTAATTAAGATAGTGAGTTCTAAAGTGTGCTTATTTTATTTATTACGTAATTACTTATGCAACGCAAAAACTGTTTCTCAAATTAGTAGAATTACTTAGTAGTAATTTGCAAACTACGCATGGCCACACTTATATATGGCTATTGGCGCTTTATTTAGTAGAAAGAGACACACTCTACCCATGTCGTGGTACTCTTCGGAACGATTTTGAAGCACGTGTGAATATTCCGGGTAGAATGTAACTTCCTTGCGAATGGTATTTAATTTGCAAAATTTTCGCAAAGCCTTAGAAATAACTACTGTGATGCAAATGAAACAAAGAATAAGGAATGGGGCAAACTTATACAAAGTCTGAAAAATTAAATAATATATTTAACCCTTTATAGAGTGAAGTGCTATTCGACTCTTCCGAAGATGCTTTGATTACGAAGTGAAATGTGCCTTGAGTGCATAATTTTATTTATGTTTTATTTTATAGAAAAGGGGACAAACGAACAGAAGGCTCACCTGATCGTAAGTGATCACCGCCGCTCATGGACAACTACACTGCCAGAAGACTTGCAGTTGCGTTGCCACCCTTTAAGAAAGAATAAGCTCTTTTCTTGAAAGTCCCTAAGTCGTATTCGTTTGGAAAACATTCTGCCAGTAATTGGTTTCACAGAGGAGTAGTGCGAGGAAAAAGGTGCCTCGACAATCGCAGAGGTGTGGATTTCCAGACATCGAGATGGTGAGGAAAGAATTTGAATTTTGTTGCAATGTCCGATGGTGAAATTCTGCGGCAGGAATTAATCTAAACAGTTCCTCGGAACACTCTCCATGGTAGATCCGATAGAAAATGCAGAGCGATGTCATATCTCTACGTAATTCCTAATAATCAAATCGATCAGAAATAGTCCTGTCTACGTCTTGTACTACGTTGAATGCGATCAAAAGGAAGGAGCTGGTACTGAGGAGTCCCTTGCCGGATTTATAAAGCTGTAAACGATGAGCCGGTTTGAAGTACCGCATGGCCCAGCTGATAACACCCAGCTTTTTTGTGGCTAATTTGGCCTTGCCTTCCAAGTGACCACGGAACTGAACGTCACTCGATATGTCGACTTCAAGGATTCCAATACTGGTTGAGGCTGTTAGGTAAGTATTTTCGAAGTGAGGAGATACGACAAAGGGAGATGTTTTCACCCATATCAGTAGGAACGACAGTGTCGTTCCTACTGACGTGGGTGAACGTGTGGTTGATGTGGGTTGATTATTGGACTGAACTTATCCACGGTCTAAAAATTAATGAAGACCCCACTTTTGCCTCATTACTTACGCTACCTTTTTTTTTCAGTTAAACCGCAGCAGTTACATATAATAATTTGCGGAAATTCAGCAAACTGTATACCTTGATTTCAGCTTTAGAAAATGCATTTATTGAAAGAGCTGAGACTTAAGTTTACTGAAACAATCCAATATTTTTTTGTGTTTATGTATATAAAATGTATAAGCGAGAAGCAGTTTGCCCAAATAAAACACTTGAATTACTTTTACATGCATAGTATAATTTTTGGACAGCGTAACGCCCTCAACAAGCGACAGAATTACAATGAATCGAAAACCTGTTTTCTCCGCCTATTTATACCATTCTTCGTTATAAATTTTGTCCATTGTTGTTGTAACTTCATTATCTCAAAATAGCAGGTGCATAACATAGGTGCGCCACACATCTGGCCAGCTAGTACTTGTCGTTAAGCGCTGTTCCTAACATATGTTTATTCGATGATAGCTCGAGTATCGTTTATCAGGGTGTTGTGGGTACGCAAGTTAATAATATAAAAAAGAAATTTGAAGTTCGAATAGAAGCTATTTCAGTCAAGGCGTTGTCGATATATAGAGGTT
This sequence comes from Apodemia mormo, assembly GCA_036924255.1. Classification (NCBI taxonomy): domain Eukaryota; kingdom Metazoa; phylum Arthropoda; class Insecta; order Lepidoptera; family Riodinidae; genus Apodemia; species Apodemia mormo. Next base: position 21,159,704 of record JAUPFN010000024.1, on the reverse strand, counting down.
GTAAGACCTCCTACATATTATTAAAAAAATATAGATAAAAAAAGGCAAACCCGCTGAGTTTTTTTACACCAGTCTTCTTAGCGTATTGCCGCAGTTTCCTATCTGGTAGTATCAGAAATGATCCGTCAAAAATGCCTGCAAAGGAAAAAAAAAAAATTTGAATAAGACCGGTTGTGTATAATACAATTGGCAGCCCTATTACATCTGAAATACATTTATTTAAAACGCGAATATATTTCGACATGTTTTGTTATGAAAATTGAAGTATTGATGTGCTGGAAATAGCTTCTCAGTGTGGAATGTTTCTAGAATATCATTTTTAATAGAGTTACGTGGGTACTGTTTACATCATATCCATATATTAATGTTTAGGAGAGGATATTCGTTGGTATACTTGGGAATATATCATGATCAGAGATTTTTTAAACCATAACATAACACACAAGCAGATGGCTCTCCTGATGGAAAGAGAAACCATCGCATATAGTGGCCAAAGATGTTAATAGTGCTTTGATATCCGTGTGGCGGAACGACAATGCCCCATGCATAAGTGTACCGGGTACCTAACCCTCCAAACCGGAACACCACAACGACAAGCATTGACGCTATTACTGCTGGAATAGGTAAGGCGGTGGTACCAAATATCTGGGCGAGACAATGCAGAACTCTACCATCTAGTAGTTACGAAGAGGCAGAAGGCAGAACGGCAGTTGGCCTGTTCTTCAAAGGAGCCCGGGACCAACACGGGGACACACATATATGTACATTGTGCACGTGTTTTCTCCACTCAGCTCAAGGTTGCCTGTCCGGTATACCTTGGTATGTATGGCCGGTTTAATATATAACTAACAAAACACGACTTCGTCCGCGTGGATGAATAACATTCCCGGGGTTTTACCCCTATAATTTTTGTTCGCATGGGATTTACGGGATAAAAATATCCTATGTTTTTTCTTGGGGTTCAAATTATCTTTTTTACCAAATTTTATCCAAATCGGAGTAGTGGTTTAAGCGTGAAGAAGACACAGATTGATAGACAGTTACTTTCGCATTTATGATATTAGTATGGATTTATCAAATTTATATAATGTTGAAGGTAAATATTTAAAAATACCAAAAATTACATTTTGTACCAAACTGTACCACAATCTATAAGAACCTGTTTATATAGATAGTGGATATCTGGGATGGATCCGCCAAATACCAGCTGGAGACTCTTGAGGCGATAGAGAGGCGTGTCAAGAGGCTCACAAACGACAATGATCTGGTAGACAAAAAACTCCAGAGCCTCGCTCATTGCCGCAGAGTGGCTAGTTTATCGGTCTTTTATCGGATGCACTTTGGAGAGTGTACTGCGGAATTGCATGACTTAATTCCGCCATTCCCTTTGTTCTATCGATCTTCGAGGCGCACAGATTCTAGACATCGCCATATGGTGGACGTTCCACGTACCCGGACAAAGCGGTTCGACTCCACATTATTCATTTGAACCGCAACGGACTGGAACATGCTTCCTGAGTCTGAGTTCCCCGACGAGTAAAATCTGGGGATCTTCAAGAGAAAAGTGAACAGGTACCTTCTAGGGAAGCGCGTTCCATATCTTAGGCCGCATTTTAGCTTACCATCACGCGAGATCGTGGTCAAGCGCTTCCCTATCGATATTCAAAAATAATCATATTTCGGTACGTGTCATTGTGTTAGGTACGTATAAATAATATTTAAAAGTTTAATTTTATATAATTACTAGCTGTTGCCAGCGACTTCGTCCGCGCGGACTTCGTTTACTCCGCACCGCTCCTCCCCCGTAGGTGATAGCGTGATAATATGTAGCCTATATGTTGACCCGACCTGTTAGTAATATTCATGCAAAATTTGAAGTAAATCCATGCAGTACTTTTTGAGTTTACCCCAGACATACATACAGACAAACAGACAAACGGACAAACGGACAAACGGACAAACGGACAAACGGACAAACGGACAAACGGACAAACGGACAAACGGACAAACGGACAAACGGACAAACGGACAAACGGACAAACGGACAAACGGACAAACGGACAAACGGACAAACGGACAAACGGACAAACGGACAAACGGACAAACGGACAAACGGACAAACGGACAAACGGACAAACGGACAAACGGACAAACGGACAAACGGACAAACGGACAAACGGACAAACGGACAAACGGACAAACGGACAAACGGACAAACGGACAAACGGACAAACGGACAAACGGACAAACGGACAAACGGACAAACGGACAAACGGACAAACGGACAAACGGACAAACGGACAAACGGACAAACGGACAAACGGACAAACGGACAAACGGACAAACGGACAAACGGACAAACGGACAAACGGACAAACGGACAAACGGACAAACGGACAAACGGACAAACGGACAAACGGACAAACGGACAAACGGACAAACGGACAAACGGACAAACGGACAAACGGACAAACGGACAAACGGACAAACGGACAAACGGACAAACGGACAAACGGACAAACGGACAAACGGACAAACGGACAAACGGACAAACGGACAAACGGACAAACGGACAAACGGACAAACGGACAAACGGACAAACGGACAAACGGACAAACGGACAAACGGACAAACGGACAAACGGACAAACGGACAAACGGACAAACGGACAAACGGACAAACGGACAAACGGACAAACGGACAAACGGACAAACGGACAAACGGACAAACGGACAAACGGACAAACGGACAAACGGACAAACGGACAAACGGACAAACGGACAAACGGACAAACGGACAAACGGACAAACGGACAAACGGACAAACGGACAAACGGACAAACGGACAAACGGACAAACGGACAAACGGACAAACGGACAAACGGACAAACGGACAAACGGACAAACGGACAAACGGACAAACGGACAAACGGACAAACGGACAAACGGACAAACGGACAAACGGACAAACGGACAAACGGACAAACAGACAAACATACAAACAGACAAACAGACAAACAGACAAATAGACAAATAGACAAACACAAACAGACAAACAGACAAATAGACAAACAGACAAACATTCTAAAAACTATATTTTTGGCTTCGATGTCGATTGTAGATCACGCCCCAAGTATTCTTTTAAAAAAATATTCAATGTACAGTTTTGACTTGCCTACGATTTTATTATATGTAAAGATATAATTAAATATAATAAATTAATCTATATTTTGACAAATACGTGAAGGAAAATCTTTGGACCCGTTTTTAAGACAATTGCACGAACGGTGGAGTATGGAATTTGGCACAGTTAAAGTGACATTAACAGAAACTTAATATTTATAATGAAAAATATTAGAAACAGGTACATTAATTTAATAAAATTAAACATTACACACACTACATTCATGTGACATACATGTTAAGACACACACATGTACAATATAATATACTATTTTCTTTACGGTTTTACGGTTCTTTACGGATAAAGTCTGTTGACTAAAAGAGGTTTCGTTATTGAGTCTATGATCGATTTTCGGCCAAAGGCGATCGCTATTAATTAAAAAAGTGTAATAAAACATACGTAGGTACGTACATTATACAAATTGGCTGAACTGTATCACAACCGACGTGACTGATTACCATATTCTGGCAATTGTCATTGGATTTACGCACAAATAATAAAAATATTCAAGTCAGTATCACGCCGAATTATTTTTCCGATTGACGCTCCATTGTCATAGTTTTTTATGTCAAGGCTAAAGCACTAAGGTCTCACCTATAAATCCTACGTGTTTATTGTATCAGAATATTTTTTGTATGTCTATTTTGTTCATGATAAATTCTTTTTAGAGTTCCGTCTTTTAAGGACAAAACGAAACCCTTAGAGAATCACATCATTGTCCGCCTGTCCGTCTGTCAAGTCTCTTTGCCTCAGGAACGCGTAAAGGTGTCAAATTGAAATTTGTATCAAATACTACTTAATTTTCCCCGTGTTGGTCCCGGTCGCCTGCCAGGCAGATCGTAAAAGGCGACCGATTGACTATACGAGTCACTAACGTCGTGGCTACTAGGTGGTAGAGTTCTGCATAGTCTCGCCCAGGTCTGGTACCACCGCCTTACCTATTCTTGCCGCAATAGCGTCAGTGCTTGTCATTGTCGTGTTTCGGTATGGAGGGTAAGGTAGCCGGTAAACTCATGCATGTGGCATTAGACTTCGCCACAAGATAGCAACGCAGCATTAATTCCTTTGGTGTCTATAGACCATGGTTGACCCTTTCCATCAGGAGACCCATCTGCTTGTTTGCTATCTTATGATATAAGAAAAACTTTGAATAACAGATAATCGAGTGGTAGCGGCAAACAAATGCAGCCGCAGACATATTTTGAATTGCCGCGGGCAATTCAAAATATGTCGGCGGGCCTCCGAGTAACCTGCGGACCTGGCTTTGAGCAGCTTTGCTTTAATTGGGTACAGATGACATTAAGGGTTCAGCTACATATATCGGGCTACGGCGAAGGTTCGTGCTATCGCCATATCCCGAACTCCTTCGCGAACGGCCTTGACGCGTCACTGCAGAGGGCGTCAAACTGCGGTCTACGGGTGATATATTTAGCGCAGCCAACACAATCTATACATATAATAAAATCGTAGGAAAGTCAAAACTGTACATTGAATATTTTTTTAAAAGAATACTTGGGGCGTGATCTACAATCGATATCGAAGCCAAAAATATAGTTTTTAGAATTTTTGTCTGTTTGTCTATTTATCTGTTTGTATGTATGTCCGGGTAAACTCAAAAAGTACTGCATGGATTTACTTCAAATTTTGCATGAATATTACTAACTGGTCAGGTCAACATATAGGCTACATATTATCACGCTATCGCCTACGTGGGAGGGGCTGAGTGCAGTAAACGAAGTCCCTGCGGATGAAGTCGTGGGCAACAGCTAGTAGACTATATAATTATGATAAACAATAATAATAATAGCAAATTGTAATTTGCCATTAAGTTAACTAAACATAAATATTTAGATATACCTATATAAATTTCCTCGTGTAATCCGTTTGCTTGCATTACGATTATGATGACCAATCCGCCCCTATCGTTTTGCCAGGTATGTATAATATACTAGCTGAGCCCGCAACTTCGTCCGCGTGGAACAATTTCTAAAAAAAGTAGCCTAAGTTACTTCTTATCAGCTATCTGCCAGTGAAAGTCCCGCCAGTCCAGCAGTCCAGCCGTTCATGCAATTTGATATGGAAATAGTTGTAGATCCGGGGTCAAAAAGGGCTAATTTTTTTTCAAAAATCATCCCCTGAAGGGCTAAAATAGGGGAAGAAATTTGTATTAAAAGCTATTTCGACGACATATTTATCTACTCGCGGGCGAAGCTGCGCTGGTTAGCTAGTAGTTACATAAAATTAAAGAGTTTAATGAACGGCCTCTTGTAATTTGTTTGCTATGTCGCGGGGTGCACAAATACAACCTGCGGGCCGCGGTTTGATGACCAGTGATAATACGACGTCATTATGACATAAGTAGGTGTCGCGATATAGTTCGGGCTAGCGCAAACCTTCGCCATAACCCGAAATGTGTAGCTGCACCATAACTATCATATCCTTCAATATGTAGAGACTTTTATTTCAGTCAACCTGTAGAAATGTAATTGACGCAATTCGAATGCACAAAAATAATTAACACAATTCATAAATTTATTATTATTTATATAGAATTATTATTATTTATATATACCTATATTGTTTTTATATCATAAGGTAGCAAACAAGCAGATGGGTCTCCTGATGGAAAGAGTCAACCATTGTCTATAGACACCAAAGGGGTTAATGGTGCGTTGCTATCTTGTGACGAGGTCTAATGTCACATGCATAAGTTTACCGGCTACCTTACCCCCCAAACCGGAACACGAAAGTGACAAGCATTGACGCTATTGCGGCAGGAATAGACAAGGCGGTGGTACCAGACCCGGGCGAGACAATGCTGAACTCTACCACCTAGTAGCCACGATGGAAGTGACTCGCATACCCAATCGGTCACCTTTTACGACCTGCCTGGCAGAACGGCAGTTGGTCTATTCTTCAAAGGAGCCCGGAGTCAACACGGGGAAGAAAATTTTAAATAAATGAACGCAATTCGAAAGTATTATTTATGTAAGATGGTAATAAACACAATTCAAAAATACTATTTTGAAGATTAAAACCCAATAACTGAAGAATGACAGAACCCTAAAACAGTTGATTTACTGTTTTTAGGGATCCGTAACTCAAAGCAAAAAAAACTCATAAGATCACACTTCTGACCGTCTGTCAAGACCCTTTTCGCGTGAACGATTAAAGGTATCAAGCTTAAATTTACATCAAATACTAGAGCCTCGATCTCGTGCATCTGTGAATAAATATTTTTTTTTAGTCAAGATGATCAAAAGATATAATCAATTTTTTATCAATTTGTTAGCAACTGCAAAAAAATAGCAAGTTAGCAAACGCGCTTAACCACAAGTACTAGCCGGGCATCGCGACTGTTATAGTGGCTGTTTTTTACGAGGAAACCCACTCCGAATAACGCTTTGTTGAATAATTTAGCATGCAATAAATTACTCCATCCTTTGAAACTGGGAAAATTTCGGTATGGTGTAAAATCTTTTAAGCTTTTGCGGTTTCATCCAAAAGTATAATTAATTTTTAATCCCCAAGGGTTTTATGTTTAACACGTGTATCTGCGTAATTGTTGACTACGCGACTTTTTTTTTTTTATATCATAAGATAGCAAACAAGCAGATGGGTCTCCTGATGGAAAGAGTCAACCATCGCCTATAGACACCAAAGATGTTAATGGTGCGTTGCTATCTTGTGGCGAGGTCTAATGCCACATGCATAAGTTTACCGGCTACCTTACCCTCCAAACCGAAACACGACAGCGACAAGCACTGACGCTATTGCGGCAGGAATAGGTAAGGCGGTGGTACCAGACCCGGGCGAGACAATGCAGAACTCTACCACCTAGTAGCCACGATGGTAGTGACTCGATAGCCAATCGGTCGCCTTTTACGACCTGCCTGGCAGAACGGCAGTTGGCCTATTCTACAAAGGAGGCCGGGACCAACACGATAAGTAATCTGTACGTCTGCGTGCCCGCGTATCCACGTGTTTGCGTTTACATGTTTTAATATCTGCGCATCAACGTGTCTGTTTTTCGTGTCTGCATGTCTGCTTGTTTGTGTATCTGCGTGTTTGAGTGTCTGCATATTTGCGTGCCTGTGTGTCTGTATATTACCATGGCTGTGCGTCTGTATGTCTGCATATCTAATTATCTGCGTAATTACGTATCCCGTAAGACCCGTGAAGAATTATTTAGTTTTTTTGTACTATATTTAGCTAATTTCTAGTTTAAAACATTAATTATTAAAAAAAATAACTTTTTGAAAGTTTAGTCAAACGAATAGGTATCTTAAACTAATTATAGCGTGAAAACACATATTATTTGAAAATAGTTTTAGATTTTTTTCATTTATATTAGCTGCCATAAATTACTGTGTTTTTCCAAAAAGTAAGGATTGAAGATAGAAAAGATCATGAAATTATGGCACATTTTCCGTAAGCCGACTAACACAGATACAACTATTCCAGTGCCATCTTGCAATCCTTGGCAACACAAAATAGCCGCTTTTAACAGTTACATACACAGACTATCATCTTTGCCACTGAGTAAAGAAAGGTAGAGTAAGAAGTAAAGAAGAGTTAAATATAATTTTACAGTTGGCATTGTCAAAAGGATACAATCGTGCTTTAGTAATAAGTTTAATAAAAAAGAAAGAAAAACAAACACTATCACGATTACTATATGCAGTACCACACCGAAAAGAAATCAGGTTTAAATCCAGTTTAATGAAATTCGGAAGATAGAAAGGTGTTTGCGGAGTAATAATGTCAATGTAGCATTTAAAATACACAGTTCCGTACGAGACATATATGGAAAAGCCAAAACCAATAACGAACACAAAACTGGAATATATAAATTACGTTGCTTAGAATGCAGCAGTATATATATATATATATATATATATATATATATATATATATATATATATATATATATATATATATATATATATATATATAAAATAAATATAAATATTTAAGTATACATACTAATCATCATTATCTATAAAAGAAACGTGATTTTCCAAAGAAACGGATCCAGCCTTTGGTTCAGGGGGGGTCACATATCTACGATTCAGTCATGATAGGCTCTAATCCTTATCTAATTCTGATAAATCCATACCTGGACCCCTAACTAAGATGTGTTTGTATATTTCTTGATTTATCTAAAGCGTTCGATTGTGTTGTACATGATATTTTATTAAAACAATTAGAACACAGGTGTACGAGGAGTCGCCCTTAAATAATTATTTGAAAGTTATTTTAAAAAAAGAATGCAAGCAACATCGATAGATTATTTTAATAAAAATACAGCAACTATTGAAACAGTTTAATTCGATTATCGCGAAGTTTCACTAGGAGTGCATCAAAGCAGTATTTTGGGACCCATTTCTTTTCTGGTCAACGTAAATGATCTTTCCGAAATAACTAATGGATTATGTGTGTTGTTTGCTGATGTTCCGACTTTATATATTTCAGAGAAAAATCCATTAGAAGACACTTTTGCTAAAAAAAATAAATTTAACATCAAACAAAATTACTGCTTGGCCTGATTCTATTAACTTGAAGGTCAATGTTAATAAAACAAAATTTATGAAATTTCACAACTATCATACAAAACCCTTGCTTATAAATGTAGTTCAATCAAATGTAAGTATTGAAGAAGTAGATCATTTTAGATTTCTAGGGATAGAGATTGATAAGCATTTAAACTGGAAAGCACACGTGGAGGAAATAAATAAAAAATATCTAGCTGTTGTTACATGTTGTCAATACTTTCAACAAACAACTTGCGAATATGTAACCAGCAATGCATATTAAGGATCTGTTTATCCACTACTAACATCCATCAGATATTTGTTTTACAAAAGGGATGTTTAAGAACTATTTATAAAATGGATAGCACGGAATCTCTTAGAGATATAAAGAAAAAAAGTATTTAACTGTCACTGGAATCTATATATTGGAAATGCTTATTTGTCAAACAAAATTTTGAATACTTTAATTTAAGATCAGCATTAAGTAAAAATATACGCAGTAAATATAAATATAATATTAGTCTTCCAAAAATATCAAATAGAATAATGTTTAAATGTATATATGTTTCGGCTATACGCATATATTATAACCATCTTCCAAATGATTTAAAACCACTACACAGTAATCAATTTAAAAATAGATTAAAGACTTGATTAGTTAACAATTAATGTTTCTATGACTTAAATTAATTGTTCTCAAATAGTTACTAAAGTTGTCCTATAGCAAAGTTCAAGTTAAAGTTTTTTTTAAATTATTTTTTATTAATCAATGACTTAATTTTAATTGTGACTCTTAATATTTTTTAAGATTTTTTTAAATATATAAAATGATATTAAAAAATCAAATGTAACTTAATAATACGATATGAAATTGATGTTCTCTTTATTCTTTTTATACAACATTTTAATATTTAATGAGATTAATATTTTATAACAATGTTTCTAAATAAAAATATAATTAAAGATGAATTATTAGCTAAAAATTAAAAATAACCTTTGATGGGACATTTTTTTTTCTTATATTGATTTTATGAGTTTAGTTGTAAGTAAATTGTAAAGATAATTCATGAACTTAGATTTATAAAATATAATTATTATTTATAATTAATTAGATTGTAATATTATGTATTTGCACACCGGAATTGCCGGTAGATTATGGCGTTCTGAAAAAACTGTAACACCTATTAACTGTAACTCATTTTCATGCAAATATAATATATCTATCTAACCAGAGGGAGGGGGAGGGGAGGGCTTGAAAGTACGGAACCTTTCGTGCGCGAGTCTGAATCGCACTTGGCCGGTTTATTTACTATACTTTCGGTCTTACTGATCATACTGGTAAAATGACTATATATTATCGCCTCTGTGGTGTAGGTGGCATACGGGCGTGAAGATACTAAACTAATATAAGGCTTTATTTTATTCTTAAGGCAAATATAAAAAAAAAAAAGAAACATTAAATGAACTACAAACATAGCGGGATAGGTACAAACTCTCCTGATTTTTAATAAGCACTGTAGGTATGATTGTTTGTTTCAATAGTTTTCAAGTGGTTGGTGGATTAATTAAAGAAAGTTGCGGTTCCTTCAGAATGGTATTATAGGTACCTATGACCCACTCCTTCTTATGTGACGCAGACGAAGTTGCGCGGGTCAGCTAGTAATTAATATTTGTTACAGATTCGCCGGTAAAGTATTGAATAATGCAATTCAATACTTTACCGGCCAATCTGTAATAAGTGCCTAATTACTTTTCTATATAAATAATTGTGTTATTTACTTGTCTATAAGTATAAATAATATTTTTAAATTGCATTAATTAGTTTTCTATATAAATAATATTTTACTAACGAAGTAACAAACGTAAGACTATCTCCTACAGTTTCAGCTTATTACATAAATTATTTCACTAATATTGGCAAAGAACTGGCTACTGACATCCAAAATTCTATCTCTCAAGACTACATCAATAATAATATAAAAGATCCCGACCTTAGCTCATTCATTTGTATTATTAAAAAGTAAAAAATGATCCAGAAATAGTAAACCAATTTATAAACAATGTAAAAAATGACAGTGCACCACCACCACCACCATGTTTTAAAAAGCAGTCTTTAAACAATAATGAAACAAGTTTCAAATCCTACATTGGATGTCAAAAGTGCGTCAAGAGTACCGTTTTAAACCAAATAACGAATAAAAGCAATCATGAGTAGTTCCAAAAAATTTCGAATGGGTATGTGGCGCTGTCGCCGAATCCAATAATTAAACATGGTTGTCCAGAGTACGAAATACGTCAAAATTCATTATTTATTGGTTTAAGATTGACATCGGGTTTCAAAAGTAACCCAGCAGGTTGGGACACAATTACAACTAAATACACTATTTTTATAAAACATAACATAAACTTTCACATCTAGCTAATCATTTGATTCAATTGAAATTACGTCCTACAGAAATAATATTTTTGAAATGAATTGAGATAATATTTTTGGATTATGTTAAATAATTTTTAACCAATTGCTATTTGTTAGTCTTTTAAGAATTTTTAACCGATAAAATTATATGTTAATGGATAGAAATATAAGTTTGTTGAATTGTCCTTAAAAAAATTTCAATGTAGTAAAAATTTTGTAAATGGTGAACATTATGTAAATTATAAAAAAAAATAATTACTCAAAATATGAAACTTGTAATTATAAAAATAACTTTGTAATATGGAATCATCCTTGTATATTTATAACAAGAACATAAAATAGAGAAAAAAAGACCAGCCCGCTGAGTTTCTTCCGCCGGATCTTCTCAGTGTGTGGCCGCGTTCCGATCCGGTAGTAATTCTGAAAAATCGATACAATTTATAGTTTTAAATGTAATATTATATAATCATATTTTTTTAAATATTTGCACACCATATATTGGTAGAATATGTCGGTAACTTAATTTATTTTTAACAACTTGTAACACCCATATTCTTGCAAATAAATATTTTCTTTCTTTCAAAAACTAAAGAATGAAATCATTAAAACTGAAATCACGGACAAAGTAGACTTGTATTGGTTGATGATTTAATATAAACATACCAGGGTGAAGTATCCCCGATACTTGACACAACCTCGAGGATTGAACTCGATTGTTCCTTAAAACAAAAATCTGTAAACGGTTGACCCTGCAGGCCATCCTTCAAACTTCCCGCTAAATTAATGTTTTTAAGCTCAAAGAAGGAAAAACTATAAGCATAGATTTTTTCAGTTCAAATGTTTTGATTTTGTTAAAAATTGCAGTATATTGATTTTCGAAAAACTATATATTTTGGAAACGATGATCGATTTTGATGTTTCGAATGGCATTTAACTAAATTTTTGAGATCTATCTATATTGCTTTAGCTAAATCCATATCCATACTGATATTATAAATGCGAAAGTCTGTCTGTCTGTTACGCTTTCACGGCTAAACTGCTGGACCGATATTCATGAAATTTGGCATGGATATAGTTGAAGATCCGGGGTCAAACATAGGCTAATTTTTTTTTCAAAAGTCAGTCCCTGGAGGGCTGAAATAGGGGATGAAAATTTTATTAAAAGCTATTTGGACGACTTATTAATAACTTGCGGGCGAAGCTACGCGGGTCATCTATCAATTAGTTGAAAATTATCTAAGCAATTTAAAAAAATTTTTTTTCAATAACTTTCGTCATTAATAAATCCCAATCAAATTAACTGATTTTGATTTAAATAACGGTTTTGATGCAGTTTTTAAAGGAGAAAAGCTGATAAGATTTTTAAGTCAATCGGTCAATATCAAAAATATTAATTAAGTTTGCTAAAAACAATGTAATTTTAATATTTGAAAAGCTGTAACTTTTGAAAATTAGATTTGTTTTTGATTTTTGAAACGGCATTCAACTTAGTTTTTTTAGTATTAAAATATCGTAGGTTACAAAAAAGGATTAGTTGAATAATTTTGAAGTTATGTCGAAAAACACTTTTTAAAAAAAAATCGCCAACGATTACTCCTAAGCCGATAAACCGATTTTGTTGCAATTTATGCATGAAATGTAGTTTTTTGAGAAATAGAGCTGATTAGTTTTTGTACTCAATCGAGATTTAAATCTAGAAGTTATATTAAAAAAAATACTGTTTCGCCAAAATATATATATTTTTGTATTTTCCAAAATTTCTCAAAGTCTCCTAGGGACACTTGTTCAAATTTTCAGGAAGTCTAAGTTGAGCGGAATCCAATCGAATGTCATCAATCGCGTTTCGGTTGGTCTTGCCGTTCGAAAGTTATGAGATGTTTATATACACACATACACACATATATATACATACATATACACATACTGACGTCATCGTCAACGAAAGGTTCCTAGGACCTCAAAACGTAGACATCTGGTGGAAACTCGATTTTCGAAAATCGGGGCAAAATCAGTAACATCCTTATCTACATACGTAGTGGGAAGTTAAAAATAACACTACACCTAAAAGTTGGGTAAGAGCAACAACTACGTAATCTTTAAAAGGCCTCGGTTCTCTGAACGGCATGCGTTTATCTCAACATTGTTTACATTTTCTGCGCCTTGTCTTTCGTCACTTGCATACTGGTATATTTTTAACACAATTGCTTCGTTTTTTATATTCCCCGTGTTGGTCCCGAGCTCCTTTGAAGAATAGGCCAATTGCCGTTCTGACAGGCAGATAGTAAAAGGCGACCGGTTGGTTATGCGAGTCGCTACTATCGTGGCTACTAGGACGTAAAGTTCTGCATTGTCTCGCCCGGGTCTGGTACCACCGCCTTACCTATTCCTGCCGCAATAGCGTCAGTGTATGTCACTGTCGTGTTCCGGTTTGGAGTGTAAGGTAGCCGGTAAACTTATTCATGTGGCATTAGAGCTCGCCAGAAGATAGCAACGCAACATTAACATCTTTGGTGTCTATAGGCGATGGTTGACTCTTTCCATCAGGAGATCCATCCGCTTGTTTGCTATCTTATGATGTAAAAAAAACATCCATTCATCCATTCATCCAAACTTCCGCATTTATAATATTAAAATAGATAGATTTGATTATCAATGTTATAAATTCACTGACCTCACAGCCCATAGACACCTAATAAGAGGCGACTAGCTTCTCAACACATCGGAATTATAGTTCCGATGTAAATGTACACGCGGAAATACTCAATCAATGTCGACTAATATCCTCTGTACATCACTATCTTTCACTGTGGCCTGGAGTTAGCCAATCGTGGCGTTGCAACCCCGCTTCGTTTTACCTCAGCTGTTGCCAGAATGCATTCAATACAGAAATAAAATGTGAACTTTAGATTGTATGCCATGAAGTCAAATATGCTAATAATTGAAAATTGCCTGCTGTACTTACCATATTTAATGCAATAAATAATTATGATTATGATATTTGGTATCTATAGGCGATGATTATCTCTTTTCGTCATGAGAGTAATCTATTTGCTATCGTATGGAACAAAATAAATAAATAAATCTACCTATATTATTATTATTATAATATTATAAATGCGAAAGTTTGGATGGATGTTTGTTACTCAATCATGCAAAAACGACTTAACAGATTTGAATGAAATTTGGCACACTGGTAGATAATGACCTGGAATAGCATATAGGCTACTTTTTATTCCGGAAAAATTAGGTGATCGCGCGGGATTCGCCAAAAACTCTTATAATGCAGCGGGCTACACGCTGCAGCTAGTAAACTATATACGTATTTGTTACAGGATGGGCGTCTACGCAGCGGCGACATGTTGCTACGAATCGGCGCGGTGTGCGTCGTGGGGATGTGCGCGCGGCAAGCGGCTGCGGTGTTACGACAGTGTGGCGCCTGTGTTCGATTGCTTGTTGCGCGTCCAGCTCATAGCAACGCGTTACAACCTTCATTGGTATGTTTCTAGAATAGATATATAGATAATATGACTGCCTCATGGTTTAGGGGTTATCATGTAATAGTCGGCTCAGGTAATAGGTCTCGGGTCGTGCAAAAGTGTTATTAAGTTATTCGAGGCTATTATTGAAAATTTAAATCTCTAAAATCCGCTTTGATAACTTTAATTTAAATATTTATGCTATAGATCTAATTCACACAATATAAGCTAAGCCAGTCTCAAAAGTAGCCAGCGTTACGAGCTTATAGTTCGTATTGTGTAATAAAATACCACTTATATTAAAACCGTGTATTTACGGCACTAATGTACAATACACCGTAATACACACTGACGAACACAAATAACACCGTCACTATATACACACTAGAACTAACTGACCATATTGGTTAGTCACCTGTTTTTATTAAGGTAGGTTAGACAAGATAGGATACACATATCCGTAAGGTTAAAATCTCTAAATAGATAAAAATAATTTTTAACGCAGTAAAACTGCAGCAACCAACTTTTTCTATATTTCTATAACTCTAAATCAGATCTTCACAAAATTAAAATGGGACAAAAAGAATACCCTCCCAAAAAAGTATGTTCAAAATCAGTTCATAAATGTACTGAGTTCTGAGGTGATAAATATGAAAAATGATCGATAAAGATATTATGTTATCTAGATGTGACGCGTAACAATAATTAGGTTGCGATCCGGGCACATTCCGTCTAACCGGTCTCAATATTCAATCTATCCATCTATCCCTTACCAGAGTTTAAAATAGTAACAGAGTATCTATCTGCGCATTTTTACGTTTCAATCAACACAGATAGCTAGAAATATCTATCCGCAATCTTTAACTAGAGTTAAGAGGACCCTTCGCTTACCAGAGATAAGTGCTTCTATAGAAAAAAAAGACGTGTGGCACTCGGAGACTGCCGCGGTAAAGCTATTGCATAGCATTTTTTATCAACTTATGCAATTACAATTATATATTAGTGTGTGTGTGTGTATATATATAAAAGAGGGCTACTTTTAATATCGCTTATTTTAATATCAAAATTTTTGGTTATCTTTATAGCAGTATTATATATAAATTAACAAAACAAAAAATAATACTGCATTTGTGATAATAATAATAAATCGATATGTATATAGAGTACTAACTCATTTTATTTCACTATTTTTTCGTGACTTTCTTCATTAATAAATGCACTTTGTTTATTCATATTTAAAACACCGTACACAAATTATACGAGTACAGATATTCACTGTTGTACGTAGATGATAAATACCTATACACCTATATACTTTCTCACAAACAGCTGATTACGGTAGTTTTCCAATACAACCAATGCCACCTAAAGGCGGGTTGCTGAACTAAAGAGACAAGCGTGATATTTCAAAAAGTCATTAAAAGTTCTGGTATTTATCGATAGATGGAAAAACTAAAAAGTATCACCGCTGTGCCGTCGGAGTGGGGGGTGTTAGGTTTTTTCGTTACGGAATTTCTGGATTCGGTCTCCACGCTCAAGGCCCGCGATAGAAGCTATGCAATAGCTTAAAAAAGGGTCGAGTGTTTCAGTAACACTGTAACAGGTTACTGGAGTTAGTTTAGCTTACCAGCTGTAACGGTTTTGACTATCGCCCGATTTTGACGAATAATCGAGAGCTAGTTTTACAGCATTTCTTTAGTTATGTATTTTTAGATAAAAAACAATGAAAATATAACTATTTAGTGATAGTGATAGTGATAGTGGTAATGACATATATGGAGATGGTGTATTTAAAGATATGCGTTCCTCATGAGAAAAGTTCCCTCACCGGACTGTGATCTTTGTGGTATCGTCTTGATGGAGTGTGTTGCTAACGCAACCTATCGATTAATGGAATGTAAAAATAGCTATTTAATACAGATAAAAAAAAAAAAAAGAGATTTCCTTGATTGCAGTATCATATCCCAGCCGCAGTCTAATCATATTGAATCAATTGTGAAGTTATATAATAAAAAAATCTCGGATCAGTTACATTAGTTAAGCTACTCTTTATTTAATTCATATAGTGTGTAATTTAGAAACAATGTTTTGATAATAAGTTCATTTTATAGAGTGGCATAATCACTCTGTGATCAAGTTTTTAAATAAAGAAAAAAAATATAAAGTACATTCATCCGAATTGATAACTTTCTTTTGGGAAGTGGGTTGAAAATTTTTAGTGTTTGCCGTTAGACACAGTTTGCCGTGTTAGACACGTATCGAGCTTTCGCCAAGTTAAAAAAATAATCTGGCAAGAGGTTTCAGTAAAATTATTATCTGTAAATTTAAAGTTAACGTTTACAAGCTTTTATTATTAAAATCATTGGAGTATTTTATAGTTTTACAAGTCTGCGTTATCGGAACCACAATGCTTTTGTTTTCATTTTGTAATGATGCTATAACCGGTCTAAGTACACTGAAAACTACATAAAAGTTATTGCGCGTTTTTATTTGTGTGGTACAAATAAATGTAAGACCGCGAGCATGAATTTATTTAGCTATTTCACTTTAAAAGCTTTAAAAAAGTATCTTCACGCGCATATCCCCTAAGAGGTAGGCAGAGGTACAAGTGCACCCACGATTAGCTGAAGAAGTGGCAAGCCTTGCATTTCCAATCCCGGGCAACTTTATGTTTCTCAGAAAACTGAAAAAACACTTTTTTTATATGCTCGACCCGAGAATTGAACCCGGGACCTCATGTGGTCAACGCTAACGCTGGACCACTAAACCACAGAGGCGACTTAATTCTTTGAAAAGATTTAAAAGAATAATAAGCACAAAGAGTCCGTTTTTTCCTCATTAGATAGCAAGTAGATGGCTCTCTTGATGAAAAGAAATACTATTGCCTATATACACTAAACATAGTAGGGCTTTGCAATCCATGTGATGTAATTGCAATGCCACATACATAAGACTACCGGCTACCTTACCCTCCAAACCAGAACACGACAGTGGCAATCATTGACTATATTGCGGCAGGAATAGGTAAGGCAGTTGTATCAAAACCCAAACGAGACGTTGTAGAAGTCTACCACTCTACTCGCATTCATCGTAGAGCGGTTCAAATTAGCCGTGGGTAATCTTTATTCCTCGGGGTGAATCAAGGAAGTTATATTCTACCCGGAATGTTCACACGCGCTTCAAAATCGTTCCGAAGAGTACCACGGCATGGGTGGAGTGTGTCTCTTTCTACTAAATAAGGCGCCAATCGCCATATATAAGTGCGACCATGCTTAGTTTGCAAATTACTACTAAGTAATTCTACTAATTTAGAAACAGTTTTTGCATTGCATAATTACGTAATAATTAAAATAAGCACATTTTGGAACTTACTATGTTAATTACAATACATTTTATGCTAATTAGTGGAGTGCCTGGAGCATTCAAAACCGTAAAACCTCGGATTAGAGTTATAGTGAAAGAATTATTATGATCGATGTGGGATATTGTTTTTTAAACTATAAATTGCAATGTTTACCCAAATTTTTTTTGTGCACTCCATTGTTTCATTGTTTAAACAAATTATTATGAACAATTAATGTTTGACCATATATTTTCACTTTAAACAGTATTTTTTTTTAATTTATATGTTCAATCTTACCTGCGTAGACATATAGGAACATTTTTCAAAGATACCTGTATAAAAATAGCAATAGGGATCTCGAACAGGTAGAAAAACGTGGAGGGGAGAGCGGAGAACAGCTGCTATGTACAATGGAATTTCTCAGCCAGTTTAATTATAAATGAAACTTACTCTATTGTGTACATTTAGAAAAATGAGGTAAAGGTAAAAGAAATATTTTTTTTCTTTTCATTAGTCGTAATGATTATTACGACTAATGAAAAAAAAATTATTAGTACAAAATCTGTTTATTTAAATATTTTACATTGTTGTCTACATCAAATATTTTCTCTTATTATTATTATCTATACATATAATAAAATCGTGGGAAAGTCAAAATTGTACATTGAATATTTTTTTAAAAGAATACTTGGGGCGTGATCTGCAATCGATACCGAAGCCAAAAATATAGTTTTTAGAATTTTGTCTGTTTGTCTGTTTGTCTGTATGTATGTCCGGGGTAAACTCAAAAAGTACTGCATGTATTTACTTCAAATTTTGCACGAATATTACTAACAGGTCGGGTCAACATATAGGCTACATATTATCACGCTATCACCTACGGGGGAGGTGCTGTGCGGAGTAAACGAAGTCCGCGCGGACGAGGTCGCTGGCAACAGCCAGTTAATAATAAGAGGTTACTCCTCTACTAATTTTTATAATTTCAACTAAATTTGTTTAGGAAGATGAACCCAGGTGTATAGTAGGTCACACTATAAGTTTTGCGTAACTTAAAAAAACAACATGTTTTAATAAAAAACAATTATGTTTATTGCTTTTCAAAATAATCTCCTTTACCTTTTAAATATTTTTTCATGCGATCGAACCATTTTTTAAAACAGGAGGACCACAGATCTGAAGGCATGTTTTCTACTGCCTCTTCGGAGTTGGTAAAAGTAAAACCCCCCCATCAAATCTTTGATTTTGGGGAAAATACAGAAATCACAGGGTGCTAGGTCAGGGCTATGCGCAGGATGAGTGACGAGATGTACTTTTTCGGAAGCTAAAAATGACTTTTTTTTGTTGTTCGTGTGTGAAGAAGCGTTATAATGGTGTAGGGGAATGCAGCTTTTGGATCGACTTTCGCGAACTTTTTCTAACACCCTGGTTAAACAAATTGTAGAATACCACTCGGCATTAATACTCTTTTGATCTTCAAGTGGAATTGTACAGGTGGGACCCGTAGCTGAGAAAAAATTCGCGATCATTTTTTTACCAACGTTTCTCGCCTGTCTCACTTTTGTTGGCCTGTTTTCATTTTCAAACACCCAATCACAAGGTTGCTGTTTTTTTTCGGGTTCAAAACAATAAATCCACGTTTCATCTCTTGTGACAATGTTATAAACAGCATTAGAATGTCTGTGGTCGTACTTTAGTAGTATCTGTGAGCACCATTCCACGTGAGCCTGCTTTTGCTCCGCTGTCAGTTCATGAGGGATCCAACGACAACAAAGTTTCCGAACTTTTAATTCTTCGTGTAAAATTTTCTGAATTTAGCTCATACCAATCCCCAATAGTCCTGGAATTGTCTCATAGGTAATCCGGGAGTTTTCTTCAATTAACCGCTTAACAGTAGCCACATTATTTTCGTTGACGGCAGTCAAAGGCCGCCCTTCACGAAATTCGTCATGTAAAGAAACTCGACCTCTCTTAAATTCAGCAAACCATCGCCTCACGGTGCTCAAACAAGGTGCTTCTCTTGCAAAAGCATTTTGAAGACGAGCAGCACAGTCTTGCGGAGAAAGAGAACTTTTAAAATCATAAAAAATCATCGCTCTAAAATCTTTTCGACTTAATTCTATTTTCGTTGTGTACGTAGAACTTTGATGTGTGAAAAAAACAATTGACAAATCATTCCATACTAATATTATAAATGCGAAAGTCTGTCTGTCTGTTACGCTTTCACGGCTAAACCGCTGGCCCGATTTTCATGAAATTTGGCATGGGTATAGTTGAAGATCCGGGGTCAAATATAGGCTAATTTTTTTTTCAAAAATCAGTCCCTGGAGGGCTGAAATAGAAAAAAAATAGGGGATGAAATTTTTATTAAAAGCTATTTGGACGACTTATTAATATACCCACGGGCGAAGCTGCGCGGGTCAGTTAGTTCAATAAAAAAACGTCGTCTTCAATACACCGTCCAGTACAAAAATATATAAGAATTTTTCACTAAAAAACCAAATTTTCACTGTTATAGAAGCACAATATTCACATTCATTAACACGTGTTACTTGCAACTAAAGTCTAAACTAGCCGAGAAATTCCATTGTACATAGCAGCTGTTCTCCGCTTTCCCCTACACGTTTTTCTACCTGTTCGAGATCCCTATTGCTATTTTTATACACAGGTATCTTTGAAAAATATTCCTATATGTTTACTCAGGTAAGATTTAACATATGAATAAAAAAAATACTGTTTAACGTGAAAATATATGGTCAAGCATTATTTTTTCATAATAATTTGTTTAAACAATGAAACAATGGAGTGCACAAAAAAATTTTGGGTAAACATTGCAATTTATAGTTTAAAAAACAATATCCCACATGGATCACATTAATTAATTCACTATAAATCTAGTTCGAGGTGAAAACCCCCAGGCGCTCCACTAAATGTTTTTATCGACGTGTATGAATAAAAGGGATTTAACGATTACCGAATATATATAAAAATCTACCATCAGATAGTTTTATTTACACTGGTAATTGCAAGAAAGGGACAACATCCACTCCTGTCGTTGTCTTGCTCAGAACGTTTTCCCCCTCTGTTAAGTAAGAAACAAATGTCAACTTTAAAAATAACGAAATAAAGTACATTTTTATTTTTCAAATATTGCTTCGTAACAATTCCAGTTATCGTATATAAGTTCCTTGGGGTGAATTTATTCACTTATTCCGGCTCTAGGCACGGATATAATTCACCTTAATTATTTCTTTATTCCTTTGGCTCACTTCGTCCTTTTTTATTGCAGCGTATCATATTCTGTGATCGTATCTTTAAATCAACGTTTCCCTATATATTTTGCTCGCTCACACCAATTCTACAGTACTATATAAGTAATTTTTTTTAGGCTGATTATCGCTTGTCACGTTTCAATAGAAGAGTGTAGACATCACCCACAATTCGCAATATCACTCACTCTCTCATTCGCATCGCAGTTTGCACATTGGCTCAGCTGGAATAAATAATTCCGCGGAAACGATAAGGATTTGAAGGAATAAATAAGCTTATCGTATCCGGCCCCGGAATCAGTGCCTTTGATTCATAACTTCCGGAGTTGCACACCTCTACTTCGAATCGTTGACAACCAGAACATTTTGAAGCGGCTTGTCTCTTTGGCATTGCGCTGTAATGTAGGTTCGCTCTGCGTCTTCTACCGTATCTATCATGGGGAATGCTCCAACAAGTTGTTTGGATTAATTTCCGCCCCGTTGGTCGAGTGGTTAGCGACCCTGACTACGTAATCGACGGGGCTCGGGTTCGATCCCCGACGGGGACAAGCATTTGCGTGATGAGCATAAATGTTTGTATTTCCGGGTATGGGTGTTTATTATGTATATAAAAGTATTTATATATGTATTTCTATGTATTAGTATCGTTGACTAACACTCATAACACAAGCAAATAATTTGTTGTGGAATCAATTACCGGCAGGGGTATTTCCAAACGGATACTACTTGGGGACCTTTAAGAAAAGAGCTAACTCATTCTTAAATGGCCGGCAATGCAACTGCAAGACTTTTGGTGTTGCGGATGTCCAGGGGTGATCATTTACCATCAGATGCACCTCCTCCTCGTTTGACCCCTCTTTTATAAAAAACCTAGTAGTGACGATGGTAGCGACACGTATAGCGTATAATCGTTTGCCTCTTACAAACTGCCTGGCAGAAAAGCAGGTCGTATTTTCTTCGAAGGGAGCCCAGATGAACGGTGTCATCTATTATATATCAAAAACTGTACCCTTAAATAATAATTTATAAATGAAACATCAAAAAATTGAAATGTCTTGATAAATAGGTGCTTTCCTCCTACCGAAGTTAAAAGGAATCTTTATTAATTTTAGATTACACGTTCCAGTTTTGTAATAAAATCAATACCCTTTAATTAAAAAGCATTTTAATTAGTGAAATAACTGGAGTGTTATTAATTTGTGACGGTGTATATGAGTGGGCTGGAATTGTCGGGCTTGTCGGAACATTCGTTTCCGTTTGCAAAGTGACACGATCCTGAATCCGGATATTGAAATTTACTGCCTTTATCCGATACGTGTGTTGGAAGTTATTTGTGTGTTAGAAGCAATAATGAAATTAGTGGAATGGTGTGTATGCTCAAACAACCGCTAAAAACCCGGCCAAGTGCAAGTCGGGCTCACGCACGATGGGTTCCGTACCATCATAGCAAAAAAAATACACACGTATTGTATGGGGTAATATTTTCATTTTTTTTTTATTTTTAGTATTTGCTGGTATAGCGGCAACATAATTTGTGAAAATTTCAGCTTTCTAGCTATCACGGCTTATAAGCCTGGTGACAGACAAACAGACGGACAAACAGATAGCGGAGGCTTAGTAATAGGGTCCCGTTTTACCTTTCAGGTACGGAACCCTAAAAACTTCAGACTTAATTCAGACTCGTAATCTACTGGTCCGGCGTTGGCGTTAATTACATGAGGCCCCGGGTTTAAATCCCTGTTCGGATAATTAAATGATGTGGTGTCGCGGGACACCAGGTAGGAACGAACTTCCTTCGGCTAAACGACACTACTCGCTTGTGTACGCGACTGTCGCGCCTGCGCACGTCTCATTTAACGCTTTTATTCCACGCATTTTTCTTACGGTTTTACTATCACATTTTTTTCAGTTCGGTCGCGCAGCAAAATCCCTATCCCCTCCAAGCCTGCCGTAAGGAACTTCGTTCCAAAAAGTATTTTTTCAGTTTTCTAATAAACAGTGTTGTCCGGGAATGGAAAGTGCCCGGTTGGCTTGCCACCTATCACATTTGTGGGACCAAGTATCTTTGACTAATCGTGGGTACACTTGTTGTACCTCTGGCTACTTCTTCGGGGATACGGATGTGAAGATACTTTACTTCAGACTCAGTCATTTGTAGAATTCCACACCTAATAAGAAAAAAACGAAACCCTTTGTTGTCCGTCTGGCAAAATCCCTTTTCTCAAAAACGCGTATAAGTGTCAAGTTGAAATATATATAGCTGTAAAAAAAATGAAACTTGTAAGTTAATGTTATTAAAAGATATATTTTTTTAGCGATAGGGAAGCGCTTGACCATGATCTCGCCTGATGCTAAGCTAAGATGCGGCCTAAGATGAAACGTGCTTCCCTAGAAGATATCTGTTCACTCTTCTCTTGAAGATCCCCAGATGACCATTAATGTCACATATTTTGCATTTTTTTGCGATTTCCCGTTCCTAGAATTATGTTAGTACATCCCATTGACCCAAAATTATGAGATTTGGCAAGAAGCAATGTCTTGCAGCACGTGTAAAGGAAAAAAAACCCCTAAATTTACATCACTGAAAAAACGCGGTCAAAAGTAATCACCGTTTTCCCCGTGTTGGTTTCGGGCTCCTTTGAAGAATAGATCTACTGCCGTTTTGCCAGGCAGATCGTAAAAGGCGATCGATTGGCTATGCGAGTCACTGCCGTCGTGACTACTAGGTGGTAGAGTTCTGCATTTTTTCGATCGGGTCTGGTACCACCGCCTTACCTATGCCTGCCGCAACAGCGGCATTGCTAGTCATTGTCATGTTCCAGTTTGGAGCCGGTAAACTTATACATGTGGCATTAGACGTCACTACAAATAGTAACGCACCATTAACATCTTTGATGTCTATAGGCGATGGTTGACTCTTTCCATCCATATGGATGGATGGATGGAAATATTACGAGATACCAAACAAGCAGATTGATGGATGGCCAACCATCTGCTTGTTTGGTATCTCGTTATATTAAAAAATCCCTTTTAGTCCTATATAAAATTGATGAAGATCTGAGTGCTAAGTGTGAGTTTTTCTTTTCGCATTCGATCGTGAGCGCGTTTGGAGTTTACTAGGAATTTGTATGTGATTTGTACAGCGCCACCTAGTGGTAAACTGGTTTCTTACGTTTACCACTAGGTGGCGCTGTACAAATCACATACAAATTCCTAGTAAACTCGAAACGCGTTCACGATCGAATGCGAAAGGAAAAACTCACACTTAGCACTCTGATCTTGGTTCCAGGCGTAAAGGAGATTAAAACTTTAAATTATGTTTTCTATATTAGGTAATTCACGTGATAAAGTTGTATAGATAACAACTTTGTCACGAGAATATTACGTAGGTAAGAGACAAACTTATTATCACTTTTTTATGGTGCCTTTGGTGAACATTACACAACATTCATATCAACACACACATTATATAACACGGGATATTTTCAACAAAGTAGTCTAAGGGGGCGTCCATAAATTACGTGAGGTGTTTTTTTAAATTTTCTGTCCCTCCCTCCCCCCCTGGTAAGATGTCGTGAGATTTTATTCAATCCCCTCCCCTATCCTCCAATCTCACATGAGATTTTTCAAAATATGGGTTTCTGAAATATGTAAAAACGCGTTCGAATTTTATTGTAAAAAGAAAAAAAAATCTTCGTGCTTCTATTTACGATTAGTTAAGGCTGTATAACGTCAAAGTATAAATGAAATTATTTTCTTTCGAACGAGTTAGTGAATGATCTTAACAGTATCACGATTACACTTAAGATTAACTTAAGTATGTACAATCTGGATAATGGACTAAAATAGTATATATTTTTTGTTTCAATGTTGTTGAGACCCCCCTCCCTCCAACGTAAGATTAGATGAGATTTGACTCGACCCCCTCTCCCCCTTCCGCCGTGTTGGTCCCGGCCTCCTTTGTAGAATAGGCCAACTGCCGTTCTGCCAGGCAGGTCGTAAAAGGCGACCGATTGGCTATTGAGTCACTACCATCGTGGCTACTAGGTGGTAGAGTTCTGCATTGTCTCGCCCGGGTCTGGTACCAGCGCCTAACCTATTCCTGCCGCAATAGCGTCAGTGCTTGTAGCTGTCGTGTTCCGGTTTGGAGGGTAAGGTAGCCGGTAAACTTATGCCTGTGGCATTAGACCTCGCCACAAGATAGCAACGCACCATTAACATCTTTGGTGTCTATAGGCGATGGTTGACTCTTTCCATCAGGAGACCCATCTGCTTGTTTGCTATCTTATGACATAAAAAAAAAACTCACGTAATTTGTGGACGCCCCCTAACTTCTTACGTCAGTACATTTGTGCCAAATTTCATATTTCACGGTTTACATAATTGCTGTAAAAAGGGGTACAGACTTCAATTTACGTATTAATATATACGAGTAGAACGATACGGACTCATAAATATAGTTTACGATGTTTGAATAAAACTTTCAACTTTACTCATAAAGTAAGTCAATCACAAGTAAAGTCAAGGTATTATGAAACTTTTCCCATAAATCTTTGCAATTAGTAGGTACAAACATAGATCTAAAGTTTTAAGTTACGATTTGAACTAAAGGAGTGAACTAACGTAGGTAGTATTTTAATCACATTACGTAATTACGCAATATTAGTGTTGCCCCTAAGTTGGGCGTACAGAAAAAGGGCACAATTAGCTAAAAGCAGTGTTAGAAAAATTTTAAAATTTTTAACCGAGTTCCCAAAAGGAGGTTATCAATTCTGTTGTGCTATGCGTTTCAACTGAGAATAAGATCGCGCTTGTTATCAACTTCATATCACAAGTGTAAAATTAGTAATGTCAGCAAAAAAATATTTGTTCAAAAATATTGCTGAGTTATTGAATTACACCACTTATAAGCCAAGAAACGACGGGGTCAATTTTGTTGTCTTTGTTCAGAATAAGCTAAAAAGTATTAAAATATCATATTCATTAATAAAAAAACAGTAAAATATATCAGTCTAGCCGTTCATCTATGTATATGTATATCTAAAAGTCGTGTTACTTATTATACACCTTATTTTAATATCTTGCTTATTTGTCTCGTGAAACAGATATGCTGTGTTTCGGAGAGAAGGCCAATACAGGCAGTGTAATTACTTGCACCGAGACTTAACATCTTATCTCTCAGGATAGGCAACACACGAGTGGAATACCTGGGCTAGTTCCAGCCCAGGTATACCATTTTTGTTCATTGGCGACTTTGACCACTTACCATCAGGCACGTCTGCTAGCCTATGTCTTGCGTATGTCAATAACATAAAAAAACATGGTAACATGATCTGATGGGAATATAACTTAAATATATTCTAATTGGTTAAGTATTTCTTTGTTAGTTCTTTTTTTGCACATCGTACTCATCACTTACGAAGTTTTTGCAAAATGCGGAGCAATATTTCATCCTGACAGTCCTATTCTCAGTTGGAAAGCATAGTTTATTTTTTTATGTTACTTCAAAACTCTGTCATTTATGGACCGATTTTGAAAATTATTTTTATTTATATATTTAATCCTTTTAGAGGTTAAATAGCTTAAATAAGAGATGACAGTTTGTATGATTTTTTATATTAATGACTTATTACTCTACTTATGGGCGAAACTGCTCGGGTCAGCTAGTTTTTGAATAAGTCAAGAAAATCCAAGCCACATCTAGTATATCTATGTATGTAAGTGAGCACGGAATCCAATTAGCCTATGAGTTACGATACAGACCGCAATTGCTATCTGCAACTTTTGCACTACACCTAAAATGCTTTTGACTGCTCATTTAAAAAATATATCATCACATTAATTACCTTACGAGGTAAGCAGAGTGACTCGTATAGCCAATCGTTCGCCTCTTACGAACTGCCTGAAAGTAAGGCAGATAGTTTATTCTTCAAACACGGGGGAAAATAGATTAGGATCCCTGAACAAACTTTGTTTCTGTTAATAACAAGCTGAATTTTTGTGAACAGCTTCGTTTTGACGAGACAATCATCTTTTCTAGCTTCGAAAAATCTCGAATCGGGTAGCTAATAAAGATAGATAAAAAAGAAAACTTTAGAGAGTTGGACTAAGCAAAGATTCTACTTTACGTGTAAGACAATGTTACCCTTGATTAACAATAATAATTAACAAGCTGTTGTGAGAAAATTAGGTTGTTATTAAATTGATTAATATCAATTTAAACATCTCATAATTCCGAAATTTTAGAGTGGAGGACTCGCCAGAAAAACCGTCGAATGTGTAGGACAAAAGTTTCATCGTGTTTTTCATAATATAATCAAGCGATTTAAGTCAAAAAATAGTTATTGTTATTAATAAATTTCCTTCACCGAATCAAAATTTTCAAAGCCCCATAATTTTATTATCTACCCAATTTGAAATTTTTCGAAGATAGAAAAGATGGTTATCTCGTCAAAACGAAGCTGTTCACAAAAATTCAGCTTGTTAGTAATAAAAAAAAGTTTGTTTCTGGGATCCCGGTCTAAAACTGAACACTAACAGAGGTTTACGACGATTTGTACCACAGGTTTGTCAGTTGGCGAGACTGGCGACATCTATACGACGCAAAAGTGTAAATCACATTTTTTATATCATTTAATAGCAACCAAGCGGATGGATTCCCTGATGGAAAGAAAAATCATCCCCTATAGATATCAAAGATGTTAATGGTCCGTGCTAATAATGCTATACGTGCGGCCGGATAGCAATGCCACTGGAGAATTCGATCCCGAGATTCGGGATACCGGGATCCCGGTCATATTTTAGTCCAAAATTTTCGGGATTAAATTTAATGAATCCCGGGATTTTAGGATTGATACATTTTTTAAATAAGTCAATAAAAATGTGCGTGAAACGAAACGCACTTACCTTAATTTGACATTTGGCAGCCATCTTGTTTTCAGCTTCTTCAAACTTCATATTTTTGCAACAAATTGAGAAGTGTGCTTGCAGATCAGACGTTGGATGAGTTGTTATTCTTTAGATATTATTTCCGTTGTTTAAATAAGTAATTTATAAAATTTCTGATCAATTTTCCCCCGCGTTGGTCCCGGGCTCCTTTGAAGAATAGGCCAACTGCCGTTCTGCCAGGCAGGTCGTAAAAGGCGACCGAGTGGCTATGCGTGTCAGTACCATCGTGTCTACAAGGTGGTAAAGTTCTGCATCGGCTCGACCGGGTCTGGTATCACCGCCTTACCTATTCCTGCCGCAATAGCGTCAGTGCTAGTCACTGTCGTGTTTCGGTTTGGAAGGTAAGGTAGCCGGTAAACTTATGCATGTGGCATTAGACCTCGCCACAAGATAGCAACGCACCATTAACACCTTTGGTGTCTATAGGCGATGGTTGACTCTTTCCATCAGGAGACCCATCTGCTTGTTTGCTAGCTTATCATATAAAAAATATAATTAAAAATATAAGTACCTATAAAAATTGATCTCTTAAGCATAATATATTATTTTTATAGTATCTATACATATAATAAAATCGTAGGAAAGTCAAAACTGTACATTGAATATATTTTTAAAAAATACTTGGGGCGTGATCTATAATCGATATCGAAGCCAAAAATATAGTTTTTAGAATTTTTGTCTGCTTGTCTGTATGTATGTATGTATGTCCGGGGTAAACTCAAAGTACTGCATGGATTTACTTCAAATTTTGCATGAATATTACTACCAGGTCGGGTCAACATACAGGCTACATATTATCACGCTATCACCTACGGGGGAGAAGCTGTGCGGAGTAAACGAAGTCCGCGCGAACGAAGTCGCAGGCAACAGCTAGTATCTAAAGAAGTTGATTTTTTGAAGAGTATTGTTAGTTTCATAAATTATTTACAGAAGTGCCTTGTTTGTTTATTTTATAAGAAAGTGTAATTTTGTTTAACCGCCTTTTTGAAGATTTAAAACTTAAATATTCTATGACCTCGCAAAATTTAAAGTTAAATAAAACATTGATTTTGTTATGTTTTACTGTCTTTTATAAATTGGTAAGGGAAATAGGTAACACTATTTCCCTTACCAATACAATCCGGGAGCTATCCCGGTATCCCGAGATTAACTGTAGGTAATCCTGTAATCCCGGGATTAGAAAAATCGACCGGGAGCGATTCCTCTAAATGCCATATGCGCAAGTCTACCGGCTACTTTACCCTTCAAACCGGAACAAAACAATGACAAGCATCGACGCTATTTCGGTTGAAATAGGTAAGTAAGTGGTACCAAATGGTAAATACCCATACGAGACGATGCGGAACTCTACAACCTAGTAGTCACGATGATATGTAATTGACCGCTTTTTAAGACCTGCGCGGCAGAACGTCAGTTGGTCTATTCTTCAAAGGAACCTGCATCAACAGGGGAAAACATAAAATACCATCCAAACCGGAACATGACAATGACAAGCATTGACGATAGTACGGCAGGAATATGTAAGGCGATGGTACCAAGTAGGGCGCATCGTTGCAGAATTCTACCACGTAGTAGTTGTGACGGTAGTGACATGTAGAGGTTCAGTCAATAATACAGAAAGCAGAAAATAATGAAATTTAAAAATAAAATCCTGAATCGCGATATCACAATTATTTATCTTGTACACACAACATATTACAAGTTTCATTGCTTCGCAGATGGACTTCGGTTCCCACGCAGTAGAGAAGATTTTCCTTTTCCATATTATTGTTTTGTAATCTCACAACTCGGTCATTTATGAACTGATCTGATTTTTTTTTGTTTGAGTGAATATATTTTTAACTTCCCGCTACGTATAGATATACGTAAAGATACGATAAGAAACTTAATGATTTTTCCCCGATTTTCGAAAATCGAGTTTTCACCGTATTTCCACGTTTTGAGGTCCTAAAAAACATTTTCCGTTTATTTTCACGATGACGTCAGTATATCTGTATATGTGTGTGTGTGTGTGCGTGTGTGTGTTTGTGTGTGCGTGTGCGTATGCATGTGTGTATGTAAACATCTTATAACTTTGAACGGCTTGATCGATAGAAACGCAGTTGATGGCATTCGATTGGATTCCGCTCAACTTAGATTTCTTGAAAATTTGAAATTTATTCGGTCTGGGAAGTTTTGAGAAAACCCCCAAAAAAAGTTGTTAGTGAAACAGTATTTTTTTAATATAATTTCCAAATTAATGTACCGATTGATTACAAAATCTAATTAAATCTATTCAAAAAAAAAAAACTGCGTCCAATGCATTAATTGCATTAAAATCGGTTTATCTGTTCGGGCGTTATCGTTGACGAAAAATTTCGAGAAAAGCGGTTTTTCGACATAGCTTCGAAATTTTTCAATCATTTTTTGATCTTTTACAATAATAACAATGAATATTCACGGGACAAATTACATTTACTGATCTAACCCCAAAATAAGCAAATAATTTGCTTGTGTTATGGGTGTTAGTCAATGATAATAATACGTAGAAATACATTTATAAATACTGCAATATATTTAATAAACACCCAAACCCGGAAATACAAACATTTATGCTCATCACACAAATGCTTGTCCCCATTGGGGATCGAACCCGAGCTCCGTCGATTGCGTAGTCAGGGTCGCTAACCACTCGACCAACGGGGTGGACAATATTTTAGTACTTAAAAAACTACGTCAAATCCGTTTCAAAAATTAAAATCGAATTTAAAAGTTACGGCTTTTCAAATATTAAAATCATGTTGTTTATAGCAAACTTACTTAATATATTTAAAATAACTTTCAGACTAATATACTTACCGATTTATTTAAAAACCTAGTCAGCTTTTCAACTTAAAATAGCGTCCAATCCAATCAAGTCCAAGTAAATCAGATTAAAATCTGTTGATTCGTTTGGGATTAATCAATGACCCAAGTTTTTCAAAAAAAATTCTTTTTGAAATTTCCTCCACAGTTTTAACATATTGATTTTGTAACTAAATAAAACAACCCAGAACTCAAAAATTGCTCTAAACGCCATTCAAAAGACCAATTTAACCGATCATCATTTTGAAAATAAACATCTTTTTGAACATCAAAATACTATTCTTTTACAAATTTTAGATTTTGAACTGTTTAGTGCAAAAATTCATGCTTCGGTATAGTTTTTTTTGCTTTGCTTAGCTTAAAATTTAGCGGGTAGTTTCAGGAATGGCTTGCAGGGTCATCCGGCCTACAGCTTTTTTTTTAATAAGATAGCAAACAAGCAGATGGGTCTCCTGATGGAAAGAGTCAACTTTCGCCTATAGACACCAAAAGTGTTAATGGTGCGTTGTTATCATGTGGCGAGATCTTATGCCACATGCATAAGTTTACTGGCTACCTTACCCTCCAAACTGGAACACGACAGCGACAAGCACTAACGCTATTGCTGCAGGAATAGGTAAGGCGGTGGTACCAGACCCGGGCGAGACAATGCAGAACTCTACCACCTAGTAAGTAAGTAGTAGTAGTGAATTAGGTGCTACATTAGTTTGGTGACGATCTGAGTGCTAAGTGTGTTTCAAAAAGATTTTTTTCTTTTCGCATTCGATCGTGAGCGCGTTTCGAGTTTACTAGGAATTTGTATGTGATTTGTACAGCGCCACCTAGTGGTAAACGTGAGAAACCAGTTTACCACTAGATGGCGCTGTACAAATCATATACAAATTCCTAGTAAACTCGAAACGCGCTCACGATCGAATGCGAAAAGAAAAACTCACACTTAGCACTCTGATTCGGAATTTCAGAGATAAATAACAAAAGAGAAAAATTAGAAGTCAGCTGTTTCTGTTTTATTGCATTTAAATTACATTTTAATAAAATCCAGCTCACTTCTAGTAGATATATGTACAATACTCGTAATGTGGTATTATCTATATCATTAAGATTAATTACTTAATTAATTAATCTATATTCTATATTAATATTATAAACGCGAAAGTTTGAATGTTTGGATGGGTGTTTGTTACTCAATCACGCAAAAACTACTGAACGGATTTGAATGAAATTTGGCACACGGATAGATAATGATCTGGAATAGCACATAGGCTTTTTATCCCGGAAAAATTATGTCATCCCGCAGGATTTTTTCAAAAACTTATAATGCAGCGGGCTGCAAGCTGCAGCTAGTATTAATATTATATCGCAAGTTTGGATGTTTGGATAGATGGATGGATGGATGTTTGTTACTCAATCACACAAAAACCACTAAGCAGATTTCGATGAAATTCAGCACACAGGTAGATGATGATCTGGAATAGCACACAGACTGCTTTTTATCCCGGAAAAATGAGGCGTTGCCGCGGGATTCATCAAAAACTTTTCTAATGTAGCGGGCTACACGCTGCGGTTAGTAAAAATTATAAATATTAAAAGTAAAATTGTGCATCATACAAGTTGTCCAATTAGCTCAAGTACCGGTATACGCCATAATAGCACTCTAGAGCTCCTTCTCTACATGGAGTGTAGTTCTGTTTGTGCATTTCGTATTCATTTTTAATGACATTCAAAGAGTGGGAGTTATTTGAAAATGAGAATGTTTCTATGAAATGCACTCGCGTAGGTGAATATAAGAATCATCGCACCTGAAGTTAAATTGGTTAATCATGGTGAACTGTAGTACCCGTTTATAGACTTTCCCAAGAAGTAGTTCCGAAATTCACCCCGTTTTGGTTAGGGCTCCTTTGAAGAATAGTCCAACTGCCGTTCTGCCAGGCAGGTTATAAATGGCGACCGACTGGTTATGCGAGTCACTACCGTCTTGACTACTAGGTTGTAGAGTTCCGCATTGTCGCACCATTAACATTTTTGGTGTTGCGTGCCATAACGTATATATATATATATATATATATATATATATATATATATATATATATATATATATATATATATATATATATATATATATATATATATATATATATATATATATATATATATATATACTAGCTGTTGCCAGCGACTTCGTCCGCACGAACTTCGTTTACTCCGCACAGCTCCTCCCCCGTAGGTGATAGCGTGATAATATGTAGCGTGATATACTTTTTGAGTTTACCCCGGACATACATTGACTTTCCTACGATTTTATTATATGTATAGATATGTAAAACTGTCCATGGTACGGGCTGTCCAATTAGCTCGAGTAGTACCGGCATGCGACATAATAGCACTCACAAGCTGTTGCTTTACATGAAGGTGGTTCTGTTGTGCATTTCATATGCATTCTTAATGATATTTTAATGGATGTAAGATATTTTAAACAAGAGGCCTACTCTTGAAAACAATATAAATCTTTAACCAATATTAATAAAAACAATAACTTTCGAATATCGTCTAAAAACGGTACTCTTGAAACCAATATTGCTCACATTGATTCAGTATAGTAACGACCTAATTATTGGAAATAGACGTCATCGTTACATGTCAAGCTAGTGTTGTAAGTGGAAATTTTAAGTACCGTTTTAAACAAAATAACGAATAAAAGCAGTAATGAGTAGTTCCAAAAACTTTCAAAATCCGTGTGGCGCTGTCGCCGAATCCAATAATTGAATATAGTTGTCCAGAGTACGAAATACTTCAAAACTTATTAAATATTCATTTTAGATTGAAATCGGTTTTCAAGAGTAGCCCTGCTGGAATGCTCCTATAAAATACAATCGCATAGGTTGTCATCGCATCGTAACTCGCAAGGGAATCACCTACAGATGAATCGATGAATCATCATTACATAGTATAAAACAAAGTCGCTTTCTCTGTCTGTCCCTATGTACGCTTAAATCTTTAAAGCTACGCAACGGATTTTGATGCGGTTTCTTTTAATAGATAGACTAATTCTTAAGGAAGGATTTAGTATATAAACCTTTCCGATATTCCCACGGGAACAAAAGCTACGCGGGTGAAACCGCGGGCAGGTCGCTAGTTGTAAACTATAGTAACCATTTATAAGTACTAGCGTTCGCCTTGTGGTCGAATTTCGACCATGTTAAGCCGTAATATGTGTGTATCATCTATGTCCCACGAACATGGGCATACCGAGGCAGGGAGGGGCAGCTGCCCCCCCTGGAATCTATTTACCTCTCTACTAGTTATCTACTGTTGTAGATATTAAGATAAAAATAGTCTTAAAATGTTACGGTTGCCCCCCCTGGCCCAGAACCTGGGTACGCCCATGCCCATGAATGTTGTGTTTGTAATGTTAATTATTATTAATTCAATATGTTTTAATGCCCACTAGTAAAAATAGCTCCGCAATCTATACTTTAATTGTGCAAAATATTCCATTGTTCATATAGTTGTTTTAAAAAAGGGTACAAAATTATTCATTCTCGTATTAATATATAGATATTTTCGACCAACTTGACCGAAAAATAAAGGTTGATTTGATTTTTTATGTTCGTAATAATAGATCTCGTTTAGTTATGAAAAACTGTTTTTTTTTTTTGTTTGAGAGGAAATATTACCGATTTGGTCCGTTACAAATTTGGTAATCGCCTCTGTGGTCTAGTGGTCCGGTGTCGGAGTTTCCCACATAAATTCTCGGGTTCGATCTCCGGGTCGGGCACTCCAAAAATGTGTTTTTCAGTTTTTTTAAAAAAACAATGTTGCCCAGGATTGGATAAATGGTCTGTTGTCAAAGTCAAAGTCAAAACATTTTTATTCAAATTATCCTTTACAGGCACTTTTGACGAGTCAACATTTTTTGAGTTACTACCGGATCGAAAACGCGGCCACACACTGAGAAGAGAAGATCCGGCGGAAGAAACTCAGTGGGCTTGTCTTTTTTTGTGCATATACATTTTTTTTAAACAATGTTTTTACAATTACAATTACAATGTATTTATGAATAATATATTATAATTACTATGAGACTGCTATGAGGAGCAATTAATCCCATGCTTTATTATCATCCAAATATTCAGATATTTTATAATAACCTTTTTACAAAGTTTAGATTTGATACATTTTTTAAATTTGTGTATTGGTTAGATCTTCAATAGCATTTGGAAGTTTATTGTAAAAGCATATAGATTGCCCCCCCCCATAAAATAGTTACTTATTCTGTGGAGACGTGATACATGCAGAGCAAGATTGTTTTTGTTCCTTGTGTTTACATTATGTACATCACTATTTTTCGTAAATGAAGAAATATTTTTACGAATATACATCAAGTTTTCAAATATAAACTCTGATGGTACGGTTAAAATATTAATTTCTTTAAATTTTTCTTTTAGGGAAACTCATGGACTGAGATTATAAATAGCTCTTACAGTTCTTGTTTGTAAAACAAAGATTGTATTTATATCAGCGGAATTTCCCCATAGTAGAATCCCATAAGACATAATACTATGAAAATAACAAAAATACACAATTTTCGCAGTGTCTACGTCACTAATCTTTCTCATTTTTTTAACTGCAAACGCTGCTGAACTCAGTCTACTCGTTAATTTGTCGATATGTGGTCCCCATTGTAGTTTTTTATCTATCGTAATCCCTAAAAAGACAGTAGAGTCCACAAGATCCAATTTGTCCCCGTTAAGTTGTACATTGGTATCTATATACCTTACATAAGGCGTTGAGAATCTAATACACTTGGTTTTATTTCCATTTAATAGGAGGTTGTTAATATTGAACCAGTGTACAACTTTTGAAATCGCAATGTTCACTTCGTCTTACTTACCAACTCGTCTTTTTACTTTAAATAAAAGTGAAGTGTCATCCGCAAACAGTATGATTCCATGCCGATCGCCAACAAAGAAGGGCAAGACATTTATATATATCAAAAACAAAAACGGACCAAGAATGGATTCTTGTGGAACACCCATGGTGACAGTGGCACCGTTTGATCTTATTCCATTGATATCGACCCTCTGAGTTCTTCCATTCAAATACGAAGTCAGAAGATCGAGGGCCTTGCCTCTAATGCCATAGTAGTGTAATTTCCTGATTAAAATATTATGATGAACACAGTCAAATGCCTTAGATAAATCACAAAATACTCCAATTGCATCATGTGATTCCTCCCAGGCTTCATAGAATTTTTTCAATAATTCCACACCAGCATCTACGGTTGAGTGACCCTTTGTAAATCCAAATTGTTTAGGATAAAACAGTTCAAATTTGTTAAAATGTTTTAACATTTGATTAAGAATTATTTTTTCAAATATTTTACTCAGGGATTTTGTTGTTGTTGTTGTTGATGATAGGCTTTCCACCTAGCATATTATGGCACTAAGTATCTTCGTGTGTGAGCTGTTTTTTGTTATTTTAACGAGTGGAAGATATTACTAGGTGGTAGAGTTCTGCATTGTCTCGCCCGGGTGTGGTACCACCGCCTTACCTATTCCTGACACAATAGCGTCAGTGCTTGTCACTATCGAGTTCCAGTTTGGAGGGTAAGGTAGACGGTAAACTTATGCATGTGGCATAAGACCTCGCTACAAGGTAGCAACGCACCATTTGGTGTCTATAGGCGATGGTTGACTCTTTCCATCAGGAGACCCAGCTGCTTGTTTGCTATCTTATACTATAAAAAAAATTTGATAACTGCAACACTGTGCCTCTATTCACGTAACTAAATTTCTATCGAATCGAAGCGTTTCGATCTCTAAAAGTTTTTTTATATAATACTAGCTGACCCGGCAAACGTTGTTCTGCCTTTTTAACTACTCTTATTTTTTTCTATATTTTCTCACCTTTTAAACCTTCCCTGGACTTCAACAATTAATTCAAAACCAAAATTAGCCAAATCGGTTCAGCCGTTCTCGAGTTTTAGCGAGACTAACGAACAGCAATTGATTTTTATATATATATAGTATCCTACACGACTTTCTTTTATATATAATATATATATATATATATATATATATATATATATATATATATATATATATATATATATATATATATATATATATATATATATATATATATATATATATATATATATATATATATATATATATATATATATAGATGATGAGCTAATAGTAAGCAAATAGCTCTCTTGATGGAAAGAGAAACCAACGCTTATATGTATACTCTAAAGATGTTAATGGTGCGTTGCTATCCATGTGGCGGGATATCAATGCCACATGCATAAGTCTACCGGCTACCTTATCCGTCAAACTGGAACACAACAATGACAAACATTGACGCTATTGTGGCAGGTATAGGTAAGGTGGTAGCACCAAATATCCGGGCGAGTCGTTGCGGAATTCTACCACCTAGTAGTAAAAGGAGTAGTGACGCGCACAGCCATTCAGTCGCCTTTTACAACCTGCTTGGCAGAACGGCAATTGGCAATTATTCTTCAAAGGAGCTTGGAACAATACAGGTAGTACCTCTGCCAATCTCTTCGGGGATACTGGC
Organism: Apodemia mormo; assembly: GCA_036924255.1. Lineage (NCBI taxonomy): Eukaryota > Metazoa > Arthropoda > Insecta > Lepidoptera > Riodinidae > Apodemia > Apodemia mormo. The sequence goes on along the minus strand of JAUPFN010000024.1, from coordinate 21,122,112 downwards.
GTGAAGATACTTACAAATTAGATAAAGATTTGTGTTCGCGATGCAGAGATACAAGAATTTGGAAGTCGATTGTTGGAGATTTACTGTTTTTTTATGAAATAAGATAGCAAAAAAGCAGATGGGTCTCCTGATGGAAAGAGTCAACTATCGCCTATAGCACCAACGATGTTAATGGTGCTTTGCTATCTTGTGGCGAAGCTAATGCCACATGCATTAGTTTACCGTAACCTCATAACCAGAACATGAAAGTGACAAGTACTGACGCTATTTCGGCAGGAAAAGGTAAGGCGGTGGTACCAGACTCGGGCAACACAATGCTCCCTCTATCATTATTAGGGTTCCGAAGTAAACTAGGAACCCTTATACTTTCGCTATGTCCATCCGTCCGTCCGTCCACTCGATTGCCCAAAGATCCTTATAATTAAGCTGTAATTTAACACGAATATTCATATTAGTCAGTCAGTCAGTATGTTTTTATCTCATGTAACCCATTGTGTGGGGTATCGTTGGATAGGTTTTTAAAAAATATTGAAGGTTTGTGAAAAGAAGTTATCAATTAAGGGACTTGTTTATAAAATATTAATCTTTTATGTGCTAATTTTTGTGAAAGTCAAGTGTCGTCGTCCTGCCCATCTCTGCAGGCTAAACGGTTGGATTTGGTGGTGAGAGAAAAAACATGGTAGTAGTAATTATAATGAAGTTAAAAGGAAAACTATCACAGCTTAGGAGTCTTCACAAGTTTTTGAGTAACAGTCAACTAACTTATAAGTGTACTTACAGAAGTGATATAGGCGGTGAACCTGTGGTACGGATATATATTTGCCATTCATGTTAAATAGGTTAAATTTTCATAGTATGAATCAATAAAAGTCCTGTTCTTTGTCCACATTATTGTGGTGAGCAATTTCGGGACCACTTACCACTTATCACTTACCAATAAATTGAAAAATCTTCCAATAAATGCAAAGCTTCGTGGGATTTAATTAAAAACACATTCCAGAATAAAACAAATATACAAGAAATTGAGAAAATTAGAGTGAACAATACAGAGTATACAAAATCCCAATCAATTTGTAACCTATTTAATGATTTTTTTATAAACCAATCAAAAACAAGTATTAACAATGACAAATTCACAAACACTTCAAAAATACTTGGGTTACCTAATAGCAGTAAAACTATGTTTCTTACACCAGTAGATGAGCATGAAGTATTTAAGATCATAAACTCCTTAAAAAATACAAGTGCAACTGGTTATGATAATATTAGTACAGAACTACTCAAAAATGTTGCTGCTGTAATATCAAAGCCGCTCAGTCATATTATTAATTTGACATTTTTAGAAGGGAAGTTCCCACAACGACTAAAAAAGTCTATAGTTAGACCAATACTTAAAAAAGGTGATCCTTGCGATATGAATAACTATAGACCCATTACACTAATTCCGATTCTCTCAAAAATTTTTGAAAAAGTTATGTATGATAGACTTCATAATTACTTACTGAAATGTAATATATTAAAAAATAATCAATATGGATTTAGAAAAGGTAGGTCGACAACCTTAGCATGCTTTGAACTGGTAAAGAGTATAACGGAATGCCTAAATACAAAAAGTTATCTATCCACTTTGTGTATTTTTAGACATGAGTAAGGCATTCGACTTTGTTTCTCATAGAATTCTGTTGGCAAAACTTGAAAAATATGGTATAAGAGGGAAATCATTAGAGTGGATACAAAGTTATTTAGAAAATAGGAAACAGTGTGTAGAAATTTCAAAAATTTCTGGGACACATAAAAAAATATATACTTCAAGTTATAGTTGTAGTGACTGTGGAATACCACAGGGAAGTGTTTTAGGACCCTTGCTCTTTTTAATTTACATTAATGATCTTCCAGAGACTATGCAACATGAGTCATTCTTATTTGCAGATGACACTACACTCCTCATTAAATGTAAAAATAAAAATCATCTAGTAAAAGAAACAACTGAAACCTTACTTAAAGTTTCGGAATGGTTAAAAAGTAATAATTTAAAAATTAACTTGACTAAAACAAAGATAGTTGAATTTCAAACATGTTATAGCAATAAAGTTCAAAAATCAAATATATTATTTAACAATATAAATATAGAAAATACTGAATACACTAAATTTCTAGGAATATTTATTGACAACCATTGCAATTGGAAAGCGCACATTGATTCTCTTTGCAAAAAAATTGACAGATTTATCTATGTTTTGAGAAGAATAAGAGAAGTAGCCAACTTAAATGCTGCATTGCTGGCATATCACGGATATGTCTCATCTGTATTGCAATATGGAATCTCTATTTGGGGAAACTCAGTTGATTTAATTAGGATTTTCAGAATTCAAAAGAAATGTATACGTGCAATATGTAATGTTAATCAACTACATTCATGTAAACCCCTATTTAAAACTCTTAAAATACTACCTTTACCTTGTCTTTACATACTGTCGGTATGCGTATTTGTAAAAAAACATCAACATTTGTTTAAAACAAATGCTCAAGTATTAGGGAACTCATATTTTAGAAACAGTGAGAAGCTACATGTGCCAAGCCAAAGACTAAATATTTATAAAAAAAATGCATATTGTATGGCAATTAATATATACAATCATATTCCTGATAGTCTAAAATTATTACCTATAAATAAATTTCGCAAAAAATTGTTTGATTTACTGTTAAATAAAACATACTATGATATTAGAGAATTTTTAGCAGATAAGATTAAATGTTAATAAACAGAAATATAAGCTTGTACAATTTACCTTGAAATTTAAATGTAATAAAAACTGAACAGCAAATTTTGTAAAATGGTAAATTTTTTGTAAATTGTAAAAATTTGGATTGAGCATAAGATCATATTTTGTAAATTATAAAAACAACTTTTGATGTGAAATAATTCTAGTAAATTGTAATACATACAATTGTAATACGTGAAATAGAAAAAAAGAAGCCCGCTGAGTTTCTTCCGCCGGATCTTCTCAGTGTGTGGCCGCGTTCCGATCCGGTAGTAATTATAAAGAAATCGACCTAAATTAAAATGTTTGCACGCCATATTATGGTAGAATATGATGGTAATTTAATTTATTTTAATAACTTGTGACACCCATATTCTTGCAAATAAATATTTTTCATTTCATTTCATTTCATTTTCATTTCATTTCATTACCAATATTTCTCAACTTTTACAAATCCGAACCTCCATTGAAGAATAGCCCATCTGTTATTCTGTCAGGCAATCCATAAAACAAAAAATAATTTGCTATACATTTCACTACCATTTTAACTACTAGGTGGTAAAGTTCCGTAACTTCTCACAAGAGTGTATGGTACCTGAGTGTAGTTTACCTATTCCTGCAGCAATAGCGTCAATACTTTTCACTGTCGTGTTCTGATTTGGAGAGTAAAGTCACAGTATAAATATGTAAGCAGTATGGAAACTATCTATAAACGTTAGAAACGGCTCACTCACACAAACATGCGCATCGACGCGACTCCTAAACGGTTGTCGCGGTGCTGGCAGTAGTGAGTGCCGCTCAGACGAGTGGTGACGTATTAGTTTATTTCCACGATCTTTTTAAAGATCGAGATTAACCGACGCCATGAGACGCCTATTTCAATTTTATGTGTAAACTAGCTATTTCAATTCGATTACTTGATCACTACAGAACATAGAATATTTTAATTAAAAAACAATACCACGAAACATCTTTTTTGCTTCAATGGAGCGTAGGTAATTATTTTATCAACTAGGCTTAGTTTCCATACTGTATATCCGTATACTGTGGTAAAGTAGTCGGTTAACTTATGCACGTGCCATTATCATCTCACTAGTTACACGGATAACAACGCAACATTGTCATCTTTTTTTATGTTACTTGGATAGGCAAACTGGCAGACGTGCCACATGATGGTAAGTGGTCGACGCCACCAATGAACTTAAACTGGTTTATCTGGAACTAGGCCATGTAACTCATTAATGTGTTGCCTATTCTGAGACATGAGATATTAAGTTTCGGTGCCAGTAATTACATAGCCTGTCTTGCCCTTTTCTCCGAAATACAGCGTTGCTGTTTCACGGGAGAAACAAGCAAGATGGTGGTACCCATGCAGTTGGGAGCGCGAAACAGCGCATCCCTCCCACCTGTAATCTTTGGTGTCTAATAGCCATGCTTAGTTCTTATGAGAGTTATGTAGAGTGAACTGAGCTTCTTAATACTTTTCCGTTCTCCAAGATTTAACGGTTAGTCGGTTGGCTAGAAAGATATATATGTCTTCATCGTCGTATTTTATCGAACAGATAACAACCATCGCTTGTTTATTGCGATAAGTAGAATTTCTACCTTTCCATGATACTCAAAGCTATGGAAGAATTAACCAAATACTACTAGATATCCACCTGAACAGACTTAGATATTCGTTAACCGAAATAACCTTCATGACACTTTTTCATTCGATGCTGGGTCTGTTGAGTTGATTTCAAGTTCGATATACTAAAGCTCGTAGCAAGTAACTTGAGCTTGCTTGAACTGAATAGGCCACAACGTAGATGTGACCGATTCAGTTCAATCTATTATTAACTATGTTTAACTATACTTTTTTTTCTGACAGGTCACAAATTTATTACTAAATTATCTATGTTTAACTATACTTTTTCTGACAGGTCACAAATTTATTACTAAGTTATCTATGTTTAACTATACTTTTTTCTGAAAGTTCACAAATTTGTCTATGTTTAACTATACTTTTTTCTGACAGGTCACAAATTTATTACTAAGTTATCTAAGTTTAACTATTCTTTTTTTCTGACAGGTCACAAATTTATTACTAAGTTTAGAGTCACAAAGAGTGTGTGAGATAACTTTATCTATGTTAAACTTTACTTTTTTCTGACAGGTCACAAATTTATTACTAAGTTATCTAAGTTTAACTATTCTTTTTTTCTGACAGGTCACAAATTTATTACTAAGTTTAGAGTCACAAAGAGTGTGTGAGATAACTTTATCTATGTTAAACTTTACTTTTTTCTGACAGGTCACAAAACTATGACTCAAATCACGTTCTATCTTTTGTCCGCAGTCGCTCGGCGCTTCCCAAGCACCAATCGTCCCAACGCGTCTGCTGGCTGACCCAATAGAGCTAGAACGGGGATTAGCAGAAGCTGGACATGATGGGTTTGGGGCACTGTGTGAGGATACCACGCCACCGTCACCGCCACCCACCATTATCGAGGAGCGGTTACATCACCGGGTAAATATACTGACGTATTTCGTTTCATTAATAGTACATGATTAGGTTGTATTTGTTATGCTTGCTTAGCATGGGGTGATAAAGCTATTTTTTCAGGTATTTTACCAGTATATTTAAAAATTTCATTTTGGGCTTCAATATATTATAAATATTCTAGGAATTTTACTAAGATAGTATTTGTATAACCGCAAGTTCAAAGGAAATATAATACTGTTGAAAGTTACTGTTGAATTAATAGACGAATGTCAGTCGCGTTGTCATATTTAATTTTCAACCGCGTTAATTTGAACCCTTTTTGGTATTAGATTGATTACAAAAGGCTTCGAGTAAATATGTATTTAGTCCCCAAGCGATTGAAAGTCGGCAAATAACTGATTTTCCCTATCTTAATTTGAGCCTATATTGAGGCATGGATCCATTGCCTTATTACCATTTCTTTGTATCTCTTAAATTGCCTTTTCTCGTAGCTCAAATACTTCGTTAGCATCGTGACTAATAAGTCGGTGGTAGAGTTCTGTAACTCTATGCCCGGATTTTATATTGCTTTACACCAAGTTACATTGCGATTGCTTTACATAAGTTATACCTTATTCATAAACTTGGCAAGCCTCCACAAGCACAAGCGTGTAAACTGGGTATTTGGCTTGGCTTGCGTGTGCTTGGGGACGATCCGCTCGAGCAAGGTAATGTTATCTACCAGTATTGTGACTGCCCTGTCCTTGAAATAAATACCTACAGCCGGCCGCTTCGTGCTGTACATAAAATGCGATAGGGTTGCCCGACTTCAATATTTTAACTACATTTGCCTATGTTGTCACATCGGCCGTTCGTTGCTGTGGCGCAACCCTCAGTCTGTTGTGTATCGAGTGCACGCCGAACTCCGAGCGCGTAGATTAACTCGCGTTCCACCAGTTTGTATGAAGATATAATAACTGGTAGATGACATTACCGTAGCTTGGGTGTCGGTTTTTTTAGCACACAGATCAAAGGAAGCTTGCGAAAGCGCTTGCGATGTCTTGACATGTTAACGCCTATTTGGTGTCGCTGTTACTGTTTCTGTGAATTTTTAACATTCACCGTCTTCTCCACCGAAATTTCATTCCCTTTATTTTTTATAAACAAATATTTTTTTATATTGTTGTATAGTAATTTTGAGAATAAAAATATATCAAGTCGAACGCAATAGCCAACATAACATCAACGTCCACCATGCTTGTCCTGTCTGGAACACATTAAATAGCATCCAAGCGTTTGTAAAGGCTTGGAGTTTATGAATATTTGCCAAGCCTCTGCAAGCGTGTAAATGTAGCATTACATATGCAAGTTTTCTTTAATAAAGCATTTTGATATTCCTTTATTCAGGTCTGACTACATGGCTTAATCATAGCTGATAGTCTCAGCAGGCTATATGTCATGTATCATGTATCTATCTGGTCCTAACAATCCTATCACACAATAGCATACGATTAACAAATTCCTCACTTTCAACAGATCTTAGTTTCGGGATATATGTACATATTTGGAATCTTGATCAGAAGTCAGAAAAAGCATAAATTCCACGAATCCACTTACTATCTCATCCAGAGACAAGACACTATCTTAAACTCCAATTCGGTCTCACGTAACACATGCTTAGAGCATAAGTACTCTAAGTTTAAATTTAAACTCTGGTTAATCAGTATTTTAGCTGAAATGATCCATGTCGTCTAATTGCTTTTCAAATATTCCAAAACAGGGAACCTTCTAGACTTCCTCTTTTATTTTTTTTACGTTTGTATCATACTATAGAAGATCAAAAACTTTTTTCAGAACTAAACAAGGAAAGTAAGGTTATGTTTTCGACTGTATGTAGGTATATGTATTTATTTGGCAAACCTTAACAGTTTTATGGAGTTTAGCTTGCGAAATATCATTAAGGCCCTGATCATCGGGCGAGTAAAACCGCGGTTGTCGGTAGAGCTCGCGCGTGTATCATTGCAATTGATTCGCGGCTCATGTTTGCTATATTTTTTCCATGATTCTTGCGACACGACAGTTATACTCGCTAGTCGATCAGCACCAACCACAGACCACATAAATACTAATAGACATGGCGTTTGGCATTGAACGTGTAGCCGTGCATATGAGCGAATGCTCATATCACTGTCAAATGTATGGCAAATTATATAGGCAAATTGACACTAATTGTAATTGAGTTTTTATTGTTGACGTACTGTTGCATACATTCTCGTATTTATGTCAGTTCCAAATTTAGCTACGCTTGACGTCTAAGAAATGTCTTAAGAAGGCACCTCCATTTACTCCGTAGCACCAACGAATCGGGAGTAAAACCACGGTATAGGCTCATACGTCGCCTTTAAATTCATATTAATAGGAAGATAACAAAATAATAAAACGATAAAAAAATGATCAATTTCACTGGCCTACACTCATTTTGGTGCCTAAGATTTTAGACCTGATTTTGGGTATATTTTATGAGCTGATATGAGATATCTAGTCAATTTTTTCATATCAGCCCTTGTTTTTTCATACCAAAATATGCAGAATACAAGCAAATTACCGTGTCATTAACTGATTTTCGTTGATCTTTCGTTATATACTCACCGCATACGTAAAAAACATATCAGGATCGTTAATACAACATCTCAACTTACTTGCCATAATAAATTTATACAATTCATGTCATAAAAGTAAATGTAAATTTAAATGTAAAACCGGAAAAAAGTTAAAATAAGAATTGTAGACACCAGAGCTGTTAGCTGACATCTAAGTAGCAGCAACGTAGTTTATCCTACCTACATTACCAACTACAGATGCGAACAGAGCTGCACCTAACCAATTTTTTTTGTAGGCCAGTGTTTTTTGTGCCATATTATTTTCGTTTTTTGTTCATGTTTTAAAACAATCGTCTATTTTTTATTATAATTGTTATTATATTTACATGTAGTTCATTGACTTAGCTATCGTATGCATCCGATAACTTTACATGTTTGTACAAGACTTCGAACTGCCTCCTCCAATTTTTGATTTTCAAGATAAATCCTATAAAATCTCAATAAAACTTGTACCTAGCTTAGCGATCGAACCCGGATTCAATCTAAGAACAACGTAATCACGAGACATTTTATGGACATTTAGTCTCCTTATAGTATATAGTATTTTTTTCTCTGTAAAATCTTAAATTAATTAAAAATAGTTATGATGACGCACGACCATCAATAAATCTAATATTATTGTTTTGTTTCGAAGCCGGTGGCATCAATAGTCGCAGTTGTTCCACGAGGTGCGTTGGCACCATCACCAAAGCCACCTCCTCTAATCACCACCAGCGAGCCCCAGCCTCCACCTATCCGGTAAGTTTAAATAAAACTGTATAATATACGCTTTAAGGATAATATGTAAAAAAATATATGAGGTATAGCTCTTCACCATGTATTGATAGTCATCAATGGCGCGATCCAAATTAAATAACTATTTGAGAAAGGTTATTATAAAATATCTAAATATCTAAATGACAAGAAAGCATAGGATTAACTGCTCCTTATATTGGCAATCTTTGTCATTATTATTGTAACAATTACATACTTACAAATTAAACATTATATGTAATCTTACTTAGGGGGCGTCCACAAATTACGTGAGATGTTTAAGGGGGAGAGGGGGTCGAGTCAAATCTCATCTAATCTTACGTTGGGAGAGGGGGGGGGGTCTCGGCAAATATCACGCAATTTTTTTTCTGATTGAAACAGAAAAAAATATACTATTTTGGTCCATTATCCAGATTGTACACGCTTAAGATTTAAAAATAAGCGTAATCGCAATACGATTAAGATTATTCACTAATTCGTTCAAAAGAAAATAATTTCATTCATACTTCGACGCTATACATTACTACTGACTGCCAAACCATCATATTTGTTTTATAACAAATAGTTTAACTTAATCTGAATTTACGGTACAGTGTAGCCCGTCCTTTGTTTTCGCGCCACTGTCAGAGGAGTAGACATTCTTTTTTTAATCGCAGTAATTACGATTTAAGTATTCTATTGTTAATTTTTTATGACATAACTCAGCAATATTGATTACTAGTCTTAACTAGTCGTAAATAAAATCACGAAGCAAATTTTTTTTTCTTTTTATAATAAAAATCCAACGCGTTTACATATTTAAGAAACCCAAATTTAAAAAAATCTCACGTGAGATTGGGGGATGGGGGAGGGGGTTGAATAAAATCTCACGACATCGCACCAAGGGGGGAGGGAGGAACAGAAAATTAAAAAAAACACCTCACGTAATTTATGGACGCCCCCTTAAAAAAAGACAAGCCCGCTGAGTTTCTTCCGCCGGATCTTTTTAATCTGTGGCCGCGTTTTTGATCCGGTAGTAGTAAAAAAATGTTGAGGCGTCAAAATAACTTTTATTTAATCATAGCTAAAATAATAAATAATAAATATTCACGGGACAAATTACACTTACTGATCTAACCCCAAAATAAGCAAATTATTTGCTTGTATTATGGATGTTAGTCAACGATATTAATACATAGAAATACTATATGTACTTTTACGTACAAAATAAAAATCAGAAATCCGGTAGTTTTTTAGCGTTCCGATCCGGTAGTAGTTTTTAAAAAATATGTTGACGTGTCAAAATAACATATAAAAAGTTTTATTGAATACAGTAGGTACTTCTCATTTCTGCATTCTGATTATATTGCCCTCTCCACAGATTACCTCTCGACATGGCTGTTCGTGGAACTGGTGAGCCAGAGACGTTGAGCTACGAGGTGGAGCTGAACAAGGATTCGGCTCTGGGGCTGGGCATCACTGTAGCCGGATATGTTTGTGAACAACGTGAGTACCGCCACTTCATTTTTTTTATAAGATAACAAACAAGCAGATGGGTCTTCTGATGGAAAGAGTCAACCAGCGCCTCTTAACTCTACAGACGGCAAAAATGTTAATGGTGCATTACTACCTTGTGGGGAGGTCTAATGCCACTTGCATAAGTTTACCCGCTATCTTACCCTTCAAACCGAAACACGACAGTGACTAGCACTGACGCTATTGCGACAGGAATAGGTAAGGCGGTGGTACCAGACCCGGTCGAGCATACGCAAAACTCTACCACCTAGTAATCGCGATGGTAGTGACTCGCATAACCAATCGGTCGCCTTATACGACCTGCCGGCAGAACGGCAGTTGGCTTATTCTTTAAAGGAGCCCAAGACCAACACGGGGAAAATTCATTAATTATTCTACTAATCTATTCTAATATTATAACTCCAAACTGTCTACTATTAATTATTAATTAAAATCGTCTCGTCTGGAACTGCGGGCGGTAGCTCGTCGTGCGCGGTCCGTTGGGATCGGGAATGTGAAAAGCGCCGTCGGCGAAGATGGTGCACAACGTCTAGTTTGCGCGTTTAAATTATTGTTAGAATTTAAATGTGCACAAATGCACTCACAATGTCTACCATACTATCATCCGTGTTGTTCTTTTTCCGCGTTGCGTTTAACAACACAATAATTTTATTTAATAATTTTATCCAAACTGTCTGTTTGTAATGCTTTCACGGCTGAACCGATGGACAGATTTTGATGAAATTTGGAAAAAATTTGGAAGAACGGACCAACTGCTTTATGACTTAGGCATTTGTAAAAGGCGAAAAAAAGCTAATAAATATCATTGACATCGTGACTACCAGCTAGGTGGTAGAAATCTGTAAAGTTTCGATCAACGATGTTCGTTAGTGTCTTTACATACATATATCTTCACGCCCGTATCCACGAAGGAGTAAGCAGAGGTACAACAAGTGCACCCACGATTAGCCGAAGATAACCTAGGTTAGACGATAAGATAGGTCCCACAAATGTGATAGGTGGCAAGCCTGTCGCCAACCGGGCACTTTCCAAACTCAGGCAACTTTGTGTTTATCAGAAAACTGAAAAAAACACTTTTTTTAATGTGCCCGACCCGGGAAACGAACCCGGGACCTCGTGTGGTCAACGCCAACGCTGGACCACTAGACCACAGAGGCGATTGGCGTCTTTACTTGACATTTACCTACCTATCCTCGAAACCTACCTACTTTATCCTCGAAACCTGAAGACGTTAGTGATTCTCACTGACGCTTTTACGACAGGAATAGGAGGCTGTGGTACCGAACGCGGATGAGACATTGCGTAATACTACCTCCTAGGACTCACGGTGGTGGTGGTAATCCTTATGACCAATCGTATAACTTTTAAGACCTACCTGATAAAACGGTACCTTTCGCGCACGAGCTCCGAGGAATTTTGCGGAATGTTGACGTGCAGTGAATTAGTCGATATTACACAGAGCACACCCGCTCCTACTTCAGTCCCCGATGCCCCGAAGCTCGCGCACGGACTGTATATGGTCTATTATTCAAAAGAAGCCTCTACCAATGCGTTGAAATTCTTCCCTAATAACATCTGTGGTCCGACCTAGGATTCGAACCTAGAACGTCATTATCTAAATCCGAACAGATTAACCTCTTCACTTATGAGATAGCAATATATTTAGTAGAACATAGAAGCGTAACGCATTTATGGCATCAATCAACTTTAAACGCGAAAAAAACGTTTACAAAACGAGAAAGATAAGGTACGATGAAACATGGAACGAATGTTTTTGTGGTGCAAGTTGCAGACTTATGCGATTTTCTATTTTTATGTTATAACTATTAGTTTTCAACCGACTTGTATGTTTTTGGAAAAAACATTGTAGATTATTTATCAAATTATACAAAATTAGGTAAAACATCGTCAATAAAATTAAAACTTTCCCACACATTTTTAACGGTTTTCATCTCAGAATCATGGTTCAAATGTATGGTTGTGACTACGGATTAAATCAAAACGCGCCTTTCAAGACAATTTCTTAGTTTTTTAGTGTAGCTTGCTTGAAATAAAATCATTTCAAGAGTAATTTTTAAACCTTGTCATCTCATTCGGTACGATAAAACAGTATAAGATGGTTTCTTTTTATTTTTTCACAATATACTCGTATATCTGCAAATGTATGAAGTTTTTGACAGCAATAGGAGTGTTTGCTCATATGCGTGGCGACACGTTTCCTTCCCAGTGACGTGTCTATTAGTATTCATGTGGTCTGTGGTTGCGACTATCCCTTACACGTTTTATTTTAATGAGCAGTCTAGCAGTATTTCTCATCAAGACATTGTTTTATTTTATTGCGAAAACCGTCCAGTTATTATATACTTACTTAAAAATTTATCATTTTAATAGATTTACTAAATTTTTGTAGAAAAATATTTACCAGTTGGTATCATACCAGAAAAAAATTAAGAGATTTCAGATTCGTGAAGTCAGGTTTACGAGAGGAATTAATAAAATAACGAATATCAAATGAATATAATTTTGCTAAATAGAAGAGATCACATCGAGACAAGAGATCACACAGTAACATCACGACACGAGAGACACGACAAGACATCACACAGTAACATAGTTTTGAACGTATTTTAAACAAATTTATCGACTTTGTGTTTAAGTGGTTTGGTGTCAGTGTTGACAACATTAAGAAAATACACAAAATAAGCAATTTATTATCAGCCACAAAGCCCGCAATTAACGGCTGGTGCGAGAGTTCTTATATTATATTGCGTGTGCGAGTTACGTTATATTGTGTGTCGTTAAAGTAAGAAAAAATCATAAAACGCAATTTTTGTATTTCCCACATAAAAAAAGAAGTATCATTATGAATAGTACGTAAAAATGAAGTTTTCTTAGTTTTTAGCGAGACCGTCCCTTACACATCGTATGTAGCAAGCAAGCCGATGGAAAGAGAAAACTATCGTCGATAAACATCAAAGATGGTTGCTATCCGTGTGGTTGGATGGTATTACCACATGCATAAGCTACATTATCCTCTATCTCTGCTAAACTATTCTCTATCTCTGCTAAATTTGCCAACTTTCCGTTTAAAACTTTACACTTCGAGTACTTATGTAATGTCAATAAAAATTTATAATAAATTACCCGAACTAATAAAAAATGAATCGAAATTTAATCAATTTGTAATAAAATTAAAAAATCTATTAATAAATAAATGCTATTATGATATTAATGAATATTTGAGTGATAAATTTCTATAAAATAAAAAATGTAAATAGTAAATCTAATTCAATTCTAATTAAACATTTCTTATAAATAATTACATTTATTATAATGATAATTAAATAAGATATATAAGTATATTCCTCTTTTCTACCATGCCATTGCTATACCCGACAGGGTCCACGATGATCTAAGCATCATTTTAGTTTAACATCTTGTAAACATTGTGGAATGCAAATAAATAAATAAAACTATCCTCCAAACCGGAATACGACAGTAACAAGCGCTGACGTTATTATTAATAGGTAAGGCGATGATACAAAATATTTGGGCAAAATATTGCAGAACTCTGTCTCCTTGTAGTCACGATAGTAGTGACGCGTATTGCCAATCGTTTGCCTTTTACAAAATGGCCAACCACCAAACACTAATACGACCAATCACCAACCAACACGTGGACCAACACGAGAATAGTGTTCCTTAATAAAGTTAATGGAATTTTTACACCATTTATAAATCTCTTCGATGACTGTTTTTATTACCAAGGCACACAGGCAGCTGTTCATATCAAATAAAATTACAGACCTCGAATTGTCGTTCTGACATGTAGATCCTAAGTGGCAAACGACCGGGTATACATAAATGTCTTTACTATCGTGACTACTAGGTGGTAGAATTCCGCAACATCTAGTCTGAATATGTGGTACCACTGCCTTACCTATTCTTGCTATTGTCAATGTTCTCACTACCGTGTTGTGGTTTTGACGATAAGGTATCTGGTTAGACTTACCTCTATCGGCTTCCATCTTCCATTAGGAGAGCCATTTGTTTATTTTCTATCTAATGATATAAAAAAGACTTTGATCTTTCCGTATCAGCTTTAAGTTGTCAACTTGCACCAAAAACTAATCTAAATAATGGCCGCCCAGGTATAGCTATCCTGTAATCTTTTTCCTTAAATAAAACCGGCTTGCCCTCTATCAAGCCCTACGCCATATTTCTTAATTAAGCGTTCTATTAGGAGAGATTAACATTGGGGGACTTAAAGAAGAGGTCTAATTAATATCCACTTTGCTAAAACTAATTTCACACTTTCACAAACGTTCATATTAGAGCGTTACAGCAATTAGATACTACATTACAGTCATATACATCCAACATATGCTTAAGCTATATATATAAAAATCAATCCCTATTTTCCGTGATCACGACATCATGCGTGAATGGCTGGATTGATTTCGCTAATTCTTTTTTACAAAACTGACTACAGCAAGCCACGGGCACACGAGTAAGTGACCAAACGATCCGCAACATATTTCATGAAGATGGATAGCGATCCAGAATGCGCGTGGTTCGTATTAAATTGACAAGGGCTCATCGTGCAGCGCGTTTGAGGTTCGCACGCGAGTATTCAGGCTGGACCATGGACAACTGGAGAACTGTGCTCTTCACAGATGAGAGTAAAGTGAAGTTTTTGAATGATGATAGGCGCGTTCGTGTGTGGAGAATTTTTCGGTCCCTGTGTACACGAAACTGGTCGGTTTGGTATCATGTGTGACCCAGTGTCATGGTGTAGAGCGGAATCAGCTTAATGGGCAAAACGGAGCTGGTAATTCTTAACAAAGGTATCGTAACTGCTGCCAGCTACGTCAAGCATGTGGTCAGACTCCACATTATTCCATTTTCACAAAGAGTGGGCAATAATTTTGTCCTTATGCAGGATAATGCTCGTGCTCATACTGCTCGCTTTACCCAGGCGACCCTAACTGAAGCCAATATCGTAGTTCTACCTTGTCTCGCAATGAGCCCGAATCTCAAGCCAATCGAACATCCGTGGGACCGATTGAAAAGAACCTTGAAAGAAACTCATAGTAAATTCAATAGTCAACAGGAACTCATAAACGCATTAAAAACCTGTTGGGAGCATATAACTCAAGAAGACATCACCCATCTGATTGAAAGTGTCCCAAACAGGCTCAAAGAGTGCGTACGTAATCGAAGAGAACCCATCCGTTATTAAAGACACCCCTATGTAACCATCAATATTAATTTTTGTTATAAATCAAAACTTGTAAATTTCGATTTATTTTTAAAGGTAAAATTTATTCTTTCATTTTTATGTGTATAATCCTTTTTAATCATTTATTTTGTTTGAATAATTAATAAAACTTCACTGTCTAATTATATCTGTCCATAAAAACTACAAAAATTTGAATTTTCATTTTAAAGGCTGAAATCAAAGTGGGCCATATTTTGTTTTGAGTAGTTTATTTTCAATCGGCTTCCCAAAATGGAGTAAATTCGCAATTAAGTTGTATTTCTAAATACCCAGTAAGTTTTCGAAAACTGAGTATTCATCAGATCTTCACGTTTTGAGATTTTCTGACTATGTAATTTAGAATGGCGACAGTATGTCTTGGTATGCATGCGTATGCGTATATGTAAAATTGTCATAACTTTTGAACGGTGTGACAAATCGAAATGCAGTCAACAGCGTTTAGTTAGTTAGAGCGGGGTATTAGTTGGAAAGGTTTTTAAACTAATTCTAAAAATTATTAAATTATATTTAAAAAAAATCTTAAAACAACTTTTCTAATAATGGATTCGTTAGTGAAATTATTAATCTTTAAATTACTCGTCGCCGCGTCATGGTCTAAGGGTTAGCCTATTCAGCTCAGACCATGAGGTCCCGGGATCGATCTTCGGGTCGGGTAAAAGTGTTATTGAGATTTTTTTTTGTTTTTCTCTATCATCCAAAAGTTTAACAGCAGTTCGGTATCTTCTTTTTTAGTATCGATAGGTAAGTGCTTGACCACTGATGGTAAGCTAAGATGCGGTCTAAGATGGAACGCGCTTTCCTAGAAGAATCCTCAAATTTTACTCGTCGACAAAAACAGACTCAGGAAGCATATTCCAGTCCCTTGTGGTGACAGGTGATGTGTTACTACTATCGTGTCTTGATAAAGCAGTCGCTCCAGTTTGTCGCTAGAAATATTGGCTTATTTTTCAAAGGTGCCCGTGTTGGTTCCGGGCTCTTTTGAAGAATAGGCCAACTGCTATTCTGCCAGGCAGGTCGTGAAAGGTGACCGATTTGCTTTACGAGTCACTAACATCGTGCCAACTAGGTGGTAGAGTTTTGCATTGTCTCGCCCGCGTCAGGTACCTCCGCCTTACCTATTCCTGCCGCAATAGCGTCAGTGCTTTTCACTGTCGTGTTCCGATTTGGAGGGTAAGGTAGCCGGTAAACTTACGCATGTAGCTTTAGACCTCGCCATAAGTAAGCAACGCGCACTTAACCACCTTTGGTGTCTATAGGCGGTGGTTGACTCTTTCCATCAGGAGACCCATCTGCTTGTTTGCTATCTTATGATATAAAAAAAGAGAGTCTGGTCGGTAAAAATGCGGTGACGCGGGATAGCAGCATCACCACTTATCTCGCCAACCAACAAAACCAGTGAATCGCGGTGTACCGAATTCTATAGATGTTCGGTTTGCTTTCACTTTTTTAGTGCTATTAACGTTACGCACGTAACGTTATCGTCTCTGTGGTCTAGTGGTCCGGTCTAGCGGTGTCGGTGTTGACCACTTGAGGTCCGGGGTTGAATCCCGGGTCAAGCAATTCAAAAACGTGTTTTTTCAGTTTTTTTTATAAAAACAACGATGCCCGGGATTGGAAAGTGCCCGGTTGGTGATAGGCTTGCCACCTCTCACATTGTGGGACCAAGTATTTACGGCTACGTCTTTTTGGATACGGGCGTGAAGAATGAAGATACTTACTTATTTTTCGATTTCACAAAAAAGGAAATATCCGGTACTTCCTCAAGCAGAAGTTTATTAAAAAAATATATGTTGTAGGCATGTAACATTTTTAATAGGAAATAATCTTGTGTTTTACCATTCGTTAAACTGAAGTTAACAAAACTTGTTGCTGAAATCAGCGTCATGGAAAATAAATTTAACTGTAAAATAAATTAAGGGTGTTTGTTGCAGAGGAGCTGTGTGGTATATTTGTGAAGAGCATCAGCGTTGGCAGCTCAGCAGACCTATGCGGCAAGATACAAGTCAACGACAGGATTGTTGAGGTATTTGATGAAGGATGATAATTCGCTGAAGAAACATAATAAAAATCACACTTTTATTTTCTTACTAGCTGATCCGGCAAACGATTTTCTGCCTTTTTAACTACTCTTATTTTTTTCTATATTTTCTCACCTTTTAAACCTTCCCTGTACTTCAACAATTGATTCAAAATCAAAATTAGCCAAATCGGTTCAGCCGCTCTCGAGTTTTAGCGAGACTAACGAACAATAATTGGTTTAGTTTTAAATACAAAAAAGAATGTACTAAATTTTGGTTTTCAGCTGAAGTCCTATATTTATTTATCCGAAAACATAACCGTTTCCCAGCGGTTTCAGAACATATTTCCGCCGCCGCCGGGCCGCGCCGCCCACTTTCTATAGAATTGGCGCGTGTCAAAATACCTCGCCAGTCACCTTAATTTTGACTTTAGTTGGGCGATTTATTATTATTTCAGCGCTGCAGTGAGTGTTAACTAAATGTAACACGGCTTTTATTATATGTAGTATATTAAACTCTCTGGTTCTAAGGTGGTACGAAGTTCACTGGTCCAGCTAATCTATACATCTATATACATATAATAAAATCGTAGGGAAGTCAATGTATGTCCGGGGTAAACTCAAAAAGTACTGCATGGATTTACTTCAAATTTTGCATGAATATTACTAACAGGTCGGGTCAACATATAGGCAACATATTATCACGCTATCACCTACGGGGGAGGAGCAGTGCGGAGTAAACGAAGTCCGCGCGGACGAAGTCGCGGGCAACAGCTAGTATGAGAATAAAAATGCAAAATGTTCTGTACACGTGACGTTTTTAAAATTAAATGAAAACAATAATATGATCTTTAGCTATCTTCTTTAAGCAGAACATTGTCAAAACAATAATAGTTTTATAGTACTTTAGTGCACGTTATATTTTTACCTAAAAAAGAAAATAATTTGGCACCTAGGCATATTTATTAAAAATACGGAGTAAATGGAGGCGCCTTCTTAAGACATTACTTAGACATCAAGCGCACCTAAATTTTATACTTACACAAATACGTCAATGTATGTAACAGTACGTCAACAACAAAAACTCAATTATTTACAACTAGCTGTTGCCAGCGACTTCGTCCGCGCGGACTTCGTTTACTCCGCGCAGCTCCTCCCCCGTAGATGATAGCGTGATAATATGTAGCCTATATGTTGACCCGACCTGTTAGTAATATTCATGCAAAATTTGAAGTAAATCCATGCAGTGTTTTTTGAGTTAACCCCGGATATACATACAGACAAACAGATAAACAGACAAAAATTCTAAAAACTATATTTTGGAACGAAGTTGCTTATCGCGCGTTGTGAAAGGGGGCTAGACGGAAAGAATTCTTACGAAAAGTTGTCACGACACTTTTTGCTATAGTAAAGTATTGTAAGCTGTGCGGCGTGCGGATGTTTCTCTCTCTCTCTCTCTCTCTCTTATAGAAACCAAGCCAGATATTTTTATTTCTATTTCGCATTGAACAGTGTGGTGTCGCGACGATTATTTTTGTTGAGTGTATACAGGTTTTTTGTAAATAATAATAAAAGGAACTTCGTTCCATCCGGGTGTCCCTTGACACCTCTCAAGTTTTTTTGGCTTCGATATAGATTGTAGATCACGTCCCAAGTATTCTTTAAAAAAATATTCAATGCACAGTTTTAACTTTCCTACGATTTTATTATATGTATAGATTAGTGTCAACAATTTGCCATACTTTTGACAGTGATATTAGCGGTCACTCATATCAATTAATGCCAAACGCCGTGTTTATTAGTATTTGTGTGATCTATGATCAAAATAAAAATTGTTTTAGTCTAAGAGTAGTGTTATAAGTACGTGGAGACATTTATATTGAAAGAAAATAAATTGATACTGCCTTCCTCCTCGAGCCGAAGTTCAGTAAACTTATGATGAAAAGCGGATATTACGCTGTAACAAAGTTAATTGTGGCTTTCTGAGTCGCATTACCGGAAACTCTTACAAAGCATCTACCATGGTCTCGTTTTTGCCGAAAACTTTTAAGTGCCCTTGTTTAGAAGTTCCTTGACCATGTTATTGAATCTGTACCACAATGCTCATATTTTATTTTATTACTAGCTGTTGCCCGCGACTTCGTCTGCGCGGACTTTGTTTACTCCGCTCTTACTGGTTGTAGCAAGATGATATATAGCCTGTAACCTTCCTCGATAAACAGGCTATCCAACTCAAAAAGAATTATTCAAATCGGTTTAGCAGTTTTCGAGATTACCGCGAACAACCAAACAAACAAACAGACTCTACAATTTTATAATATTAATATAGATGTAAGTTCCCTCGGTTTTTTAAAGTATTTTTACATCCTCCGTGTTGGTTCGGGCTCCTTTGACGAATAGGCCAACTGCCGTTCTGCCAGGCAGGTCGTAAAAGGCGACTGATTGGCTGTACGTGTCACTACCACTGTGACTATTAGGTGGTAGAGTTCTGCAAAGTCTCGCCCGGGTATTTGATACCTTATCTATTCCTGTCTCAAAAGCGTCAATGCTTGCAATTTTCGTGTTCCGGTTTGGAGGGTAAGGTAGCCGGTAGACATATGCATGTGGCATTGCTATATCATCACATAGATAGCAACGCATTATTAACATCTTTGGTGTCTAAAAATATATAATATAGTAAACAAGCAGATAGCTTTCCTCTCTTCTTCAGTAGGAAAGAGATAACAATCAGTTATAGACCATACCAAAGATGTTAATGATTCGTTGCTATCGGAGTGGCATATCACCACAATTAAACACTAATTCCAACTGCTTAAGTTTACCGGCATACTTACCCTTCAAACCCAAATACGACAGCGACAAGCATTGACGCTATTTGCTTTGCTTATTGAGAAAGGAAGATGAATGGCGTTGGTATTGTTGCGAATAATCTAGAAAAGTGAAGAGTGAGAACACTGGAAAAATCTAGAAATAAAACAAGAGATAGCTGCTTCTATTGATATACAATAACCCCTGTTACCGAAGCAGCTATGCTATAATTGATCTAATATACCGCATAAGGGATATTAGCTCGTGCTATGACTTGTTTACATTTAGGTTGTTCGTGTAAATTAACAACATTACAATTATACAAATAAATGTGTTATTTTCGGAACTTTCAGGAATATGGTCGAACTTTACCTTGTGTATAAATAAGGATATATTGGCGAATAGCAGGTTAGTTTTATAAAGTGATTCGGAAGCGATAGTTCGGACGGTCAGTACGAAGCGATATATTACAGTGAAAAGTGATACGGAAAGTGTGTTAGTTTAGTGATTCAGTTTGGTCGGTTAGTTCTAGTGGAATATAGTGACGGTGTTATTAGTTAGTAGTTATTAGTGTTCGTCATTGTGTATTGTGGTGTATTGTATATTAGTGTGACAAATACACGGATTTAACATAAGTAGTATTTTATTGCACAATACGAAATCTAAGTTCCTAATAGCACCAAGCGAGATTTTGTAAAACAATTTTTCATGCGAAAAGGGTCGGTCCGTAGCGATTCTCTAGTACGTTAATATTTATACGTTGTCCGTACAGACTATATATGGCCAGGGTATAAATATATGCATATATGCATACACAATATGTAATAAGTCCTTTACGTAACATACAATGAGAGAGTTCTCTTTGTACGCGCATGTAACTTTTCGCACGGATATAATCTTTTTACAGAAAAATGCTTTGTTGTTATGGGATTTGTAAAAAAAATATCATGCGAAACGCTCCGTAAATTCTTAGCATTTAATATTTATAATATTAAATGCTAAGAATGGACGTTTAAGTTTTTCACATACCCATATCTTGGGAGCCGAGCTTTTCTTGGACCTGGAACCTTGATAAATCGATTCCTATAGAATAAATATTTTTTTCTGTACCTGGTTGACCGAGCTTCGCTCGGTTTTTCACATACCCATATCTAGAGAACCAAGCTTTTCTTGGACCTGGAACCTTGATAAATCGATTCCTTGACCCGAAAAACCCCTAATTTGTGACTTGAATGAAAATCGTTGGAACTGATTCCGAGATTCCAATTATATATATATATATATATATATATATATATATATATATATATATATATATATATATATATATATATATATATATATATACATATACATATACATATACATATACATATATATATATATATATATATATATATATATATATATATATATATATATATATATATATATATATATATATATATATATATATATATATATATATATATACATACATACATACATACATACATACATACAAGAATTGCTCGTTTAAAGGTATTAGATAACGATATTCGTATATATAGTACTAGTAGCTGTTACCCGCGGCTTCACTCGCGCATATTTACCTTACAACTTATTTAACCTTTCTTTATAAGCTACTTTTCAAATTAGGGTTAAATTAGGGTTACCTAATGGTTTGGTCTGTGCGATTGTATAAAACTTTCATCCCCTATTTTACAATCTTAGGTATTGAATTATAAAAAATGCTTAAACACGTAATTCATTATTTTTTGTACTCAATTCATACGAAATGTTATGCAAATATGTCCAGGGAATAAAAAGTTTTATACAAACTTGTATCCTCTATTTCACCCCCTTCGGGGTTGAATTTTGAAATTTCAAGTTCCTAGGCTAAGGGTTTGGCCTGTGCGTTGATATACATGGGGCACACTAAAAGTTTTGCACTTCTAGCTAATCGGAACTATTTGAATTTCGAATGTTATAGTTTTAAAACGTTGCAACCTTCTTAGTAATAAAAAAAACAATTGGCGGAAAATGATTTGTCAATTGTTTTTTTATCACACATCAAAGTTCTACGTACGCAACGAAAATGGAATTAAGTCCAAAAGATTTTAGAACGATTTTTTATGATTTTAAAAGTTGTGCTGCTGCTCGTCTTCAAAATGCTTTAGGGAGAGAAGCACCTTGTTTGAGCATCGCGAGATGATGATTTGCTGAATTTGAGAGAGGTACGAGTTTCTTTACATGACGAATTTCGTGAAGGGCGGCCTTCAACTGCAGTCAACGAAAGTAATGTGGCTACTGTTAAGCGGTTAATTGAAGAAAACCCCCGGATTACCTATGAGACAATTCGAGGACTATTGGGGATTGGTATGAGCCAAATTCAGAAAATTTTACAAGAACAATTGAAAGTTCGGAAACTTTGTTGTCGTTGGATCCGTCATGAACTGCCAGCGGAGCAGAAGCGGGCCCGCGTGGAATGGTGCTCACTGTTGCTACTGAAGTACGACCACGGACATTCTAATGCTGTTTATGACATTGTCACAGGAGACGAAACGTGGATTTATTGTTTTGAACCTGAAAAAAAGCAGCAATCTTGTGAATGGGTGTTTGAAAATAAAAACAGGCCAACAAAAGTGAGACAGGCGAGAAACGTTGGTAAAAAAATGATCGCGTTTTGTTTCTCAGCTACGGGGTCCCACCTGTACAATTCCACTTGAAGATCAAAAGAGTGTCAATGCCGAGTGGTATTCTACCATTTGTTTATGCAGAGTGTTAGAAAAAGTTCGCGAAAGACGACCCAAAAGCCGCGTTCTCCTACACCATCATAACGCTTCTTCACACACGGGCAACAAAACAGTCATTTTTAGCTTCCGAAAAGTACATCTCGTCACTCATCCTACGCATAGCCCCGACCTAGCACCCTGTGATTTCTGTATTTTCCCCAAAATCAAAGATTTGATGAGAGGTTTTACTTTAACCAACTCCGAAAAGGCAGTGATAGCATTCAATCAGCACGTAGAAAACATACCTTCAGATCTGTGGTCCTCCTGTTTTAAAAAACGGTTCGATCGCAAGAAAAAATGTTTAAAATGTAAAGGAGATTATTTTGAAAAGCAATAAACATAATATTTTGGTTATAACATGTTTTTGTTTTAAGTTACGCAAAACTTATAGTGTGACCTACGTATCAGTCAGTCACTTTTGCCTTTTAAATATATAGAGATTATATCCGAGAGTCCTTTACGTAATACAAAATGAGAGAATTTTCTTACTCGTTTATTTCTTCAGTATTTAGAATTTTCCGCGAACGCCAAGCTTATGAATAATAATTTTTATATGAACTGGGAATGTGTATTTTGAAGGTTTTATTATTCATTGTTTTTCGTAGAAATATTGTTCAATAAAGCAACATTTTATTTTTCTTTAGAGGACATTGATATTTTAGTTGTTGTATAATATAATATTCGTAGAAAGAGCAATGGCATCTTATATAATTGTTACAACACAAAAACAATAAATAATCAAATTGAATAAATTTTATTATACAAAAGAAAAATCTCTGTTTTGTTATTTCTCGTTTATAAATAAATCATCAGCTAATCTGACAGGCAGTTTGTAAAATAAATAGTAATAATAATATTCTTTATTTGATGCATTCAAAAGTGTACCATATTAAAAAATATTGTTAATAACTACATTAGTCGAAGACTGTGTTGCAGTCATTAGCGCCCACCTCGAACTGTCCAGGTACTGACGCAACAAATATTGCAAATAAGTGTGTGTGTATGTTCATCTATGTGTGTATATGTGTATGTTTGTGTTTGTGTGTGTATGTTTGTGTGTAAATGTTGTACGTATAGTTTTAATTTATTCCACAAGTAGCTCGACATCGTCATAATCAAGCTCTAGAAGCCACTCATTCCAAACAGTGCTACTATTAGTTCATGGAAGTTTGTAAATTTGTGAATTGTAATTAATTTAATTATATAATGTTAAACTAATAAAGTAATATTGACGGCTCCATAAATTTAAATCTGTTTGGTTAATCTCAAAAACAAAGCGACAGACACAGTGCTATGACGAAGTAAACAATACGCTCATGGAGTGAAGAATTGGTTTACTGCTAACAATTTGGTATTAAATGCAAAAAAATAAAATGCATGAAATTTTCTCTTCCTAACGTTATTTCAGTCCCAACGAAAATCTTTTTAGGGAAATAACAGCTAGAAATTACTAAGTTCTATTTTTGGGCATCACAATGGATTCTTCTTTTCAATGGACTAATCATATCAACATTGTCATTACATAGTATAAAACAAAGTAGCTTTCTCTGTCTGTCCCTATGTCCTTATGTCCCTATGTATGCTTAAATCTTTAAAACTACGCAACGGATTTTGATGCGGTTTTTTTGATAGATAGATTGATTCTTGGGGAAGGTTTTGGTATATAAACCTTTCTGATATTCTCACGGGAACAAAAGCTACGCGGGTGAAACCGCGGGCAGGTCGCTAGTATCAAATAAACTAAGCTCAGCTGCACATGCAATTGGGAAAATACGTCAGTTGACAGATGTAGATACCCCTAAAATTGTATATTTTGCATATTTTCATAGCATCGTGGCATATGACATTATATTATGGGGTAGAGCCGCAGCCATAGAAAGTTATTTATTTTGCAGAAAAGAGCTATTCGAGCTATTTATAATTTACGTACCCGAGACTCCTTGGGGGACGTATTTAAAAATATAAATATAATGACGGTTTACAGTCAATATATCTATGAAAATATATTGTATATTCGTAAAAAATTCACTGAATTTTATAAAAATTCTGATAACCATAGTTATAACACGCGTCAAAGAGTTGCAGTTCCTAAATTAAAGTAAACTTACAGTTCCTAAATTTAGATTGACAAAAACAAAATAGTCATTTCTGGGGGACAGTATACAATTTTATAATAAAATTCCAAATCATATACTCGAATTACCTGACAAAATGTTCAATACTGTCATTTAACAAAAAATAATTGCTAAGGCTTATTACAAGTTGAATGATTATTTAGAAGACGACTGGACCAAGTAATTACAAAATTATTTGTTACTAGCTGAGCCCGCGACTTCGCCCGCGTGGAAAAAAAAAAAAAAAAAAGCCTTAGTTACTCGCTATCACATAAGCTATCTTCCAGTGAAAGTCCCGTCAAAATCGGTCCAGTCGTTCCAGAGATTAGCCGGAAGAAACAGACAGACAGACAAAAATTGTTAAAAATGTTATTTTGGTATACGTACCGTGTATACATCCATATGTATTTAGTAAAAAGCGGTTATTTTAATATTACAAACAGACACCCCAATTTTATTTATTTATATAGATGGCGTCAACGTTTGCATTTCTCGCAGATAAAATTGCCCTTACACACATCAATTGATTTTTTTTTTGGTAAATCTATCATATCCGAATTCCGGGTACACTTTAGATATCAAGTCTGTAATGTTGGTTACGATTTCAAGAAGGTCTTTACCTATGTAATTTTTTTTTTGTAGCCTAATTCAGGAACTTTCCTCTAAGTAACCACTAACCAATTAATATGATCTTGTTTGGAAAATTGGTGCTTCCTCTAACTAAATGACTGCTCATATTGGTATACCTACAGCTTCAAGAATTAAACAGTTTTTTACAATGGGGAAGATTTAAAGGAAGATTTAATAATATCATAACTACAAATCCTTATTAAGTAGCTATACAAATACAGTACTTACACCTACTTACTAACGAATTAGATACATATTAGGCCAAAGCGAACGATCATGTATCCCTCAACAACACCGTAAAATAGACAAAATAGATAGAGTATTCAACTACTACAAAGTAAAGTGTTTTTTTTTTCAAAGAAGGAAAATCCAACGTTCCGTATCAAAGAAGTCTATTACGAAAGGAGCTGGTCACACGTCTACTTCGCGCGGGCCGCAGAGGTTAAAGGTATATGATTCCACTCATGTACCTTAAAAAAACCGGCTAATTGCGAGTCGAATTCGCGCATTAAGGGTTCCGTACCATAATCTATAAAAAAACGGCAAACAATCACGTGTGTTGAATGGGAGCCTTCTTAATATTTATTTTATTTTAATTATTTATTTTTAAAGTGATTTTATGCAAATGAAAAAGTGAGATTATGCAAAAAAACACGTTTGTTGTATGGTGGTCACCTTTAAATATTTATTTTATTCTTTTTTTAGTTTTAGTTATTATAGCGGCAACATAAATACCTACATCATCTGTGAAAATTTCAACTATCATGGTTCATGAGATACAGCCTGGTGACGGACAGATAGATAGACATACAAACGCACGGAAGGACAGTGGTGTCTTAGTAATGGGGTCCCGTTTTAAACTTTGAGCATGGAACCTTAAAAAGTATAGTAAAGCCAACGCTCTCACAGTTCGGCTCTTCTCGGCAATGTTCGGTTCTCGTTCGGCGGTCAGACTTATTTGACATTTTAACTTGCCTACATTGACAGCGTATTTTAGTAATGGCGGTTTGGCCGCAAGCTGTTTAAGGTGATGTTAATTTTCTTAAATGATTTGAAATCAGAACACAGACAAAATTGTTGTAGCTTTGTCTGTTATGAAAATTCTACCGTGTTAGACAGAGATAAAGCCATTTTTATTTGTTCAGCGTTGGAATGCATGCAATTTTATAATTTTGATTGCTTATGGTAATTAATGCCAAGTCCATATCTTTCGCTTGCCAAAGACTTATAGCCAATCGTTCGCCTTTAACGAAAAGTCTGGCAGAATGGCAGATGGTTTATTTTTCAAAATCAGTAAATAACAGGCGTTATACACTACGAGCTATTTTTATATGTGTATATTACACTTTACATATATTTTTATTTTGTACCAACTATATAAAAATATCCGAGAATAAAAATGGTTCACAATTTTACGGTCACAACGTTTTGTTCGGCTCACTATAATTTCTTTTACATCCGCATTTTATAAATGCTGACGTTAGATCACTATACAATGTTCTAGTGAAATCGCTTTTTAGAATGAGGTTTTTCATCGCGATAACACGGTCTACAAATATAACTAACAGTAATATATTTTCTATACTTTAAGAGAGAAGATTTGATTTGATTGTAAGTTTATCTGTACAAATAAATAAAATTGGAGTGTCTGTAATATTAAAATAACCAAAATTTTTATTCAAAACATTTTTTTATAGTACAGGGGACAAACGAGCAGGAGGTGCACCTGAGTGCTAAGTGTGAGTTTTTCTTTTCGCATTCGATCGTGAGCGCGTTTCGAGTTTACTAGGAATTTGTATGTGATTTGTACAGCGCCACCTAGTGGTAAACTGGTTTCTTACGTTTACCACTAGGTGGCGCTGTACAAATCACATACAAATTCCTAGTAAACTCCAAACGCGCTCGCCATCGAATGCGAAAAGAAAAACTCACACTTAGCACTCTGATGGTAAGTGATCACCGCCGCCCATGAACATCTGTAATACCGGGGGACTTGCAGCTGCGTTGCCGGCCTTTCAAGAATGAATAAGCTCGTTTATTATTTCACATATGGATGTATACATGGTACATATACCAAAATAGCATTTTTTACAATTTTTGCATGTCCGTATGTCTGTCCGCCTGTCTGTCTGTTTGTTCCGGGTAATCTCTGAAATGGCTGGACCGATTTTGACGGGACTTTCACTGGCAGATTGCTTATACAATAGGGAGTAACTTAGGCTAATTTTATTTTAGAAAACTTTCCACGCGGATGAAGTCCCGGGCACAGCTAGTAATAGATAAACTTAAATACTACTGGACTGATCGAAAAAATACTTTGCAATTAGAATACTACACTATTTGGGTAGCCTTTTTTGGTTCCAATGCAAAATATAATTGGATCGGCCCGCTTTGCCTATTATAAAACGGTCGTGGACTGTTAAAAGTTGGACGAAAAGTTGGTCTCCAGACAGTAAAATACCTGAAAACTAGGTTGTAGAATAAGTAAATTAAAACTGAAATAGTTTTTTTATTCATAAGATAGCAAACAAACAGATGGGTCTCCTGTTGGAATGAGTCAACCATCGCCTATATCTATGCGAGGTCTAATGCCACATGAGTAAGTTAACCGGCTTCATGACTCTCCAAACCGGAACACGATAGTGACAAACACTGACGCTATTGCGGCAGGAATATGTAAACTGGTGTCAACCAAACTCGGGCGAGACAATGCAGAACTCTACCATCTAGTAGCCACGATAGTTGTGACTTTTTAGCCAATCGGTGACCTTTTATGACCTGCCTGGCAGAACGGCAGTTGGCCTATTCTTCAAAGTAGTCCGGTCCAGCACGGGGAAAAACTTTCTTAGTAATTTAAGTTAGTTTTACATGTATATATTTTTGTTGGGCTTCATCAATCTCCATTATTCATTCATACGACATGATTGAAGTTTCATGTCCATTGTGATGACAATAACGATGGGTTCCAGGTAAATGGTGTATCGCTGCATGGGATGTCGAATCACAAAGGGGTGGCATTTCTAAGGGATGCGAAAGGACCCATTGTAAGACTGAAAGCTTTGAGGTAAGTTTTATTATATATAATACAATCATGCAGTTTCCTTTGCGAGTTAACAAAAAAAAAAAAATATATATATATATATATATATATATATATATATATATATATATATATATATATATATTTCATGCAACAGCTGTTACAACAGTTTATAAATGCTTAATAGCTACATTTACAAATCGTGCTTATTTATGAGAATTACCAGAGGTTCCCGAACTAAGCTAGGCCTGTATCTCGGGAAACCAATTTTATTTAAAAAAAAGTGCACCGAACGTGTTTATACACTTGTAGTTCACCACGATTTATCGGTTTGTTGCATGGTGAAATGGGTGATACATACCGCCAAATTTGTGCTTCTTGTTGATGATAGTCGTGTACATGAATGCATGCGTGTATGTGTATTTTTAGTATACCGTAGTAAATCCTCAATGACAAGGGAAACCGCCACTTATAGACATTAAAAATGTTAGTTTTTTGTTTGCAAAACAACTGAATAGCCAGAATGTTAAGTCAGAAGTTTAAGGCCGGCAACGCAACTGCAAGACCTCTAGTATTGTGGATGTCCATGGGCGGCGGTGATCACTTACCATCAGGTGCACCTCCTGCTCGTTTGCCCCCTCTTCTATAAAGAAAAAAGTTTACTTAGCTATTACCACGGATTAAATGGATACGCCTTTCAAGACAACTTCTTAGTTTGTCGGTGTAGTTTGTATTTACATACAGAAATACAGTGATATACTGCTTAGCGATGAAATAAAATCGTTTCAATGGTAATTTTTAAATCTTATCATTACATTCGGTACGATAAAACCGTGAAACATGGTTTAAAAGAAAAAAGTATCTTTACGCCCATATCCCCGAAGAGGTAGGCAGAGGTACAACAAGTGCACCCACGATTAGCCGAAGATACTTGGTCCCTCAATGTGATAGGTGGCAAGCCTATCGCCAACCGGGCACATTCCAATCCCGGCCAACTTTGTGTTTCTCAGAAAACTGAGAAAACACTTTTTTTATAATGTGCCCGACCCGGGAATCGAACCCGGGACCTCATGTGGTCAACACTAACGCTAGACCACTAGACCACAGAGGCAATAAACAAACCGTGAAACATGGTTTATTTATATTTTTTCATGATATAATATATCTACAAATATAATGGCACTTTTGACAGTGATAGAAGCGTTTGCTTGCGTGGCGATACATTTCCATCCCAATAGTGTGTCTACATCGCCTCTGTGGTCTAGTGTCGGAGTAGACTACAGAGGTCCCGGGTTCGATTCCCGGGTCAGGCATTTAAAAATGTGTTTTTTCAGTTTTCTGAGAAACACAAAGTTGTCCGGGATTGGAAAGTGCCCGGTTGGCGATAGGCTTGCCACCTATCACATTGTGGGACTAAGTATCTTCGGCTAATCGTGGGTGCACTTCTACCTCTGCCTACCTCTTCGGGGATACGGGCGTGAAGATACTTTTGGTGTATCTATTAATATTCATGTGGTATGTGGCTATTACTTTCGTTTCCTGGCATTTAGGGTAGGGTAACAAGGAAACTGTATGTATTTTTTACATTCCAGACGTGAATAAGTTAACGCTTTCAAGTCTAAGTTTTTTTTACTTTATCATAAGATATCAAATAAGCAGACGGCTTTCCTGATGGAAAGAGACAACCATCGTTCACAGATACTAAAGGTGTTAATGATGCGGAGCTATCCGTGGCGTGGCGTCAATGTTATTTGCATAAGTTCACCGGCTACCTTACCCTCTAAGCCGGATTACGACAGTGACAAGAACTAACGCTTTTGTGACAATAATAGGTAAGGCGACACTGTAAAGCTGTATTATATCTGGAGACAGCACTTATAATACCTACTTGGAACATAACTTTAAATGCTGCTGTCGTCTTCTAAGGTCTTACTCTCTATTTCTAACACAGCTGTATAAAAAGAGATGGAGAGACCTCATAGACAGAGATATAACGTAAATATGTGTTTCAAGTGATTAATATGAATGCTAGCTCCATCTGTACCTAATACTTCATGGGCGACACTATAGAAAAAAAAACATTCGAAGGTATGACCTTTCATGTTTATGAAAGAGTATCATAGGTTCTAAATCTTTCGGCGAATTAAACATAGAAAACAGTAGCATAAAATTAAAAAAAATAAGGAACGAATGTTAATTAATTAAGAATTTGAGAAGAAAAGAATTTAACAAATATTATTAGCGGCGGCCTTAGAGGGTGGTGAACAGGGCAATCGCCCGGGGCCTCGCTCTTGCAGGGGCCTCGCGCAACAACCCAAATAAAATTTTAAGTAGTATATTTTTTGACCATATTTTTTTTATTTAAAACTTTTTAATTCAATGAAACAAGATCGGCTTTCAGCCCTTGTTATTCTTTCAATCGAAAATTACGTAGCTCATTCGTTAGATTATTGTTCTTTAATTAAAATGTTAGTCTTAGGAAAGCCGCAAACATCAATTTCAAAATTTATCATCTCTGTATTTGTTAATTTTGTAAATCTTATCATCTAAAATATTTTAAAACTCAAATTTTTATTTATTTGTATAACTTTACCATTTCTCGCCAAACATGACAAATACCTACCTAAACCATTAATTTTCTCTTTGACCTAAACCAAACAACCAGACCTACTTCCACATCACATACTTTTCACGAAGGACAAAGGGCCTCGCAAAGTAATGCTGTCTGGAGCCTCGCAACGGGTAAGGCCGCCGCTGAATGTTACAATATTCTTGTTTGCTTAGTCGTGGGCGGCATAAATATCTTCAGCATGCTGCACAACAATAACCCGCGGGCCACGGTTTGATGACCAGTGATATTATGACTTTAATATGTAGCCGCGCCTTACGAATTACTACCGGAGAGCTAAGTGTGAGTTTTTCTTTTCTCATTCGATCGTGAGCGCGTTTCGAGTTTACTAGGAATTTGTTTGTGATTTGTAGAGCGCCACCTAGTGTTAAACTGGTTTCTCACGTTTACCATTAGGTGGCGCTGTACAAATCACATACAAATTCCTAGTAAACTCCAAACGCGCTCACGATCGAATGCGAAAAGAAAAACTCTTACTTAGTACTCGGATCGGAACGCAGCCACACTCTAAGATCTGGCGGAAAGGACTCAACGGGCTTGTCTTTTTTCAATTTTATGTATTACAATAATTATTACACGATTTATTTCACATCACAAAAGTTATTTTTATTTCACTATTAATTTCATCTTTTGTTCAATCACAATGTCATTTTAATTTCATCTTTTGTTCAATCACAATGTTTACATTTACAGTTGTTTTACCATTCACAAAATTTACCAAGTATTCAATTTTTGTTACATTTTAAGGTGATTTGAACAAACTTATTTTTCTGTTTATTAACATTAAATCTTATCGGCCAAAAATTCTCTAATATCATACTTCACATTTTGGAATAGTAAATCAATCTTTTTTTTTTGCGAAATTTATTTATAGGCAATGATCCAAGACTATCATTAATATGATGTATTTATTAATTGTCATACAACATGCTTGTTTCCTGTCCTATGATATTAAATAAATATATGAATTTTATTATTGACCATAAAAGTCACGTTATAATATGCGCGGTTGCCATAACAGTGACGTCAGCAATGAATAGGCGGTTTGATTTTCGAATAGACGGCATCATTAGTACATTGTCGAGTGAGTTCATGACGTAATATAGTGCGTAGATTATGCAGACATGAATTAGACTTAGTTTTAAGCTTATGTTTAATATAGACTTGTTTATTTAATTTTCTATTGTACATTTCAATAGAGTAACATGAAATCATATAATTATTTAAAAGAGATACAAAAGGCGAGTTAATCTTTAAAAAAAATTAAAAGTTCAAAAATACACGACACTTAATGGTAATTTCTTCCTAATAAAATTAATAAAAAGGAGTCTATACATACGCAAAACTATCAATATCTATTAATGCTAAACATTAAAAAATTACAGTTTTTGAAATGAAAAATTTAGCACGTATTTGCTTGGGAAAACTTGAATAATTTAAAAACAACAACAAAAAATGCGACATGCCAGTACTTGAACCTGCGATCTTTCCTCTAAACGGGGCCCTTATTAACTGACTAGTGTTTGTAATCACGTTTCTTTGTGATCGATTCCGTCGAATGTACAGATCGCTAGATGTATATATTATGTACGTCTGATGTACGTATATACTAGTTACATTAGTTCATCGTTATATAGAGGGTAGGTCACAGGTTCAAGTACAGGCATGCCGAAATTTTTCTTTATTGTTTTAAAGTTTTTTAGTTATTTTTCCGTTTTCCTCCGCCTCCCTCAATCCTGAAAATAATTCAGCATTTATAGTGCTCGCACGCATTGCGAAATCGTGGAATTGCAGTCACGTCATTGTACATATAAATAATATATTTGGTTGAGTTCTGAGGTAACAATCATTGGTATAGAGTTTTTATATATCAATGGCAACAATAATAAAAAACAGCTGAATTCAGAACTGCTTACTATTTGGGAAGACATTTAAAAATAAATATCTATGTTTTCTCTATTTAAATGTAGAATTAGCTGAAAAGATAAAAATTAAAGGTATAATTCCAGATACCTCCGAGGTGCGAGGTTTGAGAAGCTGCAGAAAGCTTTGGCTGAGGAGGCAGGCAAGAAGAAGATTCCTGTCGCCCCGCCAAGTCCGTCGGTTACCTCACTTGCCAAATATAGTTTTAGTGTTGTGAGTAATTTATAATTTTCCTAATTTTATATTATTATAATTTTGCGATATCTCGACACTTTTTCCCTCGCACTACTCTATTGTAGAATCAAGTACTGGCAGGAGGGTGTTTCCAAAGTGATATGACTTGGGCGCCTTCAAGGAAAGAGCTTATTTATTCTTAAAAGGCCGGCAACGCAACTGCAAAACCTCTGGTATTAGGATGTCCATGGGCGGCGGGGATCACTTACCATGAGGTGCTTGTTTGAGCCCTCTTCTATAACAAAAAATAATCCAAAATGGCTGCCATCGCGGATCAACAAACTTGTTTAAAAAAATAATAATTAATATTTTATTTCTACTAAACAGATAAGTAGGTGGCACTGTAAGTCCAATTAGTAGGGGAGCCCAAGGTGCTAAATGAGTAGTTACTCGAGCGTCGTAGGGACCTATTGGATATTGTAGATTAAATTATAGGACAAATAAAAGGTTATATGGTGTTTTTCATTTCAATGATTGGGGAAAAATCTAATGAAAAAAAAAATGATTTAAAAAGATCAGTGACAGGGAAACACTGAAGCGCGTTAGATTAGGGTATGGTGGGTTAATTGCCAGCTAAAATTTAGAAAATCTGACGATTCAAGTGTAACGTAAGGGTGTGGGAGGGTCACAAATTTGTAAAGAAAACGTTGTCTTGACATTCTCAAGCGCGTTTGAATTTTCTTTTACTATGGAGGAAATGATGTAAGAATTACGGAAAAAGTATATATAATCTGACAATTTCTACAAGCCGAGGTTGTTTTAATTTTGTTTTTTTTTCTGTCATAGTTGAACCCCCCTCTATAGCTATATATCTTTCTTTCTTTCTTTCTTTCTTTCTTTCTTTCTTTCTTTCTTTAAATAATAACTAGGCTGAGAATAAAAAAAACTATACAAATAGATTTTCGAGATTCGAACCCGCGTAACAAAAAAACTGAAGCAATACTTTTATTTGTTGTAACATTTTTTACTTCCAGTATGACGAATCTACAGTAATAGAAGCTGAACCCGATTCAGAAATTCAAATACACCGCACTTCCCCAACATCCCCGTCAGATGAAGCAGAGATAGTGATCGGCCGAGACGATGTGTCGGAAAGGGAAGCGAGAAGAATCCAAGACAAATGGCGGGACATACTCCAAGCGGAACCAGACTGGCCGGGACATCAGTTCGAATATGATATAATTGTAAGTATATCTCCTCGATATACGCTGGCATTTCGGGCACTTTCCAATTCAATTTATCCGTATAACAGACTACCGTATTCATTTTAGACCTGTTTGAAAATAGGACATCTGCTTCCCAGCTATTTAGCGGCCATCTATAAATTACGTCACAGGTTACGTGGGCGGGGGAGAGGGAGGTCAATGAAATGAGATTCTTTGTATATCATAAGATAGCAAACAAGCTGTTGGATCTCGTGATGGAAAGAGTCAACCATCGTCTATAGACATCAAATATGTTAATGGTGCGTTGCTATCTTACAGCGAGGTCTAATGCCACATGCACAAGTTAACCGGTTACCTCACCCTCCAAACTGGAATACGAAAGTATCAAGAATAGACGCTATTGCGGCAGGAATAGGTATGGCAGTGGTACCAGACCCGGTCGAGACAATGCAGAACTTTACCACTTAGTAGCCACGATGGTAATGACTCGTACAGCCAATCGTTCGCTTCTTACGACCTACATTACACATTCGTTGGTCCGGGCTCTTTTGAAGAATAAACCATCTGCCGTTCTGCCAGGCAGGTCGTAAAAGACGACCGACTGGCTATGCGAGTCACTACCATCGTGACTACTAGGTGGTAGAGTTCTGAATTGTCTCGCCTGGGTCTGGTATCAACGCCTTACCGATTCCTGCCGCAATAGCATCAGTGCTTTACGCTGTCGTGTTCTGGTTTGGAGGGTAAGGTAGCCGGTAAACTTATACATGTGGCTTTAGACCTCGCCACAAGATAGTAACGCACCATTAACATCTTTGGTGTCTATATCTTATGATACAAAAAAGTTAAATTCTTTAATTTATAAGTTTATTTTTTAAACTATGTTTAATTTCAGGTTGGCACAGTAATGAAAGAGAAAGATAGTGGACTAGGAATATCTCTAGAAGGTACGGTGCGAGTGGTGGGGGGTAAAGAAGTACAAGCGAGACATTATATACGGGCCATCGCGCCTAACGGGCCGATTGCAAAACTGGGCTTATATCGAGTGGGCGACGAATTATTGGAAGTAAGTTTTGAATTAAATACAATAGAATACAACGGTCGATTCACCTAACGCAAATTAAATAACGCGGGAGAAAGCGAGCTAAAAATGTTTCTAAAAGGTATAATGTGAGTAGTAGCGGGTAAAGAAGTATAAGCGTAACATTACAGCCATCACGCCTAATAGGCCAGTCGTATAACTGGCCAAGCCTGTAACGGTTGAGCGATGAATTGTTAGAAGAAAGTTTTGAATTAAATACGATGGAATAAAAAATACGATTCACCTTTTGAATACTTAAGAAAGAGAAAGGGTTAGTGATACCTCTAAATGGTATGGTGCGAATGGTAGCGGGTAATGAAGTACAAGCGAGATATTACTCACGGGCCATCGCAGCTGACGGACGGGCCAGTCGCAAAACTAAGCCAATGTTTCGCCAATAATTGATATTGCGGCAGGAATAGACAAGGCGGTGGTACCAGACCCGGGCGAGACAATGCAGAACTCTACCACTTAGTAGTCACGATGGTAGTGACTCGATAGCCAATCGGTCGCCTTTTACGACCTGCCTGGCAGAACGGCGGTTGGTCTATTCTTCAAAGGATCCCGGAACCAACACGGGGAATAAATAAAATAAATATCAAAGGGGGCTCCCGTGCAATAAACGTAATTTTTAAGCAATTTTTTACTTGATCTTAATAAACAGGTAGAAACATGAATATTTTCAAAAAAAGCAAGTATTTGGAAATATATTAGCTATAAAAATAAATGTATAATACCTACATAAAATAAATATTTAAGTATACATAAAACAAACGTGATTTTCTTCTGTTTTTTAAAACTTTTTAGCACTTGGCTGGTTTATTATTTAGGATGTATCGGTGAATCGGTAATTTTATATCGCCATTTCCGATATATTGGAAAACTCACGATATCGCCGACATATCGATATCGGTATCGTATGCAACCCTATTAACAACCCACCTCTAAACATGTGATTTTGTTAATAACATTTATTCTTTAGGTAAACGGTTGGCGAGTACTTGGAGCACACCATGTAGAAGTAGTAACCAGATTGCGAGCGGTGACTTCGCCTGTATTTTTGGTGGTTGTACGAAAAAGAAACGAAGAGAGGAAAATTGATTCTAACATTTCCAGGGTAAGCACATGCTCAAAAATCCATACTTCCATACTAATATTATTAATGCGAAAGTCTGTTTGTCTGTTTTTTTTATGAAAGAGGGGGCAAACGAGCAGATGGTGCACCTGATTTTGAGTGATCACCGCCGCCCATGGACATCTGCAATACCAGAGGCCTTGCAGTTGCGTTGCCGCCCTTTTAAAAATGAGTACGCTCTTTTCTTGAAGGTCCCCATGTCGTATCTGTTCGGAAAAACCCCTGCCGGTAATTGATTCCACAAAAGAGTAGTGCGAGGCAAAAAGTGCCGGGAAAACCGCACGGTTGTGGATTTCCAGACATCAAGATGGTGTGGGTGGAACTTCAAATTTTGACGCGATGTCTGTCTGTCTGTTACGCTTTTACGGCTAAACCGCTGGACCGATTTTCATGAAATTTGGCATGGAAGTATTTGAAAAGCCGAGGTCAAACATTGGCTAATTATTTTCTCATAGTACATACACAAGGGTACCCTTGTACGCGCCGTTCGTTCGTTTCGCTGGACAAATTGCACAAATCAATCTAACACCAAAGTAAACAAATTATTTGCTTGTTATGTATATCGCACCTTCAACATTACAAATTGTGACCTAATAATAACTAAACTATAATAACAAAGTGAACTAATTAAAAAAATCATGATTTTGACTTAATGTCCGGAAACGACCTATAACGACTACCTTTATCGACTCTTATTAAAACACAGGCAGATTTTGACATAGAAAGCTGTAAAACTTATATTTCAGTCTAATAATGTAATTTTTATACAAAAATCTTAACTGTACAAATCTTTATTTGAAATTTCCCTAAAATGGATATTTTTCAAATATCCATACTAATATTATAAATGCGAAAGTAACTCTGTCTGTCTGTCTGTCTGTCTGTCTGTCTGTCTGTCTGTCTGTCTGTTACGCTTTCACGGCCAAACCACTGAACCGATTTAGATAAAATTTGGTACAAATATAGTTTGAGACCCAAGAAAGGACATAGGATAGTTCTTATCCTGGAAATCCCCCGGGAACGGGAACTATGCGGGTTTTTATTTTAGAATTTTTTCCACGCGAACGAAGTCGCGGGCACAGCTAGTGTCACTATAATTCTAAGGGTGCGATATGTTAATATGATATGTTAAAATAATATTGTGTATATGTTAACTGTTAGTCAAGGATAGATACTAATACATAGAAATACATGTATAAATACATATAGACACCCAAACCCAGAAATACAAACATCTATGCTCATCACATAAATTTTTATAAATTTTTGCCCCCGTCGCGAATCGAACCCAAGCTCCATCGATTCGCAGTTAGGTTTGCTAACCACTTGATCAACGGGGCGGCCAAATTGCGTTGATTTACAAGTTTTTATTTGCGACAGATAGAGATCGTAGGCCCGAGTATCTATACATATAATAAAATCCTAGGAATGTCAAAACTGTACATTGAATATTTTTTTAAAAGAATACTTGGGGCGTGATCTACAATCGATATCGAAGCCAAAAATATAGTTTTTAGAATTTTTGTCTGTTTGTCTGTATGTATGTCCGGGGTAAACTCAAAAAGTACTGCACGGATTTACTTCAAATTTTGCATGAATATTACTAACAGGTCGGGTCAACATATAGGCTACATATTATCACGCTATCACTTACGGGGGAGAAGCAGTGCGGCGTAAACGAAGTCCACGCGGACGAAGTCGCTGGCAACAGCTAGTTTGAAATAAATTTAATCTATGTGTTTCTGACAAAAATGGTCTTGACAGACAGACATAGTTTCTTTTTTTCCTTAGGGGACATCCATAAATTACGTCACACGTTAAAGGGGAGGGAGGGAGTCGACGAAGTGTGACATTGTGTGACAAGGGGTAGGGAGGGGTTCCAAATTTTGTGACATTATATTTTTTAAATAATAATATTTTATATCTATATTTAGATATTTAGAATATTATATCCATACTAATATTATAAATGCGAAAGTAACTCTGTCTGTCTGTCTGTCTGTTACGCTTTCACGGCCAAACCACTGAACCGATTTGGATAAAATTTGGTACACATATAGTTTGAGACCCAAGAAAGGACATAAGAACTTATCCCGGAAATCCCACGGGAACGGGAACTATGCGGGTTTTTATTTTAGAATTATTTCCACGCGAACGAAGTCGCGGGCACAGCTAGTTTAGAATACTATATTTAGAATATTTATAGTAATATTTTACAGCAGTGAATTTAAAAAGCCATCTGTATAGATAAAAAATAATCAAATGAGATCATTATTCCAAAGTAAATTTGTACAATATGTGACATCACACCAGGTAGGAGGGTCTCACAAATGTGACCAGCTGTGATAAGGACGGGGGAGGGGTCAAAAAATCATGATATTCGTGTGACGCAATTTATGGATTGCCCCTTATGAGGCACGGAACGCTAAAAAACTCTGAAATTTTGCTTGAATTCACCTTTCTGTTCTATGTTTTCAGAGTGGTGTTCTAGGTGGAAGTTTACAAGACCTGTTAGCACCACCGCAAAGGCTAATAAAGGCGAAGTCAGAAAGCTCAGTGGCGTCTTTGTGCAGTACTAATACAGTGATGTCTGCTGGACATGACCATGATGGTATATATTAATATTTTACGCTTTTACCCTAACGTGAGGTGCCACGAATATTCGGTTACTTTTCGGTATTCGACCTATTTGGCCACTTTCGCCGTATTGGTCCCGGCCTCCTTTAAAGAATAGGCCAACTATCGTTCTGCCGGGTAGGTCGTAAAAGGCGACCGATTGGCTATCGAGTCACTACCATCGTGGCTACTAGGTGGTAAAGTTCTACATTGTCTCGCCCGGGTCTGGTACCACCGCCTTACCTATTCCTGCCGCAATAGCGTCAGTGCTTGTCGCTGTCGTGTTCCGGTTTTGAGGGTAAGGTAGCCGGTAAACTTATGCATATGGCATTAGACCTCGCCACAAGATAGCAACGCACCATTAACATATTTGCTGTCTATAGGCGATGGTTGACTCTTTCCATCAGGAGACCCATCTGCTTGTTTGCTATCTTATGATATAAAAAAAAACTTTCTTTGGTATTAGGTATTCGGCCGAATATTGGGAACTTTTCGACCGAATACCGAATGTCTAATCATGAGAAAAAAACGTGCAGATTTACTCAAATAAGATTAATATGTTTTACCAAGTAACATAACAATTATTACCTAAAATTCATCACAGGTAAGTTATTATGAATGAAAACCAGTGTTGGGCATTAATCAATTAATTTGTCAATTATCTTGTTAATTGATTTAAAAAGTAATTGCAATTAATTAATCGCGATTAAACTTTTAATTGCACCTTGCAGTTAAATTAATTTGATTGACATAATATGTTGACTGTAACTCGCAATTAAAATAATTGCAATTAATTTTTAAATGTTGTATGAAACAATTAAAACTAACAAATAACTTTATGTATCAAAACGAAAGTAGTAAAGGTTTAGGAAAATTAAGCTGTAAGTGTCAGACGAATAAAAAGTGATCAAAAGCTGTAAGTATAGCTAATTTTTTTAAATTCTTTCTTTCTATACAAACTACTATAACTACGGGAATAAATGGGAAGGCCACTATTCTACTACATTAATAGGCCGGAGCCACACGGGTATATTATTTATGTATTTATACCGTCTGTATATTATACAACAGTATTTTTTAAATTGTTAGTTTTAATTAAAGTTCAGAAAAAATTGAAAAACAATTAATTTTTAACTGTAGTAAATCACAATTAACAATTAAGTAATTGTTAATTGTTACTAATACAGTTAACAATTAAATAATTGTTAATTGTTACTAATACAGTTAACAATTAAATAATTGTTAATTGTAATTTTCCACAATTACAATTGATTAATTGTTAGTTGTTGTGGTTACATTTACCAATTAATCAATTGTTAATCTTAAATTGTTCTTGCAATAAAAAAATCCCCAACACTGATTAAAACATTATTTTTAGCATTACTCAAAGAGATAATATTTTTA
Organism: Apodemia mormo; assembly: GCA_036924255.1. Lineage (NCBI taxonomy): Eukaryota > Metazoa > Arthropoda > Insecta > Lepidoptera > Riodinidae > Apodemia > Apodemia mormo. Next base: position 21,081,106 of record JAUPFN010000024.1, on the reverse strand, counting down.
GCGAAACATTACAACAAAACTATTCGTTATTCAACGATATTATTATTATAAATGCGAAAGTAACTGTCTGTTGGTCTGTTTCTTCTTCACGCCTAATCCAATAAACTGATTTGGATGACATTTTGTACAAAGATAGTTTGAGACTCGAGAAAGAACATAGGATAGTTTTTATCTCGAAAATTCCACGAAAACGGAAACTATGCCGGTTAAACACCGAGACTATCAATTAAACCACAGTAGTAAGGAGTAGGTAACTTAGGCTATTTTTATTTTAGAAATTTTGTCACGTGTCACGAAGTCACGTGGCACAGCTAGTCTGTAATAAACAAGCAATATGTGACATGATCAACATACTAATAAAACAAATACGCCGCCGAACATTCGGTATTCAGACAAGCTTAGGCCGGATATTCAGTATACGGTATTCGACAAAATCACATTCGTGGCATCTTTACAATATACGTCCGTAGCTAAATTACATATTCTACACTTTTAATCGTCGTCACTTGGTGAAACTCCATTTTAATGTAATATTTTATCACTTAAGCACTTTTACTGTTTCACAATAAAGTTATTATCATTTATTTCCAACCCGTTTCGCTTACACAAGCATCATCAGGGCCATTAATAATTACAAACCCTTAATTTGTAATTATAAATTGCCCTGATGATGCTTGTGTAAGCGAAGCCGGTTGGAAATAAATGATAATAGCTTTATTGTGAAACAGTACAAGTGCTTAAGTGATAAAATATTGCATTAAATTACATGTCACTACTGTAATATTCATATGAGGGTTTCTTTCAGAGTTTTGCTCAGACGAGTTAGAGAGAAACCGTTCTAGATCACTAGAACCGTTGAGTGGACTCGCGATGTGGAGTGACCAAGTCGAGTATATCCAGCTTCAAAAGGAGGACCGAGGGCTGGGATTCTCCATACTAGATTACTTGGTGAGTATCTACACAATAGATTATTAATATACTAGATGAAAACCCGGCTTCGCTCGGAAGTCTCATAATATGCAATCTTTTTTTTTTTCTTTTTGGCATGGGCGTTAAGCAACATATGCAATCTTATGTACTAACTCAAATAGTAGACAATATATCTATGAGTGGATATTAAAAAGTAGCAACACTGTAGTGACGTCTTCTTTTAACTATTACGTTGGTTTAATAAAGACAACACTATAGTGTTGCTATTTTTTAATTTCTACTCTTTTATGAACGAAGAGAAAATAAGTTTCACGTTATTCCGCACTCCGTTCTAGGATACTTTAATAAATGCTCACGCCATCTACACCACATATTTGTAACCTTTAAAGAAATATGGCCGATTTGTCTCTCACCACCAATAGAATTTTTAATCACTATTTTAACAAAGCACTGTAACAATCCAAATTTTACGGATATATGTTGTCGACTCAAAATTATTATTTTTTTATGCTTTATAATTTAGGTAAGGTTTCGATTGAGTCTACCTCAAACGTGCGCGGAAATAGTTTTATTACGTTTGAATAATGCCTCGGCCACACGTGTGTAAATTGTCACAAAGCTTCGTGCTTGCAGATATGACCGGCTATTATTGGCTATTGTCGCATATATTCCGGACTGCGTGTGCCTTAGTGCGAATATCTTCGTGATGATAGACGCAGTTTGGCCTAGACATAATCCGCCTTATTACAAAAACAGGCCTAGATCTGGGTTTAAACCAAGATTAAGAAGTCTAGGCTTGTAACGGTATTAAAGTTAGATTCAGTACTAAAATTCATTCTTATTACAAAAACGAGTCTAACTGAGGACTAGCTAATACCGAAGATAGACCTTGGATTAACATGTATCCACAGATTATAAGCTAAAATGACTCTAAACCATTCATTCATTCACTCGGCGTAACATGCAACGTTCCGTTACAACAAACATACTTATATGAAAAGAAAACAAATTGTTTATTAAAAGTGATTTATGAGTTCAAAAGTGATAATAAAATAAAATATAAGTACAATTTTGCTATGAAAATTATCTTAAATCTGAAAACTTTGAAATTATATGAATTTTGTTTTTATTTCCACTATATACCTACATGTGTACACGTATCGAGTTAGCGTACAACGAAATAAACTTAAAAAAAAGCAAAAAAAAAAAAAGTGTGCGACGCGTGTAGTTTAATCCGAATGTTTATAATAAATACTATATGCGAAAGTAAACATTTCAATAATATATTTACAACGGCACTTCAAGTTACTTAACATTTCTATATTTCCATGGCTAGTCTGTTTTTATTTATTATTGAAGCACAAGAACCTGAGTGCCTCAAGTAGGTACGATTAGGTTTTGTTATAAAATCTAGCATTACTTTTTTACCGTAATCAGTCAGTCAGTGCAGTCTATAGCACCTATAACTTTCAAAAATTAGCTATACGGCGAAACTTCCTCATTGCTTCTTCTTGCTGATTTAAAGTAGCTGGCATCTTTATAAATCTATGGGACAATCCAGCTAAAAGCCCTGCTATTTTCTTACAAGTTTTGCTAATGGTCGGCTGGGATACACCATGTAAGTCGGCAGTATCGTCTTGAATCTATAGAAACAATAATAATATTTCAGTAAGTTTTCCAGCAATTGAAATATATTGGCATTGCTTGTAATGTAGATTATCAAGTTTATACACTTACCTCATGACGAGCCCAGTTGCGTAATGCGCAAACCACTTGCAACTCAGGACTGAGAGTCTGTCCCCGAGGGTCATGAACTAAATCCTCTCGCAATAAATCCACTATTTTGCTGGAAAACGTTTTTGTGAATCTATATTTTTTTCGAAAGTCTCCGTCATTTAAGTGAAACGGATTCACTCGACTTTGGGGTCTATTAAGCTTCTGGTATGTTTCCGATACTTCCAAATCCTTTATATCAATTACGTTTATGTCCATTTTTAATTATTTTAATTACAAACAATTATTTCATAACAAATACGACGTTTATGTCAACTTTGAAGTTTGGCGTTTTAAGCTTAGTATTAAAGTTAAACTAGGGGTCGCGGAGGTTTATCATTAGAACCATAGGAGATACTCGGAATAGCGCTAAACCCGGTTTTATAATAACGTTTCATCTAGTACTAGTAACAAAACTGGTATTAAGGTCGGTACTATATTTAGACCTCGTTTTGGAATAAGGCGGAATGAGTTTGCGAAATATCGTATTTACGTACACAGAAAAATAAAAGGCATTACCGGCGTTTTTTAAATTTGGAACAAAAAACAATTTTCTTGAATCCAATTCAATTATATGAAAAGGCGTGTTAGGTTGTAATTTGAATTAAGAACTCCTTTGTCTTGGTAAAAGTTTTGTAGACGTGGCTCTATAGCCACGAATTAAATTTATTACATACTAGCTGTTGCCAGCGACTTCGTCCGCGCGGACTTCGTTTACTCCGCACAGCACCTGGCCGCTAGGTGATAGCGTGATAATATGTAGCCTATATATTGACCCGACCTGTTAGTAATATTTATGCAAAATTTGAAGTAAATCCATGGAGTACTTTTTGAGTTTACCCCGGACATACATACAGACAAACAGACAAAAATTCTTAAAACTATATTTTTGGCTTCGATATCGATTGTAGATCCCGCCTCAAGTATTCTTTTAAAAAAATATTCAATGTACAGTTTTGACTTTCCTACGATTTTATTATATGTATAGATTTCGTCAAGGGTTACGGTAGACTCAATTGAAACCTTACCTAAATTATAAAGCATAAAAAATAATTTTGAGTCAACAACATATATCCGTACCTACCTGTTTTTTATTTCCATGCATTTTTTTGAGAAAAGTTGGATTCAAATTTTAATGAATTATGTATTTATAGAAAAATTTTCAGAACGTGAAGTTGTTGATTCAAGTTATTGCAATAACCAGGTGTCACTACCGACTATAAATTACTAGAATACTCTCATTTCGCTAACCGATTGATGTACCGTGGATAGCCTAGGGTATGTTAATTGTTAAAAAATGTATACTGAAATACTAAATACCAACTCTGAGCAAGAGGTTTCAGAGTTCATTATGTTTAATCGAATAGGTATTTGATGATATTATTTCCTTAAACATGGGCTGAAATATTATCATTACTTTTAAATGAAAAAGACGCGAAGTACCGTATTAATGAAGTGACAAAGAGAATACAAAGTCATTGCCGGTGCGTTTTTTATGTTTGGAACAAAACCCCGCCAGTAATTTTTTATATAAAAGAACACTCTTTATCTGTCTTTAGATGTTATTTAAATTTTTTTTTTTTCATCAATCTGGGTAAAATTATTTCATTTCCTTGTATTTTTACGAAAAATACTATACACGCTTGAGCGAAATGGCAAATGCGTATCTCGTATCATTTAAGTCTCCGCATGCGGTTCGGCTTTCAAAATCATACTCGACGACGCCGATGACGAATTTTTGACGACAGGACTATTTCTAATCAGCTTGACTGATTGGCGTTACGTAGATATATGGCATCTTCTCTCGGATTTATTATGAGGAGTGTGCCGAGAGAATTTTTGGATTGATTCTTGACACCGAATTTCACAATCGGTCATCGCAATAAAATTATTTCTTGCCATTGCGATGATTGGAAATAGTGAATAGGCAATTGCATGTATAATACGTTATTGCAAGGGCCGCAAATAGGCAGTAGCAAGTCGAGTCAGGTGCGGATCTGCCGTTGTGGGCACGATGGGCATGTTCACAACCCTAAAACACTTCTGACGTCACACTTTTACGGTCTTTGTGATTTTATATATGTAGATATTAATAATAATACCTAATATATATCAATAATATAGATCTGTAATGCCTAAATAAGAACAATGACTCGCATGAGATTCGAAACGTAAGTAGGTGCTTAGTTGCATTCTGAAACATTTATTTGTAACTAGCTGTGCCCGCGACTTCGTTCGCGTGGAAAAAGTTCTAAAATAAAAACCCGCATAGTTCCCGTTCCCGTGGGATTTCCGGGATAAGAACTATCCTATGTCCTTTCTTGGGTCTCAAACTATATTCGTACCAAATTTTATCCAAATCGGTTCAGTGGTTTGGCCGTGAAAGCGTAACAGACAGTCAGACAGTCAGACAGACAGACAGACAGACAGACAGACAGACAGACAGAGTTACTTTCGCATTTATAATATTAGTATGGATTTTTATGAGCGAACGAACTAATATTTTACACTACTATCAGGAGTATACAATCATATTCCTGATAGTCTTAAATCATTACTTATAAATAAATTTCGCAAAAAGTTGTTTGATTTGCTGTTAGAAAACTTATTATGATATTAAAGAATTTTTAGCCGATAAAATTAAATGTTAATGGATAGAAATATGAGTTTATTGAATTGTTCTTAAAAAATGTACTTACCTAGTAAAATTTTGCAAATAGTGAACATTTTGTAAATTATAAAAAGTTTAATTACACAAAATATGAAACTTGTAATTGTGAGAATAACTTTTGTAATATGAAATCATCCTTGTACATTTAATAAGTACATAAAATAGAGAAAAAAGACCAGCCCGCTGAGTTTCTTCCGTCGGATATTCTCAGTGTGTGGCCGCGCTCCGATCCGGTAGTAATTCTAAAAAATCTATACAATGTTTTAAATGTAATAATATATAATGATATTTTTTTTAAATATTTGCACACCATATGATGGTAGAATATGTTGGTAACTTAATTTATTTTTATCAACTTGTAACACCCATATTTTTGCAAATAAATATTTTCTTTCTTTCAAAGTTTATAAACTTACTAGTATTTGCCCCACAGCTTTGCCTACGTTAAACAGTAGATAAATTACAATTAGTAGTGTATATCTCGGTCAGAGCGTCATAATAAATATCAGGAATGCATTATAATCGATTATGATTAGTTAATATGTCGACTCGTACTTGGTCGATTTTTGGGTGGCCGTGCTCATAATCTTTTTGAAGAGTGGATCCGCGACTGGGTCGAGTATGAGTTTGAATGGCGAAACGCAGGCGAGGACTTGAATGATAGTCGTGTATAGGAGTAGAGGATATAGTTGTGTGTGTGTGTGTGTGTGGGTAGGACCCGGCGGAGGCGGGCAGCTCGGTGATCGTGGTGCGGTCGGTGGTGGCGGGCGGCGCGGCGGCGGCGCAGGGCCGGCTGGCGCCCGGCGACCGGCTCGTGTCCGTCAACGGGCTGGACGTCGCGCGCAGCCCGCTCGCCGTCGCCGTCGCCGCCATCAAGGGCGCGCCCAGAGGTCGGTACTGCGCCCCCACACCACACCTACACCGAACATACCGTCCCGGCCTCCTTTGGGGAATAGCCCAACTGCCGTTCTGCCAGACGGGTCGTTAAAAGCGACCGATTGCCTATACGAGTCACTAACATCGTGCCTACTAGGTGGTAGAGTTATGCATTGTCTCATCTGGGTCCGGTACCGCCTACTTATTCTTGCCGCAATAGCGTCAATGCTTGTCACTGTCGTGTTCCGATAGCCGGTAAACTTATGCTTATGACACAAAACCTCGCCACAAGATAGCAACGCACCATTAACATCTTTTTTTTCTATAGGCAATGGTTGACTCTCTCCATCAAGAAACCCTTCTGCTTGTTTCTATCTAATAATATTTAAAAAAATCAACTGCCCTCTTTTTTTCAACCGACCAAAAACGGAAGTTGTGCCACAAAAAGAACCTAAGAGCAGACATCGCGCAATCTCTAAGATTTGACCTGTTAAACCATAAAATGATAGGTAAGGCCATGGTAGATAGCAGATCAACCAAAAGACGAACGTTATCAGTTTGACTTGTACTATGTAATATTGTTGGAATTGAATAATATTTAAGTATTTTGATATATATAAACGTCCCTTTGGACGTTTAAATATATCAACGTTATATTACGTGTTTACATATACTAAATTTCACCAGTGTTTGTTAATATATTCATATATTTGTATGTTTGTCCACGGATTTCGCGGAAACTAAACGCCATATCGAAATAATTCATTTTGAATTATTTTAACGACGCGATTTTCACTGTCTACTTACTGGGTAGACAGTGAGAATCGCGTTTCATATGTCACCATCCTTACATATTTGTTATGCTTTCTCCACATTCATTACTCCCTTCCACCAACCACACAGCCTATAGACGGCTAATGTTTGATTTTCCGTATTGAATGCATTCTGGCAACTAACTGAGGTAAGACGAAGTGGGGTTGCAACGCCGTAATTGGCTAACTCAAGGCCACAGTGAAAGATAGTAATGTACAGAGCATCTGATTGGTCGACACTGATTACTCAATCACTCCTCATTGGCGCGTGGACATTTACATCGGAACTATAAGTCAGATGTGTTGACACAAGTTATTCGTCTATTATTAGGTGTCTATGGGCTGTGTGGTCGGTGCTCCCTTCATACGAACACGCCGATTACGCTTGACATCACTTTAGACAGTACTCGATCAATTTTGTCATGATATTATGTCAGTCTTGGTAATCCCTAGTACCTACATCCTTCCACATTTGCAGTCTATATATGTTTTGTTAACCTTTCTGTCTGAAACAACGGAACATGTCTTTTCTCATTTTACACCGAAATTTTCTTTCAGACCTATCCTTTCTCACACTTCAATAATTCATTGTGATATTTTTGCGCTTGATACCACTTTAGGCAGTACTCGATCAATTTTATCATGATATGTCAGTCTTGGTAATCTCTGGTACCTACATCCTTCCACATTTACAGTCTATATATGTTTCGTTAACCTTTCTGTCTGAAACAACGGAGCAAAATTTTCTTTCAGGCCTATCCTTTCTCTCAATTCAATAATTCATTGTGATATTGAAACAATGCCATATCAGAACGAAGTCTCGCTTAACACAAATGTGGTAAATTTTAAGCAAATATTTGCTGACTAAACCCACGTTCACAATGATACACATTTTAATTATTGATGTGCAAAATTGTTAAAATTACCTTTTGATGGTAAATTACGAATCCTTATAGTTTCGCTCTGTTCATTCGTCCATCCGTCCGCATGGGATGGAAGGTGTGGAAGTATGGATATTTTAGTACTTATATATTTATTTATATGTATTTGTTACATTTACTAACACCAATATCATGACAACATTTCAAAAACATTGAACCAGATCCGAGCGAAACAACACAGAACTTTACCACCTAATAGACACGATGGTAGTGATTCGCATAGCCAATCGGTCGCCTTTTACGATCTGCCTAGCAGAACGGCAGTTGGCCTATTCTTCAAGGAGCCCAGGACCAACACGGGGGATTTGTTACACTATAATACTAGCGGCACGCTATTATGGCCGTTTGACGTTTAAACACATCATATTAGCTCAAAAGCAAAAGCTAGTTGATAACTACGTTTGACGGAACATAAATTGCTCTTTATTGTGGTCGATAGTAACGGGCGTTCTAAAATATAGAATTTTAATTATATGATACGTCCCGCGAACAAACTTTTTCACGTATTTACCTCAATCCTTAATTGAATCAGTCAAATATAGGTATAAATTAATTACATATACTTTATACCCTCTATCGTAGTCACTTGGTAAAACTCCGTCATAATTATTAGTTTAAATTGTGCAATTCTACTGTTTCATAATTCCCAAACTACATATATTTATTTTTCAGACGAATAAAACTAGTTATTTTGCAAATTTCCGCGAAATTTTTTAGTGTACCTTTGCTATGTCACTGAAAGGGAAAACATATAAATGCGGTGTAAGAAATGGAACAAACTCACCGTAGGTCTGAAAAATAATGAAGGCCCCAGCGGCACAGTTAACTACCCTTGTCCACCACACTTTATACCAAGACAGCACCAAGCACAAAATACACAATTTACGCACCCAACGCACGTTTCACCTCGCAAACGAAGCATCTTCAAGAGACACGAACACTACTACACTCAACGAAAGCCCCAGAGATGTGAGCTCGAAGTGAAACGTAATCCATAAAATATATTTATTTTTATATAAATAGCCAACCGGTTTCAAATTTTACTGCATCAACTAGGGCTGCATAGGGCTGATGATGCAGCCCAGCCCTGATGATGCAGTAAAATATGAAACAGGTTATAATGTCTTTGATAAATACTTATTACAGAATATAAGCGTTTGCATAATTATGAAATCGTATAAAGTATCCTGTGCTTTAATTATTGAGATTCTCAGATTTTTTGTGCAGTCTAAAAAATATTCTCAAAGCGCTGTATTAATTGAATGGATACCATTTCTGACACTCTGTAAATTTTGATGACTTAAGCAATAAGTTAGGGAGAACCAAGTGCCGTGTATAACGATCCAACAACGATTTGCTTCTTATTTTAATCACTCCTCATTTATGATCTTTCTTATTTTTACCCCGAAATTTTATTTTGCTCCTAATGACCCTCTCACTTTAGTGCAAACGCGGCCCGCGTATTACACCTCATTTTTTCAAAGGGCATCCCACCTTATTTTATTTTGGATTGGCAACAGAAAGTACATACTCTAGGCTTATTTATATTATAATACATGATGAAATATGGCAGTGCCTTCCCAATTATAGGCAAACACAGCTTATACAGTAAGCTTAAAGTTCGAATTACATATTATTAAATTAAATTAAATTAAATTATATAAAATTATATCAAATTGAAAATTATAGTGTCAGAAAAAAATTAATTAAAATTTTGATTAAATAATGTCACACCTTGACCGGGTTTACTCAAGTTGCATGTGATTTTTAAAAAAATAAGATGAAATGAAATTCTACAAGACAATTGTCCATTTTCTACCTAAATTATTCTAAAAATCATATTTGAATGTATTAGCTTATGAAGTAATGATTCTTTTTCGAATTAAAAAATTATGTACACGTGTCCTTATTGTTACAAGCGACAACTCGCCGTTTGTTTCATGTTACATAACTAGAAGAGTGCGGTTGTTTTAATTGTTGTACTGATAATGAAATGTCTATAAATATTACCTTTGGAAGGAATTTTAAAATGTGGCTATGAATATAGATGTTAAGAAATATTACCCTCAAAAGTGAGTTAAGAAATACTACGTTTAAACTAAGAAATAAAAAATGTTGACCTTGAACTTGAAATTGAATTACGAAATGTTGTGATATCTACATTTTAAATAATATTAGCCTCTTAAGTGAGTTACAAAATGTAATTGTTAATTGAGATTTAAAAAAAATATGGAACTTGAAAGTGAGTTACTAAATATCATTAGGTATCTAGATGTTAAAAAATATAAGCGTATCAAGTGAGTTACAAAATGTAATTATTAGATGTAAAAAATATTGAAATTGATAATGAATTATCAAATTTTTTTCAAAATATATAAAATTAATTATCAAATTTTTGAAAAAAATTTTTTTCAAAAATTTGATAATTCATTTTATATATTTTTCGACTCGACATTTCGGCCAAGTTACAGTGACCGTGGCCGAAACGTCGAGCTTTACAAGTAAGTTCTATATATGTACGCGTTTTTGATCCGTTTATATATTTTTAAAAATGATAGTAGAACGCGTTAGTTTAAAAGTTCGAATTATCAAATTTTGTTATTTAGATGTTAAAATAATATTAGGCTCGCAAATGAGTTACACAATATAATTATTAATCTAGATGTTAAAAAAATATTTAACTTGAAAGTGAATTACCAAATGTTATTGTTTTCTAGATGTTAAATACAAGTAATATTAGTCACGAAAGGGAATTACATAATGTAATTGTTAATCTAGATGTAATATATTGTTGAACTTGAAAGTGAGTTACCAAATTTTGTTTTTATCTAGGTGTTAAATAATACTAACCTCGCAAGTGAGCTTATCCAGATGTGAAAAATTATTGGCCTCGAAAGTATTTCATTAAATGCAAGTAACGTGGATAATATAGCCGTGAAAAAGCTTTAAAAGTAAAGTCAGTGGAATAATGTTATGACTAACACCGCCATCTGGATTCCACCTTGTGGAATTCACAGATAATTATGAAAAAGGAATATATTTTCCTATGATAATTTTAAAATGGTCAAAAAAAGTATAAATAAGCATTTTTTTTATTAATCACAAGTGAGCTCACCTAGATGTGAAAAGATTATTGGCCTTGAACATGTTTTATTAAATGGATAATATAGTCGTGAAAAAGCCCTAAAAGTAAAGTCAGAGGAATACTAGCAGACCCGACTATGCGTTGCTGTGACTAAGTAATACGTACGACTCTAACACAGTGCCTAGGTTGCATTAAATACCTATTTACCCAACTCGGATACTAAAGATTTGAAACCTTTTCTTTAAATTGACTGACACCGCCATCTTTTATTAACTTATGGAATTCACAGATAATTATGAAAAAGGTTTATATTTTCATATGATAATTTTAAAATTGTCAAAAAAAGTATAAATAAGCATTTTTTTTATTTTTATTATTGTAAGTACTTTTTAGAAAGTTATGTTTTCCCTTAAACTTAAAAACTCGGCTAATTTTAGAGAAAATGTCTAAAATCCTTTTTATGTAAAATTATAATTTTATAAGTTCTACGCATTTTATTTGTATTTTTTTTTGTCTACCGTTTACCGTTTTTGAGTAATTACAAAAAATAAAAAACACATTTATTTTTAACAATTGCCGGCGGCTGTCGACTATAAAAATAAATTATAAAAAGTTTCGGACTACACTGCGGACATATTGTATATATATAATATATAATATATATTATATACTTTTGGTTAATAAAATAAATAAATAAATATATTCACGGGACAAGTTACACTTACTGATCTAACCCCAAATTATTTGCTTGTTCTATGTGTGTTAGTCAACTATAGTTAGTCATATATATAAGATGGTTACTGGTTCTCCTTGACAATCCCAAATCTCAGTAGCAGCTTTGAGTATGGCGAGTGTATTAATTACTCCCTTGCCTCGGATGAGCATGTAAATCTGGTCCCGATTATCTCTAAAAATAGTCGATAATCGTTATCAAGTCGGTAAAATGGTGGAATGCGATCATCACTCATCTTACCGTGTTGGTCCCGGCCTCCTTTGAAGAATAGGCCAACTGCCGTTCTGCCAGGCAGGTCGTAAAAGGCGACCGATTGGCTATCGAGTCACTAACATCGTGGCTAATAGATGGTAGAGTTCTGCATTGTCTCGCCCGGGTCTGGTACCACCGCCTTACCTATTCCTGCCGCAATAACGTCAGTGCTTGTTGCTGTCGTGTTCCGGTTTGGAGGGTAAGGTAGCCGGTAAACTTACGCATGTGGCATTAGACCTCGCCACAAGATAGCAACGCACCATTAACACCTTTGGTGTCTATAGGCGATGGGTGACTCTTTCCATCAGGAGACCCATCTGCTTGTTTGCTATCTTATGATATAAAAAAAAAAAAAAAAAAACAACCGACAAACCGTTGAATAGTGATGAACTGGAAAGTCTTATAGACGTTTTATTCACGATGCCTACCCCGCAAAGGAACCGGGCGTTATGATATTTTCTTTAAAAATATATAATTTATTGTTCCAGGAATAGTCACAATTGGGATTGCTAAGCCACTACCTTGCAGTACTGTAGTGGGCGGCGAAAGAGCCAGTGGAACCAGCGTGCAGAGCAGTCAGGTACGTATTCTGTTCCATAATCTATGACATCTGTGACAATGCTGACATCTCTGACTTCTAAGACAGTTTAACTCATGAAGTATTAGGTATAGGTGGTGCTAGCACTCGTATTAATCACTTAAAATACATATTTTACGTTATGTCTCTGTCTATGAGGTCTCTCCGTCTCTTTTTATACAGCTGTGTTAGAAAGAGAGGGTAAGGCCTCAGAAGATGACAGCAGTATTTAAAATTATGTTTCAAGTAGGTATTTTAAGTGCTGCCCCCAGATATAATACAGCTTCATGGTTTAACTGTTGTGACATATGTGATAATTATGATTATTATGATTTACTTTGACATCTGTGACAACTGTGATATCTGTGACTTCTGTGCATTATGATATGACTGTGTGAGTTTTGTAACGGTGTAACTTTTGTGATGACTGTGACATATGTGTCTTCTTTGACAACTGTAATAGCTATGACAATAGTGTCATCTGTGACAATTATGACATCTATGTCACGTATGGCACGTCATGATATCGTGGATGTTATGGACCTACGGTAAAGTTAATATTCATGATATTTATGACATTCGTGACGTCTATGATATCTGCAGTATCCAGAATATACATATCTGAGACATTCGCGGCGTTTATTACATCAATATCATCAATGATATATTTGACATTTATAAGGCAGATGACAGAAACATTCTAGAGGGATATTTTATCATACGAGTATTTATCCATTTATTCCTTCATCATATTCATTCCTTTGCCTTTGGCTAGTTTGAGAGAGTTTCGCGGACGCAATAAATTCAAACAATGTATGTTTTACATTGCGTGGTGTGAAAATAATAAAAAAACCATAAAACGCAAATTTGGAATTAACCACAAAAAAGAAATTTCAGTCATGTATAGAACGTAGTATGGCATGTTTTACACGTTAAATTATATAATATGTCCTAACTAATTAATCAAAGAAGCGGTCATGACCATTGCTCAAAGTACGTTTAATTTAAACACTAGCTGGGCGACAGAACTTCGCTCGGTTTTTTATGTGAATACGGACTATCATAGTGATTGACTGATGAAACTTACCTAGATTAGGGGTCGGCAACCTTTTGGGTCGGAAGATGCAAAAAATTACAATTTACAAAATTTCAGAGTTTTTAAAGAGCCACTTTTCTTTTTCTTGTCAACAATAAATAGTAATTGCATAAATAAAGTTTTTTGATAACGAAATATGTATTTATTAATAAGAAAGATATATATTTATTCATATGTAAGTAAGTAGTGTTTTTTACCATTTTTATTTTTGTTTAGGTCATTCAAGTAGAAATGTTTGAATGTTTTTTTTAATAGAATTAATAATTTTTGCGTGTGGAACTAAAGAGCCGCAGCTTCACATCCAAAGAGCTATATATGGCTCGCGAGCCGCAGGATCCCGACCCGTGACCTAGATCAATTTTTAAAAGACTATCTAGATACAACATTTCATCAAAATCGTTAGAGCCGTTGTGGAGAAACCAATCACATACACAAGATACTCTGATACTTTATTTGACATGATTCTCACTTCACATTTGATTAAAAATTATAAATAAAGAACGAACCATATTGTAAAAAGTTGAAAAAAAATGCTTCATAATTTATTAAATTAGACATTTTTTATGCAATACGCGTCAGTTTCAGTATGTCTTTAAGTTTCAGTATGTCTAAAGTATTTATTAAAAAAAAAAACAATTCTTAGTGAAAAAATATAGAACATGTGATAAGTGTTTAATTGTACACTGAGGGGAAAGTAAAGTAAGTTATTTTTAGCTTTTTTTAACGCTTAGAGCACAAAAATATTTAGCATGCATTAATCTATTTTTGTACAGTAAAGGGACAGTAGCCGCTCTAAGGTTTTTTCTTAACACTTAGTCTTGTACTTTTTTTTAACTTAAATATGTAGTTTTCCCTTTAGTGTACAATTTGCATGCTTAACATTAATATTAAGTTAGTTTTAGCATTTTTAACATAGCATACCTAAAATAGTATGGCATATTTAACATAGTAATATACATAGTTTTACACTGATAATCTTTTTCTATTTTCCATTTCATTTTAACTAATTTTATTTTATATTTTATTCTCCTACCGCCTTATATTTATTATGTAGAGGGAAAAGCCGTATTTGTTAAACAACTTCATAAAAAAGAATAAATAAGATTAAAATCCAGCAGCTAAATATATTTCGTTGGCGTCGACCACATGAGGTCCCGGGTTCGATTCTCGGGTCGGGTACTTAAAAAAAAATGTTTTTCAGTTTTCTGATAAACACAAAGTTGCCCGGGATTGGAAAGTGTCCGGTTGGCGATAGGCTTGCCACCTATCACATTCGTGGGACCAAGTATCTTCGGCTAATCGTGGGTGCACTTGTTGTACCTCCGCCTACCCCTTCGGGGATACGGGCGTGAAGATACTTTTTTTTTTTAAATATATTTGAAAATTTAAAAGCCACGGTATCGACTTCGATATTGACGTGTGTTTGAGTTAGCACACTGAATCATGTAATATGTTCTCAATAACTTTTCTGTTTTTTGAAAAATTCGTAAGTTATATTTAAATAATAATAATACATAAAAAAGGAAGTAATTCTCTATCCCGGTCGCAGTTTTTGTATTAACCTGTTTGTAAACCGATTTGAACGGTTCTTTTTTTGTTTATTTCAAAATAACTTCCATTTGGTCCCTTGGTTAGGTATACATACACGCATACACTTTCTAGATTCCTTTTTCTGTAATAAAATTCGCTTCGTGATCCATTGGTTACCTTATTTGGCTCAAATCATGAGGTCCCGGGATCAATCCCAGTATTATTGATTTTTTACCGGTAATAGTCGAAAATCGAAATCTCAGTAGCAGTTTTATCCTGTTAACACGCCCGTTCTTCGAATGAGCATGCAAAGCTGTCGGTGCCGGTTATCGCAATAAGTAGCGACGATTGTATGTGTGTGAAATAGCGATCACTTAATGGATGAAACAAAGTCTCGGGTATTTAAGGAGTAAAGGTTGCAAATAATAAACTAATACGTCAAGTAGGCTTATTATACTATTGACTTTTTTATTGATTTTGTTAATTTTTTTTTTAATAAAATCATTACACTCACATCCCTGAAGTGGTGCAAATAATGCACCTACGATTAACTCCTATGTTCTAATAGGTGGCCAACCTATCAACGAACTTGGATATGTTCAGTCTTAGGAAAATATAACTTAGGAGTTTTAAAAAAAACAGAAAAGTTATTGAGACCTATTACATGATTCAGTGTGCTAACTCAAACACACGTCTATATCGAAGTCGATACCGTGGCTTTTAAATATTCAAATATATCTAGCTACTGGATTTTAATATTATTTATTGCCTGTATAGTAGGTATATATATCCAATTGACAAATATAATGATATATTTTATATAATATATACATATATTATATAATGTACAGTTTGTTTAGCTAGCTTTCATTCTTATTAATTTATAGACATGTTTTAGTATTAAAATTTTCATGGTTTACCAGCACCGATGCAACCTGGCAAATTATTTATTTATTAGGATGGGTCCACAAAGAAAATATCTAATTAAAAGATGTTCATCTAAAATAAACTAAGCGTGCTAGATATCAACTTCCTTAGAAACTGCTTGAAAGCGTTAGTTTTAGAGAAATTCTTTCTTACTGTGTAAGTGGTTAAATCGGTGTTGGTATAATGTGTTATGATAGTTTCATTTCTGCTGACATTACATTATTTAATTATTGCAAATATTTGATACTATTCATTAAAATCATTTTTAAATGTAAAACGCTAAATACTTTCCGATGCATTCACACTGAAGATACTTTTTATGAAGTAACAGTTCTAATTATTAGCAGACAACGAATTTTACATTTTCAATACGAGCAAATTGGCTGTTTCCAAAAATATTCGATAAATGTCATATTTATTGACTATTTTTAAAGTCAAGTAACTAACAGTACAACATTTGGCAAAATGCAACAAATCTCTAGAAAGTGATAAAAAAAGGTCTAATGATATGTTGCATAATATAGCTCCACAAAAAGTAACTTCTGTATAGGTACACTATTTCATCAATAACAAATGTTTAGTTATTGCCTTTGAATTTAATTCAGAAATTTAATTCAGAATTTTCTTTTCAGAGGTTAGAATACTTCACGAAAATCCTTCGCCTGATAATGTCTCTTCATCGGGATATAATGGAACTTCAGCTCCAGTGTTCACAAGATGTCGTCGATCCCCCATTCCGTGTGGCACCAAAAATCAAAGCGGAAATCATAATGAAATGACAACAGACTAAGACTAAATATACTATTAGTATGGATGTGCCAAATTGTACATTAATTGAAATGGGAGATGAAATGAAAATTTAATAAGCAATAATATTTATGACCTGTTTAATATCACATGACTTTCGGTCTAGGTAATCCTATTTATAAATTCTTAGGATACGAAAAAATGAAAATATGTATCCTCTTTCATCTTCCTGTCCTCTGCTTATTCTATCTTATCGTCTAATCCTAGATTTTTTTTTAAATCGGGGTAAATTTCTTCTTAATCTCGTTGATGATATTACTAGTAATTGCCGTCGCTACATTAGATATTGCTTACGCTAAAACTGAAAGTTCCTGATTCAAATGCAGTATGAAAATGGAAAAGGTTTCTCTGTAATTTTCAAAATCCATACTATTATGAATGCGAAAGTAAAATTATATAGTTGAGACTCGGTGTTGGATTATGATTTATAGTTTTAAATATTCACAAATGGTATATAACTTTCTATAGATTTTGACAAAATGCGGAAAAAGTTTTGAAAAATCTTCTTCATTTTAAAACTTTTTACGTAAACCGAATAATATATATATATATATATATACATAACCAAAAATATGATTTTACGAGTATATATTCAACTGATTTATTATATTTTATAATTAATTATAATAGATGATTCATGAGCTTAAATTTATAAAATTTGATTATTAATTGTGCTTAAGTAGATTATTATATATATTTGCACACCGCCATTGCCGGTAGATTGTGGCGATCTGAAAAAATTGTAAAACATAATAACTGTACCTAACCCATTTTCATGCAAACAAAATATATTCTATTCTATTCTACAATACTTAATATTCTTAGAAAATACACTATAGAAAAATATATATCCTGAACAGAGTGAAACTATCCGCTTCTAATAAATTGAAGAGCGTCCATTAACTCACGTAGGTATGTATCTTCTGTTTTTAGCTTGCTATTTAAGTAAACTTCAATGTTCACCATGCTTAATTGCAAGATCAGTGCTATTTTGAGACAGTAGAAAAGCAGATACAATGCTATGATTTATTTGTCATTCGTTAATGATTACACGTTTTAAGTCTCCAAGATTTTTTAATCTCAGTAGGCTGTAATATAAAATTCTAACTGAAAGCTAATGAGATAATATACAGGTCGCTTAATATAATATTCGATGTCCATTTATC
Source organism: Apodemia mormo (assembly GCA_036924255.1). Lineage (NCBI taxonomy): Eukaryota > Metazoa > Arthropoda > Insecta > Lepidoptera > Riodinidae > Apodemia > Apodemia mormo. Next base: position 21,062,930 of record JAUPFN010000024.1, on the reverse strand, counting down.
TGGTTGTGTAGTAATAGATTTGTAATCAAACAATGTTGTGTCAATTTATAATGTGATAGATATATAGAAATTAATGTATGAGAATTAAAAAATGAAAGTAATTTATAAAGAAATGTTACACGTATGATATTAAAATTATATTTATATTTGAATGACGTAACTTTAAATTTGTGAAATAGTTCAGTCTTTTTTATTAATATAAAAAGTACATGGTATATTACATAAATGCTCATGGCATGGTACATTATTAATGTTATTATTAATGTTATAAAATTTCGGTTCGTATGTGTTTATAATTCTTCTCTTCCACATGAATGATTAATGAAACTTTTTTTGTATTTTTTAGATTCTTTGATTAGTTCTCAGGTATAGTTGGATCCAGTAGGCGGTATTAATATCATGATTCACCTCCGTAGTAGTAGGTATAATTACTCTATTAATCTATATTAATAATTTCATCAAGGGTTACGGTAGACTCAATCAGAACCTTACCTAAATTATAAAGCGTAAAAAAATAATAATTTTGAGTCGACAACGTATATCCGCAATATTCGGATTGTCGAGTATTTTGTTAAAATAGTGTTGAAAAATTCTAACGGTCCTGACAGACAAATCGGCCATATTTCTTTAAAGGTTACAAATATGTGGTGTAGATGGCGTGAGCATAATTAAAGTATCGTAGAACGAAGCGCAGATTATCGTGAAACTTATTTTCTCTTCGTTCATAAAAGAGTAGAAATTAAAAAATAGCAACACTATAGTGTTGTCTTTATTAAACCATCGTAATAGTTGAAAGAAGATATCACTACAGTGTTGCTACTTTTTAATGTCTAATATTTGAGTTAGTAATTAAGATTGCGAATTATGAGACTTCCGAACGAAGCCGGGTTTCATCTAGGAAATATTATTTTGGTGAAATTAATTTTCGTACAACTAGGTTTTAAATCCACGTCACCTATTCTTGCCTCTATAAATAGTTCGATATTTTCAACCGACGACAAAACGGAGGTTATCAATTTGACATGTATGAATGTAATATTGTTGGAATAGCATATTTGGGTGTGATGCTCTATATAGTCCTCAAAGAGGTGTATTTATTTATGTTTGTCGACAAATTTCTCGAGACTTTAAAGCGATCGCGATTTTTTTTAATTTAAATCTTCACGCCCATATCCCGAAATGGTAGGCAGAGGTACTATTGTACCCACGATTAGCCAAAGATATTGATTCCCACACAATGTGATAGGTGGCAAGCCTATCACTAACCGGACACTTTCTAATCCGGGGCAATATTGTTTTGTATTAGAAAACTGAAAAAACACTTTTTTGAATTGCTCGACCTGGGCATCGAGCCCGGGACCTCTTGTAGTCAACACCAACACCGGACAACTAGGCCACAGAAGTGATTTATAATAAACAGTCATAAAAACCTACTTTCTACTGAATTGGTTTATTGAGATACTGGCTAGACTGATCTGTTTCGTAAATATTGTTATGATATTTATATTAATGTATCTTAATTTTCAAAATGATTTTTTAAGCTAGACTGCGTCAGAAAACTATTTATTAGAAATAGTACATATAAAGGTCATATTTCATTGTAATTTGTGAAAATTCAACAAAAAGCGAGCTTATCCTTGTAAGAGATTTCTTTCAGTAAACCCAAAGGAGTGAGAAAACGTGAAAGAAATGTAAAATACATCTCAGATTATTAATTTCAAAATAAATAAACAATACAAAGAAAAACAAATTTTTATGTTAGTAACTTAATTCTAAAACGTAATGCCTTTTTATCTTAAAATGTCAACATTGGGCATAAAATTGATGTCAAAAATTATTTATGTTTTGTATTACTAAGCTTGTTAAATTGAACGAGGTAAGCCTCTCGTTAATGGACAACAGAGTTACTGTCTATGCTGTAACTTTTTTGTCTCCTTTTAAGGCGCTGAAATTACTTTATTCAATTTAGCATAATTTTTAATCGTCCTTTCTTTAATTTTGTTGTTTTTAAATTTTTCAAGCTTAGTAGCGTAATTGTTTCAAACCTAAGTCACTTTAAAATCTAAAATTTAAAATACATTTTTATTTTTTTATAAATCAATAAAAAATAATAATTTTCTGCGCATTAATGGATAGTAATTAATTAATTGTAACAATTTTAAGCTATGTTTAATTATTAAAACTATTTCAGAAGTTTTTGATACATTATAATACCTTTAAATTCTAACGAATTTATTTTTATTATAATATAATAATAATTATAATATAATTTATTTTTATTATAAAATAATTTATAATAGTGTTGTTGCTTTTGCTAGTTTAATAAAATATGACTTAATTTGCTGTTGACGTAATGAACAACAGTTTACAAATAGTGACCAGTGTTCGCAAAATTATATAATGTTGTAAATATTATCGTATTGAATAATGCTTCTAATTTTTTTTAATTTATGTATTTAATACTTTATTTAGACATTAGGACATAGAAGTAAACTTACACTTTGATTCATTAACATTCCACATAAGTGAGCTTATCTCTCTAAGAGATTTCTTTCGGCAAACCCGAACAGTGAGAATGCGTGAATGAAATGAAGAAATAAATAAATTTAGTGTATCTTCGCAAATACTATCTATGAATAAATGGCTTTTAAGTAAAAATCTAGTCTGTTTCAGGATATAAACATGTTATCTTCTTGTACGAATCTAGTCTGAATAATGTGAACAAAGGGTGAAGTCACCGATATGTATAAAAAACCTTTTAAATAATAATGAATGCAAGGAAATAAAGTCAATATTCTTGTTTCTCCTCATTCTTGTTTCTTCGTCATCATTTTTTATAATTATTTTATTAAAGTTAAAAGTTAAAAAACATAAATATTTCATTATTTTTCGTTATATCTATAATTATATTAACGTATGCCATAACTAATATCACATACACTACACCACAATACTTTATTGACAATATGTTCATACGTCTTAGCAACAACGCGAGCAATTTAACAATATTTGTTTTTCTTGGATTGGATAGGATTTTCCTATTCAGTATATTTTTTAAATGTTCTTCAATTTTTGGGAAAAGTAAAACCGAATTGTTTTATGTTTTTTTAGTTTAGTTTGTAACTTATTTACCAAATATTTTTGTGCTCTTTTCAAATACCTTATTGTTCAGAACAATGCTGATCAATTTAATAATTGCTTATGTACATGTCGTGGCCAGATCGCAGAATTGGCCACATCATGGAATGCTCAAGAATTTTTTGTCGACTCGTAATGAATTCTCGTATTCGAAAACTCGTAAATGAATTATTTACTGTTTATAGGCCACATCATGATGTTCCTTGATCAGATCAATGATAAGAAAGCGTTTGTCGATAAGGTTAACTAAATGCGCGACTACTTCATGAAATGTTCAAAGTACGTCAAACTTAATTGATCATATCATAAAATCGTTACATTATCTACCGATAGAGGCGCTTTGTTTAAGTGCCAACGAGGCGGCTCCTCTTACCGTGTTTTTTTATATTATAAGATAGCGAACAATCAGATGGGTCTCCTGATGGAAAGAGTCAACCATCGCCTATATACACCAAAGATGTTAATGGTGCATTGCTATCTTGAGGCTAGGTCTAATGCCACATGCATAAGTTTTACGGCTACCTTACCCTCCAAACCGGAACACGACAGTGACAAGCATTCACAGGCATTTGCATTGGCAGGAATAGGTAAGGTGGTGCTACCAGACCTGGGCGAGATAATACAGAACTCTACCACCTAGTAGCCACGATGGGAGTGACTCGCATAGCCAATCGGTAGCCTTTTATGACCTGCCTGGCAGAACGGCAGTCGGCCTATTCTTCAAAGGAGCCCGAGACCAACACGGGGGAAAAAAAATATACAACTTTAATATGGGCGACGTAACCTTTACATATTTGGTATCTATAGCCGGCAGCTATCTTTTTTTCATCAGGAGCACCATCTACATGTTAATCGGCATCGGTCATATATCGGTTGGTCAAATGTTATTGAGTTTTTTCGAGTTTTTTCTTCAAAATTCAAATCCCAGTTGGCAGCTTGGTGTCATGTACCATGCTAGTATCTAGTGCCTTGGATTAAAAAAAAAAAGTCGGTCCCGGTTATTTTCGATCTATCCGATCGGATATTTCGAAATATTATACGAAAATGCCGTGATGATCTATTCTACAAAAGAGCTCGGAACCAACACGGCGGGACTTTTATGTAATACCAGTAATTTTATGTAATACATGTTATTTAATGAACATCCAATATTCACGGTATGGCCAACCGATAAAATCGTGAAACGTTAACGATCTAGTCAATTTTAAATGCCTACATCATGAAATGCCACCATTTCATGAAATTCTCGAGCATTTCATGATGTTGTCAATTCTGCGATCGGACCACCACATATAATTTGGACAGGGTAACTGGATTATGCTAAAGATAAAAGTTGAAAATGATAATTTTTTAAAACGTAATGTGTAATCAATGTAAAAAGATTAAACATTTATTACAAAATAAATAAGTGATTAAGTATTCTTTGGTTGGAACTCGACTGTAATTCAATTGATATTAAAGGACAAATATTTTGCAGACAAATTAAAAGATAAACAAAATCTTGCACAGTTCGACCATAGACTCTATTAAGTCTCTTTTGAGCATGACAGCAGACTTTAAACTATAAATAAAATAGTATATATATGTATGTATGTGTCAAACGCAGTATTAAACGTATAGCAGTGTGTATAGTTTTTTATTAATTTCATTTCTTCTAATACAGATTATAAAAAAATATTAGCTGCAATTATTCTCCATTCAAATGTTAAATATTCCAATTTTTATACTCCGCAGTCCACGCACAAATGCAAATATTTAGCTTCTACGTATAAAGATATAAAAATTGTACGCCAGTAACTGTGGCCACTAATATAATACTGATTTTTAATATGTGCAATATATATTACAGTAAATATCTAACTAAATAGATTGATTGTAACTTTGAAAGAAATGTGGAGAGGCAAATACATTGAGATTAGCCAAAAATAATTAAATTGATTCCATTATTACTGTACAATATAAATGTGGATACAGGAAATAAAAACAAAACATATCATAGGAATTAAGTGACGCCAATTAAATACATATAATCAAGTAGAAAAAATACGTAATTATAATATACCTTGATCATGTGAGATTTATATAGATAATTGCTTTAATACGTACAGGCCTAGGCCGAAAACGTTCATTAGACATTTTGGTGAAATTACAAGTAAAAGTAAAAAATGTTAGTGCATATTAGGTTCTATTTAAAAATACATATATAATACATATATAATATGTATGTACATTTATTTCACTGATAATTTAATCTTTACAAACATATTTATGCACGTAATACACATAATCCTATAAGTATAGTTACTTGTTAGTGATTCAAGTGCATTTTAAGTTATTTGTCTAATGGCAAAAACGTGTGCTTTATGTAGAACCTTAATTATATAATTTAGATTTACATTATATTATTTTCGTAATGTAATATTATATAGATATTAATTTTGAAATCAATGTTATGAAATTATCAATTAAGTTTAGATATATAGTCGACTGTTGATTAATTCTTTTTCCTTTGATAATTGAAACCTCTCCATATTAGAAATTATTCATAATAAACATTTCAATTTAACGAGAGTTTTTTGTTAGGGAACCAACATCCCTAACAAAACTCTTGTTAAATTGAAATGTTTATTATGAAACCTAAACATTCGATAAATCGAAATATTTACAAGTTGAAACTTAAATAGACACAAACGATTATGTAGGCCTATAGGATTTGTAGTTAAGGAATTACTACACAGTATATCACAATATGTATGTAATCGTTTATACGTGTGATTGGTATGATTCAAATAAATACTACTTATATCAATAAATATATACTTAACATTTCAGAAATCAAAAATCAGAAGAACCTAATTCAATAAAACTTTTTACAAGTTATGTCGACACGTCAACATTTTCAAAACTGCTACCGGATCGGATTTCATAAATGTAATTCAAACTTTTTAATTTTCTTCTTGGTATTACAAACCTCGTAATATTTCAAACTCTTACGGCAAGTTTCAGAAACGCAAATTAATTTTAGCAAGCAATTAATCTGTGTTTTACAGATCACTTGCTTGTAAAAAATATGTTTACAAAAACTAATTGCTTGTTAAAATTAATTTGCTTTTAAGAAACCGGCCGTTAGTAATTCGAAGAATTATAAAAGTCCCTTCAATTTTGAATTATCAAGAGTTGACTGTATATATTTTATTACTTAATTGTTTTTTTATTATATTTATTGGAATATTCCTAGGTTTATTTTTTAACATAGTAATCTTCGATCAGAAATATAATAATATATTTTGTTGTTTATGTTACCAGTAACGTAACGAATTACTTAATTACCTGATGCTACAATCTTAGCGCTAAGTAAACGAATGCCTTTTTTAATGCAGTCTCCTACTTCGAAGCTCCTTATATTTAAATATAACTCAAGTGACTAGATATAAATACAAAGGAATTTTACAATACTAGCCAGAAACTTACACGTTTCCGTGTCCTCATTCAAAAATGTTTAATACTTAAATACTAGAGTATATATGTCTTAAAGTTATTTAAATAGTACTACCAAAGAAATTAATACATAATTCATTGCTTGCTCAGTTTATGCCTGATCATAATGTAAGAGATTCAAATTGGTTGTAGGTAGATATATACTTAATGCCATCCATTTTAAAACAAATCTACATAATATAAGAATATATAATATACATATATGTATTTAATAATATATAACATAAATGTTCTAAGTCATTGTTGAATGTGTAGAAATAAATGTTTAAAATATAATTATGTTTCATTTATTAAGATACCAATTATATTTTTTCATATGTTTGTGTTAAAGTTTAATCACAAAGCGATGGTTGGACATAGATTTTCTTCCAACTTTAAAACAGTGCAAATACAGCATGAACTCTGAAACTTAGGCCACTGAAGCTCTACTCTCGTTACTGTAAAACGCAAGCATCTACAAGATGAATAAGCCTTCAGTAGTAACTCGACACGAGTGAAATATAAGTCCTTAGTCTTAAGGTCTAGGAGATTACTTATTAGATGTTTAGGTGCAAGACTTCGTTAAATTTATCTTCAACCTACGAATGCCATTGACTGTATTTTATTCTATGCAGATTAAATGCCAATCACTATAATTCAAGCATATTCTTAACTCTTGCCAGACAGATTTCGCAAAGAATTCAATCCTTATCGGGTACTTCCTGTTGGTCAAGAACCATGAACATTGGCACAAAGCAAATTGTCACTGCACAAGGAAAGAAAAAATCTGCAAACCGCATATATATATATATATATATATATATATATATATATATATATATATATATATATATATTAGGCTGATTCAAAAAAATCGACTATTTTTTTTTTCTCGATACTGAAACTCAAAAACCTTCGGAAAGGTGTAAAAAAACGCCTGTAAAAATCTGAGCTCTTAATATTAATATTTAAGGGTCGCGCACTGCGAATTTCTATTTCCTATCTAAATAACACAAGCAAAATTTTTTACAAACTTTAGAATTTTATCACTTCCGAGTGGCTTGCTGGACGGCTAAGATTATAGCTGATTCTTGTAGAGAATTTGACGCTCTATAAAAAAGGTCTCTTGTAAATTTTCGATTATTCAACTCTTTTAAAAGATATTCAAAGTCAAAGATAAACCTAGAAAAAATTAAAGGCTTTTTTCTACTTTTTGGTTGATCTACCAGACTTTTTATAAAATTTTGCTTTTAGCGATATTTTCTGAAGCATTTTTGTAATTCTGAGATTATCCTTAGTCCATTTCATTTGTGGTTTTGTATAGACGCTTTTTTTGACATGATTTAAGCCAAGTCGCATTATTTAATAGAAAATTACCAACAGTAGTGTATTAGGGGAGTAGTGCTCTTTTTTATCGATATAACCAAAAAAATATTTGTTATTACTTCACTTGTCACTGTGCCGCTTTGTTCTGAACTATCTTTCTTAATCTTACTTGAATATTTATTATAATTTATAGTTCAATTCTGTAGATTCATAGTTGTGTTTTAGTTGTGTTGAAAAAAACCTTTAATTTTTTCTAGGTTTATCTTTGACTTTGAATATCTTTTAAAATAGTCGAATAATCGAAAATTTACAAGAGACCTTTTTTGTATAGCGTCAAATTCTCTACAAGAATCAGCTATAATCTTAGCTGTCCAGCAAGCCACTCGGAAGTGATAAAATTCTAAAGTTTGTAAAAAATTTTGCCTGTGTTATTCAGATAGGAAATAGAAATTCACAGTGCGCGACCCTTAAATATTAATATTATGAGCTCAGATTTTTACAGGCAAAACGCCTGTAAAAATCTGATGCTTCAGAAAATATCGCTAAAAGCAAAATTTTATAAAAAGTCTGGTAGATCAACCAAAAAGTAGAAAAAACCTTTAATTTTTTCTAGGTTTATCTTTGACTTTGAATATCTTTTAAAAGAGTCGAATAATCGAAAATTTACAAGAGACCTTTTTTATAGAGCGTCAAATTCTCTACAAGAATCAGCTATAATCTTAGCCGTCCAGCAAGCCACTCGGAAGTGATAAAATTCTAAAGTTTGTAAAAAATTTTGCCTGTGTTATTTAGATAGGAAATAGAAATTCGCAGTGCGCGACCCTTAAATATTAATATTAAGAGCTCAGATTTTTACAGGCGTTTTTTTACACCTTTCCGAAGGTTTTTGAGTTTCAGTATCGAGAAAAAAAAAATAGTCGATTTTTTTGAATCAGCCTAATATATATATATGTATATGTAGGTTAAAACAAAAAAGCAAATCGATTATAACAAACTTAATATTTTCTGTTGGTACTGTAGCCGCCTCTTGGGAACGAAAGATAAAGTTAAATTTGTCATTTGACCTAGTTTGTCTTTTAGTTACAATCTTCTTCAAATTAGCCGCTTTGTTAAGGACGTGAATTAAAACTAATTAAAAAATGAAGAAACTTTCACTTTTTCAGAAACTAAAATTTTTTTATATATTAGATTGCCGAAGTAAATCTCAAAAGTAATTTTCTGGCTTTTCGTTAAAACAATTTATTAACAGAGTTATTTTTTTCAGGAGTGCCTCAATTCCTTAGCGTCAGATGATCACACAGGAATGGATTCATTTCACGAATGCTTACAAGAATATGGTGAAGGTCTAGAGGTTGTTCAAATATGTTTAGAGCCTGAAGAACCTTCTATCAAAGATGAAGAGCTGTCCGCATTAGCTGATTTGAGTTACGACGACCAGAAAGATACAATAAATGAGGATGAAAAAATTATTCCCTTAAATAATAAAGAAAATAAAATAAATGGTATTACAGAGCTGAAGTTTTCTAAGTCAGATGAATCTTTAGATGATCATGATGACGATTTGACAATAACTGATGATGTCATCCTTGCACCTAGAGAATTAAGTATTAGAAGTAAATCTGCTGACCGTAACGAAGATAAAGAGAAGTGCCTTTCGAAACAGCAAAGCAAAGACTTATCAACGTCAGATGAAATGGTTTTTGCTGTTACTCCTACCGGCTTAGAAAGAATAAGCTTTGAAAAATATTGGAAAGATAATGAAGTTACTAAAGAAAATATTAAAAATGATGAAAGCTTAAGAGAATATTTAAATTCACCATCAGATGAGACTACTAGTTATTACGATGCAACGACGCGAATTTCCGTCCAAGAACAAAATAATTCCCTGCTTTATATTGATCATGAAATAGACGGTTACGAAACATGTCTCGAGGATGACTCTTTATCTACGAAATTTACAGAAAAAAACAGCCATAAAATCAACGGCGATAGCACGATCAAAGCGTTGAGTAAACACGATAAAATAACTTTTAAAAACAAAGACAATGATGCAAGTGCCAAAACTTTTAACGATCAGAACATTGCCAATACTGTAGAAGAAGTGTCGTCTTATACCCGTCCTTATGTACAGGAACACATTATAAAACAAATGAAATCACTGAGAATAGAACCATTAAATGTAAATATTTGCACTAAGAAAAGTAAAAAACGAAGTCCAACAAAACCGTCCAAAAGTGAACGCAAATGCATAGAATATTACAACGATCAAGATGAATGTCTGAAAGAGATACGCCAGAAAAGGATCGAAGAAGAGAAACAAAAAAGTAAAAATCAAACCCAAGAATTGGTTAAAATAGTAATGAATAAGAAAATTAAATTAAAAAGACAAGATCCAAGCGAAGAATCAACTGACGTTGAAACAAATTACGTTCCCGGTTGCCATAAGTGCTTTTTGGAGAACTATGCCTACGCTATTACTCAAGCGTACATTGCAGAGGCGTCTTCGTGTAAATATTGTGAAGTTATAAGAGATATGTTGGAGACTCCAAAAATAGCGCATTACCGACGAATGTCAGCGCCAGCCTTGATCAGTATCGATAGCCCTGGATCAGAAACGGAAGATGAAGGTCTTTTATTTGTTCCGTCTGATAAAATAAGGAGAAAATCGACTGGTCCGTTAAGCTTCCTGGTGCCATCTAGAAGACCTAGGTAAGTACTTTTTGTATAATAGACTAGAATAAATTTATTTATTTAGAATTCATGTTATTACTATTCACATATATACATAATAATCTACAAATATTACTGTACAAATTATACAAATCGAATTAGCCAAATAGAAAGCAAATGATTTGTTTGTGATATGTGTGTTCAACATGGAACACGGAATTACAGGTATAAAATATTGGAGCACATTTGAGAAAAATCGAAGACTCAAAATTACTAATAGCTATGCTATCTGATGCCTGTTTCTGTCGAAAATCGAACCCCGTGTTAAGCGAATAAACTTGACCAACGCGACAGTCAAACCAGTTTAAACAAATATAAATATATAATTAGCAAAATAAATAAATTAATATTTATGACTTTAAAAGGTAAAAACTTAATTTTATATATATATATATATATATATATATATATATATATATATATATATATATATATATATATATATATATATATATATATAGAAAAATTGTTAGAATTATTGCAAAAATACGAGCAATAGCTCATTCACCCGGAATCAAATTTTGATAAAGAAGTATTTTTTTTATGAAAATTTAATTATTTATTACAAAAAACATGAAAAAGAAGCCTTCGCTTTTTGTAAATAACTTAAAAAACAAAAGCCTATGTTTGAAAAAAGATCATTTTCATAGTTTGAAGAAAGATAAATAAAATATTTTTTAAGAGCTGTGCCCACGAGCTAACTTATTCCTTACTAGATGTTGCCAGCGACTTCGTCCCCGCGGACTTCGTTTACTCCGCCCAGCACCTCCCCCGTAGGTGATAGCGTGATAATATGTAGCCTATATGTTATACCGACCTGTTAGTAATATTCATGCAAAATTTGAAGTAAATCCATGCAGTACTTTTTGAGTTTACCTCGGACATACATACAGACAAACAGACAAACAGACAAAAATTCTAAAAACTGTATTTTTGGCTTCGATATCGATTGTAGATCACGCCCCAAGTATTCTTTAAAAAAATATTCAATGTACAGTTTTGACTTTCCTACGATTTTATTATGTGTATAGATAGATTACATCAGTTATCTGCCAGAGATAGTCCTGTCTACATCGGTCCAGCCGTTTCAGAACAAAAAGTCATACAAACAAAAAGGGTAAAATATGTTATTTTGGTATATGTATCGTGTATACATCCATAGGTATTTAGTTTCTTAAATATTAAAAACAGACACTCCATTTTTATTTATTTTTGTAGATGTATAGATTAAAAAAGGACCCCATGTCGGCTACATGGGGTCCTTTTTTAATCTTTACATGGTATCGTCAGCGCTACAGAGGGTGTAACTCGAAAACGGATTTATTTGTATCAAAAATATTTATTATAATACCCGAAAAAAATATGTCGTATAATGTAGGCACAAAAGCCGAAATTAAATTTTTTCAACGTAAGTGATTATTAATTAATTATTTTTTTGGCGCTGTGTTTTTATTGAAACCTATATTAAAGTTGAAACACCAGCTTTAAAAAAAATAATTTTGCTTGCAGCTTTTCATAAGTATTTGATAAATAATGTCAAAAAGGTTATAAAAAGTGTTAATTTTCATAATTATGATTTTTAATAATAAAAAATTAAGTCTTCTATATTAAATAAATAAAATTGGAGTTTGTAATATTAAAATAACCGCTTTTAACTAAACGCATATGGATGTATACACGGTACATATATCAAAATAACATTTTTTACCATTTTTATCTGTCTGTCTGCCTGTTTGTCCCGGCTAATCTCTGGAACGGTTGCACCGATTTTGACGGGAATTTCACTCGCAGATAATTGATGTTATAAAGAGTAACCTAGGCTCCTTTTTTAAATTTTTTTCCTCGCGGATAAAGTCGCAGGCTCAGCTAGTTATTAAATAAAGTTGCCTCTGTGGTCTAGTGGTCCGGTGTCCGTATTGTTTACATGAGGTCTCGAGTTCGATTCCCGGGTCGGGCAATTAAAAATGTATTTTTCAGTTTTCTGACAAAAACACGTTTTCTGGGATTGGATTCATATCCGGTTGGTGATAGGCTTGCCACTTATTAAATTGTGTGGGAATTGATATCTTCGACAAATCGTGAGTGCAGTGGTTGTATCTCTGCCTACCTTTTCGGGGATACGGGCGTGAAGATACTTTAATTTTAAATTAAATGTCAAATTATTATTGTTAAGAAATTTTATGTCTTTTCTTATTTCATGTCTATGTATACATGACATTTTTTCAGATTGTCAAATAAAATTTTATAAAAACAACATTTTATAGTTACATCTTCTCTATCACTGACAGGCCTATACAAAACCGGCTGCGCGGGTCCCTGTTTTCAGTCTTAATATAAATATATAAATTACGTGTCACGTTGTTTGTCCGCAATGAACTCCGATTACTGAACCAATTCAATGTAATTTTTAGACATCTACTGTGTCATCCAACTTAAAAGATAGGATAGTTTGTAGTTCAATTATTTTTTTATAACATGAGATAGCAAACAAGCAGATGGGTCTCCTGATGGAAAGATTCAACCATCGCCTATAGACACCAAACCAAAGGTGTTAATGGTGCGTTGCTATCTTGTGGCGAGATCTAATGCCATGCGTAAGTTTATCGGCTACCTTACCTTCCAAACGGGAACACGACAGTGACGAGCACTGACGCTATTGCGACAGGAATAGGTAAGGCTGTGATAACAGACCCGGGTGGGACAATGCAGAACTCTACCACCTAGATATGTCCTCTATATCTTTTTAAACTGTAGCTATCATATATAGTTTTTAAGTTACTAACAAATACTGAGGCCTCTTTTTTATGTTTTTGTTAATGAATAACTGAAATTTCATCTCAAAAAAAAATCTCAAAAATATATTCCGCGTGTATAAGTTACCACTCATATTTTTGAGACAATTCTAACGATTTTGCCTTGAAAAAATAATTGACGCACTTCTTTATAATCAAGCCACTTTCCTGTTTCGTGTGCTTCATTCACTTCTTTGTCTTTGTCTGTCCCTATGTCCTTATGTCCCTATGTATGCTTAAATCTTTAAAACTACGGAACGGATTTTAATGCGTTTTTTTTTATATATAATAAGATAGCAAACAAGCAGATGGGTCTCCTGATGGAAAGAGTGAACCATCACCTATAGACACCAAAGGTGTTACCAGACCCGGGCGAGACAATGCAGAACTCTACCACCTAATAGCCACGATGGTAGTGACTTGATAGCCAATCGGTCGCCTTTTACGACCTGCCTGGCAGAACGGCAGTTGGCCTTTTCTTCAAAGGAGGTCGGGACCAACACGGCGAAATAATATATAGTTTGATTCTTGAGGAAGGTTTTAGTATATAAACCTTTCCGATATTCCCACGGGAACAAAAGCTACGTGGGTGAAACCGCGGGCAGGTCGCTAGTTATTAATATAACAAAAAACCTGTTTAACGAGCTTAAATACGACATATTTATTGTAAGTGATTGATGAATATCGGCAGACTTTCCTGATTGCATCAGGAAGCCACATTAAACTATAACCCCCCGCCCCCTGTTTTTGTCCTATTCTTTAAAGGGAGTCCGGTCTAACACGAGGAAAACACTCACTTTGTTAGAGTTTGGTACCACCAACTATCATAGGATTGAAAACGAGCCCTAATGGAAACATAACCCCTTCTAGCTCAGTCAGTTAAAAAATTAAACTGTTATGCAGCTTCATGCAGTATATTTCTGAGTATTATCGTTTACAAACCCGTCAATACGGTTTGATTGATTGGTAGTCGATGTTATTTCAGTCCTAAATAACTACAGTTACAGCTGAAGGTAACATCCAGGAATTCCATTAGAAGTGGCCATGACTCTTATTTCATATTAGAACTTTGATTGGACAGCAAACCAGCTGATAGTAATTCTCATGGAAAACATTGCTTAACTATTTCCCGTTTTGGTCCAGGATATCTTTGAAGAATAGACCATCCACCTTTTTACCAGGCAGTTTGTAAAATCCAAACTATCGGTTATAAGGGTCGCTAACATCGTCGATTACGATCGACGGGCGAGCCTATACCGCGGCCTTAATGGTCTAAGAGCCCTCAACACAAAACTTATGGCCAGTTGCACTACATAAAACCGCGGCATTGTGATGATACACGGGCTAGCTTTACCGACGAGCCATAACACCGCGGTATATGTACGCTTTTCGATCAGGACCTTAAAGGTCCTGATCTATCGGCCATAAGTTTTGTGTTGAGGGCTCTTAGACCATAAAGGTCGTGGTATAGGCTCGTCCGTCGATCAGTGACTTTAGAGTTCTGTAACATATTGGCTGGGCTTGCACCGCAACGCCTTACCTCTTTTGTTGTGACAGCGTCTTGCGACTTGTGACTACTTGTTATTGTTTTTTTTTTATATTATAAGATAGCAGATGGGTCTTCTGATGGAAAGAATCAACCATCGCCTAAAGACACCAAAGATGTTTATGGTGCGTTGCTATCTTGTGGCGAGGTCTAATACCACATGCATAAGTTTACCGGCTACCTTACCCTCAAAACCGGAACACGACAGCGACAAGCACTGACGCTATTGCGGCAGGAATAGGTAAGGCGGTGGTACCAGACCCGGGTGAGACAATGCAGAACTCTACCACTTAGTAGCCACGATGGTAATGACTCGATAGCCAATCGGTCGCCTTTTACGACCTGCCTGGCAGAATGGCAGTTGGCCTATTCTTCAAAGGAGGCCTGGATCAACACGGCGAAAAATTGTCGTGTTATGACGCAATTAGAATATAAATAACTGTATTTTTTATAATAGGTATTTACCTATGAAATCGCCGTTTTTCGTGAAATAAATGAAGCGTATTTTGTCTTTATTTTTTATTTCTATTAATTAAAGTAATCACCCATGCAATAAATGCATCTTTGCCAACGCATTGGCAGCTTATTGTACCCTTTTTAAAGAAATCAGCTGGACGGGAGGCAAGAAATTCTTGAAAGGCATTTTGTACTGCCTCTCTGGTATTGAATTTTTTCCCGCCAAAATGTAATCCAAATTCTGGAAAAAGTAGAAGTCTGTAGGCGCAAGGTCTGGTGAGCACGGCGGATGACGGAGAACTTCCAACTCCAGCTCTTGCAGCTCTTGCACGACAACGCGCGACCTCATACTGCACAGCAGACGATATCCAAATCACAAGCTACCTAGGGTCTTAATGCCACATAAGTCAAAGTCAAAATATTTTTATTCAAATTATCCTTTACAGGCACTTCTGACGAGTCAACATTTTTTGAGTTACTACCGGATCGGAAACGCGGCCACACACTGAGAAGATCCGGCGAAAGAAACTCAGCGGTCTTGTCTTTTTTGTGCATATACATTTTTTTAAAAACAATGTATTTATAAATAATAAATTTTAATTACTTTGAGACTATGAGAAGCAATTAATCCCATGCCTTATTATCCAAATATTCAGATATTTTATAATAACCTTTTTTACAAAGTTTTGATTTGATACATTTTTTAAATTTGTGTATTAGTAGATCTTTAATAGCATTTCGAAGTTTATTGTAAAAGCGTATAGATTGCCCTATAAAAGAGTTTCTTATTCTGTAGAGACGTGATACATACAGAGCAAGATATGCATAAGTTTACCGACTACCTTACACTTTAAACCGGAACACGACAGTAACAAGCATTGACACTATTGTGGAAGGAATAGGTAAAACGGTGGTCCTAGACCCGGGCGAGACAATGTGGAACTCTACCACCTAGTAACTACGATAGTAGTGACTTGCTTGCCAAACGTTTTATCTTTTACGAATTGCCTGGCAGAATATCGGATGGTTTATTCATCATAATATCGCAAAAAATTATATCAATCCATCCACGAATTCTGTAATTACAAATACAAACAATGCAGAACTCTGCCACCTAGTAGCCACGATAGTAGTGACTTGCTTAGCCAAACGTTCACCTTTTACGAATTGCCTGGCAGAATATCAGATGGTCTATTCATCATAATATCGCAAAAAATTATAGCAGTTCATCCACGAATTTCGTAATTACAAATACATAAACGGGCACATTGATAGAAGATTTCCTGAAACACGTGAACGGTAATGCGATGAAGCCCTGTGAATGAGGACAAATTTCTTACAAGTACTCTCTAATCATAGGAAAACCAATTTTAACTCGTCTTCATACGGTTAATATTGGTTCATGTCTTAAATACTGTTATTGTAGACTTGATTTCACTGGAAACTAAACTCTAATCCGTTGAGTTAAGACTATATGTTATATAAATGGGTATCGATTTAAGGTACGTCAGTGGAGATTTAGTATGTTTCTCAAGTTCAAGAGAACATTATTTCATAATACTAGCAATTGAAGCAAATATCGTATAATTTTGTTAAAATGTTGATTTAAGGTTGAATACTTTGGTAAAGAAAGTATTTTATTTGGGACAGTATAGATAATTCCCACATATTAGTCTGGGCTCTTTTGAGGATTACACCAACTGCTGTTATGCCAGGCAGGTCGCAAAAGGCAACCGATTGGCTAAACGTGTCACTACCACCCTGACGACTAGGTGATAGAGTTCCGCAATGTCTCGCCCGGGTATGTGGTACCACCGTCTAATTTATTCCTGTCGCATTAGCTTCATTGCTTTTAATTGTCGTGTTCCGGTTTGAAAGATCAAGTAGACAGTAGACTTACGCAAGTAGTGTCATCCTGCTGTACGAATATCAACATACTATTAACATCTTTGGTGTCTATGGGCGATGGTTTCTTTTTCCATTAGTAGAGCTATCTGCTTGTTTGCTATCTTATGATATAAAAGAATGATGATATAATACATCATACATCAATACATAATACATTGATACATCAGGATGTTTAAATAAAAGAGCTTGTAGGAAAAAATGTTGCGAGACACTTTTAGAAGTGTTAATACAGTAAGAATTATTATTATACTAGCTATGATACCCGGCTTCGCTCGGGAGTTGATATGAGATTACGTGGTAGTTGAAATATAACAAATGTAATTTAAGACTTTATTGAAATTGGAATTTTAAATTTCGCGCCATTACTACACATGCTGCCATTGCTCGCGGCGCCTTTCGAAATGCAACCCAAATAATCGTTGTTCTGAATGAAGTTCAAATACTCGTCAACAGATGGCGCCACTACACTTAATTTCCAAGTTGAAGGGTTGGAAAAGCCCTTATATCTTTTAAAACACGCTCTTTAGGTTAAAACGGGATTTTTCTTGTTCGAGGGGGGATAAAGGGGTATCACACTATATAAGTCTCTTTATCGTGCAGGGACTCCTTTTTATGTTTTATCGGCACGCACATTTTATCAAATTAGTTTTATCATATAACTAGCTACGATGCCCAGCTTCGCTCGGGAGTTGATATGAGATTACGTGGTAGTTGAAATATAACAAATGTAATTTAAGACTTTATCGAAATTGGAATTTTAAATTTCGCGCCATTACTACACATGCTACAGTTGCTCGCAGCGCCTTTCGAAAATAATCGTTGTTCTGAATGAAGTTCAAATACTCGTCAACAGATGGCGCCACTACACTTAATTTCCAAGTTGAAGGGTTGGAAAAGCCCTTATATCTTTTAAAACACGCTCTTTAGGTTAAAACGGGATTTTTCTTGTTCGAGGGGGGATAAAGGGGTATCACACTATATAAGTCTCTTTATCGTGCCGGGACTCCTTTTTATGTTTTATCGGCACGCACATTTTATCAAATTAGTTTTATTATATAACTAGCTACGATGCCCAGCTTCGCTCGGGAGTTGATATGAGATTACGTGGTAGTTGAAATATAACAAATGTAATTTAAGACTTTATTGAAATTGGAATTTTAAATTTCGCGCCATTACTACACATGCTACAGTTGCTCGCAGCGCCTTTCGAAAATAATCGTTGTTCTGAATGAAGTTCAAATACTCGACAACAGATGGCGCGACTACACTTAATTTCCAAGTTGAAGGGTTGGAAAAGCCCTTATATCTTTAAAAACACGCCTTTTAGGTTAAAACGGGAACTTTCTTGTTCGAGGGGGATAAAGGGCTATCACACTATATCGTGCCGGGACTCCTTTTTAAGTTTTATCGGCACGCACATTTTATCAACTTAGCTTTATTATATAAAATAATGACAATGATTATCAGTTGCAGTACATAAGTTCAGAGAGCAGTTTCTCGCATACAAACTATTTTACAGTTTGGCAAGTACTATGAGTGTAATTTGTTGTATCGAAATGTGTGAAAATAAATAAATAAAAAAAATACACATGTTAACGCGATGTCGTAAATTTCAAAAAGAATATAAAATGGTGATTCCGTTCGAACTGTGATATTCAATGTCCTGTATTGTTTGTTCTCACAGGTCGTTAATTAATAATTAATTTATGAAATTTTTGTACTTATTGGAAAATAATAAACATATTTCAACATTATTTTCATATAATATAACTTGCCACTTACAGAAAACTTACAATATATCACTTAAATGTCAATACCGTGTCATGTCCATTTCTAGAATTTATTTATAAATTGTTAGTTTTTTTGTCGTAATAAATGATTTAAACTAATTACCTCATAAATTCTAATGTTTACGACAAAAAAAACTAACAATTTATAAATAAATTCTAAAAATAGACATGACACGGTATTGACATTATATCACGGTTAGAACGGAATCACCCAAATATGAAATTAATAACTATGATTTAGGAGTTTATCTAAGCATACTACTTAGCGCAATCAGAATCAAAATTTGCAACCTTCTGACATATTTCTGCATCAATAAAGTTTGTGAGTAAATTTAATATAGTCCCTTAAAAAGCTGAAAGGAAGCATTTATTACCATTTACGAATTTAATAGTCTTAGTGTTATATAACTAAAACGTGACAAACGGAACCCTATTAATGTGCATCCAATGCTTTCGCTGACTTTTTTTTTACTGCTTTCGTTTGACACAGGAATCACTTGAACAGAAATAACTATATATACTTGATATTTACACAAAAGTTGTGTCTTTTTGTGGCGTTAATTTTCTTTTAAGTTTTTTCTACTAAAACACGTTTAAGAATAAGAAATGATTTTTATAATTTGAAAAGAAATGATCGCATAAAACAAATATATACTAAAAGAAGTAACTTAAAAATTAAACCGACTTCAAATGTTAGTCAACTAT
Organism: Apodemia mormo; assembly: GCA_036924255.1. NCBI lineage: Eukaryota > Metazoa > Arthropoda > Insecta > Lepidoptera > Riodinidae > Apodemia > Apodemia mormo. The sequence goes on along the minus strand of JAUPFN010000024.1, from coordinate 21,043,062 downwards.
AGGTACCCATATTTCCGTATCCGTACAGTACGGGCTCTCTGAAGAGTAGACCTGTCGTTCGTCCAGGCAGTTTGTAAGAGTCATATGATTGGCTATGCGAATCACTACCATCGTGGCAACTAGGTGGTAGAGTTCTGCATTGTTTTGCTCGGGTTTAGTCCCATCGCCTTACCTATTCCTGTTTGTTGTTTACTATCTTATAATATAAAAATGTTTTATAATGATATTTTTGTATATATATAATTGGAATCTCGAAATCGGCTCCAACGATTTTCATGAAATTTAGTGTATAGGGGGTTTCGGAGGCGATAAATCGATCTAGCTAGGAATCACTTTTAGAAAATGTCATTTTATTCGTGTTTTAAAGTCCCAATTAAAACTGAAAAATATGACTCCTCCTGACATCTATTGGCGAATAATACTACAATTTTTTGGATTGTAGTTATTCCAGCAGATGGCATTGTTAAGTAATACGAAGTCCGAAGAAGTACGAAGAAGAAGAAGAATGAGTGTTTGCTTTGAGGTTAGACTAAGAAAATCAATTGTTTATTTAGGGGTTTTTCGGGTCAAGGAATCGATTTATCAAGGTTCCAAGTCCAAGAAAAGCTCGGTTCCAAAAATATGGGTATGTGAAAAACCAAGCTCGGTCAACCATATATGTATATATTTAAGTACTTATATATATTTAAATAGTTAAATATTTTAAATATATGTATATTTACAATATTTAACTATTTTTCAATATTATTTGTTAGTTTGAAATTAGCTACTGTCTACTTTTTAATAATTTATTTAGGTATAAATGTAAAAATGAGTTTAAATAAAAATTCAGTAAAAATATATTCTTAAATAGTATATAGTAGTAATCTGTAGCCATAAATTTGTATGCCATTTATCTGCCCAAATAGGTTTAAGCACATCGATATATGTTCAAAATCTTTTCCAACCCTATTTCGTGCAAATAAAGTATTTGTATATGTACTTACAAGAATAATTTGAGTATTGGTCTATTTTTTCGTCCAAGCGCATTAACTAACGTGCTGCAATCGTTAAATACATCATCATACCTAAAGATTATCCAATTCCAACAATCTATATTAATATAATATAAATATTATATATATTAATAAAATATAAATGCAAAAGTTTGGATGATGATAGATGTTTGGATGGATGTTTGTTTCTTAATCACGCAAAAACTACTGAACGGATTTGGTTGAAATTTGGCACACGGGTAGATAATAACCTGGAATAGCACATAGGCTATTTTAATCCCGGAAAAATTAGGTGATCCCGCGGAATTCACCAAAAACGTTTATAATGCACGTTGCAGCTAGTATAACATACATACATGTCAAACTGATAACCTCCGTTTTTTATCGGTTAATAATACAAAGCATATGCTAACATACTTTTATCTCAAAGTGTAGTATAAAGAAATAACATAGTATTTATTCAGATTTGATTGAACTCAACACGTGTTCAGTATACCAGGGATCGAACGAGGGACCTCATGATATGGGCGAAATAACCTCATGAATTTATTACAGTCGTTTAATCGAGTAAAACCGTCTTCATTTTGAAGTAACGAGCTTTGGTGATTAACGAAATCGATGGAGCAATTATAGTAATGAGGTCAATTCCCAAAGCCACTGTTACTGGATAACCGCCGTGCATTGATAGATTAGTGTGTACCTATATTTCACCATTGTATTCCAGACGCAACGGGTTTAGTTATATACCTTTATTACACATATATATTCACGCCAGATTCTCTACAGGGTAGGTATAACTGCACCGGTTGCAAAGACTTAACACGACGTTCAGACGGTACTTGGTCAATGTGATCATGGTATGTCAGACTTAGTCTTCTCTGGTACCTAGATACATCCTTCCATATTCGCATTGTATATCTGTTTTGTTGACCTTCCATCTACCATTCTTTCTACATGTCCGAACCAAAGGAGTAGGCCCTTTTTAAATCGACTTTTTAACTTCCCGTTACGTATGTAGATAAGGAAGTTACTGAATTTGCCCCGATTTTCGAATATCGAGATTTCAGCAGATGCCATGTTTTGAGGTCCTAGGAACCTTTTCCGACTATTTTCACGATGACGTCAGTATGTCTGTACGTATGTATGTGTGTGTATGTGTGTATGTAAACATCTCATAGCTTTTGAATGGCTTGACCGATCGAATATCTTACATTCGAATAAAATATAATCAGACAATTTCCACAAGTTCCGGGCTCCTTTGAAGAATAGGCTAACTGCCGTTCTGCCAGGCAGGTCGTAAAAGGCGACCGATTAGCTATACGAGTGGTGGATTTCTGCATTGTCTCGCCCGGGTCTGGTACCACCGCCTTACCAGTCACTGTCGTGTTCTGGTTTGGAGGGTAAGGTAGCCAGTAAACTTATATATGTGACTTTAGACCTTGCCACAAGATAGCAACGCACCATTAACACCTTTAGTGTCTATAGGCGATGGCTGACCCTTTCCATCAGGAGACCCATCAAAAAAACCAACCTAGGAAAAAAGTAACGATTTTGTGTCCCGCAAACGAAGTCGCAGGTAACAGGTAATGTTTAATAACCTAATGGAAATAAATGAATTGGCGAACACATAAGCGCTCTAAATTCCCCGGACGGTATTAGTCAAAAGTTATAAGCCAAATTAAATTATGTTCCACTAATTTAGTTAAGTGGGTAACTTGATTGTTAGCTAAGACTAGGAACTAAACTCGGTTATTGCTGTGTGAGTGCGAATTAACAGTGCAATTAAGAAATAACTTGATCATTACTTAAATCACTTATCACAGGAGAAATAAACTCAATACTTTTTTAACATTCCGCTACGTCATTTTTCGAGATTTTAAAAAATCGAGTTTTTACAAGAACTTTGCCTTTTAAAGTCTTAGGAACCTTATACAACTATTTTCACGATCAGTATGTCAATATGGACGTGTGTTTGTGTGTGTGTGTGTGTGTACGCGTGTGTAGGTGCGCGCGTGCGTACGCGCGCGCACTTGTGTGCATGTGCGTGTGTGTGTGTGTGTGTGTGTGTGTGTTGTGTGCTTTTTATATTATTGATAGCAATCAAACAGATGGCTTTCTTGATGGAAAGAGATATCATTGCCTATAGACTCCAAAGATGTTAGTGATGGTTGCTATCCGTGTGGTGGGACGGCCATGTCACATACAAACATTTACCTGCTACCTTACCCTTGAAACTGCAACACGGCAATAACGAGCATTGACGCTATTGCGGCAGGAGGCAAGGTGGTGGTACCAAATAACCGAGTGAGACTTCGAAAAACTCTACCACCTAGTAGTGACCTGCCTGGCAGAACGGCAGTTGGTCTATTCTTCAAGAGGGGACCCTGACCACCACAGGGTGAAAACCAAAACTTTTAATAAGCTTGACCGATCGAAACACGGTTAGTGTAAAAAAAGTGTGTTGAGTTTTGAAAAAACGTAGATTTTTCAAAAATTTGAGCCGATTCGGCCCACAAAATTTAAAAAAAATATCGGCTAAACGATGTTTTTTTAAATAACTTCCAGATTGATGTACTAATTGGTTACAAAATCTAATCTGGTATTTTTCTTGTAAAACTGCGTTCAGTGCCGTGAATTTTATCAAAATCGATTTATGCGTTCTGGAGTTATCGTTGACAAAAAATTTAGAAAAATATTTTTTTTTTGACATAAACTTCGAGATTTTGCAACTATACGTTTTTTGACCTTTTATAAATATTTTAGTTCGTAATAAATCTTCGAATACCATTTCAAAAATCAAAATCAAATCATGTTTTCAAAAGTTAAGCTTAAAATTATTTTGTTTTATAAAAGAAACTGACTGTTTAAATATAATGTTTTTGAAATAACTTTCAGACTAAAGGTCCTGATCGACGAGCTACCCTATACCGCGGTCTTATGGCTCGTCGGTAAAGTTCAGCCGTGTATCATCACAATACCGCGGTTATTTGTAGTGCAATTGACCATAAGTTTTGTGTCGAGGGCTCTTAGACCATTAAGACCGCGGTATAGGCTCGCCCGTCGAACAGCACCTTAATATGCCGATTGATTTCGAAATCTAATCAGTTCTTCTCCGTAAAAAATTGCGTAAAATATCGTAAATTGGATTAAAATCGGTTGATTTGTTCGAAATTTTTCAATGACGAAAATTTTTGAAAAAGTGTTTTTTTACGTTATTTAGAGATGGTTTAAAGTACCGTAAAAGGCATGGTTGTGATGGATGGCAATCTAACAAACATGCTTCATATTTATGTAACAAGCTATATCGAGACATAATTATATGACGCAATTTTATTAACTTTATAAAAACTTTTTAAGCTATCTGTACACTTCCTAAACATAACTGAATGCAACTTCTGTCAATTTTATGTAAACAAATTAAGTAGCTGCTGCGTTTATAGTTATATAAATTATACAGTTTCATAGTTTGCAATAAATAAGCTCAATAGTGTTGTTGATGAGATATAAATATATCGATATTGATACTAACTCGTCAAATCGTGAAAAAATAATATTAATCACATGCACATTCTTCATTATGATATCTTAAAATAATTTGAAAACCATAGCACCCATATTTTTGTGTGCAATGCAATTATCCATTTTTCACTAAGAATATCAATATTCCGTATGTATTGTTCAAACTGCGACATAACTACTTCGGATCAAATAACTGCCTGTCTATTTACTCTGTCAGCTCCATTATTATTATACACAGATGTTGAATGTTTGTCTGTAATTAATTAATACAAGAAATACTGGGCCAATTATAAATTTATTAATTTTTACTATCCAGGAGATAAATTAATGTTTTACGCGATTGGATAAATATAAATGAAAACTTGAGTAAAACTATCAATTTAATCCTGACATTGAAATTAAAAGATTTTTTTTTTATTTAAAATCGTTTTCTTATTTTTGATATAACGATTGATTAAATAGCTTCTAAATTTTTATGAACTAATATTGTATAAGTTATTACTTATTTTTGTTATTGGCACTCTGTATGTAATAATCTATACATATAATAAAATCGTAGAAAAGTCAAAACTGTACATTGAATATGTTTTTGAAAGAATACTTGGGGCGGGTTCTATAATCGATATTCAAGCCAAAAATATAGTTTTTAGAATTTTTGTCTGTTTGTCTGTATGTATGCTCGGGGGTAAACTCAAAAAGTACTGCATGGATTTACTTCAAATTTTGCATGAATATTACTAACAGTTCGAGTCAACATATAGGCTACATATTATTACACTATCACCTACAGGGGAGGTGCTGTGCGGAGAAAACGAAAATCGCTGTCAACAGCTAGTGTTTTGGACCGCTTAGATAAGATTATGGAATAATGTTAGTGGACAAAATACACGAATTGATCTAACCAAAGTAAGCAAATTATTGCTTAATTTGTGGGTCTTAGTCGACGATACTAACACATATATAAGTACATATAAGTAAATACCGTAAAGTACATGACACTACAAGACACCGAAACTTAGAAATACTAACATCTATGCTCATCACACAAATATTTATCCCTGTTGGGAATCGAAACCTAATCGAACTCGTGATTAGGTTCACTAACCACTTGACCGACGCAGCGGAACGTGGTGGAAATTATTGCAAGTGTGGAAAAATACACGCAGTTCTATCGCCGTTTCCGGCAAACATTTTATTTAGGTTTTTTGGGGTCAGCGTCGTAATATTATTACACCCATTAAGAATAGTAAACAAGATAAGTCTTATGGCTAATGTATCATAAAAAATAAGCGGTTGTTCTTATCAGATTGGTAAAACATGCCAAAGCATTTAATATCCTGCAAGAGAACCGATGTGATAATATTGTAATTAAGGTAAACAGGAAATTATTGAAAATAAAATAAAACGAAATATCAAACTGCAATGAAAAGCGGTCGATATTATCACTGGACATCACTAAAATAAAATTGCTAATACGCCTAATTGAATTATGGTTAGCCGACCTCCACGTTCCATTATGTGTTGATGTCTTGCCTCTTGTCAACGTTTTTGGGCCCTCCGGTTATACTTTCAACCCTAACTCTTAAGAAATCAGTGGTGTATACGTTTTGGACTCTTTAGAGGATATGTAGTGTTGTGCACTGGTGTGTGATTGATACTGGTAAGTGTTTAGACTACTTTGTAATACTATATTGTGTATGGGTAATAAAGAAAATCACCTCCAGATCATTGGAGTCATACATCGTAAAATTTTTAAACATACCATTATGACATTATTTCGATAACAATTTATCTAATATTTACTACAATGCCTTACTCAATATCTAAGCGTCACTAAGTATTTAACAATATTCGGTAAAATAACTAGCTTGTTTGAAAGCTAGTTATTTTATAAAGTATGTTAAATTAATTTCCAAAAAAAAGTATCTTCACGCTCGTATCCCCGAAGGGGTAGGCAGAGGTACAAGTGCACCCACGATTAGCCGAAGATACTGGGTCCCACAAATGTGTGGTGGCAAGCCTATCGCTAACCGTGCACTTTCCAATCCCGGGCAAATTTGTGTTTATCAGAAAACTGAAAAAATACTTTTTTTTAAGTGCCCGTCTCGGGAATCGAACCCGGGACCTCATGTGGTCAACGCCAACGCTGGATCACTAGACCACAGAGGCGATTTCCACTTATACTTTTATAAGTTTAGCCAACCGATCCCATCGTTAAAGAATAGATCAACTGCTATACTTTTAGGCAGTTATTAAAGGCAAACGATTGCCTAAATATTTCAATACAATAGTGACTACTCGGTCGGTAGTTGGAATTTAGGTATGGTTCGTCGGTTTAGGTACCGCCGCTATACATATTCCTTTTGTCAATGTGTGCCACTGTCGTATTCCAGTTTGGAGACTAAGATGTCTATTTATCGTAAGCATATATGAAATTAAATACCATTTCACCAGATGAAAAACAACGAACCAATAGCAAATTTAATGTCTGTAGGCGATAGTTGCGTCTTTCTATCAGAAGAGCAATCTAATTGTTTGCTGTTTAATGATAAAAAGATATTTAGAACTATGTTATAAAAATAAATATTCACGGGACAAATTACACTTACTGATCTAACCCCAAAGTAAGCAAATTATTTACTTGTGTTACGATATTATTTTCTTACGATTATAAGTATGAATATTACCAAAAAATGCCAAATGTATCGACAGTATTTAAATCATTCGGCTCGAAGGACCAAAAAGTATTGAGGTTGAAACTTGTAGCTAGATGATAAAGATATATTTTAGGCTAATAGGCGAGTGATCCTGCAGCTGAGGATAGATGATATACGGGAGGAAAATGAAACCCGACTGACTGCTTAATAATCACTGCATTTATTGAATGCGTTTAATATAGTAATGTAAAATGCGTTTTCAGGCAAATGCGACGAGCGTAATAACACGTTGGCTCGTACACGTCACTTTGAACAATTTTCTGACGAGAAAATAATTTCCAAGGTTTTCTCGCACATTTTGGTGGGAATACCAGGAAAGTTAAGAACGAGCATTGCACCACTATTTTTTTTTTTTAATTTTATTTTAAAGATATATAGCAAACAAGCAAATTGCTCTTCATATGAAAAGATACACTAGTATATATGTAACATATACTCTAAAAATATATAGCACTAAGCAAATTGCTCTTCATATGAAAAGATACAGTCATATACATGTCACATATACTCTAAAAATATATACCACTTCTTATTCTAACAAAAACATTACTCTGTAAAAAATAAGTAACTCCTTTGTGGGGCGATATATACGAAATAAGCTTTCTGAAGTTTTAAATCTACAAATTAAAAATGTGCTAAAATAAAACTGGTAAATGTGTATGCATTGTAAAATCTCAGCTTATTTAGAAGACAAAAAACTTGGGATTAATGATTATTAAGCCTCATACTAATTTCTTATATTTTTGTGATATGAAATTATACATTAATTATAAAACAGACGATTGAAATATAGAAAAAAAATTCAAAATCTGATTGGTTCCAGCATTGAACGAAGTTTTTAAGGAATAGAACTGATTAGATTTTACAAGCAATTGGTACATTAATTTAGAAGTTATGATAAAATAACTTTTTTTTTTCGAAAAAAAATTTTTGAGGCTTTTTCAAAACTTCTCAAAATCTTCAGGGATTTGGCCCTTTGGAAAACTTAATGTACTATATATCTTTAAAACAAAATCTTTAAAAAAATAGTGGTGCAATGCTCTTACTACGGTTCAGATTTTCCGAAAATCTAAGTTTGGTGGAACCCAATCGAATGCTATCAATCAAATTGTATCGATCAATCAAGTTGTTCAAAAGTGATAGGATATTTACATACACACACTCATACATACATATTGACGTCTTATGAAAATAGAAAAGGTCCCTAGGACCTCAAAACGTAGGGATTCAATTTTCGAAAATCGGGGCAAAATCAGTAATTTCGATATCTGAATACGTAGCGGAAGCTGACTCGTCACAAGTAAAGGTTTGTTTGAAGAAACATTTTTTTTATTTTAAATCCTAATACTGTCTGATAATAAATCATAATACCATGTATTCTAAGCTTTGATATCACACAAGTATATCAAATTTGTGCCATCGGCGTATCTACTATCGAGCTGATCCGAATTATCCGCTCCGCGAAGCAAAATAATCGGGAGCACTGTAGTTTGTCTTTTATCCCGACAAATAGATAAGTTAATCATATAAAAAATATATTAGAATATTTGAAGAGTAGACCTTTATTATATTTATAACAGACATAAATGTTTAGTTAATAATATTACAAAATACCTACATTAGAATATTTAGTATACACTAGCTGACCCGCGCAGCTTCGCCCGCGAGTAGATTAACATGTCGTCTAGATAGCTTTTCATATAAATTTCATCCCCTATTTCAACCCTTTAAGGATTAATTTTTGAAAAAAAACATAGCCTAAGTTTGACCCCGGCTCTTCAACTACTTCCATGCCAAATTTAATGAAAATCGGTCCAGCGGTTTAGCCGTGAAAGCGTAACAGACAGAGAGACAGACTTTCGCATTTATAATATCAGTATGGATTGCATTAGAATATTTGAAGAACAGACTTTGTTATATTTATAACAGACATAAATGTTTAGTTAATAATACTATAAAATATATAAGAATACTAGCTGCGCCCGCGACTTCGTCCGCGTGAAAAAATTTCGAAAAAAGTAGCCTAAGTTATCACACCAGCTATCTGCCAGTGAAAGTTCCGTCAAAATCGGTCAAGCCGTTCCAGAGATTAGCCGTAACAAACAGACAGAGAGACAAAAATTTTAAAAAAATGTTATTTTGGTATATGTATCATATTACAAAATATATAAGAATGTTTGAAGAATGGACCTTTGTTATATTTATAGCAGATAGCAACGCACCATTAACATCTTTGGTGTCTATAGGCGATGGTTGACTCTTTCCATCAGGAGACCCATCTGCTTGTTTGCTATCTTGTGATATATAAAAAAAAGTAATACATAATCTCTTCTTTTTAGAGTTCTGTAGCCAAATCGTAAAAAAAGGAAATTATATCTTTCGGTTCATAAGACATAAATGTTTAATTAATCATATTACAAAATATATAAGAATGTTTGAAGAATGGACCTTTGTTATATTTATAACAGACATAAATGTTTAGTAAACCAGAACACAAAATATATAAGGATATTTGAAAAATAGACCTTCGTTAAATTGCTAACAGACATAAACGTTTAGTTAATAATATTACAAAATACATAAGAATATTTGAAGATTAAACCTTTCTTCAATTGATAACAGACATACATATTTATTTATTTATTTATTCTTTTGTACACACAGAAATACAAAACAATACTTATTTAAAAAGAAAATATATGTACAATTTAGTTAATATTCAGCCAAGAATTTCATAAAAGGTGAACAATTGAACTGGCCACTTAAAACAATGATTCTATTTAAAAATATGATGGTATTTTAAAATGCTCGTATTCTTCAATTTTTCTAAAGTTCAGAAATTTTTAAACTGGAAAATATCACGTTACGTCAACGACGGCGGCGGCTCAGTTTAGTTCAGTCTCAATTGCTTTTTGTTGGCTTTTTACAAAGACTACTTGTGTTTGTAATTTGTAATTGTAATTGTTTCGGCTAATCGTGGACACATTTTGTCATACTTAATTTTTAATTGTTTCCATTGGTAAACTTGCACAATGTGAAACATTAGAAAGTGCTTAACGATTGAAAGATTTTTTCAATCTCAATCTCTCCGGTACCAAGAACGGTAGCCGATAAACTTATGGAAGTATAGTAGCCAATAAACTTATGGAAGTAAAGTAACAAATAAACTTATGTATGTGGCGTTACCCCCCCCCCCCCCACACTGATTGCCACGCACTATTAACATATCTGACAAAGTTGATCTCTTTCCATCACGTTTCTCCTCGTTTGCTATTTTATGCTGTAAAAAAGATCATCAACAATATATTTACCATGAGTCACCGTCAGTCAAGGGAGGCTTCAGGCTTCAATTTAGGGGGGTCACATATACAAGGGCCGATCCATTCGTTTCAGGCAGGGGGGTTACATATTTGAGATTCATTATAGGCTTTAATCCTTATCTAATACTAATATATCCATAGCTAGACCCCTATCCAGGGGGGCATCATGATACCCATGACCCCCTGGATCCACCCTTGCCGTCAGTCACCGTATATGTCTCGGTTTTGATGGTGTTCCTCATCACCGCATTTAGCAACCTAAAAATGACTGTTTCTGGCGATTACCAGGACCGCCTATACAAACTTATTCGAGACTAGAGATGCCACGAATGTAAGGTTAATTTTCGATATTCGGCCGAATATTGAATATTCCTCGTGGTCCCTGGCTCCTTTGAAGAATAGGTCAATTGCCGTTCTACCAGGCAGATCGTATAAGGCGACCGATTGGCTTTACGAGTCACGACCATCGTGGCTACTATAGTAATAGAGTATGGTAGAGTTCTGCATTGTCTCGCCCGGGTCTGGTACCACCGCCTTACCTATTTCTGCTGCAATAGCGTCAGTGCTTGTCACTGTCGTGTTCAAGTTTGGAGGGTAAGTTAGTCGGTAAACTTATGCATGTGGCATTAGACCTCGCCACAAGATAGCAACGTACCATTAACACCTTTGGTATATATAGGCGATGGTTGACTCTTTCTATCAGGTGTCCCATCTGTTTGTTTGCTATCTTATAATATAAAAAAAGACTATTCGTCTGAATATCGAATTACTAATCATGAGAAAAAATATATATTACTCAAAAAAACATTAAATATTTTACCAAAAAACATAACAATTAATACTTAAATTCATCGGAGGTTGTTATGAATAAAAACACTATTTTCAACGTTTCTCGACAAGGATTATACTTTGAACAAGGATTATTCTTTGAACAAGGAAGACAATATTTTTAGCAAGACAGTGCAAGAATTGTCGCCACTATGGTCTAGTGGTCCGATGTCGGAGTTGACCACATGAGGTTCCGGGCTCAATTTCCGGGTGGGGCAATAAAAAAAGTGGTTTTTCAGTTTTCTGATAAAAACAACATTGCTCGGGATCGAATAAGTGCTCAATTGGTGATATCTTTGCCACCTATCACATTTTGGGACTAGTATCTTCGTATCTTCTGCTAAACGTGGGTGCACTAGTTGAATCTCTGCCTACCTCTTCGGGGATACGGGCATGAAGATACAATACAAGACTATAATTAGTGACTCAATCTCTAATAGACAAATAATGCATGTCGACGCCCCCCGCGAATATTCCTGTAATAAAAAAATACAAATTGTTCAGGAAAAATAAAATAGTAGTTTTTTAATATTTAATTTAAAGCAAAATTTTTTAATCTGTCTTCATATCGAGGCAGAATACACTTGCTTACAAAAGTTTGATATGTTTTTCGTCGATGGAGTGTATAAATTAGATTAAAAACGTATTATTTGTTTATATAAAGTTAAATAATAGTCATATCTCTGTCAATATCAATAGAAAAATTGTGGAAAAAATTCACAAGGTGAATCACGACCTTTAAATGCTGAAAAACAACACGAAAAACTTAGTAATAGCTAATTACCGGAATATTCGCTGGGGGCGTTAATGTCGTGACATGACCAACACGCTAATGAAACAATTACGCCGCCGAATATGCGGCAAAATCACTATTCGTGGCATCTCTCCTATCTCACCATCTCGATGTCTGGAAATCCACAATCGTGTGATTCTCGAGGCGATGTGAACTTTTTGCCCCGCACTACTCCTATGTAGAACCAGCTATCGGCAGATTTTTTTCCAAAGGGACACGACTTGGGGGCCTTCAAGAAAAGAGCTTACTCATTTTTAAAAGGCCGGCAACGCAACTGCAAGACCCATGGTAGTGTAGTTGTCTATGGGCGGCGGTAATCACTTACCATCAGGTGAGCATTCTGTCCGTTTGCCCCCTTTTCTATATATAAAAAAAACTCTATTCGAGACGCAGGGAGCAACAAGACCAAACACTGCTAATAATATTTAGATTTATGATCACTACGGAAAATCCTCAATAGTACTTGTCTTACCCTGAATCGAGTCCATGACCTCATATTTTATGTAAAGTCAATGAAATGTTATTTTATCTGCAACGATGAACTCATTTACAAGTATATACTTATGCATATCTAGAGATCAGAGTGCTAAGTGTGAGTTTTTCTTTTCGCATTCGATCGTGAGCGCGTTTCGAGTTTACTAGGAATTTGTATGTGATTTGTACAGCGCCACCTAGTGGTAAACTGGTTTCTCACGTTCACCACTAGGTACGCTGTACAAATCACATACAAATTCCTAGTAAACTCCAAACGCGCTCACGATCGAATGCGAAAAGGAAAACTCACACTTAGCACTCAGTACAATTACTGGCACCGATCACAATTCATAGAAGAGTTTCGCCGCGTTTTACCAGTCGGTAGCTCGGTTGGTTAGAGCGTGCCGGTCAAAGGCAAGGTTGCAGTTTTGTCTGTCGTCGAAATTTTGCTTTTTTAATTTTTAAAGTTTTCCCAATCACCGGATAAGTGCTTCAACACACATACACACACACACACGCACACACACACACACACACACACACACACACACACATTAGACATATAATAAAATCGTAGGAAAGTCAAAACTGTACATTGAATATTTTTTTAAAAGAATACTTAGGGCGTGTTTAGGGCTAAGAATACTTAGGGCGAATCTACAATCGATATCGAAGCCAAAAATATAGTTTTTAGAATTTTTGTCTGTTTGTTTGTATGTATGTCCGGGGTAAAGTTAAAAAGTACTGCATAGTCATGAGAGCTGGCGGTGTCGGTTATCGCTACAAATAGTCGATAATCGATATCAGGTCGGTAAAATGCGGTGATGGGGATCAACACTCATCTCGCCACCGATAAACCGATGAATCCTGGTAAAATGGAAACTCTATAGACGTTTACCCCTACCTCGCAAGTGGTCCGGGCGTGATAATAGTTAAGTTAGTTATGAAAACGGGTGTGTTCGCATGAAGAGTTATGAATGAGGAAACGCAAGTCTGTCTAGATCGCGATGTACGACACTCAATCCTGTCTGCCTACCCAGTAAGGGATTTCGCGTGAAGATATACAATGTGTAAAGAAAACCCTGTTCGATCCGAAAGAGGCATATAGGTCGGTTAAAGGCATTACTGAAAAAAATATTAAAATGACTTTATTTCAGAAAATAAAAAAGGTATCGTTTTTTAATATTCGTATTTTTACTTATATTTCCCTAGAGTTTAGCAAATATTTTAAAAACGACAACACCTTGTCGCTGTTTGTCTCAATGTTTCGCTTTAGCGGCTTTCGCACAAACACCACTCGAAGGCGCGCTATTTGTTTTTCGGCTTTTTACAAAGGAATTTTAAACACGCCTCACACGCGCCGCTTGTCCTTCGGCAGCATCCGACTTGCGCGGCATTCTTTGATAATAAAATTTACTTATTTGTAGGTGTTGTCATACTTAATGTATGAAAATAACATTTAAGATTATTTTTTTTAATTGCGAAAACTAATTAATATCCATAAGATAATTACACATATGTAACCGTATTACGGTACCAAATAACACCTTTAATTATCCGACAGGGTTTTCTTTATACACCGTATATGTATGAATGTATGTAAGTAAGTGTCTCTTTAAATTTCTTTACATACAATACATAGTTGTAGTCACAGGTAGGTATTTGTACGGATTTAATATTTTTTTAATATGTATATCATAAAATAGCAAACAAGCAGATGACTTGCCTGACGGAAAGAGAAACCATCGCCTATAGACACCAAAGATGTTAATGGTGCGTTGCTATCTTGTGGCGGCGTTGCTATCCGTCTGGCGAGATGGAAATGCCACAATCATAAAGCTAGCGGCTACCTTACCCTCCAAACCGGAATGCGGTAATTAGAAGCAATGATGCTGTTGCGGCAGGAATAGATAAAGTGGTGGTACCAAATATCCGGACAAGACGTTGCGGAACTTTACCACTTAGTAGTCACGATGGTAGTGACACATATAGCCAATTGGTCGCCAACACGGTTATAACAAAATTGTTATATACACACATTCAAATGTAATTAAAACCATACAAGTTACGAACAATTCGCTAATTTGTCGGATTACATGTTTTCTCTCACTTTCTTTTCGTAATCTATACAAATCTATATTAATTAATTAATTAATTAATATTAATATAAATAATAAAATTACAAATGCGAAAGTTTGGATGTTTGGATGGATGTTTGTTACTCAATCACGCAAAAACAACTGAATGGATTTGAATGAAATTTGGCAAACGGATAGATGATGACCTGGAATAGCACATAGGCTACTTTTTATCCCGGAATAATTAACTGATCCCGCAGGATTCGCCAAAAACTATTATAATTCAGCGGGCTGCACGCTGCAGCTAGTATTATATATAGGAAAGTGTACGTGTGAGTTTGTTTATCCGTCTTTCACGGCTTTTTCCGTGACAAATTGACGTGATTTTTTAAGTGGAGATAGTTGAAGGGATGGAGAGTGACATAGGCTACTTTTTTGTCTCTTTCTAAAAACCCCCACTTCCCATTTAACGGGAGCGAAGCCGCGGGCCTAAGCTAGTAATTGGCTATCGAGTCACTACCATCGTGGCTACTAGGTGGTAGAGTTCTGCATTGTCTCGCCCGGGTCAGGTACCACCGCCTTACCTATTCCTGCCGCAATAGCGTCAGTGCTTGTTGCTGTCGTGTTCCGGCTTGGAGGGTAAGGTAGCCGGTAAACTTATGCACGTGGCATTAGACCTCGCCACAAGATAGCAACGCACCCTTAACATTTTTGATGTCTATAGGCGATGGTTGACTCTTTCCATCAGGAGACCCATCTGCTTGTCTGCTATCTTATGATATAAAAAAAAAGTAATACATAATCTCTTCTTTTTAGAGTTCTGTAGCCAAATCGCAAAAAAAGGAAACCTTATATCTTTCGGTATATCTTATATCTTTCTGACTATTAGTCCGTATGTCAGTCATTTTACCCGAAGACTATGAGTACAGTATAGTTGAAATTTGAAAGAGGTATATTTTATGAATACTAACATATACTTTTTATTTTGTGCCGCCACAAAGTGATGCAATACTATTTTAAAAAATAAAATTATTAAGGGAATCTCTTCATACCAAGTAGCTAAGGAATAAAAATAAAACAAGAGAGTAGTCACTGGATTGGTCCTCGTAAATGATATGGAGGTTAGGGGCATATATGTTGGATGGTTTCAAATTCTATAATGGACATAGATTGCAACAATTGTTTATAATACGAGAATAATTATCTAATATAATAAAATTCTCGTGTCACATTTTTTGTTACCTTACTCCTCCGAAATGGCTTAACCGATTTTGATGAAATTTTATATGTACATTTAGGCCTGAGAACCTATATTGTTATTATAAATGCGAAAGATTGGATGGATGTTTGTTACTTAATAAAATTACGCAAAAACTACTGAACGGATTTGAATGAAATTTGGCCAGCGAAATCAATGTATTTGGCACACAGGTTAAATCGAACAATTCACTATTAATATTTAACGCGTATAATTTTTTTGTAGCAT
Organism: Apodemia mormo; assembly: GCA_036924255.1. NCBI lineage: Eukaryota > Metazoa > Arthropoda > Insecta > Lepidoptera > Riodinidae > Apodemia > Apodemia mormo. The sequence continues at coordinate 21,026,852 of JAUPFN010000024.1, read as the reverse complement.
ATTTGTGGCAAAACGGACAATTAAGTATTAACGTGCTCAATAAAAACGTCTGTCTCGACTGTAACGTTCGTGACTATAAACTAAAAAGAACGACCAGCATTAGATAACAACCAATTAGGTGTATTAAATTCATATGAGCTCAGTTAATTAAAAGATGCTTTCAATTATTATGCTGGATTCCATGACATAAGTCGATGTACGTCGGAACGCCACCAACGCTCTCAACAAACATGCAATGACAAAGGATAGGTGTGTTCGGTCGCGCGAAGCGCTTTGTTAAGTGATTGCAATTTTCATCTCCTGTACTGTTGAGAATAGAAGTGCTATATATTAATCATTATTTTTTTGGATTGGTCTAAGCCTTCGTTGAAAAATAAACCTTTTTGTTAGACAGTTTGCAAACACGGACGATTAGCCAATAGCCATCTACCTCAACTACTACTATATTGTGACTATTCATCAGTCATAAGATAATAGTATATATATCTGTTATGGATACCCTACTCTACCTTTAAATGTTATACTTATCAACAAAGGTTGTCTGGCAGAGATCGCTCTTTTGGCGATAAGACCGCCTTTGTGTACTACGAGTATAGTAATTAATTATACTAAACATGTATTTTTAAATTCTAAGTTTGTGCACAATAAAGAGTTTCATTCATTCATTCATAATGTCAAATTACAACCACCGCTTTACTTAAGTTTACGGCTGTAGGGTCAATGATTATCCAACGTCACCCTACAGTTTGGAGGATAATGTAACTGATAAATATATGCGTGTGGCATTTCAAACTCGCTAAACGGTGAGCAATCCAATATTAATATTTTTAGTGTCTTTAACCGATGATTACCTTTTTCTATTAGGAGCTATATACTTGCTTGCTATCATACTATATAAAAAAACTCTATTTGTTATATCAAGTACATGTGAACCAGTTAGGGGGCGTCCATAAATTACGTGAGGGATTTAAGGGGGGGAAGGGGTAAAGCAAAATCTCGCTAAATCTCACGTATAGGAGGAGGGGTGACTCGGCAAATATCACGTAATTTTTTTCCGCAAAAAACAGTTTGTAAAATTGATGAAAAACTTGGTTAAATTAAGTGAAACATGTATCTCCGCAAAAATATAGTTAAATCGTATTTTACTATGAATTTAATAGTTCCTTTTGACGTATATAAGTGTTTGATTCTCTCATTATATATTTAATTAACCTCACTTCTAATTAAAGGTTATGTACTAATCTCAATTGGTTTTAAGGACATATAAGCAAAAATTTTTTTCCAAATTAACGTATAAATACTAAAAATATGCTTTTTGAAGAATCTCATCTGAGAGTAGATGAGGGAGAGAGGGTTAATGAAAATCTCGCGATATCTCATCAAGGGGGGGTGGCGGTAAAAAAAAACCGCAAAAATTGCCTCACGTAATTAATGGACGCCCCCTTAATTAAAATATGCTTCAAATATTTCGCTGGATACTATGAGATTTGTTGATGTATGTCGGAACGCCATCAAAGTTCTCAACAAACATATAATGACAAAGATTAGATGTGTTAGGTCTCACCAAGCGCTTTCTTAAGTGGTTGCAATTTTCATCTTCTATACTGTTAAGCACATAAGTGCTATATTTAGATTGCCTGTTTCACCTGTGTGTATGCACTTTTGAAGAATAAATCTGCTTTTCCGCCAGGCAAACAATTGGCTACTTGCGTCACTACCATTGTGACTAATAAATAGGTCGTGGAGTTTTGCGATATCTGGTCCACGTTCACTACCAACGTATTTTCTGACGAAATAGCTGCACTTCTGTTTTCTGCTGTGTCTAGATTGGACCGAAAGATAATTGATTAATTTATGCATGTGCATATCCTGCAATCTCTAGTTGTCATACATGTGTATGACAACTAGAGATTGCAAAAATTCGATAGTTTTGATTTTTGAATATTCGAATGTTTCTTCAGTGATTTTCGAATATTATTCGAATATTTACAAAAAAAGCACAAAATATTAGTTTTTATTGCGTTAGAAACTGTATATTTATTTAGGTAAGTAAATCTAGCTCAATAATTATTTACTTTTTCATCAAAATTTAATACAGTTATACAATTCCTATACAAATTAAGAAGTCTTAAGTTTGTCTATAATAAAAAATACTGATATTAAAATAAACGAAAATTGTCGATGAAAAGTATTTTTTTAATTAACATATGCGATGCATTCTAATTTTAACATTGCCAATAAAAAAAAATAACAACATGAATAGAATCATTATTTATCTTAAACAATATAAAATAAAAAATATTATAAAATTCTTAAAAATTGTAGGAATAGGAAAGTTATGTTCTTATAAATCTCACGATTATATTTAATCAAAACAATAATAAAATTCTCAAACAAATTAAAAACTCTTAAACTCGTTAATGACAAAAACACAAATAAAGGTTTCGTCAAGACATTGCAATATCACTCTCATATGCAATATTACACTAATAAAATTAGATTTACCTATTATAATATCGAAAATCACCACAGCGCATAATGTTATTTTTTTTATATAGAAGAGGGGGTAAACGGACAGGAGGCTCACCTGATGGTAAGTGATTACCGCCGCCTTTTAAGAACGAGTAGGCTCGTTTTTTAAAGGTCATTAAGTCGTATCCGTTCGGAAAAATTTCTGCCGATAGCTAGTTCACATAAGAGTAGTGCGGGGTAAAAAGTGCCGCGAGAATCGCACGGTTGTGAACTTCTAGACATCGAGATGGTGAAGATGAAACTTTGAACTTTGTCCCGATGTGCGGTGGTGAAATTCAGCGGCAGGAATCAATCCAAACAGTTCCTCGGAACATTCCCCATGATAGAGCCGATAAAAGACGCAGAGTGATGCCACATCTCTACGTAACGCCAAAGAATCAAGCCGATTTGAAATAGTCTCGTCATCAACGATTCGAGCCGCCCTACGTTGAATTCGATCAAAAGGAAGGAGCTGATGCTGAGGCGCCCCCGCCCATAAATAAGAGCAGTACTCCATTTGAGGACGGATTTGCGCCTTATAAAGCAGTAAACGATGGGCCGGTGTAAAGTACTGCCTAGCCCTGCAAAGAACTTCCCAGCTTTTTAGAGGCTAATTTAGCCTTGCGATCTAAGTGACCGTGGAAGCTGAACGTTGCTCGATATGTCGACTCCAAGTACTCCAATACTGGCTGAGGCTTTCAGGGTAGTATTTTCAAAACGAGGAGATACGACAAAGGGTGATTTTTAGCAGTAAACGTGCAGACTTGTGTTTTATTGGGGTTAAACTGAACCACATTTAATCGACCCCGCTCCGAAGCTACGGAAAGTTGTTCTTCAATTTCTGACACAATTTTGTTCCGGTACTCGTTGACGTGTTTCCGAGAAATTTTGCTACGGCCGGAATATAAAGTATCGCCTGTACTGTTATTCGCATAATAATGAATGTTGCTTGATCGCAACATGTTATTAATGTGCAAAAGAAACAGTGTAGTTGATAGCACACAGCCTTGAGTAACATCAGTATTGACGAGTTTAAGGTCAGAACATGTGCCATCAACAACGACCTTGATACTCCGATCTGTCAAAAAACTGGTGATCCAGTTGCACAATTTCCCAGATAGCCCATAGGATGGGAGCTTGGAGAGAAGCGCCTGGTGGCTCAAAACAATCACAAACGCTACAAGAAAAAATAATAAAAAATGGACAAAAATCAATAACAAATGGAAAAATGAAATTTAAAAATAAAATCCTGAATCGCGATATCACAATTATTTATCTTGTAACACTATATACAAGTTTCAACGTTTCTCAAATGGGCTTCGGTCCCCAGGCAGTACACCTTGCCTGGCTGGGAAGATCTTCCTTTTCCCCTTACTTGTCTTTGTGTGACGTCATCGACCTCCACAGTTATGACGTCACCTGACAAACAGCTGGCCCGCTGGTTCCATCACTTCGACCCTTCAGCGGTACAGACCAGCGGCGCCACACCATACCCGATCGAAGGCCTTGACTATGTCCAAACTAGTTAGTTTGCAGTTGCCGATGCCTCTCCCTTATTCTCCACTGCCTCCGCCCACCGATGTGTTAAGTAAACCAGAAGATCACCAGCTGAATATCCGCGATGAAAACTAAACATCTGGTGCTCCTCTAGATACCTCAGAAGCTGGCAGTTGATGATAGACTCCATTATTTTGGAGAATAAGGAGGTTATCGCTATAGGCCGTAAGTTGGATGGGACTGAGCGACCACCCTTTTTTAGGGACTGGGTGCATTAAAGCGGTCTTCCAAGTTTTGGGCACAACTCCATGTGAGTAGAAGAGCCGGAATAAACGCGTTGAGACTGGTGCCAACTCTGGAGCACACATGTTGAGCACGATAGGAGAGATGCCATCAGGCCCCCTTGACTTGCGGTTGTCTAAGAAAATGAGTGCCTTGCGCACTGCAGTTTGCAAGAACTTTACCTTTTTTAGTTTGGAAGTGTTACGCTGCGGTATGGTAGGTGGTGCATGGTGGTGCATTGCATTGCATGGTGGTCGTCCAGAGTCGACTTGGCTGCAAAAAGTGAGCCCAAAAGATCAGCCTTCTCTTTTGCAGAATGGGCCAGAGAGTCATCATCTTTGTGCAAAGGCGGAAAGGAAAGGAGACAGAAATTCCCTTGGACAGCTGTGGCTAGACCAGAATGCATGGGTTCCCGAAGAAAGGCGAACTAGCCTCCCGCCAATTCTGCCAATGTGCTCCGATTTTGCCTTAGCTATGATTCTTTTAAAATACCTAGAGGCATGATTGTACTCCTTTCTGAATGTGATGGTGTTTACATCTTGCGATGCCGACGCCGTAGCCCAAGCCTAGTAGCATTTCTGCTTTCGGCGAGAAGCCGTTTTGCATTGGCGACCAAACCAAGGCTGAGACTTGCCACCAACGGGTTCAGCAGAAAACGGATTGTAAAGCTCCATTCCCTGCAGCACCACATCAGTGACGCAGTCGGCAACGACATCTGGATCTTTCAGCAAGAAACACACACGGTAGCATGGTAAGATGATGCAAAAAAGACCGCATCCCTTCCCAAGTTGCTGACCAATTCTAGTGCTAAACGAGGCCGGAGCCTGAAGAACGAGGCCATGATAAGCGCGTAACCGACACTTTTCTCCAAATTAGGCAGTGGTCCGATGAACCAAGTGGAGCGTTTACAGAAATCTGATAACTGTCCGGGTGTGAGATCAGCAGAAGGTCTAACAAGGAAGGAAGATGGTGGTCCACATTTGAATAACGCGTAGGCGAAGTAACCAGCTGTGTTAGCCCATACGTTAAGGCAAAATCGTGAACTGATCTCCCCGCATGATCGGTGGTACGTGAACCGAACCATTTGGCATGGTGCGCGTTGAAATCACCGATGATCACGATCTCTGCGGAAGGGATCTGCTGCAGCACGGAATCTGTTGCAATCTGGATACGCTCAATGAGTCGGTCTGATTCGGCATTTCCGCTATGGGACCTGTAAATGCACGCATAGATGCGGGGATAGTCGTTGCAGTCTACAAATAGCCAGAGGATGGATAGGTCCTTGCCTTTAAGGCTGCTGAGACGTCGAGAACAGATATCCTCTCTGACGTAAGCACAAACTGCCGCCCGGGGTACAAATGAATACCCAAATTTGTAACCCGGATAGGAGAGATGAGGTATCAGCCGGAGGACATATCTGCGTCTCAATTAAAAAGAACAAGCCGGCTTAGCCGTCTCAAGGTGGTAGGACGGCGTTTAAGTTGGAGTGAAGACCCTTAATATTTGTAAAGTCCACGTGGAGTGTGGAAGGGGGTGCATTAAGATCCTTGTTCCGTTTTCCCCGAGAAGCGAAGTGTTATAGCGCAATTTTGCTCCACCTTAATCCCCCTTTGCTCAGGTTGGTTACAGAGTCCTGAACATAGATGTCCAGAGGGGAATGCTCCACTGCTCACGCTAGTGGTACCCCCCTGTGGTAAACTACTACCTTTACATTGCGCTTCCATTGTGTTAGGAGGAGGGAGGGAAGGGCCTCCGGGAATCTCACAGACCAAACGAAACGCAACAACAAAGCTGTTACTTTACGTTGGTACACGACCGGGGCAATATCACTACCTCGCTTAAAACCAAGCGAGGTAGTGATATTGCCCCGGTCGTGCCGGCCTATTTAGCTAAGCATAGCACTACCACTTTTTTTGACTTGTTAATTATTATTCACGTATTCTAGACGTATAAAGTGAGAGCTAATTTAACATGAAGTTTCGGGGCCTGGCCTGCAGGATCAACCCTTTACAGATTTTTTTGTTAGTATTAGAATATTCCAATATATATTTATTTAATATTCGAATATAAATTTGGAAAGAAAATTCGAATAATTCGAATATTCGATTGCAACCTCTAATGTCAACACGCTAATTACGTCTTTGATGTCTATAAGCCAAGGTTAAAGCTTTTCATCAGGAGAGGTATGAAGACATTTTAAATTTTCAAACAGTTTTTATGATATAGGAAATCAAAAACCCCATTGGGCTCTCCTGATAGAAAGAGACGACCATTGCCTATAGCTATAGATATCAAAGATGTTTATGGTGCGTAGTTATCTGTATGACAAGATTGTGATGCCACATGCATAAGTTTACCAGCTGCTTAGCTTTCAAACTAGAATATGATAATCACAAGCATTGACCCTATTGCGGCAGGAATAGGTAAGGCGATGGTACCGAAACCCGCGTAATGACACGTATAACCTAACCTTCGCCTTTTATGAGATGCCTAGCAGCAAGACAGTTGGTTTATTCTTCAAAAATGGCCATGGATCAATACGGGAAAATATAAAAAAATATAAGAAATGGCGTGAGTTTTCTTAAATTTAAGCATAAAGTGTCAAGTCAATATTGTATGATAGGTATTATGTCACGCGTCCTTAAAATTTTACTTATCTGCAAGAATCGATATCTTATTTTTTATCTCCCTATTATTGTCCATTAAAAACTACAATATATCCGATTCATTTTTAGAGGACATAAGCCTATTGGATATTTTTTTCTTTATTATTTTTTTATTTTACTATTGAAAAGTATACATAATAATTATTTGCTAAACATCCTTAAACCTATAATTAAAGGTTTAATGGGGACGTTGCACATTCCACATAAAAATATAACACTACAAAATATATCACCAACAGTTACAGTAACAATTTTAGTTTAAACATACTTAGATTTTTTTTTTTTTTTTTTTATATCATAAGATAGCAAACAAGCAGATGGGTCTCCTGATGGAAAGAGTCAACCATCGCCTATAGACACCAAAGATGTTAATGGTGCGTTGCTATCTTGCGGCGAGATCTAATGCCACATGCATAAGTTTACCGGCTACCTTACCCTCCAAACCGGAACACGACAGCGACAAGCACTGACGCTATTGCGGCAGGAATAGGTAAGGCGGTGGTACCAGACCCGGGCGAGACAATGCAGAACTCTACCACCTAGTAGCCACGATGGTAGTGACTCGATAGCCAATCGGTCGCCTTTTACGACCTGCCTGGCAGAACGGCAGTTGGCCTATTCTACAAAGGAGGCCGGGACCAACACGGCGAAAACTATTACGGGAATAACATTTTAACGCAGCACACAATTATTACAATAAACGGTAGGTATTTTCTTATTTACATGTTTTCTGCGCATTACATTTCTTGGGCTCGGGCATTTTGTAGGTCTAGGGTTTTGTAGGTTTGTAGTGGAAATGATAAGCGGACATGAATTAAAAGCAATTTTTAGGACGCATTACGTATAATTATTAATATTAATTTTATACCTGTCAGTACGTTATTATACTCAAAGTATTCAATCGCCATGGTTGGTTGAACTGATTGAATAAATTGTACAATATGATGTTCATAATATGTCCTGGACAAGGACTTCAAACAACATAACTAGAACCTTATTAAATACGGATATATTAGGTACCTGAAGGTTTACTAATTTGGTTCGGTTTCATTTTGATGATATATTCTTGTCGCCATAGTGACGAAGCTTGTCAATTTCCTGTTCTAGCTTGAAGGGTAAGGTAGCCGGTAAACTTATGCATGTGGTGTTACTATTCTGCCACATGGATATCAAAATACCATAAACATCTTTGTTATGTATAAGCCATGATTGTTTCTTTTCATCAGAAAAGCCATCTGCTTGTTTGCAAGGATTTATAACGTTATAATTTCGATATCTATCTCTGTTATCGCCTCTGTGGTCTAGTGATCCAGGGTTGGCGTTTACCACATGAGGTCCCGGGTTCGATTCCCGGGTCGGGCACATTAAAAAAAAGGGTTTTTTCAGTTTTCTGAAAAACACAAAGTTGCCCGGGATTGGAAAGTGACCGATTGGCGATAGGCTTGCCACCTATCACATTTGTGGGACCAAGTATCTTCGGCTAATCGTGGGTGCACTTGTTGTACCTCTGCCTACCCCTACGGGGATATGGGCGTGAAGATCCTTTTAATTTCGATATGTTTGCGTCCTCAGGATTGGTTATGGTATATAATATTAAGACGTTGTCTTCTAGCGCTAGTTGACGAACCAATCGCGAAACAGCATGAAACGCGGTGAACCAATCATGAAACAGCAAACATATCGAAATTATAACGTTTTAAATCCTTGCTTGTTTGCTACAGGGATAAAACAAGTTCGTTTCTTCATTGTTTGTAGGTGGTAGGGTTCAGTAACATCACTCGGATTTTATGCCATCACCTTATCTATTCATGCCACAATAGTACCAGTGCTATTCGCTGTCGTATTCTGTTAGTAGAGTAAAGTAACTGTAAAACATATTCATGTGTCATTCCATCTATGTGACACGGATAACCATGCTTCATTAACATCTTTAATGTCGTAGACAGTTGTTCTCCTTTCCCATCAAGGGAATAATTTAAATCTTTGATGTGATATCAAAAAGAATAATCTCATTTTTTGCTTTAATACGTAAATTAACAAAAAAAGACGTGTGGCACTCGGAGACCGCCGCGGTAAAGCTATTGCGTAGCATTTTTTATCAACTTATGCAATTACAATTATATATTTATTTTATTTATGCAGTATTTTTTTTTCTTTGTTTATTCATATTTAAAACACTTTGTACACAAATTATACGAGTACTGATATTCACTGTTGTACGTAGATGATAAATACCTATACACCTATATACTTTCTCACAAACAGCTGATTACGGTAGTTTTCCAATACAACCAATGCCACCTAAAGGCGGGTTGCTGAACTAAAGAGACAATCGTGATATTTCAAAAAGTCATTAAAAGTTCTGGTATTTATCGATAGATGAAAAAACTAAAAAGTATCACCGCTGTGCCGGTCGGAGTGGAGGGTGTTAGGTTTTTTCGTTACGGAATTTCTGGATTCGGTCTCCACGCTCAAGGCCCGTGATAGAAGCTATGCAATAGCTTAAAATATTTACAAACAGTCAAGTTTACAAATTTACAAACAGCAATTATAATCTCTAATTCAAGAAGATGTCACTGCTTACGCAGTGATGATTATTTCTTATCGCTTTTCGCAAATGAACGGATTATGGATATACAAATCCATTATCCGCTCATTTGTGACGTCGACGTTTCTTAAAAAATACATCATTTTACACGTGAGCTATTACTGTTGCAAGTCACCAAAACGAAATATACAATACTATAATGACATAACAGTGAAATTACTTTTTTCTCGCTTACTATGGAGCTTAAAGAAATGACGTTCACACATACATACATACACACAGACATACTGACGTCGTACTGAAAATAGTGGCTAAAGGTTTCTAGGACCTCAAAACGTGGAGACGTGGTGAAAATTTTCGAAAATCGGGGCAAAATCTATCTATCTACATGTTTTTTTGATATTTTTCAGCCTATATATTATGTAATGTAATGTAGCTAAAAAAACAATTGCAATGCCATCCATCCATCCAAAACCCATCACAGTTTTCAAAATATACAGCTTTTCAAAATTGAAGTTACTGTTATTTATAACAAAATTTAGATTATATTCTACATAATAATAGTGTCTAAATAAACTTAGATTTTTGAATTTAGTTTTTTTTGTGCCATGTGCTAATTTAGTCTTACGTAAGGGTATCTCAAAAGCAATGTCTCTTCTTCCTCTGTTTTTATTATTTGTTTCTTCTACTGTGTGTCTTTTTTTGTGTTGCATAGTAATAATACTGTAGATATAAAGTTGTCTGACTGTTAGGACTCCACAGTCATTATAAAGGTCGGAGGTACTAGATCGATAAGATTTAAAAGTTGCAACCTTTAAAATGGCTCTCTGTGCTCGTTCCAGGGGTAATATATGTGATGTACAAGCACCACCCCATGATGTGATACAGTACGTGAGTATAGATTTGCATAGGGCATCATACACATTAAAAATGGTTTTACGGTCGGCCACTTCTCTTAAACTTTTAAAAATATAAATAAGTTTACGAACTCTGAAACAAAGAGTATCAATATGAGGTTTCCAGGATATCCTTCTATCTTAAACCACACCTAAATATTTCAACTTATTCACACTTTCTAATTTTGGACAGTTGCAATTAGTGATATAACAGTTAGTGTGAACTTTAATATCTAAATTTGGAGTTTTGTGAGGTGCATTATTAAAAGGGAGAAATTTAGTTTTTTTGACATTAAGTGTTAGCTGGTGTACACACAACCATCTTTAGGCCCTTCTCAGCATAATTCTTCGCCTCTTCCCAAGTTTTGCCTACGAATATTAGCGCCGTGTCATCTGCATAAGAAAATATTTTCCCATGAGGTAAGTTCAGACCACATAGCTCATTCACGTAGACAGTGAAAAATATGTATTTATGTATATTAGTACCGTGAACTAACATCAATAATACAAGAATAATACAAGAAAAATAATGCTTATTTTGGGTTAGATCAATTTGTGTAATTTGTCCGGTAATATTATTTTTTATTATATTAATAATATTATATTATTGTCATAATGCAGCAGGCTGCATGTAGTATGTTGTGATTATTTGGTCGGATGCGGCTGGAGAATTGTTTCTGGAGTCTCTGAACACGCTGGTTTGTATGATGAGAGTTATGAATTAGGAGGAAACAAAGCAAGTATGCCTGGATCTGAATTTATGGCACTTACTCTAGCTACCCCCTAAGAGATTTAGCGTGATGTGTGTGTATTACATCACTTTTATCATTAGCATATAACATCATCACTTTTATGTTGTGCTATTAATGATCAAAGATTATGGTATTATTTTGGAGAGAACTTAATAACCTAAACTGTTGCTCCAACGCTCGTTACATAAAAGCCCCTAAATCCCTGAATTTTAAACTACAAGTTATTATTCTGCTTTACTTTATGGAAGCGAAATTATTATTTATTTTAACTTCACATACCTAATATGAATTAATATCTACATAATTAGACGTGAAGCAAAAACTTTATACCTCTTTTTGCGATATTGACGCTATTGGGGTGACATAAATGAAATTTGGCACAGTTAAAATTTACAAAGTGAAGAAGTGCAGAAAGCTAATATTGTTATATGATTAGGAAAAAATATCTTCACGTCCGTATCCCTGAAGTGGTAGACAGAGGTACAAGTGCACCCACGATAATCCGAAGATACTTAGTTGTTTTTATCAGATAACTGAAAAAACACATGTTCAATTGTCAATTTTAATTTAATTAATTCATTTTAAGTCATAGACAACAGTCAGTCCAAACTAACATTTTAAAGGCGAAAGTATCTTTGTCTGTCTGTCTGTCTGTCTCTACTTCACGCCTAAACCACAACCGATTTGGATAAAATTTGGTACAAAGATACTTTGAGACCCAAAAAAGGATACAAGATAATTTTTATCCCGAAAATCCTTCGGTAACGGGAACAATGTAGGTAAAACCTCGGAACTTTTACTTTAGAAATTTTTCCGCGGTTGCGGGCACATCTAGTCTATATTTAATATTATAAATGCGAAAGTTTGGATTTTTGGATGGGTATTTGTTACTCAATCACACAAAAACTACTGAACTGATTTGAATAAAATTTGGCACACAGGTAGATGATAACCTGGAATAGCACACAGGCTACTTTTTATCCCAGGAAAAATAGGTGATCCCGCGGGATTCGGGATATATATATATATATATATATATATATATATATATACATATATATATATATATATATATATATATATATATATATATATATATATATATATATATATATATATATATATATATATATATATATATATATATATATATATATAGATATATTAGTGATGGGCCGAATGTGGTTTGAACCGAATTCGAACTTCGGCCGAACATTCGGTGAAAATACAAAATTCGGCCGAATTTCGGCCGAACTTCGGTTTAATTTTGAGGCGCTTTCTTAAAAGCGACACGTCGTGACTTTTTTACGAATTTGCTTAAAATTTAATTATTTTATACTAGCTGTTTACCTATTTTACTATTTACTACTAGCTATTATATTGTCCGCGGCTTCGCTCGCGTAAAGTAAGAGAAAAAAGTATCCTATGTCACTCCATCCCTTCAACTATCTCCACTTAAAAAATCACGTCAATTCGTCGCTCCGTTTTGCCATGAAAGACGAACAAGCAAACAGATACACTTTCCCATTTATAATTTTAGTATGGATATATAGGATATCGTTAATGGGTTTCGCAACGCACGTGAATTAATGATGTAACAGCAAAATTTTGATACATTGAGTTACATTGTTCCAATTTAGACATGGATTTTTATTTTTAACTTTCTGCTACTTAGGTATATAGATAAGGAAGTTACTGATTTTGATCCGATTTTTGAAAATCGAGTTGTCATCGAGAATGTAGCTCAAAAACATTTTAGACCTCAAACATTTCGTTGAATGCCATTTGAAGGATGAAAACCGATCATCGTTTTCAAAATATACAGCTTTTTAAAACTGAAATTGCTGTCATTTATAACAATAGTCAGGATTTTGAACCTTGAAAAAAATGCTAACAAAAACTATAGCTTTTGTTCCTTTGAGCCTAAATACCTCAATTTAGCGGGACGTTTCAAGGATAGCCTGCAGGGTCAACTGACTTACATATTTTTTTACCTTTTTTTCGACATTTTTTAAACTACCGATTTTGGAGCTACTTAAACCATTCACAGGTAAAAATTACGTTGAATGCAATTAAAAAGATCTAAATCATCATGTTTTAAAATATATGCATCTTCATTTATATCATACTTTTGATTTTCAACTTCCCGCTACGTATGGAACATTTTCTATTTTCGCGATGACGTCAGTATGTCTGTATATATGAGAGAGTGTATGGTTGTATGTATGTATGTATGTATATAAATATTTCATAACTTTTGAACGGCTTGACCGACCGAAACGCGGTTAATGGCATTGAATTAGATTCTGCTCAATTTTGCTTCCAACAATTTTAACCAATTCGGACTAGAATATTTTGATAAATTTTGAAAAAATTGCAAAAAAAATTGACGAAACGTATTTTTTTAATATAATTTACAGATTAATGTATCGATTGAGTATAAAATTTTATCAGCTCTTTTTAAAAAACTGCGCCTAATTCATAAATTGTATCATAATCGGTTAATCCATTCGGAAGTTATCGTTGACGAAAAAATTTGGAAAAAGTGTTTTTTCGACATAAATTCGAAATTTTTTCAAATACAGTTTCACAGATCAAAATTAAATCAAGTTTTCAAAAGTTACGGATTTTTAAATATTAATATTTTGTTGTTTACAGCAAACTTAGCATGTTTAAAATGACTTTCAGACTAATATACCGATTGACTTAAAAGTCTAATCAGCTTTTCTTTCTATAAATTGCGTCAAATAAGCAAATTGCATCAAAATCGGTTGATTTATTTGGGATTCAGTAATATCGAAAATTCAAAAAAAACTTTTTTGATATTGTTTCCACGTTTCTGAGTCTGTAAATTACGTAGCTATGAAAACATTTTAGAGATCAAAAATTGCGTTGAATGCCATTCGGAAGACCAAAATCAATCATCGTTTTTAAAATATATAGCATTTCAAAAATTTTGAAATTACTGTCATTTACAACGACTTCTATGTACTAACGAATATTTGTAACAAATTTATGATTTTTGAACTCTGAAAAAATCTGTAATGTGCTAAAATGTGTTTTACATATTTTTTGAACTCTTCGAACTCAAAAATCTATGCTGAAGTTTTTTCACTTTTGTTTTTATGTTTTTTTATTTAGCGGGATGTTTCAGGGATGGCCTGCTAGGTCGACTGTTTTTTTCGAAAGTATAGTATAGCCTATGTTACTCGTTAAAGAAAGGTGAAAGATTTTTTCAAATCGGTTTAGTAGTTTTTGAGTTTAGATGACACAATATATAAAAATATAGAATACAAATTTCTCCTCTTTATAACATTAGCATAGATTTCAAGCAAATTAGTGCAAGAAGATACTTTCTTCTAGTGCCGAATGTTCGGCATTTAAACCGAATTTCGGCCGAATGTCGAAGTTCGGTTCAAGCTGCCGAAATTCGGTTAAACCGAATGTAAAACGAATTTCGGCCCATCCCTAATATATATATATATATATATATATATATATATATATATATATATATATATATATATATATATATATATATATATATATATATATATATATATATATATATATATATATATATATATATATATATATATATATAGTTGGGAATGAAACTCGGGCCTCACTAATGCGTAGTCAGGTTCGCTTACCACTCGAGCAATGGGGCGGTCAATATAAATGGTTTCAACGCGCATTAAGCCAATTACAATAACTACAAGCTAAGTTAATTAGTCGGAGAATGACAGTCATGAAATCACTGCGGACATATTTACATAATTGAGCATGTAATTTGTACTGTTAATATAATAGGATGCTTATTCACAGCATTTGTTAAGTTAGTTTGGAAAATCCAAAAATGTTAGCCTCAAAAAATTAGTTTTACGATATTTTTCCCCGCGTTGGTCCCGGGCTCCTTTGAGGAATAAACTAACTGCCGTTCTGCCAGGCAGGTCGTAAAAGGTGATCAATTGGCTATATGAGTCACTAGCATCGTGGCTACTAGGTGGTAGAGTTCAGCATTGTCTCGCGCGGGTCTTGTACCACCGCCTTACCTATTCCTGCCGCAATAGTGTCAGTGCTTGTCACTATCATGTTCCGGTTTGGAGGGTAAGTTAGCCGGTAAACTTATGCATTAGGCATTAGACCTCGCCACAAGATAACAACGCATCATTAACATCTTTAGTATTTATAGGCGATGCTTAACTCTTTCCATCAGGAAAGCCATCTGTTTATTTGCTATCTTATGACAAAAAAAATTTAAAAATTACCGAGACCGAGCAGAGCTCGGTCATCCAGGTACTTCTAGTAAGATTAAACTTATTTCTTCTAGTTACTCGCCAGCAATGACGGTATTATCACCTGGTCGCCGAGATACAGGTTCGGCGCAGCGATGGGGACCGATTCGCCGTGTGACGCTGAGGAGGAAACCTGGAGCTCCGCTAGGAGTCAGCATTGTTGGTGGGAAGGTACGTCCTATATTATGTTATTTGGGCAAAAAATAAACCGTTCTCCTGATATTTCAGAAGACAGCAAGAAAGCAAACTGCTTATCTGATGGAAAGACCAGGGTTGGAATACTACATGCTAAAAGTCAGATATGACTTTTATTTAGTCTCGCACGTCACATATATAATATAAGTAGCTGTAGCATTGATATAAAAAACTCAAGATGCACAGTCCCGACCAAAACTAATAGTCCAGTAAAAAGTTTAACGAAACCATGATCTGACCAGTTATGGCACAATGAGTAAAAATGTGTTCATTAATACTTAAATAATGATATTATGAAAGAAATTTTGATTCAAATTTAGGGGAAAGGGATGAAAGAAATAAAAAAAGTGTTGAAAAATGCCTTTTTTAAAAATAACTTAATAACGGTAGGAAATAGAAAAAAAAGTTTCAAGGAAAAGTTGTAGAGAAAAAAATTCTACACAAAAAAGTTCCTCTTCATTTTTTTGTCATCTGCTTTAGTTTACTTACAAAAAATAAAAATTAAATTTGCATTGTAATTAATTATAAAAACTTATCAGAATTATTACGGCCCTGTACCATGCAGCGCGCGCATCACATAAATATGTACTAACACTAATACATATGTTTTCCCATATTTATATATTTTTACATATTTTACTACAAATTTAATTTTTTTTTTGTAGCTAAACTAAAGTAGATAATAAAAAAATGAAGAGGAACTTTTCTGTGTAGATTTTTTTTTTCTACAACTTTTACTTGAAACTTTTTTTTCTATTTCCTACCGTTATTAAGTTATTTTTAAAAAAGGCATTTTTCAACACTTTTTTTATTTTTTTCATCACTTTCCCCTAAATTTAAATCAGAATTTCTTTCATAATATCATTATTTAAGTATTAATGAACACATTTTTACTCATTGCGCCAAAACTGGTCAGATCATGGTTTCATTAAACTTTTTACTGGACTATGACACTCAAAAGTGTCCCTAATTTTATTTAAGTAGTTATAAATGCGGAAAAAATATATGTCTTTGCATATCCAAACTTAAGCGCAAGATTTATAGTCGTTTTTACAAAGCAATGTACAAAAAGAAATAAAATTGACAGTATCGCTTTCGTAGCGATTCTATTTGAAATGAGCACACAATTTTAAATTGTGCGCTCATTTTTGGAGGACGTTTTTGAGACACTGATTGTGTATCTTGGGTTTTTTATATCAATGTGCATATCTGACTTTTATTTAGTCTCGCACGTCACAAATATAAGTAGCTGTAGTAACATATACACTCGCTTATATGTAAAGTGTCATTGCCTCTGACGATTGTGGTGTTTCTTGGTAAAATATACCGCGTGTAAGGGACGGTGTACCGAAAAATTAAGAAAAAATGCGAGACATCGCGACAAACGGGAAAAAACTGGTTTGCTAAATCACTTTTTTTGTATTGATTGTTAAATAACAATTTTACAAGAATTACACGATATACCTGAAGATATTATTTAAGGAATGTGTTAAGGGGGCGTCCATAAATTACGTGAGGTGTTTTTTTAAATTTTCTGTCCCTCCCTCCCCCCTTGGTGAGATGTCGTGAGATTTTATTCAACCCCCTACCCCATCCCCCAATCTCACGTGAGATTTTTTAAAATTTGGGTTTCTTAAATATGTAAACGCGTTGGATTTTTATTATAAAAAGAAAAAAAATTGCTTC
Organism: Apodemia mormo; assembly: GCA_036924255.1. Lineage (NCBI taxonomy): Eukaryota > Metazoa > Arthropoda > Insecta > Lepidoptera > Riodinidae > Apodemia > Apodemia mormo. The sequence continues at coordinate 21,009,521 of JAUPFN010000024.1, read as the reverse complement.
GTGATTTTATTTACGACTAGTTAAGACTAGTAATCAATATTGCTGAGTTATGTCATAACAATTTAAAAATAGAATACTTAAATCGTAATTACGGCGATTAAAAAAAGAATGTCTACTCCTCTGATAGTGGCGCGAAATCAAAGGACGGGCTACATGTACCGTAAATTCAGATTAAATTGAACTATTTGGTATAAAACAAATATGATGGTTTGGCAGTCAGTAGTAATGTATAGTGTCGAAGCATGAATGAAATTATTTTCTTTCGAACGAATTAGTGAATAATCTTAATCGTATTACGATTACGCTTAAGAATAAATCTTAAGCATGTACAATCTGGATAATGGACCAAAATAGTATATTTTTTTTTGTTTCAAAAATGCGTGATATTTTCCGAGACCCCCCCCCCCCTCTCCCCATCGTAAGATTAGATGAGATTTGACTCGACCCCCTCTCCCCCTTAAACATCTCACGTAATTTTTGGACGCCCCCTAACTTATTACATGATAGAATGTACTTTACTCGACCGTACAAAATTCCGAAAATAGGCTAAAATAATCTCTAAAACAAATAATTTGTTAATAATATTTCTAATCTTCCACATGATTTTTATATGGTGATATTTAGTTGTAAATACAAAAAAGAATGTCCTAAATTTTAGTTTTCAGCTGATGTCCTATATTTATTTATCCGAAAAACAACACGTTTCCTAGCGGTTTCAGAACATACCGCGCCACCCATTTTCTATAGAATTGACACGCGTCGAAATACCTCGCTATTCTTGTTGGCAATTCCTTTATTTGTGGGAAATTTAAAGGAGATTGATGAGATCGGCCTAAAATACCTACAGGAATATAATGTCAAAAGAAACTTTTAAATTAATTTAATGTACAATAAGCCCATATTAGAATTCAACGGACGCTTTTTAATAGCAAGCAAATTTTAAAAAGAAATATTATTGGATGGTCTTAAAACTTTTCAAATGTGTATGCTTTTTTTTATTTTCCTATTTCAAAATCAAGCAGAAATTTTTCTTTATCTTTTAACTGCTAAGTGGTTAAAATCAAATAATCTTCGTGGTGAAAGATACAAAAACGTATTATATCCATTGATATAAAAGAGAAAGATACGTTACGTTCTTATATCGCATTCACTAAACTAGGCTTGGCAGAATACATATACACCGACACGCACACACATCTGTTATCATAATTATAAACATGGAAAAAAAGACAGAGATAGGGCGGATACACTCGTACGAGCGAAATGGTATTAGTCACTGCGCGCGTCGTCGCCATGGTTACTGATAAACAAAATCAGTGATAGGCCGGATACACTCGTACGAGCGAAATTTCATTAGCCAATAGCTACGGACCACCTCATCGCCATGGTTACCGATAACCAAAGAAAAATCTTATTTTTAAACAAATCTAATGTTTTAGCTGTACTTACGAATGGAAAGTAATCCCATGTGTCTTATTTTTTCCCTTGAGTGATTATAACACTATTTAAATGCTCAAGAAAGCATTTTCAAGCGTGTTTAATGGTAAAAACAATCGGAAAGTAGAAGCGTTCGATGTTACGATGTCCCGCGAGTGACTGAGTGGCATACTACAAGCACTGTGTACAAGGACCTAGTTTTGTAGGACCAGGCGCTGTGACTAGGTAATATATCTTCCTCTTTTTATATCAATGATTATATCTATGTTGACGATATATTTCGACGTGAATGGCTTAAAATATTAAGTAATAATTGTGAATTCAAGTAATATGAATCTTTGAAAGCTTTTCGTGAATTTTAGCATATAAGAAGTGTCCGTGATACAATTTTCATTTCAGAAGAAATTAATAATGTATTTCAATACGATAAGCATCTATTAATAAGCGTTGCATTTAAGGCTAGCTTTGTAAGGTAGCTCATCATTCTCCTTTGCGTTTTATGTTTGTTATTTTCACAACACGCAATGTAAAGCGTACATTGCTCTCACTTGTCGCACTCACGTAAAGCCCCGTTTTCACTTTGATTAGTACAAATGTGAGTGTTTAATGCAGGTGCTTAGTATTAAGATAAAAATACGTGAAGACAGTCGTTAATCAGTGTGAGTGATAAGTAATCAGCATTTATTCACTTTTACTACGCTGATTACGAATCACTCGCACTGATCCACGGCTATCTTCGCATAGTTTGGGCTTAATACTAAGTACCTGTATTAAACACTCACACTCGTACTAATCAAAGTGAAAATGGAGCTTAACTCGAGCACTACTCACTAGCCGTTTAATTTTCGCGATATGTGGTACATAATACAGAAATTCATTTTTATGTACCCTCCGGATGAATGCACTCGATCGTACAATAATTAATGCTCAAATTAAAATATTACGGCTAATCCTTTGTTGTCACTGCCATAAAACTATAGAATTCATTACCACCTCGTATCAGACTTGCGGAGAATATCAATTACTTCAAAAGATTCGCGTATGAATACTACATGTTATCGTGTATAGGTAAGGATATATTATAGTAAATTTTAAAAGCTAAATAAATGTATATTATTTTTTCTTTAATTACGAGTATCTTCCAAACAGATATGTTAGCATATATAGATAGATATATTATTTGTTAGCTTTCAATTTAAGCAACAAATAACAATCGTGCACTATTTTACGTGCGTTGCGCAATCATGATTGAATGTCCCATTTTACAGAAACAATTGCGTTGAGTGATACTATAATAACACTTAAAACTGTAATAAATTCCCGTGCTAAACAAAATACAGCTAATGTACAGCTTTAAGGATTAAAAGCAGCCTAGTGAGTTACGAAATACTTAAAGCTGTACAGTAGTGTATTAATATTCAGATATAGCGCCTAAAGCTTACGCGAAACTCTAAGAAAGGCCTAATGCTGTAGCATTAGGCTGTTTAATAACTCATAAAAGTCTCCTAAATAAAAGCATTTTTTTACACCATTGTATGGCTGCAATAGAAATTTAAGTTCTATATGAGCTGCTTTATGGGTGTTAAATTATATTATTATTATTGCTACTTGGGTACTAAGTTGCCAAATTCCCAGCCTTGCTGGCAGAAGTCGCCCATAAGCGATAAAACCTCCATTTTGTATATTTTCATGTTAGCATATTAATGTACTGTTTTCATTTGAGTATGGTATAAAGAGTTATTATTATTTCCTTTAATTCTACAATTACTACGGTCAGATACTACGGTCGTAGATTCAATCTCTGGATCGAGCTAAAGTGTTATTGAGGTAAAAAATCCAAAATCTCAGAAGCAGCTCAGTCTGGCGGGTGGTGAGTTTTATACTCCCATATCTCGGATGAGCGTGAAAGCCATCACGGTTATTGCTAGAAATAGTCGATTCTGGTTATGGTTGGTAAAACCCGGTGATGATCACCACTCATCTCGCAAACCAACAAACCGGTGAATCATGGTGAACTAAAATGTCTATAGACGTTCATTTATCCTGACTACCCCGCAAGGGGACTAGGCATGGTGATATAGTACTTTATAGTTCAGTTAATAACACAACATTTAATTTTTTTTCTGTTTCGGAATGTTGAAGTGAGATAGAGTTTAAGCTTGATAAAAAGTGTCGGTGTAAAGATGAGAAAGGGTATGCTCCGATGGTTCGGACATGTAGAAAGAATGGTAGATGAAAGGTTAACAAAACAGATATACAATGCGAATGTGAAACGATGTAGGTACTGGGAAAGACCAAGGCTGACGAACCATGATCAGATTGATCGAATACTGTCCGAGGTCTTGTGGCAAGAGTCTTCGCAATCGGCGTGTTTGTGTGAGAGAGTAATGAATGTGGAGGAAGCGAGACAAGTCTGCAACGATCTGGTGTATGGCATTCGATTCTCTCTGCCTACCTCGAAAGGGATCTGGCATGAAGATATGTATGTATTTATTAATTTTAAGGCGGTACAAAGTTCGACGGTTCAACTAGTTAGTGAATTACACTCGACCGAAAAGTTGTTGGAGGTGTTAGTAATTGAATTCTCATTTCTGAAAACGTTCAAACAATCTGAGTATGTTAGGTGATTGATGATACTTTCGAAGCTATTTTGTCTGGATTACGTAGTTTCAAAAAATCTGAGTACGTAATCGCTTTTATAAGAAACTTCAGTAAATTTGCAGACTAAGGTTCATGGCATGTTAAGTATAAAGACATCGCATCACTCGGTAATCAAATTTAACTGTACACTAGCTGTTACCCGCGGCTTCACTCGTGCATATTTACTTTTGAACTTATTTAACCTTTCTTTATAATTTACTTCATTTTATCCCCTTAGAGATCAAATTTAGAAACACGCTTAAATACGTCATTCAATTTTTTTTGTGCTCAATTATATATATATATATATATATATATATATATATATATATATATATATATATATATATATATATATATATATTGATATTAACATTTACTAGCGGTTTGTTCTTCATTGTCTCGCCCGGGTTTTGGTACCACCGCCTTAAACCTATTCCTGTCACAATAGCGTTTCTGCGTGTTCTGGTTTGGAGTGTCTTTCTGTAATTTCAAAATAACAATAAACAATATTATCAAGGTTTTTTTCAAGTGAAACGTGCTATTTTGCTATTAACATGCTATTTGTCCGGGGTAATTTCTAGAACGGCTGGACCTATTTTGATTAATTTCACTGCAAATAGAGGAATTTATGGGTGGAACATAGCCTACACTTTACCCGAGTAATCAAAAGGAAGTAATGGTATTGGATTACGTGAATTCGTTCGCGAGTAATAGCTAGTTTTACAATATACTAGTGGCCCCTCATGGCTTCGCACGGGTGCAATGTACATATGGGGTATCAGTGTGGAGAGATTAATATATTTTTTAATAAATAAATATAAATATTCACGGGACAAATTACACTGACTGATCTAACCCCAAAGTAAGCAAATTATTTGCTTGTGTTTTGGTTGTTAGTAAACGAAACTGATACATAGAAATACACATATATTTATACATATATATTAATATACAAGAATATATTTAATAAACACCCAAACCCGGAAATACAAATATTTATGCTCATCACCCAAATGCTTGCCCCGTCGGGGATCGAACCCGAGCCCCGTTGATCGCGTAGTCAGGGTCACTAACCACTCGACCAATGGGGCGGTCAAATATTACGATGGCCTGCTAGCTGCAGCCTGTAGCCGCTAGTCCCTTGCCGGGAATAGTGTCCGAGCACCATTGATTCGATGTTAAGTTCGCTAACCAATTGACCAACGGGTCAGTATATTATGTTACTAAGTGTTACTCGCGACTTCTTTTACGTGACCCAAAATCATTACTTCCTTTTGTTCAAATCGGTAAAATAGCAGTTGATGGTGCTCCTGGATTGGTAGCTTCCTAATGATAAAATAATTTTTAAGATTTTCTCCGTGTTGGTCCCGGGCTCCCTTGAAGAATAGCCCAACTGCCGTTCTGCTAGGCAGGTCGTAAAAGGCGACCGAGTGGCTATGCGCGTCACTACCATCTTGACTGCTAGGTGGTAGAGATCTGCATCGGCTCGACCAGGTCTGGTACCACCGCCTTACCTATTCCTGCCGCAATAGCGTCAGTGATAGTCACTGTCCTGTTCTGGTTTTGAGTGTAAGGTAGCCGGTAAACTTATGCATGTGGCATTAGACATCGCCACAAGATAGCAACGCACCATTAACATCTTTGGTATCTATAAGTGACGGGTGAATCTTTCCATCAGGAGACCCATCTGCTTGTTTGCTATCTTATGATAACAAAAAAGGATCGGTGCAATAGTTTTTGAGATTCGTTGCAAACGTACAAAAATGCAAAAATTTGCTCTTTATAGTATTAAAATAGATTGAATTATAATTAGAAATGGATGCAGAGTGTTCAATAAATGTATCAACTCTGGTTGAGCACCTTGCCCGCTCACGCGACCGGTGAAATTGTGAAGACCCCTAAAACCAGCAGTGATTGATACAACCCAAAAAACAAAACATTATTTGATATTACTTCAATGTTAACACACCATCACCAAACTCTGATATTTCTGCACAGTCTGGAAATAAAACCCAGAACCTAATAACCTACGACGAAAAGACTAACCTTCGAAAAGGCTAGACAACGACGCAGTAAATATTTATTAACTCAAATTACAATTCATATTAACAGGTCGATATTATTTCCAATCAAAATGGAGAAAACGGAGAAGAAAAAGCCATCTTCGGAATATTCATCAAGAATGTCGTCCCGAATAGTCCTGCGGCTGCTTCTGGGGAACTTCACGTAAGTATGATTTTATTCACTCCTGAATACTCGTTGCTTCGCTGGCGTGATATTCTTATAGTACTTTTGTCTGATTGGTCTAAAGGTTCCAATTTGGTCCCTTATTCTCTGCTTCTTTAGAGAAAAATCAACTGCCATTCTTCATTCATTCATGTCACTACCATCATGACTACTTGGTAGAGTAACGCAAAGTTTTGACAGGGTTTGGTACTACCGCATTACCTATTCCTGCCACAATAGCGTCAATACTTGTCATTGTTTTGTTTCAGTTTGGAAGGTAAGGTAGCTAGTAAAGTTATACAGGTGGCATTACCATTTTTAGGGTTTCGTACCTAATAGATAAAACGGAACCCTATTAAGTACTAAGCCTCCGTTGTCTGTCCGTCCGTCTGTCACCAGGCTGTACCTATCTCAACAAGCGTGATAGATAGAAAGCTGAAGTTTTCACAAATTATGTATCTCCGTTGCCGCTATAACAACAAATACTAATAATAAAATAAAAACTGATTCTGTGGTTTTCATAAAACCACAGAATCAGTTTTTATTTTATTATAAAAAAGTAAAACTTTTTTTCACATTATAGATATTTGCGCGCCTTTTACTTTATCCCTACTCCGCGGCCGAGCGTCACGCGACATGCGATAAACAGACCAAAAATTTGAGACGATGTAATAAAAGTTTCACTATAAAAATGAAAATATTAAGAGGGGTCCCCACATAATAAACTTGTTTTTTCGTTTTTTTTTTTTTGCTATGATGGTACGGAACCCTTCGTGCGCGAGTCCGACACGTACTTGGGCCGGTTTTTCTATTTATTTATTACATTGCGTAGAAAAATTTAATTCTTTCTGGTCAGATAAAAAAGATGGTACAATGTCCCGCCATACGTTGATTGTATGCAAGTTTAATTTATAACTTAGCCGTGGGTAAGTTATAAATGCAGTAAAAGCACTAGTATTAAACATAACTATATATATTTGAAAATTATTGTTTCCCATGGGTTTTTCAAAAATAAGTTTAATAACAGAAGTAACCTAGTTATTCTAGGCCACGGTCCTTATTGGCCACATCTGCGGCCCATAAGGGCCGTGGTAGATTGGGAACACCGATCCCATAGCCCTCTTTTATAGCAGAGAGAAGAACACTCTGAAATTTAAGTAGGTATACTTCGTTGGAGTTTGTCTAATATAATTCTCCCGCATAGCCCACAGAGAGAAAACCGTAAAGGTTTCCCCTTGTAAAAAAGGTTTCATCTGAGGAAAATTTCCCAGGGAGCTGAATTATGGTATATACATTTATTGCAGTGTTTTAATTTAAATTTGAAAAATCGACATGAATATCGTACTGGATATAAAAGTCATTAAAGTTCAAAGGTCTCAAAAAACAGTTTTTCGCGAAAATCCCAATTCAGTTTTTCATTAATATTCCCCTTCTATTGCTCGGAAGTCAATGGTTATTTATTAAGTTGTTTGTTGTTGACTATCCATAAAAAAACATGCAGTATTCGTATGATCAGCCACTTTTGAAGTAGAGGGCAGAGAAAGCTCACGGAGAATTTTTCCGCAGATTGGGGCTAAAGAAGATAAAATTACTAGGTTAAGGATATTTTCATATAAAGACATTTTTTGTTATAGATTGGAGACAGAATTTTGGAGGTTGACGGGAATTGTGTGAGGACGGCGCCACATGAACGTGCTGTGGAACTGATCAAGGCTGCTCGAGATGTTGTCACTCTGACTGTACAGAGTTTGGTTTCTTGGGTATGTAATATTCCTTTTAACAATGTTACTATGCAGTACGCACAATAGTCAAGACGTCGTCGCTACTCTGACTGTTCAGAGTTTGATCTCATGGGTATGTACCTACTATGAATATCCCCCTTTGTCAATATAACTCTGCACATTAGTTGTGACGTTGTTACTCTGAATTTTCAGATTTTGATGTATTATGATTAGATAAGACATCACTACTCTGGCTGTTGAGAGTTTGCTCTCTTGGGTAAGTATATTCTCTTTGACAATATGACTTCACCATAGTTAAAACATCGTTATTCTGACTGTTTAGAGTCACGTTTCTTGAGTAACTATATTCCCTGCGACAATATAACTCTACGTAATAGTTGAGACATATTTATTCTGTCTGTTCAGAGTTTAGCTTCTTGGATACTCATACCCTTAGACAATATAGCTCTGCACCATAGTTGAGACGTCGCTACTCTGACTGTTCATTGTTTCTTTTTCTTGAGTGCATACATTCCTTTTGACAATAAAACTCTGCACATTAGTTGAGACTCCGTTACTCTTATCATTCTGAGGTCAGTCTCTTGGGTATGTATATTCCTTTTAACCATATAAATTGATATATTAGCATCCATATTTATAAAAATTGTCATAAATCTTTCTTGACGAATCCCTTCAAAACAGCTAAACTCATTTGATTTGCCATTTTTTAAATCATTTGACTGCCCCGTTGATCGAGTGGTTAGTGAACCTGACTACGTCTCAATGGGACTCGGGTTTGATTCCCGACAGGGACAAACATTTATGTGATGTGCATAGATGTTTCTATTTCTGGGTTTGGGTGTTTATAAAATATATTTGAGTAGGTATTTATATATTATGTACCTCTATGTTTCCTACACATTTGTAATTCATCATAAAATATACCCTAGATACCAATAAATTTATAATATTCAAATAAAAAAATTATACACTATCTAAAATATAAGAATACTTGCAGAATACCGATTCTTCTGATGGAGGCACACCACCTGAACAGCATCGCCAGAGCACCAACTCATCAGCAGCACCAACTCGGAAACCAAGCAAGAAAGCTCCAGCACCTAAACCACCGCAACATGAGATTAAGGTGACAAGCTACTACCTAGTAATCTTTTCACTGGTCAATCTATCCCATTAAAAATAGTGATTGCCATCTGGTGGAAATTTGACCACACGCTAAACATTAAAATCTCTTAAGTTTGATAACAGACTTGAACCATAAACAAAATACTGTTACGTACTTCGGGCACAGTATACTGGAGACTAACAGTAGTCAATCTACATACATGTAATATTCGAGCAACGCACACATAGACACCTCTCACGGACGCGATATCTCGGAATGGTTCAGGACAATTTGTTCCGCACCAGTCCGAAATATCTCGTCCGTGAGAGGTATCTATGTGTGCTTTGTTCGAATATTACTTGTATGTAACATTGAATTCTGTTAGTCTCTAAGTATTTGGTCCCTCGGGTTCGTAATTTGCAAGAAAACGCCACTTACATTAAACCGTGTATTTACAACACAAATACCCAAAACAACACAATGTGATACTTAAATACTCTGATTAACACTAGTCACTCACTGTACTATCACTAAATTTAACCGACTACTCAATAAAACACTTCTCGCTTCGCACGGGTCGTTTCAAGTATCGCTCTCGATCGCTTTATAAAAACTGCCCTGTATTTGTCAATACATCTTTATTTATACCTAGAGTAAAGTTCTACCTGAATCCAGAAAAATCTAAATTTATTGCGTAAACAATAACAATAAACAACTTATGATAAACAACCTTAAAAACAACAAAGAAAATATCGACACGCGGGATTTGAACCTGCGACTGTCTCCCTAAAGCCGGGACGCTCTTCCGCTGAGCTAGTGTCGACAGGCTCGAGGCGGCGAAATTCTTCTTTGTTATGTGATCGATTACGTCGATTATACTGATCGCTAGTTATACATACGTATAACTAGTTAAATGAGTTCATCGTTACAGATGAAATTCACATTTATAATTTTGATCAGTACTTTCGTATTTCTAATTATTTTTGTGTTATAGCACTCACCCCGTGCTTGGGAATCTGGAAAAACCTTAAAAACAACAAAGAAAAATATCGACACGCGGGATTTGAACCTGCGACTGTCTTTGTTGTTTTAAAGGTTTTTCCAGATTCCCAAGCACGGGGTGAGTGCTATAACACAAAAATAATTAGAAATACGAAAGTACTGATCAAAATTATAAATGTGAATTTCATCTGTAACGATGAACTCATTTAACTAGTTATACGTATGTATAACTAGCGATCAGTATAATCGACGTAATCGATCACATAACAAAGAAGAATTTCGCCGCCTCGAGCCTGTCGACACTAGCTCAGCGGAAGAGCGTCCCGGCTTTAGGGAGACAGTCGCAGGTTCAAATCCCGCGTGTCGATATTTTTCTTTGTTGTTTTTAAGGTTTTTCCAGATTCCCAAGCACGGGGTGAGTGCTATAACACAAAAATAATTATGATAAACAAGTCCTTATACGCTATTCTCATTCTTATGTCCTATAACACAAAGTCCATTATGGCATAGCTATTCGGGTAACGGTTTACTATTTGTTTGTTAATAGGAGTAGCTATCTCTTTCTTTTATTTCTAGATCTCGCCAGCGTTCCAACTCCACGTTTCTAGATTATTCGTAACAATACCATTATATAATATCTATGAATATTATGATTTATGTTAAGTAAGTGGTAGTGTGTGTTATATTTGTTTTTATTAATTCAATGTGTTTTTATACACATTGTATAATAATATAATAGCTTTCTGCACTCCTTGCTTTGCTTTTATTGAGCAGTCAAGTAATTCAAGCAAATATATATTAAAATATATATTTGCTTGAATTACTATAATAAATATATAAATTTAACTGTGGAACCTGATGTTCCACACCTTAAATAATTTAGTAATTGAGAAAAATGATGTGGTGTCGCGGGACACCAGGTAGGAACGAACTTCCTTCGGCTAAACGGCACTACTCGCTTGTGTACGCGACTGTCGCGCCTGCGCACGTCTCATTTAACGCTTTTATTCCACGCATTTTTCTTACGGTTTTACTATCACATTTTTTTCAGTTCGGTCGCGCAGCAAAATCCCTATCCCCTCCAAGCCTGCCGTAAGGAACTTCGTTCCAATAATAGAGTCAACCTCTAGCAATAATTTAATTACTAAGTATGTAAACTTGAAATATATTGTTAATGACATTTTAACAAATATCTTAAGTGTCATCTGTATGGAAAATGAAAAAAAAATATCAATATCTTGTAAGAAAAAAGATTTTACTTGTCAGTTAAACCTGATTCATCAGAATATTCAAGGACTGAATGCTAAAGAATTAGAATTGGAGCTGTTCATGAGCTGTAATAATATTGATATTTTATGCATTACAGAGCATTACAGAAGTCACCAGTCATGTTCAGCTTCAATAATCACCAGGTTGCCAGCTCGTTCAGTAGAACTCATTTGATACATGGTGGCTCGATGATTACAGTTAGTAAAACGTAACCTAACGTAAATTTAAGGAACGTAAAGATAATGAGCCTTTCTACTAATAATAAATAAATAAATATTTACGGGACAAATTACACTTAATGATCTAACCCCAAAGTAAGCAAATTATTTGCTTGTGTTATGGGTGTTAGTCAACGATACTAATACATAGAAATACATATATAAATACTTTTATATACATAATAAACACCCAAACCCGGAAATACAAACATTTGTGCTCATCACACAAATACTTGTCCCCGTCGGGGATTGAACCCGAGCCCCGTCGAATGCGTAGTCAGGGTCGCTAACCACTCGAGCGACGGGGCGGTTCTATTGAACGAGTTATTTATTGCTTGTATTTGAATTGCCCACCCCGGGAATCTAACCTGGAACCTCATGTGTTTTATATCCTTCGATATAAATAACCATTTTAAAAAAAGTATCTTCACGCCCATATCCCCGAAGAGGTAGGCAGAGGTACAACATGTGCACCCACAATTAGCCAAAGATACTTGGTCCCACAAATGTGATAGGTGGCAAGCCTATCGCCAACCGGGCACTTTCCAATCCCGGGCAACATTGCGTTTCTCAGGAAACTGAAAAAACACTTTTTTTTTGTGCCCGACCCGGGAATCGAACCGAGGATCTCATGTGGTCAGTGCCAACGCTGGACCACTAGACCACAGAGGCGATGAAATAAAATAACCATTTTCTTATTTTTAATAGATAACAGTGACGTCTGATAAAGACGTCGAAAAAGAAGTAGAAGTGACTCAAAATGGAACAGAGAAAGCTTCATCGGATGGAGAACCAGAACAAAAGAAGCCAGTTTACTCAGACGACGAAGACAGCAGTGATGAAGAAGATGAAAGAGAATTACAAGGAAGAACTTATTCTGAAAAAGGTGTTGAGGTGAGAGACTTTAAGATTTTGTAAACAAAATATAACAATACTTTCTCTTGTCCTAGGGATTACCTTTTTTTTTTATTTTTTTTTTATATATCATAAGATAGCAAACAAGCAGATGGGTCTCCTGATGGAAAGAGTCAACCATCGCCTATAGACACCAAAGATGTTAATGGTGCGTTGCTATCTCGTGGCGAGGTCTAATGCCACATGCATAAATTTACCAGCTACCTTACCCTCCAAACCGGAACACGACAGCGACAAGCACTGACGCTATTGCGGCAGGAATAGGTAAGGCGGTGGTACCAGACCCGGGCGAGACAATGCAGAACTCTACCACCTAGTTGCCACGATGGTAGTGACTCGCATAGCCAATCGGTCGCCTTTTACGACCTGCCTGGCAGAACAGCAGTTGGCCTATTCTTCAAAGGAGGCCGGGACCAACACGGCGAAAATTTAATATTTTTTCATAAATATAAGATAGTTAACAACAGATGCTTCTCCTGATGGAAAGAGATAATTATCTCCTACAGACACCAAAGATGTTAATAGTGCATTGTTATTCGCCTGACAGGGTTTTTTAAATTTTATTTTTATATAATAAACTAGCTGTTGCTAGCGACTTCGTCCACGCGGACTTCGTTTACTCTGCACAGATTCTTCCCCGTAGGTGATAGCGTATATGTAGCCTATATGTTGACCCGATCTGTTAGTAATATTCATGCAAAATTTGAAGTAAATCCATGCAGTACTTTTGAGTTTACCCCGGACATACATACAGACAAACAGACAAAAATTCTAAAAACTATATTTTTGGCTTCGATATCGATTGTAGATCACGCCCCAAGTATTCTTTTAAAAAATATTCAATGTACAGTTTTGACTTTCCTACGATTTTATTATATGTATAGATAATAATATAGATTAGCAAACAATCAGATAGGTTTCCTGATGGAAAGAGGCAACCATTGCCTATAAATACCGAAGATGTTAATGATGCGTTGCTATCTTGTGGCGAGGTCTAATGCCACATGCATAAGTTTACCGGCTACCTTACCCTCCAAACCGGAACACAACAGTAACAAGCACTGAGGCTATTGCGGCAGGAATAGTTAGGGTACCATACCCGGGCGAGACAATGTGCCACATAATAGCCACGATGTTAGTGACTCACAAAGCCAATTGATCGCCTCTTACGACCTACCTGACAGAAAGGAAGTTGGCCTATTCTTCAAAGGAGCGCGGGCCAACACGGGGGAAATTGAAATGCCACATGGATAAGTTAACCAGCTATATTTACCTCCAAACCGGAACTCGACAGGGACAAGTATTGGTACGGTGGTGGTACCAAACGCGGTCGAGAGGTTGCAAAAAACTTCTAGTTTACGTTTTATATTATTTGATACATCCAAACGATATCACTAATTATCAGAGTTTTTTTAATGACGATTTACATATATTTTTTTACAAGAAAAGAAGCATATGTGAGTTTAATTATAATATTTTAGAGACAGATAAATTGAAAATGCCAAGGGAAAAATGTTTTCGTATTTTAGAAGTAAAAAGTTGCAGTTAAATGTTTTTGGTTTGTATTCTTTGTACTGACTACCAAAACCAGACAAATACAAAGAGTACGACTAAATTGGGTGATATCTATCTATACATATAATAAAATCGTAGGAAAGTCAAAACTGTACATTGAATATTTTCTTAAGAGAATACTTGGTGCGTGATCTACAATCGATATCGAAGCCAAAAATACAGTTTTTAGAATTTTTGTCTATTTGTCTGTCTGTTTGTCTGTTTATCTGTTTGCCTGTTTGTCTGTATGTATCTCCGGGGTAAACTCAAAAAGTACTACATGGATTTACTTCAAATTTTGCATGAATATTACTAACAGGTCAGGTCAACATATAGGCTACATATTATCACGCTTTCCTATACGCTATATACCTACGGGGGAGGAGCTGTGAGGAGTAAAAGATATCCGCGCGGACGAAGTCGTGGGCAACAGCTAGTTATTATTAATAAATATAAAATACTGTTTAAGGTACTCTATCTCATTCTCTCACCAGCTTAATCCTATACATTTATGTGTTGTATCGTGATATTTTTCTGTTTCATCGAGCTAGAATCGCAACGATTCTCAAGAAACTTCACTTTAAATACAAGCGTATTGCGTTTTTTTTATATCATAAGACAGCAAACAAGCAAATGGGTCTCCTGATGGAAAGAGTCAACCATCACCTATAGACACCAAAGATGTTAATGGTGCGTTGCTATCTTGTGGCGAGGTCTAATGCCACATGCATAAGTTTACCGGCTACCTTACCCTCCAAACCGGAACACGACAGCGACAAGCACTGACGCTATTGCGGCAGGAATAGGCAAGGTGGTGGTACCAGACCCGGGCGAGACAATGCAGAACTCTACCACCTAGTAGCCACGATGGTAGTGACTCGATAGCCAATCGGTCGCCTTTTACGACCTGCCTGGCAGAACGGCAGTTGGCCTATTCTCCAAAGGAGGCCAGGACCAACACGGTGTACTCCCTCTTTTTAGGAAAGTTGGTTGAAAAATCCATCAATACCTATATAATTACAGTTTCTTAATACAGACACACCGATAATCCGTAAAGAATTAAAAGCAGATAATTAATAGCAATGTCAATGACTAGTCAATAATATTATTACAACTCATGATGTAATTAATGGATGACAAATAAGTAATCAGTATTTTTGAAGTGAAAACTTCTTTAGGCGCGTTGAGCGTTTTGGTAGAGGGTAAAATCCTCGGTTCGCGTCACCGACATGCTAATGATAATAGTATATCTATAGCTATGGAGAGCCAGACTAGCGCACGCGCAGTAGCCTGTGTACACGTATACACTAATACATCGACTATTTCTGACTGTATTATGTGCGCGTTGGACGCTTTATATAGTTATATAGTTTTAATTACTCTCAATAGTTCCGTTTTCACTTCTATCGGCAGTCTCACGACTGCTACTGTTTTTTTTTTCTGTTACTTTTATTTTTTTAATTATTATATCATAAGATAGCAATCAAACGGATGGGTCTCCAAAGGTCAACCATCGCCTATAGACACCAAAGATGTTAATGGTGCGTCGCTATCTTGGGGCGAGGTCTAATTCCACATGCATAAGTTTACCGGCTACCTTACTCTCCAAACCGGAACACGACAGTGGCAAGCACTGACGCTATTGCGTCAGGAATGAGTAAGGTAGTGGTCCCAGATCCGGGAGAGACAATAAAGAACTCTACCACGTAGTAGCCACGATGGTAGTGACTCGAATAGCCAATCGGTCGCCTTTTACGACCTGTCTGGCTGAACGGCAGCTGGTCTATTCTTCAAAGGAGCCCGGGACCAACACGGGAGAAAACTATTTTAGATATGCTAAAAGCAATACAACGAATACCTACAATAGAGCAAAATACTAGCAAAATTAAAACTTACTTCAATTACACTCTTTCTGAATACTAATTCCAATTTTAAATATTTTAACATAATTTTAACGGCATTGTGTTGTTTTTAACACTGAGAATTAAAAAATGCAGAGTTGAATTATTGTTTTTCTTGAATCAATACCGCAACTAGCGCTATTGTAAAACTTAACAAGAACTTTTCTTGTCTTTTTTATGTTATAAGATTGCAAACAAGCATATGGGTCTCCTGATGGAAAGAGTCAACCATCGCCTATAGACACCAAAGGTGTTAATGGTGCGTTGCTATGCTCCAAACCGGAACACGACAGCGATAAGCACTGACGCTATTGCAGCAGGAAGAGGTAAGGCGGTGATACCAGACCCGGGAGAGACAATGCAGAACTCTACCACCTAGTAGCCACGATGGTAGTGACTGGATAGCCAATCGGTTGCCTTTTACGACCTGCCTGGCAGAACGGCAGTTGCCTTATTCTTCAAAGGAGGCCAGGACCAACACGGTGAATTAGATGTTAGTATTACACTTTTTACGAGATTCCCAGCAGCTGATCTATTCTTGAGAAAGTGAACAGCAGACCGACCTAATAACAACATTAAATAATTTAGTTTGTTTGCTCCACTTGGTAAAAGGTATAAGATTTATTAATTTAAAAAATAACTGACGAAATATCGAATCATATTAAGTACAAAATACAAAATTGATTACACTTTATTGTATATTACGACACTATCGGCCGGTTTCCGAAAGGCAAATTAGTTTTAACAAGCAATTAATCTGTGGTTAATTATATCATTTGTTTGTAAAAATTCACAAAACGAACGCCTCGAAAACATACCTATTAGACCTTTTTATATGTTTTATTCTAGTCAGCGGCATAGCTACTGGCGTATCGCCGCATCAATTATACGGGGACCCCGGACTACGGGGGCCCCCAATATGCGTAAGCAAAAATGAATAAAAACTTCCCAAACGGCAAAAGTCAAAAAAACAATTTCTTTTTTTTAAAAAAAAAGGCAAGAAAAGTGATTATTTAATTTGAATAGTTTGTAAAATTTTTAAAAAAGTGACAAATAAATAGATTAATACAAACATTTTTTTCTTTTGTGAGTAATCTCTACCCTTCATAAGGGGCCCCAAACAAATTTTTATACGGGGAGCCGCCGAGGCATGCTACGACACTGATTCTAGTAGATTATTGACTTAATTATTACCTTAATC
Source organism: Apodemia mormo (assembly GCA_036924255.1). Classification (NCBI taxonomy): domain Eukaryota; kingdom Metazoa; phylum Arthropoda; class Insecta; order Lepidoptera; family Riodinidae; genus Apodemia; species Apodemia mormo. The sequence goes on along the minus strand of JAUPFN010000024.1, from coordinate 20,992,308 downwards.
AAATAGTTAACTTTATTTCAGGTCAAAAGTAATATTAATTTAAAATATATTAAATAATTAACAATTCTAAACATTTCATATGATATACGAGTTATTTTAATAATTTAATTAAATAGAGAAAGATTAACACTTTACCTTTATTTTGACACAACAATTTAAAAAATTGATGGGCGCATATACTCATTTTATATACGTTGGTGTAAAATATTGACAAGTTAATCAATGGTTAATTTTGATTGAAGACAACTTAGAAAGTAATAATAATCTATACATATAATAATCTATATATAAAATAAAATCGTAGGAAAGGACATTGAATTGTACATTGAATATTTTTTAAAAGAATACTTGGGGCGTGATCTACAATTGATATCGAAGCCAAAAATATAGTTTTTAGAATTTTTGTCTGTTTGTCTGTTTGTCTGTATATATGTCCGGGGTAAACTCAAAAAGTACTGCATGGATTTACTTCAAATTTTGCATGAATATTACTAACAGGTCGAGTCAACATATAGGCTACATATTATCACGCTATCACTTACGGGGGAGGAGCTGTGCGGAGTAAACGAAGTCCGCGCGGACGAAGTTGCGGGCAACAGCTAGTAACAAATAATAACCAAAATTAATATATCGTAGATCGATCGAGCCTCAGCTGGAGCTATCAAACGTAGCAGAGAAGAGAAAGAAGCTGATCGTGAAGAAGAAGACGACTTCGGTTATACTACAAGTAAGTGGAAAGATACATTATGTACATTTTTGAATTTCGTGATATATTTCACTCATGTGTATTTATATGCATATTTGATAGAACATATCAAATAATTGTTACGTATTTGTAGCTTAAAAAGCGATGAAATTATTTTGTTTTGGGATGAAAATAATTGGTAGTCTTGTCGGATACTACAATGTTGGCCTTGAGGACTAGTCGATTGTTGAGCCAAGGCACAGCAGAGTTTAAAAAGCAGGAGAGATGAGACGGCCTGCTGAGGATTATGGTAAGAATCGTCTCCCATGTAATTGAATAATATTACCGAGGAATCATCTTATGCTTATATGTATGTGTATAAATATTTGATTTTTTTTATAATTATTTGACTGTCTTCAATATCTTAAAAAAGAAAAAATCTGTATTTATCTACTGTAAGTTGATAATATTATGTTACAATAATATTTCGATATTTTATCAAATTAAAACATTTAAAAAAAACTTAGAAATTATGTTATGCCACATATTATGACTCGAACGGTAGTCTACGCGGCACGTAGTAAAGTTGACTAGCTGACGTTTCGCCCACAAAATTTTCGTCCACAGTGGACGAAACGACACCTTTTCATTTTATTATTTTTTTCACTGACCATTCGTCCACTTTTAAATTATTGAAGCTGTTTGGTACAGTCAGATGAAAAAGTTTTATGATGGGTACCATAATATTATGTTATTATAAGACTTTATAATTATAACTATTTGACGGTGGTTTGGTTAAAAATTGATTTTTACGTCCTCACAAAGCAATTTATATCACTGTTAGTCACATAAGACTATTTATTACGCAGAAAAAAAACAACCATAACGTATATTTAGTATAAAAATCTAGAATAATTAGGTGATTTTGATGTATTAATTTATTTACTGTAAAATAAATAGATTTTATCTTATAAGTTAAAACATATAAATAGATCGCTTTGTTTTGTTAAAGTTTTGTATCTGACTGTATAAAACAACTTTTTTGATTGATGGACGAATCGTCAGGGAAAAAATCGGTTGTCTGTAAAGTTGGTTTACAGACGATAGTTGAACGTGACAACGTCTTAAGCTCTCGCTTGTACTCCAAGCCTTAAACGGAACGCCTCAGAGCGAGGTAACGCCGCATGAGTCATGTTTTTTCGTGCGTGCAGCCAGCTCTATCGAATTATAAGACGTTGTCACGTCAAAAATAATAAAATGAAAAGTCGTCCACTGTGGATGAAAGTTTTGTGGACGAAACGTCAGCAAGCTGTAAAGTTCGGGGGTGCTACGTTATACACATATCATACAGGATGGGCAAAAAATCGTGGATTAAACGAAACAGGTTGATAGTCGGGATTATTATAAGCAAGTTTTTTTAATACAAGTTCACTTTTAGGTAATACATTTTTTTACAGTAAGGTTCTAAAGTTACAAATAATTTTTAGTGGGACTTAAAAGTATTGGAAAAGGTGCCAATACTCATAAATCATGGTACCCACTATCATAAAAACACTTTGGTAGTGATGATACATTCCCTAGAAGCAATTAAACACTATTTATTGTTGTTATCAAAACACTAAAATAGTCGTAACTTCTAAGAAGATCAAGATTGAGCTCTGTCGTAGAGATATTTTTATTGCAAATAATCGCAACTATTACCCTGTTTTCTTTTGATCCACGATTTTTTGCCCACCCTGTATAACGTCCTTCCAACATAGGTGATCATATTTCGACACAGCATTCTACGTTCGTAGTACGTTGGTTAGAACCAAATATATCCACCCGAAAAAGAACTTTATTCAGAGGACTAAACCTTTTTGCTTTTACGCCCAAAATATTTTTTTCTCATAACATAGATAAATAACCACAAAGTGGATTATTTTCGCATAAAACAATCCACTTTGTGATTATTTCTCACTTACTACTCACTCTTGCGTTAAAAGTGGTTTATTTTATGCAAAAAGGCGTAAATCGTTATGAGAAAATATTATTTTGTTTGTAAAAATTTAAAAAGTATTAGTGCCTTGAATCACATTTTTTTACTGGAATCTCGACGGTCCTAAGTAAGTTGTCGTAACTTAAAAAATGCGATATGGGTGTTAGTCAACGATACTAATACATATAACTACATATATAAATATTGGAATAGATTTAATAAACACCCAAACCCGGAAACACAAACATTTATGCTCAGCGCACAAATGCTTGTCCCCGTCGGGGATCGAACCCGAGCCCCGTCGATTGCGTAGTCAGGGTCGCTAACCACTCGACTAACGGGGCGGTCAAATGTAGTGTGTGTAGTGTTTATTTTTATTAATTTAATGTATCTATATTATTAATATTATAAATGCGAAAGTTTGGATGTTTGGATGGATGTTTGTTACTCAATCACGCAAAAACTACTAAACGCATTTGAATGAAATTTGGCACACATATAGATGATGATCTGGAATAGCACATAGGCTACTTTTTATCACGGAAAAACTAAGTGATTCCGAGGAAATCACCAAAAACTTATAATGCAACGGGCTGCACGCTGCAGCTAGTATAATTATAAATGTAAATTTTCTACAGCAATTTAATCCTCCACCGTTCGCGTAATTATCTTAAAATGGAGTACAAAGTTTGCTTCACTTAAATCACGTATTAAGATATAGATAATATAAACATAAATATTGTTACGATATTGCCAAATGCTTATGAATTAAATTTCGATCCGGAATAAGATTTATGCGAGGTGTATCCTTCGATACAGAAATAATTCGCACCTAACAATTCAATGGATACTGAAGTGCGCACAATCGTAAGAGAAACGGTATTTTGTTTATGATAGTACAATTGCGATATCAATGCGGCTGTATTAAAAAAAATATAAACAGCAAAGGCAGCCTCAAACATGTAAAAAATCGAAGCATTAGTTACCAAGGAAGTTACATTCTACCCGGAATGTTCACAAGCGCCTCAAAATCATTCCGAAGAATACCACGACATGGGTGGAGTGTGTCTCTTACTACTATCGCCATATATAAGTGCGGCCATGCGTAGTTTGCAAATTACTACTAAGTAACTCTACTAATTTGAGAAACAGTTTTTGCATTGCTTAAGTAATTACGTAATAACTATAATAAGCACATTTTAGAACTCACTATGTTAATTGCAATAAATTTTATGCTAATTTATTTATCGACGTGTATGAATAAAAAGGATTTAACGATTATCGAATATGTAAAAATCTACCATCTAGATAGTTTTATTCACTCTGGCAATTGCAAGAAAGGGACAACATCCACTCTTGTCGTTGTCTTGCTCAGAACGTTTTTCCCCTCTGTTATGTAAGAAAGAAATGTCAACTTTATTTGTTATGGAATAAAGTAACTTTTTATTTTTCAAATATTGTTTCGTAACAATTCCATAATATATAAGTACCTTGTTAGTTACAAAACTAAAGCTCGATTAGATAGAGCGCTTGTCGTTCTAAACTTCTCTTATGGAGGAGAAACGTGGACGATGCAAGCTTGGGAAAGACGGAGAATAGATGCGTTCGAAATGTGTTTTTTTATGTTATAAGACAGCAAACAAGCATATGGGTCTCCTGATGGAAAGAGTTAACCATCGCCTATAGACACCAAAGGTGGTAATGGTGCGTTGCTATCTTGTGGCGAGTGCTTATGTCACATGCATAAATTTACCGTCTACCTTACCCCCTAAACCGGAATACGACAGTGACAAGCATTGATGCTATTGCGGCAGGAATAGGTAAGGCGGTGGTACCAGACCCGGGCGAGACAATGCAGAACTCTACCACCTAGTAGCCAAGATGTTAGTGACTCGTATAGCCAATCGGTCACCTTTTACGCCCTGCCTGGCAGAATGGCAGTTGGCCTATTCTTCAAAGGATCCCGGGACCAACACAGGGAAAATGCTGGAAGCGAATGCTTAGAATACCATACACAGCCAAACACACAAACATATCAATCATTTCGTAATTAAATATAAAGATCCGTTTGTCTACTATTTTTCAACGTATTCTGACATATTTTGCCACGCAATGAGAAGAGGAAGTGACAGTCTGGAAAAGTTAGTAATTGTTGGCAACACATAAGGCAAAAGATCTAGAGGCCGGTCACCATTACGATGGTCTGAGTGCTAAGTGTGAGTTTTTCTTTTCGCATTCGATCGTGAGCGCGTTTCGAGTTTACTAGGAATTTGTATGTGATTTGTACAGCGCCACCTAGTGATAAACTGTTTTCTCACGTTTACCACTAGGTGGCGCTGTACAAATCACATACAAATTCCTAGTAAACTCGAAACGCGCTCACGATCGAATGCGAAAAGAAAAACTCACACTTAGCACTCTGATCAAATAACCGATCCCAACTCTTCTAACAAATTCTATCAAGCGGTGATAAAAAACATGAACCAAAACGGATGGAAACAGACTGTCCGAGCAAGTGGATTCAGTGATCACGATCCTAAGCAATGAGGGACCGACTGAAGAGAGATTATATTTTTCGGATTCCCTACCTAAAAGGTAATAACATAAATAAGGTCCTTATTACTAAGTCTCCGCTGTCTGTCTGTCCGTCTGCCTGTCTGTCACAAGTTTGTATCTCATAAACCTATGATGGCTAGAAATCTGAAATTTTCACAAATTATGTATTTCCGTTGCATTGCCGCTATTACAACAAATACTAAAATTAAAAAATGTAAATATTAAGGGGGGGGGGGGGGGTTCCCATACAATAAACGTAATTTTTAAACATTGTTTTATTCGATCTTAATAAACAGGTAAAAATTTGAATAGGGATGGTACGGAACCCTTCGTGCGCGAGTCCGAGTCGCACTTGGCTGGTTTATTATGTTTGTCACTTCGTAACTCGATCTGAGTGCTAAGTGTGAGTTTTTCTTTTCGCATTCGATCGTGAGCGCGTTTCGAGTTTACTAGGAATTTGTATGTGATTTGTACAGCGCCACCTAGTGGTAAACGTGAGAAACCAGTTTACCACTAGGTGGCGCTGTACAAATCACATACAAATTCCTAGTGAACTCGAAACGCGCTCACGATCGAATGCGAAAAGAAAAACTCACACTTAGCACTCTGATACATCTATTTTAAAAATTATTTTATTGTATGATGAGTATGTTCCGCGTGTGGTTCCGTTTTAATTTGTTGAAGATCTGATGCAGTGTCCAAGACATACCAGGAAATAGGAAGTCGGTTGCTGCAGTCTTTCTGCGTTAAAAAATATTTATTTCATGTGACTTTCCAAAAAGTTGGAGATTCTCAAATCCACAAACAATTCATTCATTCATTCATTCATTCATTCAATTCAAATATTACAACAAATATTCAAATATTAAGTTATAACAAGTTAAAATTTTGGTTTTTTAGCTTCCCGCTACGTATTAGCTTCCCGCTAGACAAGGAAGTTACTGATTTTGCCCCGATTTTTGAAAACCGAGTTTTCAGCAGATCTCCTCGTTTTGAGGTCCTGGGAACTTTTTGACTGTTTTGACGATGATTTTAGTATGTCTATATGTGTGCGTGTGTGTGTGTGTGTGTATGTAAACATGTCATAACTTTTGTATGGCTTGACCGATCGAAACGCGGTTTCCGCTTAACTAAGGCTTCCTGAAAGCTTAGACCAATTCGGTTCAAGAGATTTTGAGAAATTTCAAAAAAGCCTCAAACATTTTTTGATGAAACAGTATTTTTTTTATATAACATCCAGATTAATGTACCGATTTAGTACAAAATCTAACCAGCTCTATTCCTCAAAAAACTGCGTCTAATTGCATTAAAATTGATTTATCCGTTCGAGAGTTAGCGTTGTGTCAAATACCGGAAATTAGATCAAAATCAGTCGATTTATTTGGTATTTATCAGTAAAACAATTTTTGAAAAAAAGAAATGTTTTTTTGATATTACTTCAACATTTTTAGCCTATAGGTTATGTTGCTAAGAAAACATTTTAGAGCTCGAAAATCACGTTAAATGTCATTCAAAAGATTAAAATCGATCATCGTTTCCAAAAAATATATAGCTTTACAAAAATGAAATTACTGTTATTACAAAATTTAAATTTTTAAACTCTGAAAAAAATCTATGCTTAAGTATAGTTTTTCTTCCTTTGAGATTAAAATACCTCGACTTAGTAGGAAGTTTTAGGCATGGTCTACAGGGTTAACCGGGTTACAGATTTTTTTCAAGTTTTCAAGAACTTGGTTAAATATAAACAGGTGTGGAATAATTTTTGTTTAGAAAGATTTTCCTGTGATGACCCGGGCCCTTTTTGAAGATTAAACCATCTGTCATTTCTTACCACCGCCTTATTCCAGTCGCAATGGCGTTAATGTTTGTCATTATCGTGTTCCGGTTTAGAAGTTAAAGTAACCGGTGAATTTATGCAAATAACTGCAAGATAAAAATATAGAAGTAAGACCACACTTAACTGCAAGACCTCCGGTATTGCGAATGTCCATGGTGCACCTATTGCTCGTTTGCCCCCTCTTCTATAAAAAAAAAAAAAAACACTTATAACAACGCACTAACATCTTTGGTGTTTATAGACAATGATTGTTTATTTTCAGCAGAAGAGCGATCTGCTTGTTTGCTATCTTATAATATACAAAAAAATCTATTTGGTCCCTTATTTTGGTTATAATCGAAGATTCCAGAAAAACTGGCGTTTGGAAGTCTCGTTTTAGAAGAAATCGCTTACATTATTTCCGCTTACATTATACATATAACGCCTATAATCTCGCAATATAAGAAACTCGGAGCAACTCACGCAGTGTTAAAATACATCGCTAATGTTAGCATCTTTGTTTACAATAATCTGCTCGCTAATTAACTTTGTTTGTTAATCTTGTCTCACTTCGGTGTATTAAGATGATTATTACGTGATATGTTAATTGAATTAAATTACATAAATTTAATTTAATTAACATATCACGTAATAATGCTGATAACAAAACATATAACAGAATTAACCGACAATTATTCCCGTATTGATCCGGATTTTGAAAAATAAATTATCTACTACTAGCTGACCCGATAAACGTTGTTCTGCCTTTTACATTTTTAAGCTATTGTATAGCTTCTATCGCGGGCCTTGAGCGTGGAGACCGAATCCAAAAATTCCGTAACGAAATAAACCTAACACCCCCCCACTCCGACCGGCACAGCGGTGATACTTTTTAGTTTTTCCATCTATCGATAAATACTAGAACTTTTAATGACTTTTTGAAACATCACGCTTGTCTCTTTAGTTCAGCAACCCGCCTTTAGATGGCATTGGTTGTATTGGAAAACTACCGTAATCAGCTGTTTGTGAGAAAGTATATAGGTGTATAGGTATTTATCATCTACGTACAACAGTGAATATCTGTACTCGTATAATTTGTGTACAAAGTGTTTCAAATATGAATAAACAAAGAAAAAAATACTGCATAAATAAAATAAATATATAATTGTAATTGCAAGTTGATAAATAATGCTATGCAATAGCTTTACCGCGGCAGTCTCAGAGTGCCACACGTATTTTTTTTTATATCATAAGATAGCCAACAAGCAGATGGGTCTCCTGATGGAAAGAGTCAACCATCGACGATAGACACCAAAGATGTTAATGGTGCGTTGCTATCTTGTGGCGAGGTCTAATGCCACATGCATAAGTTTATCAGCTACCTTACCCTCCAAACCGGAACACGATAGCGACAAGCACTGACGCTATTGCGGCAGGAATTCATAACAGCAACAGCAACATAAAATCTTGAAACGGTCCCATTGTTTACCTTGAATTTTGCTAATTTCCCCCGCTTACTTGTCGTAAGTAAGTAGGTACTAGAAATGTCGGCAATTATTTTTGTTGTTGTACAAAAATATATTTAACAAGGAAAAATAATAAATTTTAGCTCTCATTGGGAATACGATTTGTGAGATAGATTAATTATAGAAATTTGGCGGCAAGCTAATTTTTTTTAAATAAAAAAGAAATTCATCAATATTCCTTATAAGAAACTGTCTAAATTGAATGAATCACATGAATTTTTGACCTGCTTAATTTTTTAGCATCAGAAAAGTCGATACATAATATATTAATACCAAATTTTTATACTTACATATTTAACACAATATTTGCTAGCTGATAACACTTGTACTGTTTCACAATAAGATTATTTATTAGATATTTAATTTCCTACCGGTTTCGCTTACACAAGTATCCTCAGGGTATTTAAAATAATTATTAACCTTGTATATTATTAACCTTGTAAAATTAATAATTAATGTAAATAACCTGAGGATGCTTGTGTAAGCGAAACCGGTCGGAAATCCATACTAATATTATAAATGCGAAAGTGTGGATGTTTGGATGTATGTTGGGATGGATGTTTGTTACTCAATCACTATATTTACCGGCGTAGGGATGTGACGTCCCATCGCCCACTGGTGGAATAATTTTTGTGACAAAAATTATTTAACACCGGTGCAGTCAGTCAACCAAATTAGTGGTAGTGCCATACTGCTTTTGCAACTGAATAGGCCGGCACGCACGGGGAGATACCACTCTCTCACTTGACACCGACGTAAAGTAGCAGCCCTGCTGCTGCGTTTCGTTTGGTTTGTGAGAGTCTCGGAAGCCTAACCCTCCCCCCCCCCGCACACTATGAATGCGCAAACAAAAGAGAATCTACCCCAGGGGGGTACCACTTGCACCAGCAGTGGAGAATCCCCCCCTGAGCGTCCGTGCTCTGGATTCCAGCCAGGTCATGGATGCTCAGGCTGCCCTGCGTATTCTGGGGGGGCAAAATTGCGCTCATAGACAATCCTGTCCGGGGCAAACAGGGCAAGAAAGCCATGGCATCCCCTACCACGCTTACTGTGGATTTCTGCAATGTCAGGGGGCTTCATTCCAACTTGAACGCCGTCCACTACCATCTCGAGACGGCGAAGCCAGCTTTGCTCTTTTTGACCGAGACGCAGATATCTTCTCCGGCTGATACTTCTTACCTCTCCTACCCGGGGTACGCAGCTACGCGTGCCTATACAGGTCCCATGGCGGGAATACTGAAGTTGACCGGCTCATTGAGCATTTACAAACGGCTGTAGATTCCGTGTTAGAGCAGACCCCCTCCACAGAGATCGTGATCTTGGGCGATTTTAATGCCCACCACGCCGAATGGCTTTGTTCGCGCACCACCGATCATGCGGGGAGGTCTGTTCACGATTTTGCCTTGGCGTATGTTCTTACACAACTGGTAACTTCGCCCACGCGAGTTCCCGATGTGGATGACCATATGCCTTCACTGTTGGACCTTCTGCTGATCTCTCATCCGGACCATTATCAGGTATCGGTGGACGTCCCACTTGATTCGTCAGACCACTGCCTGATCCGGAGTAAAGTGCCGGTTTCGCGCCTATCACGGCCTCCTTTAGCAGGCTGTCGTCGCGTTTGGCACTTTAGGTCAGCAGATTGGGACGGGATGCGGTCTTTTTTTTGCGTCCTACCCATGGGGGCGGTTGTGCTTCTCGCTGGATGATCCGAATGTCGTCGCTGACTCTATTGCCCATGTGGTGCTGCAGGGCATGGAACTTTTCATTCCATTTTCTGCGGTACCAATTGGTGGTAAGTCTCAGCCTTGGTTTGGTCGCTCCTGTAAAACGGCTTCGCGCCGCAAGCAGGAGTGCTACCGGGCTTGGGCTGCTATACCGGATATAAATAATAATATAGATTATCTCTTATTATGTCTCTTATTTAAAATTAACCATCTCTATATTAATATAGAGATGGTTAGTTTTAAATAAGAGAGCTTCGGTATCAAATATTAAATTCTAATATAGTGTTCAATGCAAAATAACTTGATGTATTTATTTACCGGTACACCAGACACCGGCAACAAAGGTCAATGCTGCCGTTTCGTATCTCAACGAGGTTAAAAATAATTCACTTCAAACTGAACGCTATTCAGGTTTAAATTCAAAAGAGTGTGGTGTATTGAATCAAATGAAATTCAATTACGTGGGAGTCTAAAGTTAATATAACTTTTTTTCTTTTTATATTATAACTAGTTGACTCGGCAAACGTTGTTCTGCCTTTTTAACTACTCTTATTTTTTTTTTATTTTTTGTTTTATAGAAGAGGGGGCAAACGAGCAAGAGGTGTATTCTTTTCTATATTTTGTCACCTTTTAAACCCTCTCTGGATTTCAACAATTAATTCAAAACCAAAATTAGCGAAATCGGTTCAGTCGTTCTCGAGTTTTAGCAAGACTAACGAACAGCAATTGATTTTTATATATATATACTAGCTGTTGCCTGCGACTTCGTTCGCGCGGACTTCGTTTACTCCGCTCCCTTTACAGCTCCCCGGATCCCCCGGATACATTATTACCCCGGACATACATTGACTTTTCTACGATTTTATTATATGTATAGATATAGATATATTCGTAAAAAAAAGGTGATGGCTGTCCTGATAAAAAAAGAACAACCATTACTTATAGACACCGAAGATGTTAATGGTGAGTTGTTTTCCTTGTGGCGAGATTGTAATGTCATGTTTACCGGCTACCGTACCCTCAAAAGCAGAAAACGAAAGTAACAAACATTGACGTTATTGTGGAAGGAATAGGTAAAGCGGTCCTCCTTGTAGTCACGATGATAGCGACACGTATAGCAAATCATTCGGCATAAGGCGAAAGGCGAAAGTTTATATAAACGAACTTCCTAGTAGGCAGAATGGCATGAATGGCAGATGGTATTTTAGAATAGGTTATTTTAATATCATAAGATAGCACATAAGCAGATGGGTCTCCTGATGGAAAGAGTCAACCATCGCCTATAGACACCAAAGGTGTTAATGGTGCGTTGCTATCTTGTGGCGAGGTCTAATACCACAAGCATAAGTTTACCGGCTACCCTCTGAACCGGAACACGACAGTGACAAGCACTGACGCTATTGCGACAGGAATAGGTAAGCCGGTGGTACCAAACGCGGGCGAAACAATGGAGAACTCTACCACCTAGTAGCTACGATAGTAGTAACTTGTATAGCCAATCGGTCGAGTTTTACGACCTGCTTGGCAGAATGGCAGTTGGCCTATTCTTCAGAGGAGCCCGGGATCAACGCGGGGAATATATGCGTTGTTATCTATGTGGCAGGGATGGAATGCCACATCCATAAGTTTACGAACCGGTTACCTTACCCTCCAAACCGGAATCTAACAGTGACGAGCTCGGATGCTATTGCGGCAGAAAAATATAAGACGGCGGTTGCAAATTTTTTAATTTCCCAGTAAAATATATTTACCTCTTTATTTCACATATTAGATACTAGCTGACCCGCGCAGCTTCGCCTGCGAGTATATTATTGAGTCATCCAGATAGCTTTTAAAAAAAAATTTCATACCCTATTTCAGCGCTCCAGGGACTGATTTTTGAAAAAAATAGCCTATGTTTGACCCCGGATCTTCAACTATATCCATGCCAAATTTCATGAAAATTGGTCCAGTGGTTTAGCCGTGAAAGCGTAACAGACAGAGAGACAGACAGATTTTCGCATTTATAATATTAGTATGGATGATAGTCTAAGACCCCACTATGGAGCGTCCTTCACTGAGATCAAAAGTGTGTCATATCCAATTCATTGAAATTGATCAAAAATGAGCTCTTGATATATATAAATTTAAAGTTGGAATGTTTGGACTCATACAATTCCTTTAAACACAATGAAAAATGGTTATGTGCTGCAAAAAGTATAAAAAAATACCTTTTTAAAAGTACAAAATAAATGATACTCTTTTTTGTAAGTCCGTACTCTTTATTTAACTCCTTTAAAATCAGATATACTCTATTTCTTCTAAAAAAAGTTGACAACCCTACCAGACGCGGACGGTGGAGTATGAATTTGGGCGTAGTTAAAGTTTATATTGCGGAGAAGTGCAGAAACCTGATATTTTTAAAGAAAATGCATTTCAAATACATTAAAATAATAAAAATTAATATTACACACACACTACATTCATGTGACATACATGGTATTTATTATTTTACTAGCTGTTGCCTGCGACTTCGTCCGCGCGGACTTCGTTTACTCCGCAAAGCTCCTCCCCCGTAGGTGATAGCGTGATAATATGTAGCCTATATGTTGACCCGACCTGTTAGTAATATTCATGTAAAATTTGAAGTAAATCCATGCAATACTTTTTGAGTTTACCTCGGACATACATACAGACAAACAGACAAATAGACACACAGACAAACAGACAAATAGACAAACAGACAAATAGACAAACAGACAAACAGGCAAACGGACAAACGGACAAACGGACAAACGGACAAACGGACAAACGGACAAACGGACAAACGGACAAACGGACAAACGGACAAACGGACAAACGGACAAACGGACAAACGGACTAACGGACAGACGGACGGACAGACGGACAGACGGACAGGCGGACAGACGGACAGACAGACAAACGGACTAACGGACAGATGGACAGACGGACAAACAGACAGACGGACGGACAGACGGACAGACGGACAGACGGACAGACGGACAGACGGACAGACGGACAGACGGACAGATGGACAGACGGACAAACGGACAGACGGACGGACAGACGGACAGACGGACAGACGGACAGACGGACAGACGGACAGACGGACAGACGGACAGACGGACAGACAGGCAGACAGGCAGACAGGCAGACAAGCAGACAGGCAGACAGGCAAACAGGCAAACAGGCAAACATGCAAACAGACAAACAGGCAAACAGACAAACAGACAAACAGGCAAACAGGCAAACAGGCAAACAGGCAAACAGGCAAACAGACAAACAGACAAACAGACAAAAATTCTAAAAACTATATTTTTGGCTTCGATATAGATTGTAGATCACGGCCCAAGTATTCTTTTAAAAAAATATTCAATGTACAGTTTTGACTTTCTAACGATTTTATTATATGTATAGATTAGACAGGCAGACAAGCAGACAGGCAGACAGGCAAACAGGCAAACAGGCAAACATGCAAACAGACAAACAGGCAAACAGACAAACAGACAAACAGGCAAACAGGCAAACAGGCAAACAGGCAAACAGGCAAACAGGCAAACAGACAAACAGACAAACAGACAAACAGACAAAAATTCTAAAAACTATATTTTTGGCTTCGATATAGATTGTAGATCACGGCCCAAGTATTCTTTTAAAAAAATATTCAATGTACAGTTTTGACTTTCTAACGATTTTATTATATGTATAGATTAGACAGGCAGACAAGCAGACAGGCAGACAGGCAAACAGGCAAACAGGCAAACATGCAAACAGACAAACAGGCAAACAGACAAACAGACAAACAGGCAAACAGGCAAACAGGCAAACAGGCAAACAGGCAAACAGGCAAACAGGCAAACAGGCAAACAGACAAACAGACAAAAATTCTAAAAACTATATTTTTGGCTTCGATATAGATTGTAGATCACGGCCCAAGTATTCTTTTAAAAAAATATTCAATGTACAGTTTTGACTTTCTAACGATTTTATTATATGTATAGATTTCAACATTTATTTCACGCAACATAGCCATATTAGACACATATTGTATACTAAACTATTTTGTTTACGGCTAACGTCAGTTGTCAAAAAAAAAAGATTTTATTTTGAAGTATATGGTCGATTTTCGGCCACGGGCGATCCACTTCCATACTCTTCCACAGATTCCACATACACTTCCATACGAATATTATAAATGCGAAAGTCTGTCTGTCTGTCTGTCTGTCTGTCTGTCTGTCTGTCTGTCTGTTACGCTTTCACGGCTAAACCGCTAGACCGATTTTCCTGAAATTTGGCATGGAAGTAGTTGAAAAGCCGGGGTCAAACATAGGCTATTTTTAAAAAAAAAATCAACCCTTAAGGTGTTGAAATAGGGGATGAAATTTGTATGAAAAGCTATCTTGACGACACGTTAATCTACTCGCGGGCGAAGCTGCGCGGGTCAGCTAGTCACAGATTATTTATGCAGCTAGTATTATATGTATTACAAATAGGTTGACTAAAACAATTCGGATTTGAATATTTTTTTAATCATTTCACTGGTTTGGTTAATAGACAAATTCCATACCAATTAATCATATTCTGGATTTAATTTTTTTAGACAACCCATTTGCAATACTATATTTAAATAAACATACACGGGACAAATTACACTTACTGATCTAACCATAAAGTCAGCAAATTATTTGCTTGTGTTATGGGTGTTAGTCAACGATACTAATACATAGAAATACAGATATAAATACTGGAATATATTTAATAAACACCCAAACCCGGAAATACAAACATTAACGCTCATCACACAAATGCTTGTCCCCGTCGGGGATCGAACCCGAGCCCCATCGATTGCATAGTCAGAGTCGCTAACCACTCGACCAACGGGGCGGCATTTATTGATAAATTTTATTGGCTATAAAATACATTAACCAGCTCAGTGAAAGTCGTCTTATAGTCGGATTCAATACTATTAGGATCGAGTACTGAATCCTTTAATATGTACACTATTTTACTGTATAATTTCACATTCGCAATGTTTTATATTCTTTGCTATATATAAATATTTAGATTAAGTTTATTTATTTTATATATTTCTATTAGTTAATAATATATAATAAATTATTTAATAATGTATCTTTTCACTTTGTATTTCTTTGTTATTATGTTACTTTGTTACTTTAACTCGAAGCTAAATAAATTCTGTTTTACGCAATTCGAGTTTAGCCAATTTGTATATGATTACGCCAGATCCATTGTGGGATAGGCAGAGAGAACCGAGTGCCATGCATAACGATCCTTGCAGATTTATCTTACTTCCTCCACATTAATGACTCTCTTCACACAAACACCCTTCTGAACTTAAAAATAAGTATGTTGTAGTATCGTATTATCTTATTGTTTTATTTAATTTTAATTTATTTTAATAATAATTGAGAAGGTATGTTATTAGTAAACGATTGTAATAAGTTTCTCAGTGCACCCCATCGTAAATATTGTTCACATTTGTTTTAAGTTTGACTGGTAAAGAATGTCATGTAGCATTAAGTCCAATTCTGTACATATGTGCATAAAATTTAAATAAATAATAAAAAACACCCCAACAAAGACTCTTTTCACCATCTTCATACAGCACCCGGATCAATCTGATCATTGTATATCACTTAGTCTTCTCCAGTACCTATATACTTCCACATTCGTATTGTTTATTTTCCTTTATATAAACAAACTAGCTGACCCGGCAGACGTTGTTCTGCCTTTTTAACTACTTTTTTTTCTAAATTTTCTCACCTTTTAAACCTTCCCTGGACTTCAACAATTAATTCAATACCAAAATTAGCCAAATCGGTTCAGCCGTTCTCGTGTTTTAGCGAGACTAACGAACAGCAATTGATTTTTATATATATAGATATTTAGATTTGAGTATATTTATTTTATAAATTTCTATTATTTAACAATGTATTTTTTACTTTGTATTTCTTTATGCTATTAAAATGTAAAATGTTTATTTTCATCATGTTTACACGAAGCTAAATAAAATCTGTTTTACGCAATTCGTCGAGTTTTCCTTATTGTTGCGGCCAATTAGTTTGTTGACGTTCATTTTATCAAAAATGCGGAGGTTTTCAATTAGGCTGCTTTTTCTTTATGTTACGTCAGAATTCGTAGGAAATTTACCAACTAATTTTAATTTTTTTGAGAAGATGTACTTTCCATGTCTCATTCAAACCTGGTGAAGATCCGGTCAGGGTGAAAGAGATAAACAAAATTGAAAGTCGGTTGTTGCAGCTTTCCTGTGGTTCAATCTATACATACATACATACATACACACAAATAAAATTGGAGTATCTGTTTGTAATGTTAAAATAACAGATTTTTACTGCCAATTCCAAACTTTTATACCTATGAAAATCTACATTATTTAGATGTGACATAAGCTACTATTTTACGTAACTGAGATCGTGGTCAAGCGCTTCCCTATGGACAGTAAAAAAATTACTATAACCGAGAAGCAGTTTGACCGAATAAAACATTTGAACAACAACGTCATTATCTCACAAGAACAGCTGCATAAATCACACAGGTGCACTACACTTGGTCGGATAGTGCTTGTCGTTAAGCGCAGTTGCTAACACTAGCCAAAGATAGTATTTTTTGGCCGCTGCTAGTTATTATACAGTTAGACTGGTAACATTCTGTACGTACTGTTCAGTATTCGATTCTAATACCAAATATGTAAAAACCTCTGTGGTCTAGAGGTCCAGCGTTGGCGTTGACCACATGAGGTCCCGGGTTCGATTCCTGGGTCGGGCACTTTAAAAAAGTGTTTTTTCAGTTTTCTGAGAAACACAAAGTTGCCCGGGATTGGAAAGTGCCCGGTTGGCGATAGGCTTGCCACCTATCACATTTGTGGGACCAAGTATCTTCGGCTAATCGTGGGTGCACTTGTTGTACCTCTGCCTACCCCTTCCGGGATATGGGCGTGAAGATACTTTAAATATGTAAAAAATAGGTACTTAAATTTTGACTTAAGTTTTCAATAAAAAT
The DNA here is from genome assembly GCA_036924255.1 of Apodemia mormo. Lineage (NCBI taxonomy): Eukaryota > Metazoa > Arthropoda > Insecta > Lepidoptera > Riodinidae > Apodemia > Apodemia mormo. The sequence continues at coordinate 20,974,979 of JAUPFN010000024.1, read as the reverse complement.
GTTTAGTATGGACGCATGGTAGTTCGCTGTTGACTAACAGCCATTAACCGAACTCCTATTATATTATCCGGCCTATTTATACTTTTCTTATTTGTATTTGTCCATTGTAAACAATAACATAATTATTTCACAATAACAGCTGCATCAATTACACAGGTGCACTACACTTGGCCGGCTAGTGCTTGTCGTTAAGCGCAGTTGCTAACACTAGCCAAAGATAGTATTTTTTTTGACCACTACTAGTTATTATACAGGTAGATTGGTGACATTCTGTACATACTGTTTACTAGAAAAACTTTAAAAACAACAACGAAAAATATCGACACGCAGGGATTGAACCTGCGACCGTTTCCTAAAGCCGGAACGCCCTTCCACTTTCAAGTTTTCCCAAGCACTGGGTGAGTGCTATAACATAAAAATAATTAGAAATACGAAAGTACCGATCAAAATTATAAATGTGCATTTCATCTGTAACGATGAACTCATTTAACTAGTTACAAGTTATACGTATGTATACCTAGTGATCAGTACAATCGACGTAATCGATCACGTAGCAAAGAAGAATTTCACCACTTCGAGCTTGTCGGCACTAGCTCAGTGGAAGAGCGTCTCGGCTTTAAGGAGACGGTCGCAGGTTCAATCCCTGCGTGTCGATATTTTTCTTTTTTTGTTTTTAAGGTTTCCAGTTTTCCTAAGCACGGGGTGAGTGCTATAACACAAAAATAAATACTGTTTAGTATTCGATCCTGATAACGAATATGTAAAAAAATAGATACTTAAATTTTGAATTAATTCTCCAATAAAAATGTTAAGTATGGACGCATATAAGTTCGTTGTTTACTAACAGCAATTAACCAACTCGTTAGTACATCGCGCGGTGACCATACTTTTTAAATATTAGTACACTAATTTTGTTGAGGTTTACTTTATGTTTAAGTAATATTCTCTATTTATTCTATTTTGTTTACTTATCTCCATTGACTATCATGTCCTTCAATATGTACAATTATCTTTTATCAGTCGGCCTTTATATTATTTAACACGATAGTAGATAAAATAAATTGGCGAAGTGTGTTTCGGGCTACGCGCAATGCAGGGTTCCGAAGTTGTCCACTACAGGAATGCGAACTAAGAAGAGGGCTTTTATAGTTTCATACTATGAAAATTTAAGCTATTCAACGTCAATAACAAGTATATATCCGCACCATAAGTTCACCGCCTATAAAAACTTCTCTAAGTACATTTTATAAGTTGGTCGAGTATTACTCAAAAACTTGTAAAGCCTTCTTAGCCGTGATAGTTTTCCTTTTAACTTCATTATATTTACTAATAGCTGTTGCCCGCGACTTCGTCCGCGCGGACTTTGTTTACTCCGCTCCTACTGGTTGTAGCAAGATTTTATATAGCCTATAACCTTCCACGATAAACAGGCTATCCAACTCAAAAAGAATTATTCTAATCAGTTTAGTAGTTTTCGAGATTAGCGCGTACAACCAAACAAACAAACTCTACAATTTTATAACATTAGTATAGATTACCATGATTTTTTCCCACCCCCAAAAGTAACCATTTTGTCTGCAGCGGGGTGGCGGACACTTGACTCTTCGTCTCAAAACGAGTTCCTTTGACTTGTTTTCACAAATCAACAATTTTTTTAAAAAATCTATTACCTAAACCTATTCGTGCCAAATTACAGCTTTCTATCAATAAGGATCTCTGAGAAATCGTGCGGACGGACGGATGGACGGACATAGCGAAACTATAAGGATTCCTAGTTTACTTCGGAACCCTAATAACCGGTCAAGTGCGTGTTGCACTCGCATACCAAAGGTTCCGTATACTTGTAGGTAACCTTAGCTACATATACTATTTGATTCCTTTGTAAAATCGCATAATATGCCACATAAACGGTTATATCTTTTGATCGCATTTCTGGGATGTAACTAAAAATTTACAAAATTCGGATTTTTTAAAGTGAAACTTTTATTACATCGTCTCAAATTTTTTGGTCTGTGTGTCGCATGTCACGTGACGGTCGGGTGCGGAGTACGGATAAAGTGAAAGGCGCGCAAATATCTATAATGTGAAAAAAAGTTTCACTTTTACCGTGGTTTCATAAAACCACACAATCTGTTTTTTCTTTATAATATTTGCTTTAAGACATTGCTTCTCGCCAAATTTCATAACTCTAGGTCAACGGGAAGTACCTACCCTATAGGTTTTGATTCCCTTTTGCAAATATATTTTATTTATTTATTTTATTTAATGCGTTATTGTACACAACGGAACAACAACAAAAAATATTACAGCATGCGATATTTTTAAAAAGGTACAAAAGGCGAGCTTATCTCTAAGAAAGAGATTTCTAACAGCCAACTCGGTAAAGTGAAATACTTGACCATAAATATAAGTCGAAGTGTACAATATACTAAAAATATTTAAACACAACTATTAATGAAACCTAAATTACTTCAGTAATATAAAGACTATTAAATTATTTACGAAATAAATGGTCATTATATTATTTAATCGCGATGGTTCACAAGTTTGAGTGTTATACAACTGAGAGAAACCCTAAGTCCGCTTATTTGATTAAAATTTCAACTTGATACCTTTAAGAGTTTCTGAGAAAAAGGGTCTTGACGGACAGACGGAAAACAAATTGATCCTATAAAAGTTCCGTTTTTTCCTTACCGTAGTAAGAATAAAATGGTTCTGTACCTCTACGGAACTCAAAAAAAGAAGTGATTCCATAGGCTATAGCTAGTGAAATATAAATCTATAGTTCCCCCCCCACTCGTTTTATCGTATCTAATCAATGGTTTACACCTGTTCGTTGTATAATATGTATGGCCTTCGATATCAAAATAGAACGAACTCACCAGTTCGTATCGATTCGAGTTACGCGAAATCGCTTTATTTTGTTACCGTTCAATGGTTTCCGTCAGATTGTATAAATACTGTAGTTTAAGAGTTGTCGGACGTTTAATTTACGTTAAAACTAAACGATATTTTTATCGTAAAAGTAACGGTCAATATCTCTTCGTCTATTTCTTTGTGCAATATTAGCGTCTTCTACTGTGTCTATTCTTAAGACTTAGAGTTTGACTATTTAGTCTTCTTTATATTATCTTAACCGACTTCAAAAAGCGAAGTTATTGGATTTATCTGTATGTATGTGATATTGTTGAAATTGGACAATTTGAGTCTTTTTTAGGCTCCCAAGAACGTGTGCTAAATTTCGTAGGTGTATTTATTCAATTTTCATTTATTTACTACACAGTATATGGAAAAATCATTCTGGAACTCTAACCTCTGTACTAGAATAGCCCGTGTTACAGAGGTTAGATCCTTCCCTAAGGCTCAACAGTTTTAATAACTAATTTTTAAGCACATTAGTAATCTCACATATATTTACACCATATGCAACTACTAAAATATATTCTATACTTTCCATCGTCGGCACTTGGTGAAATTCCATTGTTATTAGACACTTTTACTATTCCACTTGTACATAAATTTCACTTTTATACAATTTTTATTATACTACTCGACCGCTTTCACTTTTTAAAGCATCTTCAGGATGTAATATACTTAACTCCGTTAAGTATATTACAAGTGGAATAGTAAAAGTGTCTAGTAACTAGTAAAATACAAAAATGTGTAACATTATAGAACATAGTTGCTTTCCTTGTGTAGTATGTGTGTGAGAGTGTGTGTGTATGTGTGTGCCTGTGTGTGTATGTGTGTGTATGCATTTGTGTGTGTTGCATAAGGTAAATATAATATATATGGGTTGTGGTGTTTGTTCGCGAATTTCTCAGAAACAAATCGACTTCGAATACGACAGTAACAAACACTGATGCTATTTCGGCAGGAATAAGTAAGGCGGTGGTACCAAACCCTGGTGTGACAATGCAGAGCTCTACCGTCTAATAATCATGATGGTAGTGACTCGCATAGCCAATCGTTTCTGCGTAACGTCGAGAAATGCTAAAAATAATGTTTTCATTTATAACAACTTGTTTCTGATTAATTATTAGTAGATGTATTAATTGTTAGTTTTTTGGTAAAATGTTTTGCTTTGAATACTATGTGCGTTTTTAGGGTTCCGTATCTAAAGGTAAAACGGGACCCTATTACTAAGCCCCCGCTGTCCGTCTGTCTATCTCCAAGTTGTATCTTATAAACCGTGATAGTTAGAAAGCTGAAATTTTCACAAATTCTAGATTTCCGTTGCAGCTAAAAAAAATGAAAATATTAAGAAAGGTCCCGAGTTTTTTTTTTCGTATTTTTTTGCTCAATATTAATAACAGTAACAGGTCGACGCTTAAAATTTTCACAGAATATTTAGTTGTATATTACCTTTCAAAATAAATCATTAAATACTCTGCTCCTCACCACCTCGATGTCTAGAAATCCACAACCGTGTGCTTTTGTCGACACTTTTTGCCTCACACTACTCCTTTGTGGAATCAAATACCCTCGGGCGTGTTTCCGAATGGATACGATTTAGGGACCTTCAAGAAACGAGCTTATTCATTCTTATAAGGCCGGCAACGCAGCTGCAATACCCCCGGTATTGCGGATGTCCATGGGCGGCGGTGATCACTTATCATGAGGTGCACCATCTGCTCGTTTGCCCCCTCTACTATATATAAAAAAATAATAAAAATAAAGTAAATATTATAGAGGGGCTGCCATACAACAAACGCAATTTTTAACTACAAACGTACGGAACTCTTTGTGCACGAGTCCGACTCGCACTTGGCCTTTTTTCTCATGATTAGATATTTGGTAGTAAATATTGAATACCGAAGAAAATGTCCGAATAATCCGAATACGAATTTAATCGTACACGGAAGTAACCGAAAACAGAGTGCTAAGTGTGAGTTTTTCTTTTCGCATTCGATCGTGAGCGCGTTTGGAGTTTACTAGGAATTTGTATGTGATTTGTACAGCGCCACCTAGTGGTAAACTGGTTTCTCACGTTTACCACTAGGTGGCGCTGTACAAATCACATACAAATTCCTAGTAAACTCCAAACGCGCTCACGATCGAATGCGAAAAGAAAAACTCACACTTAGCACTCAGAAGTACTCGTGGCATCGCTAATAGTGAGAGGATATCCTTATCTATAAGAAACCAAGCAAGCCAGTTTTCAACCCGCTTTAAACAACGTCAGGTTTCATGGAAGTCCTTTTTACTTCTTTCAAATACGCCTGTAAGTATATGATATATGCAATATAAGCGTCTTCTACTGTGTCTATGCTTAAGACTTAGAGCTTTACTTGACTTTTTTATATCATAAGACAGCAAACAAGCAGATGGGTCTCCTAATGGAAAGAGTCAAACATCGCCTATAGACACCAAAGATGTTAATGGTGTGTTGCTATCTTGTGGCGAGGTCTAGTGCCACATGCATAAGTTTACTGGCTACCTTACCCTCTAAACCGGAACACGACAGTGACAAGCATCGACGCTATTGCGGCAGGAATAGGTAAGGCGGGCAAGACAATGTAGAACTCTACCACCTAGTAGCCACATGGCAGTGACTCGTATAGCCAATCGGTCGCCTTTTAGGACCTGCCTGGCAGAAAGGCATTTGGCCTATTCTTCATAGGATCCCAGGACCAACACGGGGAAAGAAGTTTTTTATATTGTCTTAACCGATTTCAAAAAGGGAGTTATTCGAGTTACCTGTACATATGTGACATTGTTAAAATTGGACTATATTAGGTATGATGTCTTCTTAAGGCTCCCAAGCACGTGTGCTAAATTTCGTAGGTGCATGTATGTTGCATGTTTATTCGCGAATTTCTCGGAAACAAGACACATTGAGATGTTTTTTTTTTATATCATAAGATAGCAAACAAGCAGATGGGTCTCCTGATGGAAAGAGTCAACCATCGCCTATAGACATCAAATATGTTAATGGTGCGTTGCTATCTTGTGGCGAGGTCTAATGCCACATGCATAAGTTTACCGGCTACCTTACCCTCCAAACAGGAACACGACAGCGACAAGCATTGACGTTGTTGCGGCAGGAATAGGTAAGGCGGTGGTACCAGACCCGGGCGAGACAATGCAGAACTCTACCACCTAGTAGCCACGATGTTAGTGACTCGATAGCCAATCGGTCACCTTTTACGACCTGCCTGGTAGAACGGCAGTTGGCTTATTCTTCAAAGGAGGCCGGGACCAAAACGGCGAAAAGCGATCTTTTTTTAATTAAGTCAGTTATATTTCAACCTAAGAAACAGCCTTAAGTTTCTTCAAAATCGGTTTACTAGTTTTTAAAATATAGTTATCAACGTATTCCTGGAGGAACATGCATAATATAGGTACCTAGGTTTTGACATCACATTATCATTAGATAGATAACAGGTTGATGACTCTCCTGATGGGTAGAAAAACATCACCTATAGACACCAAAGGTCTAAATGGTGAGTCGCATTTCCATTTAGAATATAATTCCGCTACTTAGCTCTAAATACCCGCTATCACTAAGACCACACCTTATGTATGACTTTGATTTATAAAAATAACTGTTTACACTACAAAATTTACACACTTTTAACATTTTTACGATGTAATAAAAATATGTTAACCTGTTGTGATGACATAATTCACTATAATATTTAAGGCCGAAGCTTGTGGGGCTTCTGCTCAATGAATTAACATCTCGAATGTTTTAATACACTTGTAATATACGTCACACATTAAGAACGTATTATGATATTTTATATTAATATAAATATTATCACGCTGGCTCACTTGCGAGGATGCTACGAAGGTCAATGACGTTTAAGTTCACTACGAATCTCTGGTTTAATTAATTAAATTTGCTTTTATTCGCGAATTATTCTTTGTGACTTCGCGATAGCGTCGAAAAAAAGACGCCAGTTTTATAAATGGATAAAACTTACCGATGGGATAGATAAAAGAAGACCGCAGGTGTACAATTATCCACCTACATACACCACACCTTCATCCCCGTCGGCACCAAGTACAAAAGCACAATTAACGCACTCAATGCACGTTTCACTTCGCGAACTGTTTTATGAAATTTCCGCGATAGCGCCGAAAAACAAGGCGTCAGTTTTATAAATGGGTAAAACTCACCGATAGTCCGGATAAAAAAGAAGACCCCATAGATACAATTATCTACCCACATCCACCACACTTTCATTCCCGTCGGCACCAAGTACAAAAGCACACAATTTACGCACTCAATGCACGTTTCACTTCGCGAATTGTTTTATGTATTTTCCGCGATAGCACCGAAAAAAAAGATGCCAGTTTTATAAATGGATAAAACTCACCGATGGTACGGATAAAAAAAGACGACCCTAGGGGTACAATTATCCACTCACATCCACCATACTTTCATCCCCGTCGGCACCAAGTACAAAAGCACACAATTTACGCACTCAATGCACGTTTCACTTCAAACCCGAAGTATTTCAAGCATCAGAAGGTGAGTTTTATCGATTTTAGAACCGGCGTCATACATATCCGTAGCAACACTGTGCAGAATTGATAATGTTTATTTCTTGTGGGCTTATTCGAGGTATAGAGATATTGACACAATATAACCAGGGGCCCAATTCACGTCAATATAAACGTCAATAGAGTCGAAACGTTTTATATATGTAAGAGTCGTAAGCGCTTGACTCGATTGACTTTTTGAAAAATAAAATACATTTGCCTCACTCGGGGATTGAACCAGGGACCTATAGGTCTAAGCTGAATAAGTGGACCACTAGACCACGAGTAAATAAAATATTAATAAGATTGTTTAAATTCTTTATGATGAAGAAACGGACTAGTGTGAGCTAGACCCGCGTAGAGAGGGTTCTGCACATCATTATCTAAGTTTCATAAGTTTTTTTTAATGTCTCCAAATTTTGTTTGTGGTAAACCTATTCCTGTGACTACTTTCGTTTTTTTTTTTTAATTTTTCGCCCAGTGTTTTCCAAGATAAGATAAATGGACTCATCAATTTTCGCCTATATTTAAATAACTTCAGAACTATTTATCTAAAAATAATGAATTTGTAGTCCTTGAAGTCGGATTACAGACGATGCTTGATAACGTCAAAAGAAAATAAGATCTTTCATTTCTATAGCTTGTTCCGCGCTCTCGCTTGCACGCTCTGCTTAGGCGGAACGTAGCCATAATTCAAGCTTTTTCGTGCGAGCAGCCGGCGTTCATCGATTTATAAGATGCTATCAAATAAAAAAATTAGAATATTACAAGCTCATTTTTTAAATGCATGATGATATAATTTGCAACATGGTTTTATGTATTTTGATTTACCCCAATCCCCTCTGTGGTGTAGTGGTCCGGTGTCGGAGTTGACCACATGAGGTCCCAGGTTCGATTCCTGGGTCGGGCAATTTGAAAATGTGTTTTTTCAGTTTTCTGATAAAAACAACATTGCCCGGGATTGGAAAGTGCCTAGTTGGCGATAGGCTTGCCACCTATCACATTTGTGGGACCGTGGGTGCACTTTTTGTACCTCTGCCTACCCTTTCCGGGATACAGGCTTGAAGATACTTTTTTAATTTACCCCAAAGATGAAAAATCATAGTTAATGTTACACGCTCGTATTTCAATGTGTACTAAATTTTAAATCAATTAAAATAGCAGTTTTGGAGCAAATTGGCTGAGAAAAACGGATAAACAGACAGGCACAAGAGATATTTTAGGAGCGTCCCGTTTTGACTTACAGATCCCTAAAAGAAACGTTTTGGAGAAATAACTTTAAAATAAGTCATTAGTCACGTTACACTGTACGTCAATCAGCGCGTGATGTCTTGTTTGCAAATGACGTCACTCAAGAAGCCATGACAGTGCGAGGCATCTCATTCAGAGAATATAATAATAATATTTATTGTTCTATTTTTACTTTTTCTAGGTTAACTCTGACCTCTTTACTAGTTATAGAGTTATCTGTACTTACTAGCGATCGCCTATGGCCGAAATTCGACCATAGGCTAAAGGCTCTTTTAAGTTTGATATCTGACTTTAGCAGTAAAGAAAATTTCAGACATGTGTGACATCATATATCACGTATGTGTAATTTAGTGTGTGTAATGTTTATTTTTACCAAAATCATGAATTTAATCGCATATTATTTAAAAAATATCTGGTTGACCGAGCTTTGCTCGGTTTTTCACATCTTGATAAATCGATTCCTATAGAATAAATATTTTTTTTTCCTGTCAACCAGGTATGGTTGACCGAGCTTCGCTCGGTTTTTCACATACTCATATCTTGGGAACTTGCTTGAGCTTTTCTTGGACCTGGAACCTTGATAAATCGATTCCTTAACCCGAAAAACGATTCATGAAAGTCACAAATTAGGGGTTTTTCGGATATATATATATATATATATATATATATATATATATATATATATATATATATATATATATATATATATATATATATATATATATATATATATATATAATTCTAGAATCGTTTTTCGGGTTAAGGAATGTTGACGATGACGTCATGATATCACTGGTTACGAAATGGACTGGTTATTAAAATAACTTTGGACCCCTTTTTAAGACAATTGCGCGGACGGTGGAGTATGAAATTTGTTTGTCCGAGATTCCAATTATATATATATATATATATATATATATATATAGTATATATATATACAGTCCATTTGGTAACCAGTGATATCATGACGTCATTATGACGTGGGCAGTTATCGCGATGTAGTTCGCGACAATATCGTACTAGCAAATCGCCGCAGGCTGACATAATGTAACCACGCCATAAAACGAATTACATGAACGCATAGTCGAGCGTAGTTCTAGGCAATATATTACTTAGGTGTGTAAAATACTAGGTCTATCTCGCTTCTACTTAATATGCGTACTTTATTGATTTAGGCGTTACTTTGCGAAAATTCATAATTAAAAGGAGAAATTAATTAAATTTGCTATTTTTTGCTATTTTATGTGAGCCCCGCGATGTCACCGAAAACGAAGACGGCGGATATAAATGGATAAAACTCACCGATAGTCTGGACAAATAAAAAAATAACAGCTGCACAATTATTATCTATCGCACTTCCATCCATTTCGGCAGCAAGTACAGAAGCACAAAATTTACGCACTCAACGCATGTTCGACCGCACAATATGACTTATCAAAACTATGTGTGACAAGGGCGAGTTTAATAAATTTTTCTATTTGTTTAACAGTAAAATCGAATTGTAATTATGTTTTATGATTTTAAGTTACGTATCAAAAGCTTGATATACTAACATAATATTTTTAGTTGTCATGAGATAAGCCTTTGGTGTGTGGAAGAAAACTAATAGAAATTCGAACGAAGCTTTTAGGTTTGTCCGAATGAATTTGCGATTCAATGTGAATCATTCGGGTGCGATTAAATCACAATAAAAATTAGGATTGTAACGGAGGCATTGTTAGCGGAGGCGGAGGCGGATGCGGAGGAGCAGAGGTTCGCCTGCGCGGATGCGAAGGTTAACGGAGGTGGAGGTGCAATTCGAAGTAGAAAAAATAAAAGTTTATGGTTTATTTAAGTCAAAAATATTTATTTCAAATGCGTACAGAATATTAACCATGCCCTAAATCACTTAACACAATCACGACTCAAACACAAAACAACTACGCGGTACCGAACGATTCGACAATTTGATTCTTGTGATTCATTCACGCCTCCACGGTCCACCACCGTCCGCCAGCCGTGTTCCTGCAACATAAGCAAAATATTGACCATTTCTGATTTACACACACACAGATATCTTCACGCCAGATCCCTTACGGGGTAGGCAGAGAGAACCGAGTGCCATACATCACGATCCTTGCAGGCTTGTCTCGCTTCCTCCACATTCATCACTCTCTTCATACACACACGCCGGTTGCGAAGACTCTTGACACCACCTTCGGACAGTACTCGATCAATCTGATCGTGGTATGTCAGTCTTGGTCTTCCCCGGTACCTACATCCTTCCACATTCGCGTTGTATATCTGTTTTGTTAACCTTTCATCTACCATCCTTTCTATATGTCCGAACCAACGGAGCATGCCCTTTCTCATCTTTATACCGACACTTCCTTTTCATTTCTGATTTCACACGTAAATACGCAGACATAGACACTAAAGATGTTAATGAATACGTTGCTAATTGCTATCCTTGTGGCGGGACTTGTTGCTACGTGCCTGATTTTACCAGCTACCTTATCCTCCAAACTGAGCCCTAATTCACGTAATCAAGCCTTTAAGACTTACACATTTTGCAGATGCCTACCTCTGTTGTCTAGGATATTATCTAGTTGGTAGTTAACTTATCTGGCTATGAATTAGGGTCCCAATTCGTGTACCGGTTGGACCTAAAATCTTGTAGCCAAAGAACACAGGCAAGACTTCATACATCGTTTTTTAGTTATTATGTTAAAGTGTAATATATTCCTTAAGATTCTATATCAAGTCCTTAACTTATCCGCATTTAATAAATATTTTTAGTAGCTAAATAAAAATGGAATTTAGGTAAGGTTAATGTAAACAATCAGTTCTATCCTTAGTAATCTGTGGTTAGGTATTTATCTTGTCATTGGGTGTCTTCAGTACAACAGCTGCTAATCTTAGAAATCTAAGTAAGATTGACAGAATTCTGAGCTAAGATTTTGCGAAGATACTTTATAGGTACTTAAAAGAATAAAAAATAAATTAGCATTAACTATTATTTAATACAAAAAGAGGGAGATTTTTTATTTGATACTTATAATGAAAATTATGATATAAACTTATTGCTGTTTTAATGAAAATGTAAATTAGGTTTTACACAATGGTAACACTTAAATATGATGATAGAATTCAATAAATTAAAGTCTCAATATTTTTTATATAATTGTTCCTAGCAATATATTTTATTTAATTGATTTAAAAATCGTAGAAAATTATTCTAGTGTATCTAATATTCATCACTTTTTATTTTGTCTATATATCGGGAACTGGTTTTGGTACTAGGATTGGCGGAATGAAAAGTAGTCTTGATTACATACTTATATTGTTGTCATCACGGTACAAACTATAGTCTATTAATGCACTCAATATTGGGTAAATATATTAATTAGTCTAAAACGCTGACATAAGACTTACGAGCTATATATGTGTAAGTATAACACAAGTACAAATATAAAATACACACACTACAGTTTTGCTTTTTGGGGCTACAATATTTTATCGTAGCCCAGATGATGTCATAAAAAGCGACACGATACTTCTATCGTAGCCCTGAATAAGCCATAAAAAGGTATTACCATACTTTTATCGTAGCCCTGACTAGGTCAAATTTAGCATCACATCAAAAATTTTCAATTGTTGGTCCCGGGCTCCTCTAAAGAAAAGGCTAACTGCCGTTCTGCTAGGCAGGTCGGAAAAGACACCCGACTGGCTGTGCGAGTCACTACAATCGTAACTATTAGGTGGCAGACTTCTGCATTGTCTCACCCGGGTCAAGTACCACAGCCTTACCTATTCCTGTCACAATAGCGTCAGTGCTTCTCACCGTCGTGTTCTGGAGGGTAAGGTAGCCGGTAACAACGCACCATTAATATCTCTGGTGTCTATAGGCAATGGTTGATCCTTTTCATCAGGAGATCCATCTACTTGTTTGCTATCTTATGACATAAAAAATAGGCTATCCCTTAGACCACAAGTTAGTCAAGACAAAGTAGAAAAAAGAAAAAAGTAGCTTAAGTTACTCCTTGTTACATCAGCTATCTATCAGTGAAAGTCCCGTCAAAATCGGTCTAGACATTCTGGAGATTAGTCGGAATAAACAGCCAGACAGACAGACAAAAATCGTAAAAAGTGTTATTTTGGTATGTGTACCGTGTATATCCATATGCATTTAGTTAAAATTGGTTATTTTAATATGACAAACAGACACTCCAATTATTTATTTATATAGATGTGAAAGTTTGCATGTTTGCATGGATGTTTGTTACTCAATCACGCAAAAACTACCGAACGAATTTGAATGAAACTCGGCACACAGGTAGACGATGACCTAGAATAGCACATAGGCTTTTTCTCCCGTAAAAATTAGGTGATCCCGCGGGATAAGCAAAAAATCTTTTATAATGCAGCAGGTTGCTCGCTGCAGCTAGTATTATGATATATGTCACACTTATAGTTGCCGCGTGCAGCCTGCTGCATTATAAAAAATTTTTTGTGAATCCCGCGGGATCACCTAACTTTTACGGGATAAAAAGCCTATGTGCTATTCCAGGTCATCATCTACCTGTGTGCCAAATTTCATTCAAATCCGTTCAGTAGTTTTTGCGTGATTGAGTAACAAACTTTCGCATTTGTAATATTATTTAATAAAATATATAAAATATCTATCTATACATATAATAAAATCGTAGTAAAATTCAAAACTGTACATTGAATATTTTTTAAAAGAATACTTGGGGTGTGTTTTTGGCTTTGATATCGATTGTAATATCTACAATCGATATCAAAGCCAAAAATATAGTTTTTAGAATTTTTGTTTGTTTGTCTGTTTATCCGTTCGTCCGTTTGTTTGTTTGTCTGTATGTATGTCCGGGGTAAACTAAAAAGGACTGCGTTGATTTACTTCAAATTTTGCATGAATATTACTAACATGTCGGGTCAACATATAGGCTACATATTCGCTTGCTACAAGACGTTTATACTGAATGTACCCAAACCTATGAGTTAGCGCTGTCTCGCATTAAAAGCCTTGAGCAGGAATCACAGTGGTCTAAGAGCCGGTGGGAGATCGACCTTCACCGATCTGATAACCAGATGAGACGTATATTTTATCAAATATTATTTATAAACAAATATGCCTATAATTACTTGCCTATCCAAAAGTGCTCATGGCAATTTTTTAGCTTGGCAAGAGTACTTTGAGTACGATTTTTTGCAGGCAAGTATATGTGACTGATTTTGTAATAAAATAATCTAAAATTTGATATAACTTTCGATAAGTTAGCAGATCGATGGAGTCACCTATATTGACTTACCTGTTCACACCTGCTTGCCAGGTAAATGAGTAGAAAGAGTAAAAAGTGCCAGAAATGTGTAGGCAAGCCTACCTAGGTATATTCTGTGTGTTAAAAATTATCAGTGAAATAAATTTTATTTGGTTATCAAAAGTATGAAAGTGATGAGAAAAAAAAGATTTATTTAATTAAAAATAGCCATGAGCACTTTTAACTCGAAGTTAATTTGTTCAACTCAAGATTTACGTGCAAGCGGGCCTAAAACCATTACAAACAAGTTAAATCATTACACAAGTAACCATAGGCATATTTGTTTGTAAATAATATTTGATAAAATATACGTCTATACTATATATTGATAAAATATACGTCTCATCTGGTTATCAGATCGGTGAAGGACGATTTCCCACTGTCTCCTCTACTACAGGAGGCACATGATCGCATTTCCAAGTATGGAGAGGACAAACAGGCGCTTCAGTCCACAAAAACTTTAGCACTTTTCAATGATGATGATGATAATAGTGGTGAACAGACATCCATCTCCAGTGCTGTGTGTGGCCGTAGAAAGAGAAAAAAATACATGAAAAAAAATATTCCTATAAATTATCATAAATCGTCACGTATAAAATCTCTGTACAAGAACTACCACATTTTAAAAAAAGAAAAGTGTAAAATATTAGAACAATTTGACTTGTACAATACTAAACCAAATGTAAACCTAGCCACATATAACGGTGATATTTGTAAATTACAAAATAGATTAGTAAAACTACAAAATGCTCTACATGAAATGACTAGAAAATATGAAACTGAACAAAAAGGAATTCAAGGTCATATTTCAGCAACAAATGAACTTATAAATCTTTGTACGTATAATGAAGAGCGTTTTCACTCTCTTATAAATAAACATGAATGCGATTGTGATTTTAGTTCTACTGTGCAGGCCAATAATTCACAAAATTTGTCATTGTCATGTAACTTACCACAATAGCAATTTAAAAAAAAAATAGTGTAAATAGTTGTGAAATATCTATTGATAATGTGTCAAATGTACTATTATTTTGTGATGGTATAGGTGTTGGAATAGGCTTACAGCTTTGTAAATTTACTAAACAAAAAGCAATAAATTATTGTTTTCCGCATGCAACATTTTCTCTTGTAACAGAAAAAATTAAAAATATCAATACAAATAAAGAAACAACTATCATACTTTTGTTTGGTGATAGTAAAAACTTAAAAAAATCTCATATTATTCATTTGTGGGCAGCTTAATATTAAAAAATGTTAAGAAAACAATATTGTGTGCCTTTCCTTACTCTGTGACATATTCAAGTTCTAGAAACAGAAGTATTTTTTATATTAATCATTATATTTACAATCTGACTTGTCGTCACAGTGACACATTACAATTTTTTGATACCAACAAATTCATTTCTAATTTTGTATTAACAAATAAATCTATGTACTTACACAATAAGTACAAAAGTAAGATAGCTAAATTAAGAAAGAAAGAAAGAAAGAAATAATTTATTTGCCAGAATATGGGAGTTACAAGTTATTAAAATTTGATTAAGTTACCAACATATTTTACCATGATATGGTGTGCAAATATTTTAAAATTATAATTATTTGTCATTAAACTAAAAATGTTGTGAGCCGATTTACTACCGGATTACAATTACTACCGGATCGGAACGTGGCCACACACTGAGAAGATCCGGCGGAAGAAACTCAGCGGGATTGTTTTTTTTAAAATTATATTTACATGATACAATTGCAAACATTATTTCACATCACAACTTATTTATATAATTTACAAAATTCATTTTTTGTTTAATTAATATAGTGACATTTTACAAAGTTTAAAGACAGAAGAAAGATAATAGATAATTTGTAACAACTTAGTTAAGTTGTACAATTTAATGTAATTTATCAACATTATCTACCTTATAAATTAATATACAATTTTATTTTTTTAATATACAATTTTATAAATCAACATACTTGTAATTTAAAAAGAGTAATTTCTAATTCATGTCAGTTTAAATTTATTAATTACAACTTTTTTATAATCATACAATAAAAGATTTATTATTAGATTAATATTTAATTTTATCAGCAAGAAATTCATTTACATTATAATAAGATTTGTCTAGTAGTAAATCAAATAGTTGTTTGCGGAATTTATTAAGAGGTAAGGATTTAAGACTATCAGGAATATTATTGTATATATTAATTGCCATACAATAGGTATTTCTTTTAAAAATGTGGAGTCTTTGGCTGGGCACATGTAGTTTTTCACTATTCCTAAAATATGTATTACCTAATACTTGAGCATTTGTTTTAAACAAATGTTGATGTTTTTTTTACAAATACGCATACCGCTAGGATATAAAGACAAGGATATTACTTGCATATAATGATAATATTATTTATGACAGCTGTAGTTTATTTATAAATTGTATGACGGAAACAACAACTTGTAAAGTTAGCAATTAAACTATTTATGCAAGTTTACAAACGATTAATGTAGGGCAAAGTTTTAACACTACACAAAAAACTTTAACTGTTCAAAATTTTATACTCCACCGTTCGCGTAATTGTTATTAAAAGGGGTGCAAAGTTTTTTCTTCAAGTATTAATCTATACTAATATTATAAATGCGAAAGTAACATTGTCGGTATGTCTGTCTTTTCTGCACGCCTTCACTACTGAACCGATTTGAATGTAATTTGCTACAAAGATAGTTTGGGATCCGAGAATGGACATAGGATAGTTTTATCCAGGAAATTCCACGGGAACGGGAACAATGAGGGTGAAACTCAGGGACTATCTATATTTTAAACCACGATGATGAGGAGTAATTCAAGCTACTATTATTTTAGAAATTTTTCCACGCGGACAAATTCGCGTGCACAGCTAGTATATTGATAATATTACTTATGTGACGTTTGAATGCTCTGTACACGTCATTACTTGATAATTTTGTCGTTTACAACATCATCACAAACATAACTTTGCAAATGCTCTCACGTAGAAACACTTATATAAATTACAACTTTATGTTCTCACTCGTATAGTTCAATTTCCAATAAAACTTTACTACCTTTGGAACAGAAAATAAAGGTTATCTTTGAACTGAAAAGCTCGGTCCGTAATGCGAGTATTTCCGAGTTTCACCGAACAAAGTTTTCTATTGTTTGGAAAATATAAATTTGACACGCCAAATTATGTCGTATGTAATAAGATACAATGTTGAAATTGGGTTGGTTAAAACTTCGCGAACTCGTCTGTTTTCCTCAATATATTATTTTATTGCATTTTGAATTATGTCCTCTATGGCATAAGTTTCATTTTTCTTGAATAAGTTCACATATTTAAGACCCTGCAACCTTGGTTTAAGGGATATTTTCTGACACACGTGTTTGAATTTTCAGTTTCGTGGAGGAAATTGTATGCGACACACCAGTGTGTGTTGCGCGCTTTTTGATGTTTGCGAGTATAATTTCGCTTCGGAATTTGAATTTTAAATTTAGGCGCGCGTTGATAATGTTTTCTTTTTTATTATAATGAGATGGCAAGTGAATTTAAACAGCAGCCAGTGTTTTAAATATTTCGAAGATTTTGAGTGGGTTTGTGATAAAACAGTGAAATAAAAATAGTAACTTTTAACAAAATTAAGTGAATAATCCCATTTTAGTAGTTAAATAGTAAGTTTTAATTTTAATAGGTGATAACGCTGTAATCTATTAAAATTGAATTAAAAATTTTAACGATTACTTACAGAATAAAATCTGTTATCGCTACGTCATATCTAAAACGTATAAACTATAATATATTTTAAATTCTGGTGTCTCGAGTTGGTCTCGCGCACGAAGGGTGCCGTACCGTTATCTATAAAAAAACGGCAAATAAATCACGGTTGTTGTCCCCCCTAAAACATTTATTTTATTGAAGTGAAAACTTCTTTAGGCGCGTTGAGCGTTTTGGTAGAGGGTAAAATCCTCGGTTCGCGTCACCGACATGCTAATGATAATAGTATATCTATAGCTATGTTTTGCATATAGTTTTAATTACTCTCAACTTAATAGTTCCGTTTTCACTTCTATCGGCAGTCCCACGACTGCTACTGTTTTTTTTATACTATTTATGTTTGAAGTCAATAGGTATATAACTAAATTTCTGTGAATATTAAAACATCTACTAGCTGTCGTTATTAATATCGAGAAAAAATAGCAGAAAATTACGTTTATTGTATGAATATTTATTTTATTCTGTTTTAATATACCTATTATGTTGTTGTAGCGGCTACAGAAATACATCATCTGTGAAACCTTCAACTATCTATCACTTTTTATGCGATATGGCCTAGTAAAAGACAAACAGACCGACGGACGGATAGCAGAGTTTTAGTCCCGGGGATCCCGTTTTACCGTTTAGGTACCGAACCCTAAAAATGATTAGCTTAGAATAAAACATAGTTTATTTCATTTAAATCAGATTTTAGGAACAATGTAATAAAAAAATTAACTAAATTAATAAATGAGTTAATATTTTAAAGCCCGTTCCGTTGTAGGGTAGGTAGTATGAACCGCAATACACTAATTTTTCTGGTTTACTGAAATTGATCAGTTTATTGGCTAGCCAGATAAACTGTGATATCCTGGAAAAGTACAGGTAAAAATTGATATTTAAAAAAAACGCCTTTTTGATCTAACGAGGACACATGAGGTCCCAGGTTCTATTCCCGGGTAAGGGAATTGAACCCGGGATCAAATTTTTTAACCTACCGCAAGCACCTCTGTGTTGGATTCCACTCGAAACGTCAAAATCGATCATCATTTTGAAAACATAAATATTTTCGAAAATTACTATAATTTTTATTTTTGAACTTTGAGCTCAAAAATCTATGCTTATCTTATCTTATATATAAAATTCTCGTGTCACAATGTTCGTTCCCGTACTCCTCCGAAACGGCTTGACCGATTCTCATGAAATTTTGTGAGCATATTGAATAGGTCTGAGAATCGGCCAACATCTATTTTTCATACCCCTAAATGCTAAGGGTAGTCCACCCCTAATTTTTTTTTATATTTTTTAGATAATTTTTTTTGTTTTTATTTTTTTATTTATATGGCAAAACAACGTTTGCCGGGTCAGCTAATATAGGTATAGTTTTTGCTTTGAGCATAAAATACCTCAATTTAGCGAGAAGTTTCAGGAATGGCCTACCGTCTAACATTTTTTTTATAACATTAGATAGCAAACAAGCAGATGACTCTCTTGATGGAACGGAAACCATTGCCCATATACATCAAAGATGTTAATGGTGCGCTGTGATCCGTGCGAGACGGCAATGCCACGTCCATAAGTCTATCGGCTTCTTACTCTCCATATCGTAACACGAAAGTGGATAAGTATTGACGCAATTGCAGCAGGAATAGATAAGGCGGTGATACTATATGCTCGGGCGAGACGTTGCGGAACTTTACCATCTAGTGGTCATGATGGTAGCGACACTTTTAGCCAATCGTTCGCCTTTTACGAACTGCCTAGCAGAATGGCTGATAGTCTGTTCTTCTCGTTTATGCTAGTCTTTTCCCCCGTGTTGTCCCGGGCTACTTTGAAGAATAGGCCCACTGCCGTTCTGTCAGGCAGGTCGTAAAAGGCGACTGATTGGCTATGCGAGTTACTGCAATCGTAGCTACTAGGTGGTAGAGTTCTGCATTAACTCACCGTGACGTGATACCGCCTTATCTATTCCTGCCACAATAGCGTAGGTGCTTGTCACTGTCGTATTCCACGACGTTAAGGGCCCTAGCCCCTAACTCACCGGAACGCCATGGCGACGTCGTTGGCCACCATATACAAACAGTTTATTTATTGAAATAATTTGGCGGGTAACTCACTAAGCGGCGTAGCCAATTCGTAAAATTCTATCAACATTCAATTCAATCAATTCAACAAATTGTTTGATACGTGACCAGCGACGTCTCCACGTCGTCCCGGTGAGTTAGGACCCTAAAAATAAAGAAAAATGTTTTCCGACCTTCTTTCGTAAATGAAGGTATGTCAAAGTCAAACATTTTTCATTCAAAATAGGATTAATGCTGACTTCTTTTTGAACGTCGATTATCAAATAAATGTTAAAATTTAAATTACATGAAGACAATTTGTACATCTTAATTTATACGTTATAACACCAATTTTTAACGAAATAATAAAAATATGTCAACCTATGTTTGTATATGTGTATGTTTGTCCACGAAGTTCCCAGAACCAAAAGCCATATTAAGATAATTATTGATTTAAATCTAGTTTCAGTAAAATTTTGGCTGGTATCTACATATATATTGACCCATTAGCGCCGAACGTCAGCATGCGGTCAGCGTGCAGTAAAATCAGCCTTATTCGGCTCAGAACTTGACGGGTCGGGTTCGATCCTCGGGTCGCGCAAAAGTGTTATTAAGTTTTTTCGGGGATTTTCTCGTAAATCCTGAATCTCAATAGTAGTTAGGAGTTGACGGATGGTGTGTTACCAATCCCCTGCCTCATATGGGTGCGTAAAGCTATCGGTTCCGGTTATCACTACATGTAGTCGATGATCGTTTTAAAATCGGTGAAATTCGATGGGGATCTCGCCAAATGACAAACCGGTGAACCGTCATGAACCGGAACGTCTGTAGACGCTCAGTTCACTCTGCCTACCACGCAAGAAAACTGGGCGTGATTATACTACTAAGCCAGGTTTATATCAATTTAGGGAACAGTCTAAGTTTCATCCAAATTGTTTCACCAGTTTTTGGGATATGAATGTAGATATTTTAAGTAATTTTATTTTTTAAATAAATATTATAATTTATTCAAACGTTTTTGTACAATCATGGCCATGAACGGGTTTCATTGTGCTCGTAAATTATCGTTAATTTTGTCACATTCAGTTAAAAACAACATTATCCTTGAATATAATTTGTATTACAACAATCGACTTCCAAACATATATGTTCTGATTTAGGAATAAAATATATTTTTTTATGTCATAAGATAGCAAACAAGCAGATGGTTCTCCTGATGGAAAAAGTCAACCATCGCCTATAGACACCAAAGATGTCAATACTGCGTTGCTATCTTGTGGCGAGGTCTAATGCCACATGATTAGGTTTACCGGCTACCTTACCCTCCAAACCGGAACACGTCAGCACTGACGCTATTGCGGCAGGAATAGGTAAGGCGGTGGTACCAGACTCGGGCGAGACAATGCAGAACTCTACGACCTAGTAGCCACGATGGTAGTGACTCGCATAGCCAATCGGTCGCCACTCACGATATTCGTGGCAGAAAAGCAGTTGGTTTATTCTTCAAAGGAGCCCGGAACTAACAGGAGGAAAAACGGAATTATATAAATACATGTCAAACTAATAACGTCGTCGGTTAATAAATAATGCCTGCACACTCTATAACAAAGCTACTCTCATCATGCGATCCTCATCTATACATAAATACGTTAAAGAAAAGCTTTGTTCACCTTTATAAGATAACTAGCTGTTGCCAGCGACTTCGTCTGCGCGGACTTCGTTTACTCCGCACAGCACCTCCCCGCTAGGCGATAGCGTGATAATATGTAGCCTATATGTTGACCCGACCTGTTAGTAATATTCATGCAAAATTTGAAGTATATCCATGCAGTTCTTTTTTGAGTTTACCCCAGACATACATACAGACAACCAGATAAACAGATAGACAAACAGACAAACAGACAAAAATTCTAAAAACTATATTTTTGGCAACTATATCGATTGTAGATCACGCCCCAAGTATTCTTTTAAAAAATATTCAATGTAGTTTTGACTTTCCTACGATTTTATTATATGTATAGATTACGCGAACGATAGAGTATTAAATTTTGTCACATTTACAGTTTACATCGCGAAGGACTGCAGAAACCTAATATTTTGTAATAATATAAATATATTACTATTATTATTATATTAATAAAAATAAACATTACACACACTACTGTACTTTTGTATGGTATGGGGGGGGGCGTCCATAAATTACGTGAGGTGTTTTTTTTAAATTTTCTGTCCCTCCCCCTGGTGAGATGTCGTCAGATTTTATTCAACACCCTCCCCCATGCCCCAATCTCGCGTGAAATTTTTCAAAATGTGGGTTTCTTAAATATGTAAATGCGTTGGATTGTTGTTGTAAAAAGAAAAAAAAATGTTTCGTGCTTTTATTTACGACTAGTTAAGACTGTATAACGTCGAAATATGAATAAAATTATTTTCTTTCGAACGAATTAGTGAATCATATTACGATTACGATTTAATCTTAAGCATAATGGACCAAAATAATATATTGGAACGAAGTTCCTTACGGCAGGCTTGGAGGAGATAGGGATTTTCCTGCGCGACCGAACTGCTGCGCACTGCTGCGAACGAAAAAAATGTAATAGTAAAACCGTAAGAAAAAGTCCGTGGAATAAAACCGTTAAATGAGATGTGCGCAGGCGCGACAGTCGTATACACAAGCAAGTAGTGTGTAATACCTTTCTCTTTCTCCCTCTTTCTTTTCGTCACTCATCCCTTCTCTCTCTATTACCTAGAGATGGGTTGGACTTGGTAAATCAGAGAACTAGGTAAAAACTAATCAGCAAAATTTAAGAGAAAAATCAAGAAAATCTACATAAAATTGAGGACGATTTTTTTTTGCAAATTGTGTCGATTCTACATTAGTCGAAGGAACTTCGTTCCTACCTGGTGTCCCACGACACCACATCTTTTTTTTTTGTTTCAATCAATTCAATCAATTCAAATTACCATACCGAATTAATGTGGGCAATATTGGTTTCAAGAGTACCGTCTTTTAACGATATTCGAAACTTATTGTTTTTATCAATATTGGTTTAAGATTTATATTGTTTTCAAGAGTAGGCCAGCAGGTTTTATTGTTTAGTTCCTGGTCGTATTTCGACCACAGGGCGATCGCTAATATAATATTATTATCTCATTTGTAAACTTGCTGTTCCAATAGTTTGGGCTTATGCCATACACATATGATTTTCTTTTACGTCGTCGGATAAAAAAGTTGTCTATGTTAGTGACAATAATAATAAATAATCACGGGACGAATTACACTAACTGATCTAACCCCAAAGTAAACAAATTATTTGCTTGTGTTATGGGTGTTAGTTAACGATACTAATACATAGAAATACATATATAAATACTAGAATATATTTAATAAACACCCAAACCCGGAGATACAAACATTTATGCTAATCACACAAATGCTTGTCCCCGTCGGGGATCGAACCCGAGCCCCGTCGAATGCGTAGTCAGGGTCGCTAACTACTCGACCAACGGGGCGGTCAATATAGCTTTACATTGGCCAAAATAATTTTAAAATCAATCCAGTAATCTTTGAGTTTCCACTCCTAACAAACACGCAAAATTATCTCTATGCCCGCGGCTTCGCTCGCGTGGAAAAATTTCTAATATAAAATTAGCTTAAGTTACTCCTTATTACATCAGCTATTTACCAGTGAAAATCTCATCAAAATCGGTCCAGCCGTTCTAGAGTTTAGCTGGAACAAACAGACACACAGACAAAAATTGTAAAAATGTTATTTAATTATATATACTGCGTATTAGACATCTATATGCGTTTAGTAAAAAGCGGTTATTTTAATATTGCAAACAGACACTAGCTTTATTTATTTGTATATATGATAAATAAATAAATAATAGTTTAAAAAAACTAAAAAACACGCTTTTTATAGAAAACCGAACTAAAAAATAGAAAATAAATTTTAATAAATTTAAATTAAGAATAGTGTTAAAAATTTCAATAATTATAAATTAATAAAAGTGTGAATAAAAAAAAAATAATTTTATTTAAAAAAAAGCGTGGGGTGCATGGTGTCAATAGTTATAAGTATTTTATTGACACTTATGAGTAGAGTGATTATCATTTCGGTAATATCTTAAAAAGCACCCCACGCTTTTTTTAAAATAAAATAATTTTTTTATTCACACTATTATTAATTTATAATTATTGAAATTTTTAACACTATTCTTAATTTAAATTTATTAAAATTTATTTTCTATTTTTTAGTTCGGTTTTCTATAAAAAGCGTGTTTTTTAGTTTTTTTAAACTATTATTTATTTTCTACTTTTTAGTTTGGTTTATTTATAATAGCTTGTTTTTTTAATTTTAAACTATTGCACTACTCATGATGCGAAGCATGAAGCGAAATTTTTTTTCATATATACATATCTTCACGCCAGATCCCTTACGGGGTAGGCAGAGAGAACCAAGTGCCATACATCACGATCCTTGCAGGCTTGTCTCGCTTCCTCCACATTCATCACTCTTTTCATACAAACACGCCGGTTGCGAAGACTCTTGATACCACCTTCGGAAATTTTTTTCGCCTTATTTTGGCAACTATTTTTAGTATTATAGCCTTGTTAGTTAACGGAATCAAGATATTTTGCATACTATTGTCGAGATAATTTAATGGAGATTAATTCTATACTTGCTAAAAATTAATTTAGTGCAATACAAACAGAAAAATATATGAAAATAGGTCAAAAAATTTCCTGTCCGTCATGTATGAAACTCCGAAAACACTGTAACTTATGAAAAAATCAATTATTTGAGTTATTTTTTTTAATTCTAATCGGCATTTGTAGATCATCGAATGCGAATGGCTAATAAATTCAGTGTCGTTTAATTACAATTAATAAAAAACGAAAACTACAAGACTGTATATCTATATATATCCATGTAAAATTAACATGGATGGTGATATATCTATATCTATAAATATTATGTACATTTTTTTTTGTTTTTTTTTGTTTTTTTACTCAGTCAATTAAACTCAGTCACAGAGACGGTGGCGGACTCTTCGTGGCTCGTGAAATCTAAGTTATATGCACAGACACTGTTGCAAACTCTAATGCGCATACCTAGTCGAGTGCCGCGGTAGAAGCACGGAACTACTTACACGCTTATAGACATATGTGTGTGTGTGTATGTGTGTGTGTGTGTGTGTGTGTAAGTGTGCAAGGCGTTCCTGTCGTACTCCCATACAGGACAATACGACGGGGCCAGATATGGGCCATGCTTGGCGCAATGCTGTCTATCTCTGGCCCGTGCTTGTAAACCCGCTTTGGCCCAGCCTTGGTAGAAGTAGACTCGGTAAGATCCAAGGGCGTCTAGCGAATGAGTCTTTTGAGCAGAGAGCTATTAGAGTTGATCTCATTATTGAGCGAACTAGCGAACTAGCGACTAGCGAGAGAACTATTAGCGAACGAGTCTGCCGAGCAGAAGCCTCATAGAATTGGTCTCATTGATGAGCGTTTAGCTAAGGAGTCCGCCGAGCAGAGAGCTCGTGGATTAGTAGTGATTCGAAACCGTACAGCAATCGAGTCTGCTCAGCCACGTGAGAACCGCCTAGCGGTAGCGCGTCAGACGTCACAAAGACTTCGTTCAATTACTGAGCGTAATTTTATAACCACTATAAATCAATATGCTGAAGTACCATGTACAATCTGTAAGAAATTATTATATCCAAAACAACAGACGTCATAAGTTAAACGACAGTTAAAGCACGTTTTGAATTTTTTTTGCTCGACTACCATAAAAAAAAGAAAAGTTCCTTCTCAGGCCTACTGGAACAACATGGAAGTTATATCTTTACTTCTTGAACTGACCGACTTGACAGACGTAGAACAAAGACTTTTGTTAAGAGTAGTTCCTTTTATAACTAGTTTCCACCCGCACCAAAGTGCTCGTCAACACGAATCAAACGAGCCCAAACTCGATAGAGTTAAGTTATTTAATTGCTGAGCTCCTATGGTCACCTTCTGGCTTCATCATCTAACCCTGCAGGATTCTAGTTAGCACCAAGCACCAAAGTGCTCGTCAACAATAATCAAATGAGCCCAAATTCGATAGAGTTGTGTCATTTAATTGCTGAGCTCCTATGACCATCTTCTAGCTACATCATCGGACCCTGCACGATCCTAATCACCACCAAGCACCAAAGTGCTCGTCAACATGAATCAAATGAGTCCAAACTCAATAGTCTTGTTATTAACCGATTTTTAACCATTTAATTATTAAGTTCCTGTGGTCACCTTCCGATTCAGATTCATCAGATCAGCTCCATGTCATAATAAGGTTTCATTGTCATTCAATTAACATACGTATAAAAAATTTTAGCTCAATCGGTAACCGGTAAGTGGATCAAATTTACTTGCGAGATTTGATTTCAGACATCGAGATAGGTACAATAAATAAAAAAATGCTCATAAAACAAAAACTACTGGGTCTACCTGAATCAAATTTTTATGGGACCAATTCGAAACTATTCCGCATCAAACAAAAAAAGAATCACGTAATTCGGTTCAGAAACCTCCGAGAAATCGGTGTACATACATAAAAAAAATATACCAGCCGAATTGAGAACCTCCTCCTTTTTTTTAAGTCGGTTAAAATGGAATAATTTTATCAAATTAGTGTATTGTCATCGGTCCTCGATAAATCTACAAAGTTTGAACGAAATCTGGCCGTTTAAAGTGGGTCAAAATCGCGCCCAAAGAAGTCGGTTACAAACAAACATACAAACATACAAACATACAGGTGAAGCTAATAAAAAGCGTGTAAAAAAGGCAAAACCGCTGAGTTTCTTCCGCCGAGTCTTCTCAGTGTGAGGCCGCGTTCCGATCCGATAGTGGCTATAAAATTGTCGAGACACCAAAAGGGTTAATTTGAAGAAAACAATTTGACTTTGACCTATTATAAGTCAAACATTCGCCGGTTTCGGAGACACGTGTGTGTAACACACACGTGTCTCCGAAACCGGCGAATGTTTGCGTGAAGAGAGTTATGAATATGAATGAAGCCATGTATTTCTGTCTCGATCGTGATGTAGGTATGATTTGCTGTTAAGAAAATAATATAATAAACGAAGAAATATGTAATAAGGAAAAGTATATTTAGATATAAAAATATTTTTTACGGCCGCTTTTAACGGATTGCAAAATTATTTCGTCATTTTTGTATCAGACGCGGCTGTTTATTAAGAACCCAATTGAAGAACTTGATGGTTTTGTGTTTATTTATATTTCAACTAGCTGACCTGGCAAACGTTATTTTGCATACATTTTGGTGGGGTAATTGAGCGGGGGGAAGGGGGGGGGGTTAATTGAGATAAAAACTAATTTATCTTTTAAGTTAGACCAAAGAGTAAATAGAGTCTTCGGAACCCACGTGTTTGTACGAAGAGAGTGATGAGTGTGGAGAAAGTAAGACAAATCGCAAGGATCATGATATTTAGCACTCGATTCCCCCTTAAACAGGGGTCCCCCATAAGGGATCTGTCCGAAGATGTGTAAATAGTAAGATTTTTTTAAATTTAAAATACGACTGATTTCGAGATTAGTGGCCTGGATTAGGGAATCAATAGTACAATAAAAACATAAAAAAAATAACATAGAAAAAATTCAATACGACAGGATTTAAACCTGTAACCTTGCCTCTGGCCAGCACGCTCAACTGAGCTACTTTCGACTGGTTCAACCTATCGAAATTCTCCTTTGTTTTAAAATCGATTTCGTCAATTGTGCTGATCACTAGATTAAAGTTTTCCCAAGCACAGGATAAGAGATAAATCACATATGTAGTGTGCCCCAGAATGTTTATAAGAAGCCAGGGCATGGCAGTCATACGCATTGAGTAGCTGATGTAAAAAATATTTAAAAAAAAACAGAGTCCAATTTTTTTTTATTGCTTATTAATGGACATAAATTGAATGAGTGTTTTAAATTTTGTGTTATATAAAAAAAATCGACTTAAACTTTTCAAGTGTTTTTTACATCAACTTACTTCTTATAGGCATTCTGGGGCACACAGTATAGTAAAGGTACTGTTACATGCGTTTATGCGACGACAAAAATAATTTAAATTTTATCTTTATATATATATATATATATATATATATATATATATATATATATATATATATATATATACACACACATTCAAGCAAATTAAATTAGATAGAGCTAGATTAAATAATTTAATTTGTCTATTGATAAAACTTTTAATTTACATATATTATCTAATAAAAAGCCGACCAAGTGTGAGCTGGACTCACGCACGAAGGTTCCCATATTATTATCTCTAAAAAAACGGCGAAAACTCATGTTTGTTGTATGGGGCCCCATACATATTTATTTTATTCTGTTTTTAGTATTTGTTGCTATAGCGACATAAGAAATACATCATCACTCACTATCACGGTCCATGAGATACAATCTGGTGATAGACGGACAGATAGACAGACAGACGAACGGACAGCGGAGTCTTATAAATAGGGTCCCGTTTTACTCTTTGGGTACGGAACCTTAAAAGTTTTTACGTAGTACAAAATTTTAAAACAACATCGCTTTCATTGTATAGGTTTATATCTTGTTGTATAAAGATGTTAATGGTGCGTTGCTATCTTTTGGGAATGTCTAATGCTACATACATAAGTTTACCGGCTACCTTACTCTATAAAACGAAATACGACAGTGACAACTGACAAGCAATGTCGCTATT
The DNA here is from genome assembly GCA_036924255.1 of Apodemia mormo. Lineage (NCBI taxonomy): Eukaryota > Metazoa > Arthropoda > Insecta > Lepidoptera > Riodinidae > Apodemia > Apodemia mormo. The sequence continues at coordinate 20,946,332 of JAUPFN010000024.1, read as the reverse complement.
GCGGCAGGAATAAGTAAGGCGGTTGTACCAGCCCCGGCTAAGATAATGCGGATTTCTACCATCTAGTAGCCACGATAGTAGACTCGCGTAGCCAATCGGTCGCCTCTTACGACCTGCCTGACAGAGCGGCAGTTGGCCTATTCTTCAAAGAAGCCCGGACCAACGCGGGGAAAAACGTATATGTAATATCCAAGTGGCAAGATAATATAAATGTTACCAGCAACCTCACACTCCAAACTGGAAAAAAAGCGACAAACACCGACGCTATTACAGCTGGAAAAGGAAAGGCGGTGGCAACAAATTCAGGCGAGAGATTGCAGAAGAATATAGAAAGTTTTTAAGACTAACATAAATTTCACGCAAATGAAGTCGCAGGAAAACGTAGTTTCTAATATATATGGGATTGTGAGTAAGTTCATTCAAACAACCATTATGCACCGTGCCAAACACATGCAGTTATTTTTGGTATCAGGAAATCGATTCTAGCGATGTTATGTCGATGTTTACGAAATACAATCATCAATTCGAATTCCTCAAAGTTAACACCCTAGGAAACAGTAGGACCGGCTCCCATTTAAAGAATAAAAAGCATTTTATAAAAGACTAGCGGTTGGTCAAAATTTTCACTGTCATAGTGACTAATATGAGGCTTTTTTATATATAAAATAGAAAACAGGCAGATAGCTCTCATGATGGAAAGGGAAATCATCGCCTATGTACACCAAAGATGTTAATGGCGCGTTACTATCCATATGGCGGGATGGCAATGCCACATGTATAAATCTAACGGCTACCTTACCTTCCAAATTGGAACACAACATTGACGAACATTGACGCTATTGCGGCATGAATTGACAAGGTGGTGGTACTAAATACGGGCGAGACGTTGCGACACTCTACCACCTAATAGTCAGGATGGTTGTGATACGTATAGTCAATCGGTCATCTCTTGCAACCTGCCTGGCAGAACTGCAGTTGGTCTATTCTTCAAAAGAGCCCGAAACATCTAGGAGGAAACTTCTACAGCGTCTTTCTTGGGTTCGGTCCTATTACCTAGGTGAGACGTTGTAGAATTCTACCATCTAATTAGTCACAATGTTTGTGACTAATTAGATGACTGTTAGCATTTTCTAGCTTTTATAAGATTATTAGCAGCAAAACAGTTGGTCTAATCTTGTACATAGGTCTGGATTAACGCGTCAATTTAATTGCCTGCCAGGTAAGGATGCTGTTCTGTTATTTAAAATACGGGCCAATACATAAAAAACCGAACTAAAACTGAAAAGACAGTACATTGTTACTCAAAAAAACTCAATTGAAACTGAAAAGACAGTACATTCAAACGTAATAAATCTAATTAAAACTTAAAAGGCAGTAGTACATTTGAACAAAAAATCAATTTAAAATTGAAAAGACAATACACTCGAACCTAAAAAACTCAATTGAAACTGAAAATACAGTACATTCGAACCTAAAAAACCTAATTGAAAGTTAAAATACAGTACATTCAAACTAAAAAAAACTAATTTAAAATTGATAAGACAGTTTATTCCAACCCAAAAATCTCAATTGAAACTGAAAAGACAGTACATTCAAACCTAAAAAACCCAATTGAAACTTTAAAGACAGTGTATTCGAACAAAAAAAAATAATTTAAATTAAAAAAAATTGCATATTTGAAACCAAAATATACTAATCCAAAATTGAAAAGACAGTACATTTGGATCCAAAAAATCTCAATTGAAACGTACATTCAAATCTTAAATACCTAAATTAAAGTAAAATGACTGTACACAAAAACTTGTAAACCTAAATATTTAAAGAAATTCTTTCTCTTTTTCTTTAAAACGAAATAAACTAATTAGCGAACCAGATTTTCCAGAAAATCTCACAGGGAAAATCTTATATGCATGCGTATATACATACGTACATAAGCCTCTGTATTTACTATAGCAGTAGAGTGGACTTTAACTCAGTTATTTTATATAACAATTATTCCAATTAATTACATACGTTACGTGTCTGCACGATACTTTCCAGATGTGAAGAGACTTTTATTTCATCTTACGCTTTTAATTAGATTTCTGTTTTTGGTAGCAGTTCTAACACAAAGAGCAAATGTATATACATTAAATGTATATATGTAATAAATGTATATATAAAAATCAGTTGCTGCTAGTCTCGCTAAAACTCGAGAACGGCTGAACTGATTTGGCTAATTTTGGTTTGAATTAATTGTTGAAGTCCAGGGAAGGTTTAAAAGGTGAGAAAATATAGGAAAAAAATAAGAGTGTTAAAAAGGCAGAACAACGTTTGCCGGGTCAGCTAGTCACTTCTAAAGACGACTATTCTGTGACGTCATTTTTTCAACGCAAAAACTTTTTTTAAACAATAAAAAACAATAAGCGGCGTAATGACTACTAGGTTGTAGAGTTCCGTTATTTGGTTATCACCGCCTTACTTTGTTCGTCGGTAGTCACTGTCTTGTCCTGCTTTAAAGGGTAAGGGAGCCGGTAAATTTTCTTTTTTTCCCTTCTGCATAAAAACACACATAAATACACATGTTTACGCAAATTCCCTTACGAAGTAGGCAGAGAGAATTAAATGACTGCACAAACAGACTTCTGCATAAATAGCAAAGCAAAATTAACATCTATAGTTTTTATTAGCGATGGTTGTCGCTAGATGAATCATCAGCTCATTTGATTTACTACGATATAAAAAACCCTAACGTGATATCTACATAACCATCGCTTATATCCCTGAAACTGAAATTATGATAGATTGGCCGTATCCCCAAAGATCTTGGCTGTGTCAAATCAACAATGAAACATATTACGTTTGTGTCAATTCAAATGACAATGCTAATAAGTCAGCTTGTCGTTTTGGTAATGATCTACGTATGGACAGCAAAAAAGGAAATATAATTAAATACTCTTACTAGGTGGTAGAGTTCTGCATCGTCTTGCCTCGGTATTTGGTACTACCGCCTTACCTATTCCTGACACAATATTTCCGGTTTGGAGGGTAAGGTATCCGATAGATTTATGCATGTAGCACGTACCGTCTTCCCACACGGATAGCAATTCACCATTAAATATTTACAATAAATAAATATTCACGGGACAAATTGCACTTATTGATCTAACCCCAAAGTAAGCAAATATTTGCTTGTGTTATGGGTGTTAGTCAACGATACTAATACATAGAAATACATATTATATAAATAGCAGAATATATATAATAAACACCCAAACCCGGAAATACAAACATTTATGCTCATCACACAAATGCTTGTTCCCGTCGGGGATCAAACCAGAGCCCCGTTGATTGCGTTGTCAGGGCCGCTAACCACTCGACCAACGGGGCGGTTTTATTCAATAAGAATTAATTACAATTGTTTGGAATCGTTATCTAAATATGTCAATTATATTTTTAATCTTAGCAAATACATACTCACATAAAATAGGGTACATATGTCAAATTCTAAGTTCTTGTTTTTTTTTCTAGTATTCTTTCTCCTAGTAATTCCTAACTAATTTATACCATATATTATGGTATAAATTAGTTAGGAATTACTCAGCAAAACTAAATCATAATGTCAAACTGCACATGTTACTTTTAGTTCTTAAGTGTGAATTTTGTATTTAAGTTTGTTTTTATGGCAAAATTGGAATTGAATTATTATTATCTTTTCTCTCTATTATATTCTATCTTCATATCATTTATTTCTCTATCATTCTGCCAGGCTAGTAGCTATGACGATTTAAATTATACGCGAAACTGGATGGCGATAGTTTTTATAAGAAGAACAATACGTACTGTCTTTTCAGTTTCAGTTCGGTTTTGTATGTATTGGCCCCTTTTAAATAACAGAACGTCATACGTACCTGGCAGGTAATTAAATAGACGCGTTAATCCAGACCTATGTACAAAAATAGACCAACTATTTTGCTGCTAATAATCTTATAAAAGCTAGAAAATGCGAATACATAACACAAACATTGTGACTAATTAAATGGTAATGTTCTACAACGGCTCATCTAGGTAATAGAATCAAACCCAGGTTTATTTTATTGTATCGTCATATCATTTACTGCAATGTATTTAATTTATGGTAAAAGGAATTTCGTTTCTACTGAGTGTTCCTCGACAGTTCTCGTATTTTTTTATTTTTTTTGCAATCGGTACAAACTTGACATTCAAGGCACCCTTTGTTTGAAGTACACAAGATCCAAAATTACCGAGTCAAATGAAGTGTGAAGCCTAGCGTCGAGGAAAATTTCGGAAAAACAAACTGGAAATATCATTAACATATCTTTAGAGTATTTCAATATTTTATGAATTTTATTAAGTTTGTATTAAAATAAACTTTTCCAGTAACTTCGTCTTTTTTTTCTTATATATCATAAGATAGCAAACAAGCAGATGGGTTTCCTGATGGAAAGAGTCAACCATCGCCTATAGACACCAAAGATGTTAATGGTGCGTTACTATCTTGTGGCGAGGTCTAATGCCACATGCATAAGTTTACCGGCTACCTTACCCTCCAAACCGGAACACGACAGCGACAAGCACTGACGCGATTGCAGCAGGAATAGGTAAGGCGGTGGTAGCAGACCCGGGCGAGACAATGCAGAACTCTACCACCTAGTAGCCACGATGGTAGTGATTAGATAGCCAATCGGTCACCTTTTACGACCTGCCTGGCAGAACGGCAGTTGGCCTATTCTACAAAGGAGGCCGGGATAAACAGCGAAAGTACACGGGACCAACACACTTCGTATAACGAATATGCTAATACTTTCTTACTTTTGTACAATTTAATTTTGTAATAATATTTTGCAGTATTTATTTATTATAATATTAGCTGTTACCCGCGACTTCGCTCGCGCATATTTACTTTAGGACTTTTTATTTTAACTCTTAGAAAATTTTATTTTAACCTTTCTTTATAAAATACTTCCCTTATTTTAGCCTCTTAGTGATCGAATTTTGAAAAACGTTTAAACACGTAATTCATTATTTTGTTGTACTCAATTCATACGAAATTTCATGCAAATATGTCCAGGGAATAAAAAGTTTTATACAAACTTTTATCACCTATTTCACCCCCTTCGGGGTAGAATTTTGAAAATTTGAACCAAGTTTCTAACCTTAAGGGTTTGGCCTGTGCGTTGATACATCAGTCAGTCACTTTTGCCTTTTATATATATAGACTAGCTGTTGCCCGCAACTTCGTCCGCGCGGACTTCGTTTACTCCGCACAGCCCCTCCCCCGTAAGTGATAGCGTGATAATATGTAGCCTATATGTTGACCCGACCTGTTAGTATATTCATGCAAAATTTGAAGTAAATCCATGCAGTACATGCAGTACAGCAGACAAACAGACAAAAATTCTAAAAACTATATTTTTGGCTTCGATATCGATTGTAGATCACGGCCCAAGTATTCTTTTAAAAAAATATTCAATGTACAGTTTTGACTTTCCTACGATTTTATTATATGTATAGATTATTGAGAGATCTCCCTTAATGGTTCAAGCCTTCTTTAAAGAATAGACTATCCATTATTCTGTCAGGAGTTTTGTAAAAGACTAACAATTAGCTATACGTGTCTCTACCATCGTGGCTACTAGATGGAGTTCTGGAACGTTTACCCGGGTATTTGGTAACACCGCCTTACCTATTCCTGAAGTAATAGCGTCAATACTTGTCATTGTCGTGTTCCAGTTTGGAAGGTAAGGTAGCCGGTAGACTTATGCATGTGACATTAACATCTCGCCATAGCAACGCATTAACATCTTTGGTGTCTATAAGCGATGGTTTCTCTTTTCATCAGGAGAGCCATCTGCTTGTTTACTATCTTATGATATAAAAACTTATGTATGTATTTCTGTGTTAGTATTGTTGACCCATAACACAAGCAAATAATTTGCTTACTTTAGATATATAGATATATATTCGCGGGACAAATCACACTTAATGATTTCACCCCAAAGTTAGCAAATTATTTGCTTGTGTTATGCTTGTGAGTCAACGATACTAATACATAGAAATACATATATAAATACTAGAATATATTTCATAATTATGTATAATAAATAAATGTCAATTTATGTAGCCGATAAATTACTGTCACAGATATTTTGTAGGTATATTGAAAATATAACATTTAACATTGGCTACAAGTGTGTTCAACTGTGCCAAAAACATAATGTTAAAAAATAAAAAAGTGTTCAATAAAATTTGCTGCCAACTGAAATAAAATTTAAATAAAGAATATATTGAAAGTAAAATAAAAAATAAAAATATATGAATAGTGTAAAATGCGTCAAAGTTCTAAGAGTGAGTTATGAAATGTGATTGAATAAAAAAGTACAGAAGTGATGTGTTTAATGTGTCAAAAATCAAATAAGTGTCAAACAAATCCGTGCTTTAAATCTTTGGTGATAAGGTGCATAAATGCGACCGAGTAGTTTTTCTTAAAAACGTGTGTTCAAATAAAAACATGTTGTAAGTTATTAGCCACAAGATGCACAAACGTGTCTGAGGATTTTTGTGGCAAGTGTGTTATGGCAAACAAAAATATGCTGTAACTTGTTGGTGATAAGGTGTAAAAAAATCGTCAAGTTGTCGCACGCGTGCGCAGAGTGTGCGCGGCGAGCGTCGCGTGCGCGAGCCACGCTGCGCGAGCTTGAGCCATGCCCTGACCGGGTCATGGAGACGATCTCCGAGGATGCAGAAGGAGAACTGGAACTTGGTAATTTTGTTTCAGATACCTCTCACTCTCTCCTTTTTCCTGTATTAATCTACTCTAGTCTAGTCTTAAAATAAAATGTGTTAATTAAATTTATTGCGAACTGAATATAAATAAAGGATACATATATAGAAAATAAAGTAAAATTTAAAATGTGTTACCTCCAAATTACGAAAGTGTGTTAAAAGCCGGTCAAGCGCGAGTCGGACTCACACATGAAGGGTTCCGTACCATGATATCAAAAAAAAAATACGAAAACAAGTACGTAAAAAGGGAAATAGCTTATAAAGAGAGGTTAAATAAGTTCGCAAGTAAAATTGCGCGAGCAAAGTCGCAGGTAACAGCTGTAGTTAATAATCTTTATCAAGTTAGGAAAACGCGGCGATGGGATCACCACCCATCTCGACAGCTAACAAACCGGTGAATCGTGGTGAACCGGAAAGTCTTTGTCTTTTTTAATTTTTATTTTTATATTATAAGAAACAAGCAAATGGGTCTCCTGAAGGAAAGAGTCAACCATCGCCTATAGACACCAAAGTTGTTAATTGTGCGTTGCTATCTTGTGGCGAGGTCAAATGCCACATGCATAATTTTACTGGCTACCTTACCCTCCAAACCGGAACACGACAGTGACAAGCACTGTAGACGTTGTTTACTCCGCCTTCCCCTAATGAAACTGGGCATTATGATGATGCTAAATTGCATGAGTTTCTTCATAACAAGTTATATTTAAACAATGTGCTACTAATTACTGGCGGTGCTAATTTTAACATTTCATTACGATAGGTGCTCCTGTGATCGCCGGATGTTTGGAAGAGATTGCTGCCAGTAAATAGCAAAATGTATTAAATTACAACGTGCGTTAAAATTATTTATCACTAGTTAATCCACGTAACTTCGCTCACGAGTAAATTAAGATGTCGTCGACATAGCTTTTTATACAAACTTTATCTACTGTACACAAAACATTACATTTTTCTTTAAAAGGGAAACTTGCTTTTTTTAATTATCGATAGGGAAGCTCTTGACCACGATCTCGCTTAATGGTAAGCTAACATGCGGCCTAAGATGGAGCTCGCTTCCCTAGAAGGTACCTGTTCACTCTTCTCTTGAAGATCCCTAGATTGTACTCGTCGGGGAACACAGACTCAGGAAGCATGTTCCAGTCCCTTGCGGTTCGAATGAAAAATGTGGAGTTGAACCTCTTTATCCGGGTACGTGGAACGTCCACCATATGGCGATGCCTAAAAACTGTGCGCCTCGACGATCGATAGAAAAATGGCGATGGTGGAACCAAGTCGTGCAATTCCGCAGCGCTCTCTCCAAAGTGTATCTGATAAAAATCGTCATTTATGAGCCTCATCTTGTACGCCTCTCTATCGCCTCAAGTGTCTCCAGCTGGTATTTGGCGGATCTATCCCAGAGGTGAGAGCAGTATTCCATGCACGAACGAACTTGTGCTTGATAAAGGTTGAGCAACTATCCCGGTCTGAAATACTGTTTCACCTTCGCCAGAATACCAAGCTTTTTTGAGGCAACTTGGGCTTTAGATTCGGTGTACGAACCAAAGTTAAGAGTAGGCGTTAAGGTGATATCAAGGATATCGAGGTGGTTAGTTATCGGCATGAACACACCCTGGAAAGACGGAAATAGGTGGAATGGACTCCGTTTAGCGGAGAATAGACACGCCTGGGTCTTAGTCGCATTAAACTTGACCAGATTGCCATCGCCCCAATCGAAGCCTGCTTATAAAGATAGGTTCAAACGATCGACCATCGCCTCCCTGAGAGACCGCCGGGGTGATCACGTAACTCGCAATGCGAAATTATCGTGATTGTTCAGTTATTGCAAGACACATAATAGCCTTGTACATTAGTGGTAGTCGTTGCCGCTTGATTAGTTTTGATGCTGTGACATTGCAAAAAGTGCATCTAGTGACCAGCAAGCAGTTAGCGACGTTTTTGATGATTTTTTTATTACGTTTAAGAGTCATCGCTGATCGCTGGCGAATTGCAAACGTTAGATGATACGCCTACGGATCTGTGCCGTACTGGCTCGCGCGCTGGATGCGTAACTCTCCACAACTGTGCTATCGTCTGCGTACCCATAGATACTTTTTTTCGTCAAAGGCTTCTATGTACTACGGAGTACATTAAGCTCTTTGCTTTTTGCGTTATTCACCAATTAACCCGCGGATTAAACGGATACGCCTTTCAAGACTATTTCTTAGTTTATCAGTGTAGCTAGCAATTACACATAGAAATGCCGAGTTATACTACTTACCAATGAAATAAAATAACTTCGAACGTAATTTATAAAACTTGTCATCTTATTTGATACGATAAAACATGGTTTATTTCTATTTTTTCACAGTATAATATAACCTACAAATGTATGAAATTTTTGACAGTTATAGGAGCGTTTGCTCATATATATATATATGCGCGGCGACACGTTTCTTTCCCAATGGCGTGTCTATTAGTATTTATTTGATTTGTGTGGTTATTTGGGAAGGATCTACTATTTTTACTGGGTGGTAGAGTTCTGCATTGTCTCGCCCGTGTATGGTACCACCGCCTTACCTATTCTTGCTGGAATAGGGTCAGTGCTTGTCACTGTCGTGTTCCGGTTTGGAGAGAAAGGTAGCCGGTAAACTTATGCATGTGGCATTAGACCTCGCCACAAGATAGCAACGTACCATTAACATCTTTGGTGTCTATAGGCGATGGTATTCTCTTTCTATCAGGAGACCCATCTGCTTCTTTGCTATCTTATGATATAAAAAAATCTGATTCAGGTTCCAAGAAATATATCAAGTTGTTATAATTTATCTGTTTATTTTTGTTTTATATTCAAATTATTTTATAAAAAAAATAAGTTCTTAGTTCCTTACATTGTTTTTATTTTTTTTTAACTTTTATCTATATATTGATACGTGAAGCAAAAACTTTGTACCCCTATTTAACGGCGAACTGAATTATGCGAACGGCGGTGTAGGAAATCAGCCACAGTTAAAGCTTACATTGTAGAGGACTGCAGAAACCCTAGACTAATATTTTAAGATATATAAGCATTAGAAATGTGTTAAATTAGTTGAAATAATAATTACACACAGTTAATTCTTGTATAATACTTTCTAATATAATATACTAGCTGGCCCGGCAAACGTTGTTTTGCCTTACATTATAGGAATCCATAGCGGACAAACAACGTGACACGTAATTTATATAAGACTACGTGATTGTCCTTCCACGCAGCCAAAATGGCATTAAACTTTATATGGTGGTTAAGTATTCTTAAATTTTCTAATTTTCCGCGCAATTTTCTTAATATTTTCTTTTATAAAAACCTGTCTTTACAATTACAAACACAATAAAAAAAAATTACCAAAATTGGTCCAGCCATTCAGACGTGATGTCGTGACCAAGGAAAATAGGATATGATTTTTATATATATATAAGATTATTGATTATTGATTGAAGTAGTATTACATTTTTTAGGGGACGCAATTTTATTTTTGAAACATGTGTGGGGGGTCAATAAAAGTTTCACCCAAATTTGTAGGGTTACCGCCCTTTTCGCCCGGTCGCCATCTTGGAAAAAGGGGTGCAAATACCTTTTCCGCGGTATCTCGGAAATTATGCGTCCTACAAAAAATTCGTAGGCTTTACCTACAAATATGTTCATGTAACTTTTTGCCATAAATTTAAAATTAAAAAGAAAGAAAATTTCTATAAAAAATTTCTTTTTACTCTATAACTTTTTTTAAATATATTTAACAAAAAAACGACTTCAGACCAATGTTGTAGGTGGTTTTTTAAGAATAATTTTTCTCTATATATTTTTTTTTGTTTTCGTTCATTTAAAACGCTGTTACAGCGCTCCAAAGTTAACAGGGTTCGCCAATGCTCAAAAAATGTAAAGCTCATGTAAAATTTCAATTACATGTATACTATTTTATTTACAGCTAAAGTCAGTATTGTCAAATAATAAATAAATATTCACAGGACAAATTACACTTACTGATCTAACCCCAAAGTAAGCAAATTATTTGCTTTTGTTATAGGTGTTAGTCAACGATACTAACACATAGAAATACATATATAAATATAAGAATATATTCAATACCCAAACCCGGAAATACAAACATATATGCTCATCACACAAATGCTTGTCCCCGTCGGGGATCGAACCTGAGCCCCGTCGATTGCGTAGTAAGGGTCGCTAATCACTCGACCAACGAGGCGGTCAAATTTAAAAGAGATTTTATTGTTTTGTCTATGGTCGAATTTCGGCCACAGAACAATCGAAAGCATACTGTAAAAATCTGAAACAACTTAGTGAACTTTTATTATGTTTTAAAGATAATCTCTAAACGCCACCAGAGGAAACTCGTTGCGAAAATCCTCAGCCCTCACAAGGGAAAAAATTAATAAATCACGTTAATAGACAACAAGGATGTTATCAAAGAGAATGATATCCCTTGTAGAGCAAAAAATACGGCCAAATACGAGTCAGACTCGCGCACGAAGGATTCCGTACTGTCATATATAAAAACGACAAAAAAACACGTTTGTTGCATAAGATGTTTTCACCGTGTTGGTCCCGGTCTCCTTTGAAGAATAGGCCAACTGAAGTTCTGCCAGGCAGGTCGTAAAAGGCGACCGATTGGCTATCGAGTCACTACCAACGTGGCTACCAGGTGGTAGAGTTCTGCATTGTCTCGCCCGAGTCTGGTACCACCGCCTTACCTATTCCTGCCGCAATAGCGTCAGTGCTTGTCACTGTCGTGTTCTGGTTTGGAGGGTAAGGTAGCCGGTAAACTTATGCATGTGGCATTAGACCTCGCCACAAGATAGCAACGCACCATTAACATCTTTGGTGCCTATAGGCGATGGTTGACTCTTTCCATAGGGAGACCCATCTGCTTGTTTGCTATTTATGACATAAAAAAAAAAATCTCCCCTTAATTATTTAATTTATTCTGTTTTAGTATTTGCTGTTATAGTGGCAACACAAATACATCATCTGTGAAAATTTCAACTGTCTATCATAGTTCATAAGATACAGCCTGGTGGCAGACGGACAAAAAGGCAGGCAACAGTCAGCGGAATCTTAGTAATAGGATCCTGTTTTACCCTATAGGTATCTGGGGAAATTCCGCTGATATAAATACAATGTTTTTCTTACAAAATAGAGCCGTAAGGGCTATTTACAATCTCAGTCCAAGAGTTTGCGTAAGAGAAGAATTTTTAAAGAAATTAATATTTTATCCGTACTACTAGTAGTTACTAGTTCATATTTGAAAACTTGATTTATATTTATAAAAATATTTCTTAATTTAAGAAAAACAGTGATGTACATAACTTAAATACAAAGAGCAAAACAATCTTGCTCTGCATGTATCACGTCTCTACAAAATAAGTAACTCTTTTATGGGGCAATCTATATGCTTTTCTACGAATACACAAATTTAAAAAATGTATAAAATCAAAACTTTGTAAAAAAGATGTTTATGAAATATCGGAATATTTAGATGGGATTAATTGCTTCTTATAGCAATCGCATAGTAATTATATTATTCATAAATTATTGTAAATACATTATTTAAAAAAAATGTATATGCACAAAAAAGACGAGCCCGTTGATTTTCTTCCGCCGGAATTTCTCAGTGTGTGGCCGCGTTTCTGATCCGGTATTAACTAAAAAAAATGTTGACTCGTCAATAGTGCCTGTAAAGGATTAATTGAATAAAAATGTTTTGACTTTGGGTACGGTAACTAAAAAGGAACAAAAAAGAAGCAGTTATTTTGTATTGTCCTTCAAACACAAGATAATATAATTGAAATATTCGAACATTCTCACCGGAAAGTAGATCCGCAATTTGTAATACCACTAACTCTCTCACTCTAATCGCAGTACGCTCAAACAACTCACCATTCTGGCTGGAATAAATAATTCCGCGGGGGCGATAAGGATTTAAAGGAATAAATAAGCTTATCGTATCCATCTCCGTAATCTATACCTTTGATTCAGTACCTTTGGAGTTACACACCTCTATTGCGGATGTCCATGGGCGGCATTGATCACTTACCATCAAGTGCATCTCTTGCTCGTTTGACACCTCTTCTATAAAAAACCTCTACTATCAATTTCGTATTATGATTGGGGCATTTAAATATTATTTTTAACACCAACGAACAATAATATTTTATCCTCTTCGACAAATTATAGAGGTTTAGACACAATACACGATAGCATAATTTAAGTATATTCTAGCATATAGTTATAGGATTCCCCGTGTTGGTCCGGGTCCCATTTGAAGCATAAACCATCAGCCATTCTGCCAGGCAGTTTGTAAAAGGCAAACAATGGACTATATATGTCACTACCTTCGTGACTGCTAGGTGGTAGAGATTACCAGTTATCCTCCAAACCCAAACACGACAATCACAAGCATTAACACTATTGCGCCTGGAATAGGTAGGGTCTAATACATCGTCACTACCAGGTGAAACTTTACCACCTAGTAGACACGATGGTAGTAACACATGTAACCAATCAGTCGCTGTTTCACGAGAAAAGGAGTAGTAAGGTAAATAACTTATTTATTCAAGAAACGTACTAACATAGGAAAATAACGGATGATTATTAAAACATCTACGGATAAACGCTATTAAATGTATAAGTCACGTTAATTAAAAAATAACGTTCAGCACTGAGCTGCCGATTATAAAGTTTTAACGAGCGACTTAATTACTCGTATTGATGGTGGATCAAAACAAAACGCCTCTGCTACATAAAACAGATTCAACCTCGCCTTTCGTGGAATACCTGAGACGTGCAATAAAACATAATTACGCTATTATTGTGAATGTAAGATTAACATAAGCGTATGAATTATGTTAAATCTATATATTAGTATGTGAAGGGTAAACTTTGTATCCCTTTTTAAGACAATAACGAGAACAGTGGAGTATGAGTGATTTTGCCAAACAAATTACTTGTATTGGAAGAGGACGCATTATTTGAAATAAAAACTATCCTACTTTTATATGGCTGGTATGGTCCAGAGTATATATATATATAATGTCGCCGTGAAATTGTCAATACCGTTAGATTTTAATCTACCTAAGTGATATTATAATTTAACTGCTAACCTAACCTAACCAAATTATACTACTAAACCGATTTCCAAGAAATTTTGTAAAGATCGGGGTAACCAGGGCAGAAAAAAACAAAATTACAATAATTTCGCCTTGTGGAAATTGTCAGATTATATTTTTTCTGTATTCATTTCCTACATCTTAAAAGAGAATTCAGACGCGCTCGAGAATGTCAAAACAACGTTTTCTCTACAATATATATATACCGGTCAGCTCAGTCATGTCTTTTAAATCTAAAGAAGTCTTAAATCTTCGGAAAGCTCATTAAAGAAACGAACATAGGACATGGTTTTCTCTTTTCATCAGGTGAACTATTTTCTTGCTTGATATTCTATGATTTATAAAAAATCGCCGCGATATTCACCGAATAGGATAACCCATTGGTGTAGTTAAAATTCAACCCTCTATTCCTATTCTCACAGTAGCTTCCTAAATAACCAGCTTTTACCACTAAATCATAATTATAGGCCATTTTATTACTCAATAAACATACCCTCTTGATTAATGTTACGTTATTTGGTAATAAAGCCTCGTCGGTCTTATTTGAGGACGTTACACATCTCTATATTCTGTGGTTACACTCTTAAGTAAATATAACGGCTTACGATTGATCTAGATAACTTTGCCGCCTTAAAATAAGGACAGTAAAGTCAGTTCTCGCTACTATAATGGATGTTTTTTATTTTATATAACAGCATTTATCTTCTCTGTAGTCTAGTGATCCGGTGTAGGCGTTGACCACATGAAGTCTCGGGTTCGATTCCTGGGTCGGGCAATTCAAAAATATGTTTTTTCAGTTATCTGATAAAAAGAATATTGCCCGGGATTAGATAAGTGCCCGGTTGGGAATAGGCCACTTATCACGTGAGACTAACGGTCGGTTTCCGAAAGGCAAATTAATTTTAACAAGCAATTAATCTATGTTTAACAGATTATTTGCGTGTAAAAATTATGTTAAACACAATCTGTGTTGCTTGCTTGTATCAATTGCTTGTTAAAATTAATTTGCCTTTCGGAAACCGACCGTTAGTCCCACACAACGTGACAATGATAAGTGGCCTATTACCAACCGGGCACTTATCCAATCCCGGGCAATATTCTTTTTATTAGATAACTGAAAACACATTTAGAATAGGTTGCACTGATTGTACCTTTGCCTACCTCTTCGGGGATAGGGGCATGAAGATACTTTTTATATGATCTGATGTTTCGCCTTTTTTCATGTAGAAAAAATGCCAAGGAATCTAGCCGATTATAAATAGAAGGGTCGTCAACGATTCGAACCGCTCTACGCTGAATGCGGTCATGAGGAAAAAGCTGGAGCTCTCCTCCAAAGACGAGAACAGTACTCCATGTGAGGTGATGGAAAAAGATAACCCTCGCCATCTAATTTAAATCGAAAAGTTATCTGGATGCGGCTTTTTAATTCCCAAGAAATTCGTGGACAAACATACAAACATATATACACTAACAAAATTTAGTACGCTTACTTAGACGCTATAGATCATCATACTCAAATATTATTAAATTTCAACAATATAACACACATATAATGTATTTATTGACCGCCGCGTTGGTCGAGTGGTTAGCGAACTAACTACGAATCGAGGGGGCTCGGGCTTGATTCCAGGGACAAACAATTGAATGATGAGCATAGATTGTAGTAGCCGTAAAATAGTGACGAATCTAACATATATATTAAACTTTACATGGCAGCCATTTTAAATAATTTTCTAAGATTTTTGACATAACTTTTTTAACTTAAAATCTGTAATTTTGAAACTTTGCATACAAGTGAAAAATTGGGTTTCTTTAATTTTATGTTAAAGGATGCATTACATCTTATATGCGTATTTTGGATTTGGGTGTTTATTATGTATATAACGGTTTATATATGTATTGGTATCGTTGACTAACACTCATAACACAAGAGAAAATAACTTACTTTGGGGTTAGATCAATTTGTGTAATTTGTCAAGCGATATAAATATGTCAAACTGACAACTCCGTATTTTTCGTAGGTTCCATCCATTCATCCATAAATTACGTCACACGAATTTCACTATTTTTTGACCCCTCCCCCGTCCTTGTCACAGCTGGTCACATTTATGAGCCCCCCCCCCCCCCCTACTTAATGTGATGTCACATATTTTACAATTTAAATTGGAAAAACGATTTCCTTCGATTAATTTTTATCTATACGGGTATTCTATTTTGAAAAAATGTGATGTCACAAAACTTGGGACTCCTCCTTACCTCACTACTTCGACACCCTCCCTCCCCTTTAACGTGTGACGTAATTTATGGATGGCCCCTAGTTAGAAAATGTGAACCTACAAACATAACAAAATAACCGCAAAATATACATTTTTATATAATAAATACAAACACTGGTGATTTTAATTAAATCTGTCATTACAAGATATCCCTGATAATCACTGCTCGTGACATCATTGTCTCGGGAACATTATTGTATTCAAGGGCGAAGGAAAACAGTTCTGTGGACTTGTAAACATTGATAATTATAATAATATTGCTGGATAATTATAAACGAATTAATGTAACCCCAAAGTAAGCTAATTATTTGCTTGTGATATGGGTATATTAGTCAACGACACTAATACATAGAAATACATATATAAATACTCAAATATATATAATAAACATCCAAACCCAGAAATACAAACATCTATGCTCATCACGTACATGCCTGCCCCTGTCGAGAACCGAACCCGAGCCCCATTGATTGCGTAGTTAGGGTCGCTAACCACTCGACTAACGCGAACGGAACCGTCAAAAATTTAAAAGAGTGAAAGGTACCTTCTAGAGAAGCACGTTCCATCTTAGGCCGCATCTTAGCTTACCATCAGGCGAGATCGTGGTCAAGCGCTTCCCTATCGACAGTAAAAAAAACGGTCAGAATACAAGAAAAACATTAATATTGGTGCCAATTGTCAGCTTTTCAGGAGTAGCGACTTATTAAAATCGCATTTACTAATTTGTTTTTATTATTTTTTATTTTTATTAATTACTAGCTTTTGCCCGTGGCTTCGCTTGCGTTAAATTTGGGAGCAGATTTCCAAAAAAAACTACGCACGATTTTTTTGTTAGTCACAAATAGTCCGCATACCAATTTTTAGCTTTCTACCTTGAAAATTGTGAAATGCTGCATACAAACTTCCACCCCCCATTTTAGGAAAGTGGGATGTTAGAAAGAGACAAAAAGTAGTCTATGTCACTCTCCATCCCTTCAACTATGTCCACTTAAAAATCATGTCAATTCGTCGCTCCGTTTTGCCGTGAAAGACGGGCAAACAAACACACTTTCGCATTTATAATAGATATTAGTATGGATGACTCAAATTATAAATATTTAATTAAACTTTCAATAAAGAGTTTAATTTTACAAAAAAAAATCAAAGCGCAAACTTTAAAATTACGTATTTTAGTACTAAAACGTTTTTCCTGAATAACTAGGAAACTTTCTTTAGGCCAACTGCCGTTCTGCCAAGCAGGTCGTAAAACCCGACCAATTAGCTATGCGAGTCACAACCATCGTGGCTACTAGGTGGTAGAGTTCTGCATTGTCTCGCTCGGATCTGATACCACCGCCTTGCCTATTCCTACCGCAATAGCGTCAGTGCTAGTTACTGTCGTGTTCGGGTTTGGAGGGTAAGGTAGCCGGTAAACTTATGCATGTGGCATTAGACCTCGCCACAAGATAGCAACGCACCATTAACATCTTTGATGTCTATAGGCGATGGTTGACTGTTTCCATCAGGAGGCACGTGTGCTTGTTTGCTATCTTATGATATAAAAAACCACAGGTAAGACGGTTGCGCTGAACCCGGGCATTAGTGTCGTATTCTGGTTTTGGGAATGATAGCCCGTAAACTTATTATTTAATTATTTTAAATTTTAAACTAGCTGTTGCCAGCGACTTCGTCCGCGGGAGTTCGTTTACTCCGCACTGCCCCTCCCCTGTAGGTGATAGCGTGATAATATGCCAATGCAACATATGCCTATATGTTGACCCGACCTGTTAGTAATATTCATACAAAATTTGAAGTAAATCCACGCAGTACTTTTTGAGTATACCCCGGACATACACACAGACAAACAGACAAAAATTTTAAAAATTGTATTTTTGGCTTCGATATCGATTGTAGATCACGCCCCAAGTATTCTTTTAAAAAAATACTCAATGTGCAGTTTTGACTTTCCTACGATTTTATTATATGTATATAGAATAGATATTATAATTAATATTATTTAAACCCGCCACACGGATAATAATGCACCATTACCATCTTTGTTGTTTATAGACGACTAGCTGTGCCCGCGACTTTGTGTGTCCTTTCTTGGGTCTCAAACTATATTTGTACCAAATTTTATCCAAATCGGTTCAGTGGTTTGGCCGTGAAAGCGTAACAGACAGACAGACAGAGTTACTTTCGCATTTATAATATTAGTATGGATAGTATGGATGGTTATCTCTTTTATATCATAAGATAGCAAACTAGCATATGGTTCTTCTGATGGAAAGAGAAACCATTGCCTATAGACACCAAAGATGTTAATGGTGCGTTGCTATCCGTGTAGCGGGATGGCAAAGCCACATGTGGAAGTTTACCTGCTACTTTACCCTCCAAACCGTAACACGACAATGACAAGTATTGACGCTATTGCGGCAAGAATAGATAAGTCGGTGGTACCATATACCCGGGCGAGACGTCACTTATTTATTATTACTATCTGCCTGTATGCTATCTTGTGAACTTAACGTTAGAACCTTGTTGCGCTTTCCTCCTAGTAACTTTGATGTCTACTCGTAATCCTTTGCGGTAAGCCCCGTTCTCAATTTGATTAGTGCGAGTGTGAGTGTCTAATGCAGGTGCTTAGTATGAAGCAAAAAATACGTGAAGATAGCTGTGGATCAGTGCGAGTGACTTATAATCAGCATAGTAAAAGTGAATAGATGCTGACTACTTATCACTCGCATTGATTAACGGCTGTCTTTACATATTTTTAGCTTAATACCAAACACCTGCATTAATAAACACTCACACTCGTACTAATCAAAGTGAAAACGGAGCTGTACACGCAGTAAAGCTCCGTTTTCACCTTGATTTATTCGAGTGCGATTGTTTAATGCAGGTGGTTAGTATTAAGCAAAAAATACGTGAAGACAGCAGTTGATCAGTGCGAGTGATTAGTATTCAGCGTAGTAAAAGTAAGTGCAGTGCAGTTTCACCAAGTGCCGACGATGGAAAGTATAAATTATAGTAAAAGTAAATTGACATTGATTACTAATCACTCGCACTGATCAACGGCTGTCTTCCCGTGTTTTTTGCATAATTATACTAAGCACCTCATTGATATAAAATACCCAAGATACACAGTTCCGAACAAATCTGACATTCAAAACTGTCGCTAATTCAGTCTAAAAAGTTTATAGTTGTGGCACAAACGTGTTTTTACATATTCAACCTTAAGCGCAAGATTTAAAGTTGTTTTAAAAAAGCAATGTACAAAAAGCAATAAAATTTTTGACTTAAGTTAACCGGTAGGACACGGTATCAGTGGAGTCGAATATAAATATTTTTATGCATTGACTTAGGTAGTATTTTATGGGTTTGTAAATTTTACATAAAAAAATCTGACCGAAAATCTGTTTTTGCGTAGAACATTTATATATCAATAAAGCAAATAATGACCATTAAAATAATTTATTTATATTTCAAACATTGTAGGTTATTGGTTCTATTACACAGAACCTAAACATATCGGCAAACTGTGGGTGTATAGCCATGTAGTATTTGACGTTTGATATTAATATATTTAGTTTGCATAGTCTAATAGATTTAGAATATATTGAAATAGGAAATTTACTGCAATGGTGACTATGACTACGTTATTAAGTTCATAGATTCTTACATTTATCTTTAGACTTATTATATTATGTATCGACAACATAGTAGGAAACGCATTAATTTCCTAGAATTAACTTTAGCTTTTCGTAGAATTCTTTTTTTGAATTAGATTTCAGTTTTTTTGTAGGTTATTTTTTCCAGTATAATGTTAACGAACATTTATTTAGTTATAGTATTTGCAGGTGTACGAGCGAATATTGCCCATAGACATTTTCAATACGAAAGGTTAGTTGCCGGCTTTTGAAAATTTTATTGACCCTTCTGTTAAAAATTCCAATATCAAGGCTGGTTGGACAAACTGAGTGAGGTAAGCTGATCCAGAGTTTATCTGTTTGTATAAAGAAGGTACAAGCAAATTAAACTGGATGTAATCTCTCGTTACGGCGTAAGCCAAATTCGGCAAGAGTACGGCAAAAATAATGACTTACCTACGTATTTCTGTGTTTTCCAAAATACAACCTCTTAGAGGGTAAAATAGGGGATGAATGTTTTATATAACTTCACAAGTAAAACGCTTAGGGCTAAAAACTTAGAATTTCGCAAACGTATTCTTATGATGTAGGGATCCACTAATAAATGATTTTTCAAAATTCAATTCCGATAGGCATTAAATAGGGTATAAAATTCGTATGAAAATTTTTATTCCTTGGACATATTTGCATGAAATTTCGCACGAATTGACAAAAAATTAAAAAAGTGTTTTTTCGACATAACTTATCATTTTTCGGCTTTCAACAATATTTAAATCAAAATTACACTGTTATAAATTATTTCGTATTTTAAAATAACTTTCAGTCTAATATACCGATATATTTTAAAATCTTATCACCTAGCTCCTCTGCTTAAAATACTGCGTCAAATACTGCAAATCGGATTAAAATCGGTTGTTTCGTTCGGGATTTATCAATAACGGAAAATTCTGAAAAAAGCTTTTTTACATGTTTTCGACATTTTTAACATAATAAAACAATTTAGAGCGAAAAAATTGCGTTGAATATTTTTCGAAAGATCAAACTCGTTAATCATTTTGAAATAATATACATCTTTTCAAATATTGAACAAAGTATCATTTAAAAAAAATTTTGGATTTTTGAACTTTTCGGACTCAAAAGTCTATTTTAACGGGAAGTTTCAGGTGAACTTTAGGGTCAACCAGCTTACAGACTTTTTTAATATAGATACATTATTTGGTTACATAGGTGTGTTATATACATAGCAATCGTAGTAGATAGGTATATTTAGTTTGGAGTATAGTTTAGTACATATAATATTATTGCCAAAGGTAATTTTAGTTCAGATATTTCCTGTTAATTATAAATTTCTCTTATAATTATTAGGTTAGTTTGTTCGAGAGGTGTGTTACCAATAGGTATTTTTAAATTGAGATATAGTTAGTTATGATATTATGTATAGAAAATTTAGAAGTTATAGGAAGTTTAGGTCGTAAGTTTTTTACTTAAATTTTAATAACAAAAATGTCGTATATAAATAATTAAGATGGATATCTAAATATTATTTTTTTAAAGTACTAGCGGCCCAACGGCCCACCCGTCCACCGAGATTTTTAATAAAATAAAGAAAGATTAAATAAGTTCTAAAGTAAATATGCGCGAGCAAAGCCGCGGGTAACAGCTAGTATGCAAATAAAACAACTAGTATATATAAACAGTCACTTAAAATTTATACGAGACTAGCTGCAGACCTCTGCATTAGGATAAAAGAATTCTTTGTGCTATTCCAGGTCATTTTATTTCCGAGTCCAAATCCAAATTGGTACAGCCATTTTTTACTTAAGTGATTATTAAACATCCAAACATACAAACTTTAACATTTATAATATGTATAGTATAAGATATCCGCAATCAAAAACAACATTTTATTAAAATTAAATTTTTAAATTAAAAAAATATTCTTAACGCAACCTGTTCCTGCCAATTAAGAAATCTTTATCAACAACACGTGTAAACAGAACAAAATTCGATGCTACTTATGATTTCCTATTGTTATATTAAAAATTTCGTAATATATCTCCAAGGTTTCATATTCCAAATAATCGTGATTCTTACGATGAATCACAATTATATATTGTTATTTTATATTCGTACAAGTAGAATAAAAAGAATCACCTAACTTGGTCCTCTAAATAAGTAATCAATATAATCAAACATTTTAAAATCGTCAAATTGATGTCCTCTTCTCTTTTGGCAGTTGGTTAACAACTATAAAAGGTATTCAAAATTATTAATGAAAAAAAATTAATCTTCTTAATAAAAAAATTAACTTATTAATGAAAAAGAATCGACTCCACTAATAATAACAGGATCAATTTGTATTATTCGACTAAATTAAAAGGAGATTGTAATGCATTGTCCTTTTACTGAAAAAGTGACCACTGAAATTTTGTCGTATTATATTTGGAGCGTCGAGTAAATTTTTAAGACAAATAAAATAAAAAACATACATTACACCCTACATTTAGTCACATAAACGACAAAAATATATTGATAAACTCTTATCCTTACCGAAAATACAATATCTTATATATTTTTAACGTTCATAATGTTGTATTTTACAATTTATCACAGAACAATTCTGTATTTTTGACGTGCGGGCAATGACGTGAGTGACGGGATTCTATTTGAAGTGAGTGCACAATTTTAAATTGTGCACTCATTCTTAGAGGACGTTTTTGAGACACTGATTGTGTATCTTGGGTTTTTATATATCAATGAAGCACCTACATTAAACAATCGCACACGCCCTAATTGAAGTAAAAACTGAGTTTTGGTTTGTGGAACTCTCTGCCTAGTGAGATTCGCCTCTGCTAGACTTTTGAGTCTTAAAAAACGCGTCAAAGAACAATTTCTAGCTGAATAAGTTTTCCTTATATCGTATGTATTTTTTTTGTATTTTCATTAATATATATTTAGTTTAGTTATATAACCATCTATTTTTTTATACACCAAGTCTTTTTTTAATGTTATATCATAAGATAGCAAACAAGCAAATGGGTCTCCTGATGGAAAGAGTCAACCATCACCTATAGATACCAAAGGGGTTAATGGTGCGTTGCTATCTTGTTACAAGGTCTAATGCCATATGTATAAGTTTACCAGCTACCTTACCCTCTAAACCGGAAAACGACTGTGACAAGCACTAAAACTATTGCGGTAGAAATAAGTAAGACGGTGGTACCAGACCCGGGCGAGACAATGCAGGACTCTACCATCTAGTAGTCACGATGGAAGTGACTCGTAAAGCCTATCGGTCGCCATTACGACCTGCCTGGCAGAACAGCAGTTAGCCTATTCTTCAAAGGAACCCGGGACCAACACGGGGAGAATTACTTCATTTGGTTTTTTTTATTCTCCTTTATCGGGTTGGCTGGAAGAAAGAGATATGAAATATGATAAGAGATAAGCTCGCCGACTGGACTTATGTTTATTGGAACGAGAGGGGATAGGGATTTTGCTGCGCGACCGAACTGAAAAAAAAATGATGTGGTGTCGCGGGACACCAGGTAGGAACGAACTTCCTTCGGCTAAACGGCACTACTCGTTTGTGTACGCGACTGTCGCGCCTGCGCACGTTTCATTTAACGCTTTTATTCCACGCATTTTTCTTACGGTTTTACTATCACATTTTTTTCAGTTCGGTCGCGCAGCAAAATCCCTATCCCCTCCAAGCCTGCCGTAAGGAACTTCGTTCCAAAAATGTGATAGTAAAACCGTAAGAAAAATGCGTGGAATAAAAGCGTTATAGTGCGCACGGAACTAGTTGGCCGCGCCTTAGGTCTGTGAACGGTGGGGCGGAGAGGCAGGGGCGCTTGCTGTCATTACTCAGTGCGGCGCCGTACTTTGCGACGGCAACACGCGTTGAAAGTTCCGGCTAGTTTAGACAAAACGCAAATAAGATTGCAATAGCGAGATGAGTCCTCCGATAAAAAGACAATCTAAGGAAATAATATTTAAAGTGCATACATTTTTTAATAAACGGAAAGCCGATGTCAATAGTTTAGAATATAAAACTGATGCGAATATACATAAACTAGTAGCAGAAGCAACAGGGATATCAGAACGAAGTGTTAGGAGAGTGATTGCTGAAAGTAAAAAATCGTTGCAAAATACAGGGGAAGCAAGATTTAGTTCTCCACGTAGACCAAAAGAAATAAAAAAGAAAATACAAGTTGGTGACTTTGATTTAGCAGTGATAAGAAGAAAAATAAATCAGTTTTATACGGTAGAGAAAAAAATTCCAAGTCTACGAAAACTAAATGCTGTGTTAAAAGAGGATAATATTTTAGACTGCGGATTGACTTTTTTAAGAACACTTTTGCACAAACTGGGATATTCATTTAAAAAATGTAAATCGAAGAGATGCCTTTTAATAGAGAGACCAAATATTATTGAATGGCGAGTGAAATATATGAGGGCTATAAGAAAATTCAGAGAAGACAAACGAAATATATTCTTTTTGGACGAAACTTACGTTAACCAAAGTCACAATGTCCAAAAATGTTGGCAATCTTCGTCGGAGCCTGGAATTTATACAGATATAGGCAAAGGAAGGCGTTTGATAATAGTTCACGCTGGTAGCCGGAACGGGTTAGTTGACGATGCTTTGCTAATTTTTAAATCAGATTCAAAAACGGGGGATTATCATGGAGACATGAACTCTACAAATTTTTACAACTGGGTTGATCAAAAATTAATACCTAAACTTCCACCTAACTCAGTCATAGTTATAAATAATGCTGCCTATCATTGTGTGCAAGTTGAGAAGAAACCGACTATGTCCAGTTTGAAAATTAATATGCAGAACTGGTTGCAAAATCATAATGTAACATTTTCTCCCACGATGATCAAAGCTGAACTCCTGAGGTTGATTAATGCGACCCAATCAGAAAAAATATTCAAGATTGACGAACTTCTGAAAGCTGCAGGTCATACTGTTCTCAGACTACCTCCATATCATCCAGACCTCAACCCGATCGAGCTTGTGTGGGCAAATATTAAAAATTGCCTGGCCAGAGATCACATTAATGCTACATTGGACGAGAAAATGACAATACTAACAAGGCTATTTTCCGAATTCTCTGCCGAACAATGGCAAAAATGCGATGACCACGTACAAAAAAATGAACAGGAATACTGGAATCATGATATGAAATTTGATACTATGATGGACCAAATCATTATAAGTTTACAAGATGATTCTGAATCAAGTTCAGAGAGTTCAGAATCAAGTGATTCTGAGAATTGAGTTTGTTTGTTTGTTTGAACGTGGTAATCCCAAAAACTACTGAACCGATTTGAATAATTCTGATTTTTATTATATAATACACATATTTAATACACATCCATAACTCATCATTATCTCGTTTCGTGGTCATTTATAGGCAAAAGCAAAGCTTTCGTCCAAGAAACTTGTTGTTCTGAACAGGGCAAATATTTATTCTTTTCAATAAATGAAAAAATATTGTTCACGATATCTTCAGATTGGTCATCACTGTCTAAGCTCATGTGCATTGCGAGCAGTTGACAACCCGCCCCCTTACCCCTGTCACCACCTAAGGCGCGGCCAACTAGTTCCGCGCGCACTATAAATGAGACGTGCGCAGGCGCGACAGCCGCGTACACAAGCGAGTAGTGCCGTTTAGCCGAAGGAAGTTCGTTCCTACCTGGTGTCCCGCGACATCAGATCATTTTTTTTTGGAACGAAGTTCCTTACGGCAGGCTTGGAGGGGATAGGGATTTTGCTGCGCGACCGAACTGAAAAAAATGTGATAATAAAACCGTAAGAAAAATGCGTGGAATAAAAGCGTTAAATGAGACGTGCGCAGGCGCGACAGTCGCGTACACAAGCGAGTAATGCCGTTTAGCCGAAGGAAGTTCGTTCCTACCTGGTGTCCCGCGACACCACATCATTTTTTTTTGGAACGAAGTTCCTTACGGCAGGCTTGGAGGGGATAGGGATTTTGCTGCGCGACCGAACTGAAAAAAATGTGATAGTAAAACCGTAAGAAAAATGCGTGAAATAAAAGCGTTAAATGAGACGTGCGCAGGCGCGGCAGTCGCGTACACAAGCGAGTAGTGCCGTTTAGCCGAAGGAAGTTCGTTCCTACCTGGTGTCCCGCGACACCACATCATTTTTTATCCTAATTGTGCTGTGTACAAAAAAATGTTAAATAAAATAAATAAATAGATAAACACTACAAACTAAGCTGATTTAAATATGATTCGTAGTCCATTTCCCGTGCGATCATGGCATATCGATTTCATCTTTTAAAGCTAGTTCAAGGAGGCTTCACACAAAGTTGGTTGGACGTCGAGCGCACTTGACCCAGAAACACTTGGGAGCGAATATTAATGATCAAAACAATGCCAGCATATAAAAGACCTGCTTTTCATTTAATAAATTATGTATTTAAGTCTAATATGAGAATTTTTAACTTCCCGCCATAACAAAGTAACTGATTTTGCTTCGATTTTCGAAAATCTAGTTTTCATCAAATCCCCACGTTTTGAGGTCCTAGAAACCTTTTCCGACTATTTTCACGATAACGTCAGTATATACCTATCTGTGTGTATATAATAACCGGCCAGCCATCAAAAAAAAATACCGCAACGCCACGCGACGAAAATTCGTAAGCGTAGAGTGATGACAAAATAGGCGATATCAAAGTATGTAGCATTAATTAAACCTTTTTACTATTATTAAATATGTATTATTTCACCTAATTAAAATTAGCTTGGGTTTAAAAGTATTTAGTGGGTCACGAAGGGACAGTATAAAAAATTACCGGGCCATATCAAAACAATGTTTGGGAAACACTGGCCTAAAACGATCGAAATGCGGTTAATGGCATTTGATTTGGTTATTCCAACCAACGCCGAAAGACATTTAATATGTTAATCGTGCGTTGCCTTCTGTGTAATGAAGTGTTACATGCATAAGTTTACAGGCTACCTTACCCTCCAATTTGGATATTGATAAGCAATGACGTTATTACAGCAGGAATATGCCAGGTACCAGATCCGGGCGAGACAAAGCAGAAATCTACTGTATATTATATGTTTGTCCAAGAAATTTTCGGGAACAAAAAACCATAATGAGATAATTCTTACATACGTTCATACATATTTTCACGCCAGATCCCTTACGGGGTGGGGAGAGAGAACCGAGTGCTATACATCATGATCCTTGCAGGCTTGTCCCGCTTCCTCCACATTCATCACTCTCTTCATACACACACGCCGGTTGCGAAGACTCTTGCCACCACCTCGCACAGTATTCGATCAATTTGATCATGGTAGGTCAGTCTTGGTCTTCCCCGGTACCTACATCCTTCCACATTCGCATTTTATATCTGTTTTGTTAATCTTTTACCTACTATTCTTTCTACATGTCCGAACCTATTCTTTTTAATTCTTTTTCATTCAAATTAGGTATATTCTCACTTAAGGAACGGTTAAGGTTCTATTAAAATCGATTGTGTAGTTTTTGAGAAATAGTTGACAGATATTTGAAGTCAGTTTAAATTTTTTAATTATTTTTCTCGTTACACTATGGTATTGACACGTATAGTCAATTGTTCGCTTTTTGGGCTTTTTAACTGTGTTATAACATATCTATACATATTGTTACGTACTCGGGTTCGCAATTGTAAGAAAACACCACTTATATTAAATCCGTGTATTTACACAACACAACACAACGTAATACTAAAATACACTTTACAGCCCAGTCACTCGCTATACTATCACTGAACTTAGAACACTACACAATAAAACACTTCTCGCTTCGGAATAGTTACTTGATGTATCGCTCTCGATCGCTTGATAAAAACTGCCTCGTGTTTGTCAACACTTCTCTATTTATAGGCAGTGTAAAGTCCTAGCGGGATCCAGAAAAATCTAAATGTATCGGGAAACAATGAATCACTTCTTATCGTAAACATGTTATTAGTCATAAATCCTAGTACACGCTACTTTCAACCTTATGCCATATCCCACAAAGTCCATTATGGCATAGCCCAGGTCAACTATTTGTTTGTCAATAGGAGTAGCTATCTCTTTCTTTTATTTCTAGATAGTTAGCGCGCGCGCTCCAATTCTACACGCTTCTAGATTGCTCGTAACAATATAATAAAATCGTAGGAAAGTCAAAACTGTACATTGAATATTTCGATAATATACAATCGATATCGAAACCAAAAATATAGTTTTTAGAATTTTTGTCTGTTTGTCTGTTTGTCTGTTTATCTGTTTGTCTGTTTGTCTGTGTGTACGTCCGGGGTAAACTCAAAAAGTACTGCATGGATTTACTTCAAACTTTGCATGAATATTACTAACAGGTCGGGTCAACATATAGGCTACATATTATAACGCTGTCACCTACGGGGCAGGAGCTGTGCGGAGTAAACGAAGTCCGCGCGGACGAAGTCGCTGGCAACAACTAGTAAATAATAAGATTTGGATGAAATTTGGCACAAAGAAAAATTTGATAACCTGGAATAGCTTGTAAGCTGCCTTTTATCTCGGATAAATGAGTTGCGAATTTACTATATATATATATATATATTTTTTTTTTCATGGTCACGACATCATGCGGGAATGAATGGCTGGACCAATTTCGCTAAAATTAGTTATGAATTGCGCGGAAAATTAGAAAATTTAGGAACACTTAACCACCATGTAAAGTTCAATTCCCTTTCGGCTGCGTGGAAGGACAATCCCGTAGACTTATAAGGTCAGCTTGTAAGTAAATAAATAAAATAGTCCATCTGTAATTCTACCAGGCTATTCACAACAGGCGGATTATTGGTTATACGTAAACGTATTGGGTAAACCGTGGCTACCAAAACCCGACTGAGAAGTTGCGGAATAGTACCACTTAGTAGTCATTTAAAACCTATTTGCATCACTTTGCGATATATCAGCTTTATCCAATATCGACGTATGGTGTTATCCATTGGTTTGAGCATATTCCATATATATTATAATTTGAATTTCTTATTGTATATAGTTTATTTTTATAAAGTTAATTAGATAAAGTAAGCCGTTATGTATTTTTCATTTGAAAGAGTACAGCTTGGTTTTAGGATGGCCGTTTTCAACGGAGCTGCATTTATAGTTGACTTCTCCAGAACCGAGATTTAATTTAGGTATCATAAGTATTACATAGACATGGTGTCTAGACATCAATTTTTCGTACAGGGAACAGTGCTCAGAATTCTCAGGGGTATTTTTTTGTTATCCAATTAATTATAACTTAACCTTTTTATAATATGTAATTCAGATGTGGTGTGGTGGATGGGTTTTTTATTTTATGAAGATGAGAACATTTAATTAAAGCGATATGTGACATTTCGGTTTGTGTTATGCTGTATTATGGAATAAAATACCCTCATGATGGTAGAGATGTGATAGGCAAGCGATTTTTACGAAATGCCGAATGGCAGATCTTCTATTCTGTCAATAGATTCCATGCCAACACAAGCTTCATTATATTACAGTTAAATTCAAAGAAACTACCAAAGTGGTTTCCACCGTGTTGGTTTGGGATCCTTTGAAGAATTGACTGTCTGCAATCCTGCCAGGCCGGTTGTGAAATGCGAATAATTGGTTATACGTAAACGAATTGGGTAAGCCGTAGCTTACAAAAGCCCACTGAGAAATTGCAGAATTTGGCACATAATAGGCACGATGGTAGAGACGCGACAGGCAAGGCAAGGCGATTTTCATAGTTTAAATTAAGTGGAATCCAATAGAATGACATCAACCACATTTTGATCAGTCAAAGGCCGTTCAAAGTTATGAGATGTTTACACACACATACACACACATATACACATATACATACATACAGGCATACTAACGTTATCATGAAAAGTTTCCTAGGACCCCAAAAAGTGCAGATCTGGTGAAAACTCGATTTTGCGAAAATCGGGGCAAAATCAGAAACTTCCTTATCTACATACGTAGCGGGAAGTTAAAAAAGTAAACATATATAACATATTTTATGTCCGTCAGTAATTTAAAGAGGTCATCAAACCATTGTACAGTATTAGATGACATAAATCGATCTCGCCGAGGAAATAGTGTTACCGTGTAAGAGGGCACTAATGGGGCAATTTTCGTCCAATCAAATTTGTGGATGAGAAATTCAGGCAGCCGCTGGGTAAAGGTGTTTACTGATAGCTATTATGAGTTTATGGCAGGGTTGCCACAAATCCCCAAGGTTATGTCGGGATATTTATAATTAACTAAGTTTTTATTAGTTTTTATTAGTTTAGTAGTATTTAATTTATAGTAAACTAATAACCCTTATATTTTCGCTGTCCGTCCGTCCGTCCGCACGATAACTTAAAGATTCTAATTACTAGAAAGCTGTAATTTGGCACGAATATACACATTAGTCACGTCAACAAAGTCGTAACATAAAATCTTGAAAATTTTTTTTTTCAGAGTAAATCCCGTACATGTAAAGTCGGGATGATAACTGTTTTGTTAATGTGCTAATTTTTTTAGAGTCAAATGTCCACCCCCCTCTGCAGACTAAATGGTTACTTTTGGGGGTGGGATAAAATCATGATAGTAGTAAAGATAATGAAGTTAAAAGGAAAACTGTCACGGCTAATCAGGCTTTACAAGTTTTTGAGTAATAGTCGACCAACTTATAAAATGTACTTAGAGAAGTTTATTTAGGCGGTGAACCTATGGTGCGGATATGTATTTGTCATTGACGTTGAATAGCTTAAGTATTCTTAGTATTAAACTATAAAAATCCTCTTCTTACTCCGATGTTATTGTTATGGGCAACTTCGGAATCCAACTTTAACACCCACCATTCACACTTCATCAATTTATTTAGTATTTCTTTTGTTCACCGGTGTAAACAAGGGTAAAGTAACTTAAAAAAAACTTGAAACAAACCCATTTGGGATTATATGCATTTATTAATTATCAAGGATAACATTATAATTAATTAACATCATTTTTTTTATATTTATCGGATGATTTTACCTGGGACAGTAATTGTATGTTACTTTTTACGAATTTATAAAATTTTCACTTTGTAAAAAAATATCAAATATTTTTTTACAAGAGTTGTGAAAATTTTTGAATCATCAATCATTGAAGTTTAGCTTCCACCATGTTTTTTAGTAACTTATAGCTCTGCGCTCGACTACGTTGGTTGGTATCGGGACGTCGGGACACCACTATTAATAACGGTGACATGTCCCGACGTATCGGGACGAATGGCAACCCTAGTTTATGGATACGATCATGCTTCGTTCGGATGATATTTTTTCATGTGAATATGTATGATCACGGAGCTGATACTAACTAAGATATAGTTTAATAATAAAACACTATATAAATACAAAATTTCGTCGAAATCTCTAGAGCTGTTTTGGAAAAACCTTTTATATACAAATGTTCAAAAAATTCCTCGTTTGAAGTAAAATATTTTCAATACATCGTATATTAGGCTCTGCTGATCATGAATAGACCTCAAAGATAAATCGTGTACTAAAAATTTCGAAACTGGTTGACCCTGCTGGCCATCCCTGAAACTTCCAGCTAATCTTGCCATCTCGCCATATGAATAGCACTTTGGTGTCTATAAGCTAAGGTTTCTCTTTTTATCATAAGAGCCACCTGCTTGTTTACTATCTAATGGTATAAAAAAATGACAATGCTTCTTAATTCGTCAGTACATATTTTATACAGTGTGTAAAGAAAACCCTGTCCGATCCGAAAGAGGCATATAAGTTGGTTAAAGGCATTACTGAAAAAAATATTAAAATGACTTTATTTCTAAAAATAAAAAAGATAGTGTTTTTTTAATATTCATATTTTTACTTATATTTCCCTAGAATTAAGCAAATATTTTAAAAATGACAACACTTTGTCGCTGCTTGTTTCATTTTTTCGTTTTGGCAGCTTTCACACAAATACCGCGCGAAGGCGCGATCTTCGTTTTTCGGCTTTTTATAAAGGAATTTTAAACGCGCCGCGTGACCTTCGCTGGCATACGACTTGCGCGGCATTCTTTGATAATAATAGAATTTATTTATTTGTAGGTGTTGTCCTACTTACTGTATGAAAATACCATTTAAGATTACTTTTTTGTTGGGAAAACTAATTAATTAATATCCATAAAATAACTACACATATATAACCGTATTACGGTACCAAATAACACCTTTGATTATCCGACAGGGTTTTCTTTACGCCCTGTATATGTTCATCTATTTCTCTAAAACGCTTGAACCTAATAAATATAAGCTAATTGAAAAGTTATTTAAAAATTTACCTTATTTGGTGTATTAACTAAGAAACCGTTTATTTTTATTAGGTAACGTACATTAATAATAAAATGTCATATTTTACAATTGAAGCTAAAATTTTACGCGAAAGTGCTCTGGATTCATGTCATCCTAATGACATCCATGTCAATCCATGCCAGCCATCCAATAGTCATCCATGAATCATGGCATCCTAATGACATCACAATACATACTCTATAGTTTCAATAAAAATAACAACCTAAATATGACCTTTACCACGGTGTGACGTAACACTACTTTTGCGTTTACTACACGTGATCTGTCGTGTCTGTTCTTATCGAATTTATTTCTTCCTTATTTTTTATAACAAATGTTTAATTTTTTAATTACCTTCATTTCATAATTAATCAATAAAAACTACAATATATCCGATTCATTCTTAGTGAACACAAGCCTATTATTAAAATTTACCGAATGCATCCAAAATGCTGGGGTTAAGCACTTATCATCAGGCGACATGTCGGTGAATCGTGTTGAAGAAAAATGTCCTTAGATTTTTTTTAAACACTAACCTCATGGCTCTCCTGATGGAAAAATACAATTATCGCCTATATACACTTTAAAAGCGTCGTTATCCTTATATCGGGGTGCTGATGTCACATGCATAAGTTTACTGACCTTACCTTCCAAAACTTCATGACAGTGGTAAGTACTGCCGCTATTGCAGCAGGAATAAGTAAGGTGGTGGTACCAAAACTACCGGGTAAAGACAATGCAGAGCTCTACCCTCTTACAGCAACAATAGTAGTGACTCGTATAGCAATCGTTTACTTCTTAAGAACTGCCTGGCAAAACGGCTCGGGCGGATGGTTTATTCTTTAGAGAACCAACACGGAGGATGTTGAGTTCTGTATACACTATAAGTGAACCAGCATAACAATATATATTATATATTTATTTATAAATGTTTGCCAGTATTAAATATGTATATTTTACCCGTATTGTATAATTTTTACCCGTAAAATAAAGCTGTTTTTTTATATCATAAGATAACAAACAAGCAGATGGGTCTCCTGATGGAAAGAGTCAACCATCGCCTATAGACACCAAAGGTGTTAATGGTGCGTTGCTATCTTGTGGCGAGGTCTAATGCCACATGCATAAGTTAACCGGCTACCTTACCCTCCAAACCGAAACACGACAGGGACAAGCGAGGCGAGGTATAATGCCACATGCATAAGTTAACCGGCTATCTTATCCTCCAAACCGAAACACGACAGCGACAAGCTCTGACGCTATTGCGGCAGGAATAGGCAAGGCGGTGGTACCAGACCCGGCCGAGAAAATGCAGAACTAGAACCTAGTAGCCACGATGGTAGTGACTCGCATAGCCAATTGGTCGCCTTTTACGACCTGTCTGGCAGAACGGCAGTTGGTCTATTCTTCAAAGGAGCCCGGTACCAACACGGGGAATAAATAAATTAAAATAAATAAATAAATAAACAAATAAATAATTTTTAAGTAAATAATTGTTGTTCACAGACAAAATCCGCAAGAAATATGCTTCTCTCGGCGATAGCATTGTGGTTGTTAAGCTTGAAAGGACGGCGAAAGCTGGCCTGGGTCTCAGCTTGGCCGGGCATCGCGACAGAAGCCGAATGGCCGTGTTTATTTGCGGTATGCATCCGCAGGGTGCAGCGATCAATGCATCACCGCCAGTCAAAGTTGGAGATGAAATTTTGGAGGTGAGTTTATTGTACAGTAGCGGTACGAATAGGTTCGTCAGTTTTCAACACCGACCACACAACCCATAGACCCCTAATAACAGGCGAATGGCTTCTGTCAACACATCTGACTTATAGTTCCGATGTAAATGTTCATGCACCAATACCCAATCAGTGTCGACCAATCAAATCCTCTGTACATCACTATCTTTCACTGCGGCCTTGAGTAAGCCAATCACGATGTTGCAGCTAAGCTCAGCTAGTTGCCAGAATGCATTCAATACGGAAAATCGAACATTAGGCGTCTATGGGCTGTGTGGTCGATGGTTTTCAAATTGGTTCATTTAACAAGCTGCGAGCACATATGATCTTTTGAAAATTTGTCACATAATAGACTGTTGCATAGAAAATTATGCTTAACTGTTCGATAACATGGTTCAGACTTGCTTGCATCAACACTATTTCCTTATTTTATCTTGTGTAAATGTTTTTTAATGTTTTTTAAATTAATTAAAACCTTTTTATTGATTTGACCTGCCATTAATATTTATAATAAAACTATTGTCATGGTTAATGTCACTGTTGTTGTTTCTAGATTTCTGGTGTTATTCAATATTTTATTGCAAAATATAAGTATCTTCACGCTCATATCCCCGAAAGGGTAGGCAGAGGTACAACATGTGCACACACGATTAGCCGAAGATACTTGGTCCCACAAATGTAATAGGTGGCAAGCCTATCGCCAACCGGGCACTTTCCAATCCCGGGCAACTTTGTGTTTCTCAGAAAACTGAAAAAACACTTTTTTTTATGTGCCCGACCCGGGAATCGAACCCGGGACCTCATGTGGTCAACGCCAACGCTGGACCACTAGACCACAGAGGCGACTTATATATTTGCAAAATATATTTTCCATAAATATAATATCCTCCTCGAATAATTTTTAAATTAGCAGTAAAAGTTAAATCTCTTCAATTGAGATAAACTTTATTTGATAGAAAACGTCACATTTATTTAATGTTGGTAGTTTTTTTATACTGGTATGTTGGCATGATTGATTCGTACACTAGTGCAAGCGAAACTAGATCTTAAGGTGACGAACCCATTTTTACCATGATTATACTTGCACGTGAGAGTGCGTTTGTATTATTCCGTCAATATATTTATGTGTATGTGTGCGTACTATTAATTAAAGATTTTCCTCGTGTTACCTCTGGTCCCTTTTGAAGAATAAATCGTCTGCCATTCTACCAGGCAGCTCGTTAGCAAGGAACGATTGAAACGCAGTTTATGGCATTTAATTGTGTTCCGTTTAACATATACTTCCTGAAAATTTGAACCGATTCGACCCAGAAGATTTTACGAAATTTTGAAAAAACCTCAAACAAATTTCGGCGAAACAATATATATAATTAATTTCAGATTTTTTTTTATATCATAAGATAGCAAACAAGCAGATGGGTCTCTTGCTGGAAAGAGTCAACCATCGCCTATAGACATCAAAGATGTTAATGGTGCGTTGCTATCTTATGGCGAGGTCTAATGCCACATGCATAAATTTACCGGCTACCTTACCCTTCAAACCGGAACACGACAGCGACAAGTACTGAAGCTATTGCGGCAGGAATAGGTAAGGCGGTGGTACCTAACCCGGGCGCGACAATGCAGAACTCTACCACCTAGTAGCCACGATGGTAGTGACTCGATAGCCAATCGGTCGCCTTATACGACCTGTCTGGCAGAACGGCAGTTGGCCTATTCTTCAAAGGAGGCCGGGACCAACACGGCGAAAAATTAATATACAAATTAAGTACAAAATCTAAACAGCTCTATTCCTTAAAAAACTGCATGAAAATCGGTTTATCAGTTCGGGACTCGACGAAAAATTTTGAAAAAAGTGTTTTTTTCGACATAACTTAAAATAAATTTTTACATCATTGATCTTCTACGTTAATTCAGTACTAAAAATTACGTCCGATGGCGTGCAAAAAATTAAAATCGAATTAGATTTCCTAAGTTACAGCTACTAACATCGTGCTAGCGCGATACTTCGCCGTAGCCTGATATTATGTAGCCGCGAAGTTATACACATTACCATGGATTTAATACACGTTATAATATTCCTACATATATACAGTTTTTATGCCAAAAGTCAGTTGTCAAACTTAGAATATTAACCTTTCGAAACTCTGACATGCAAAGGCGATTTTAAGCGCCAGGACTCATCACTCGCTTTTTGGCGGGAACGGCGTCTCAGGCGACTCGATGGAAAAAAAATCTTTTTTTTCTACAACTAAGTCATATTTTATCATTCTGTAAACGACTGTGTATCAATTGCTATATTTTCTGTCTATTAGAGATCAAAATTAAGTAATAGACAAAGTAGTTTTTATATTTACAAGCAAATATAACAAAAATCACTTGAAAAATAATGAATTTCTAAATTACTTTATTTTTGGCTATCACGATATATTTCTTACAACAAATTATCCAAATAGAAAAAATATACGGCCTTTGTAATAAAAACAGTACTTACATGAGAGAAATGCACCGTAAAACAACACAAGATTGAATTTTATACCACTAAAAAACCGCAAACATACTCGCGGTCCGGTCGAATAAACTAAAATGACTGGTACAAAATAAATGACAATAATAGACTTCAATTTACGAATTTGACATGACAGATATTTTATCATAGATTAAACGTCAAAGGCTTTTTCATACAACATTAGTCTTTATAAATAGAAATTTAAAGTTTAAATTCAAATGCAAGCGGGGTAAAATTTTGCTCTGAGAGTGAACGCTTGACCGTTTTATCATACATATGTCTAATATTTGCCTCTGCGAGAATCGAGTGGTTAAAATACTAGCGACCTGCCTGTGGTTTCACCCGCGAAGCTTTTGTTTCCGTGGGTATATCAGAAAGGTTTATATATTAAAATCTTCCACAAGAATCAATCTATCTATTAAAAAAATCGCATCAAAATCCGTTGCGTAGTTTTAAAGATTTAAGCATAACTACATAGGGACATAGGGACAAACAGCGAAAGCGACTTTGTTTATACTATGTAGTGATAATTAATGATTAAAGTTTTGGTCGAATTTCGACCAGCAGAAAATCGCTAGTTATAATTTAATACGTCCCTAGCAGTTGCAGCTCGCTTCATTTATGTTATGCGCATAAAATAGTAGTTTGAGGTTTGGCAGAGTGCAAGAGTGAACGCAATAAACCAATTTGATTTGGTACAAAATTACATTCATGACTCGCTTTGATGAATCTTTCGAGTATATTGTGTAACTCTCCATGCTTGGCGTTCAGTTAAAATCTTTTTAATGGAATATTTTTTAACTAAAATTAAAGATAAATTTCTTTTTATGACATTTAAAAAAAAGTATCTTCATACCCGTATCCCTGAAAATGTAGGCAGAGAGATGTCCTCGTGTTGGTTCTGGGTTCCTTTTGAAGAATAAGCCAACTACCCTTCTGTCAGGCAAGTCGTAAAAGGCGACCGAGTAGCTATGCACGTCACTGCCATTGTGCTATGCACGTCACTACTAGGTGGTAGAGTTCTGCATTTTCTCGGCCGGGTCTGGTACCATCGCCTTACCTATTCTTGCCGGTAGTCGGTAAACTTATGCACGTGGCATTAGATCTCGCCACAAGATAGCAACGCACCATTAACATCTTTGGTGACTATAGGCGATGGTTTGGTTGGTTTGGAGGCTATATATTCTTGCAAATAAATGAAGTCTTAGTCCCTCAATGTGATAGCTGGCAAGCCTATCGCCAACTAGGCATTTATTCAATCCCAAGCAACGTTGTTTTTATCATAAAATTGTATGTATGTATGTGTGTACGTGAATATCTCATAACGTTTGAACAGCTTGACCGATCGAGCATTGGTTGATGGCATTCGATTAGATTCCGCTCAACTTAAATTTTCTGAAAATTTGGTCCACGAGATTTTGAGCAACTTTGAAAAAACCTCAAAAAAAATTTTGGTGAAACAGTATTTTTTTGATATAACTTCCAGAATATTTGTATAGATTCTGGCGTGACTTTATGGAAATCCATTGTTCAGACGAAGAAAACTATTTTGCAAATTTCCGCGAACTTTTAAGTGTACTTTTTGGATGCTACTGAAAGGGAAAACATATAAAAGCGGTGTAAGAAATGGAACAAACTCAGCGTAGGTGTGAAAAATAATGAATACCCCAGCGGCACAGATATACAACCTCGTCCCCCACACTTTACACCACAATAGCACCAAGCACAAAAGCTTGCTAATATTATATTCTAACTAACTGACTCGCAAACTCGCAAAGCAAATTGGGTGGGAGTTAATTGAAGGTAAGGGGTGGGAACTTATAGGTATTTTTGATGCCAAATTAAATTAGACTAAAAAGTTTAGAAAGTTTTTAAAAAAAAATGTTTAGGTACACCCTCGTCACCTTTTCTTATTTACCGTTAAGAGGAGCTACCCTAATCTCACACTCAAAACTGTTGCTAATTTCACACAAGTATTTACAGATATGGCAAAAGTGTATTTTTTTGCATATCCAAACTTAAGCGCAAGATTTACAGTTGTTTTTACAATGCAATGTACAAAAAGTAATCAAATTGACAGTATCGCGACTGACGCGATTCTATTTGAAATGAGCGTACAATTTAAAATGTTGCGCTCATTTTTATAGGACGGTTTTGAGACACTGATTGTATATCTTGGGTTTTTTATATCAATGCTTTAAAGCCCAAAAGATGCAGATAAAAAAGTAAAGGCCAGTTATTTTTTTGCTATAGATTATCTATAAGTATTACTTTTCCGATCCGATAGTAGCGATAAAGTTGTGGCCAGTCAAAAATGTCTGTAGTCATTGATATAAAAAACACAAGACACACAATCAGTGTCTCAAAAACGTCCTCTAAAAATGAGCGCAATATTTTAAAATGTACGCGCTCATTTCAAATAGAATCGCGTCGGTTGCGACACTGTCAATTTTATTACTTTTCGTACATTGCTTTGTAAAAACAACTATAAGTCTTGCGCTTAAGGTTGGATATGCAAAAACATATATTTTTGCCAAATCTATAACTACTTGTGTGAAATTTGGGACAGTTTTGAGTGTCAGTTTTGTTCGGGACTGTGCATCTTGGGTTTTTATATCAATGTCTGTAGTATTCAGATTTATTTTAATAAACATTTTCTCATTTTCATCTCATGGCATTTTTTAATTTCAAAATATTTATTGTATGGAAGCGCTCTTGGACCTTGGACTCACATCGGATTCAGATATGAAATTTTAATGTCATCTTTTCCGGCATGAAATTGAATTTACTTTGTTTGTGTTCAGTTGAATAGAATTTGTTTGAGAACTTCATCGCTTTCAAATGGAGAACATTCTATTAAACTTTAAATCAATGATACTAATTTCAAATTTTATAACAAACTAGCTGATCCACGCATACCTCTTCATATAATCACGACGGTTTCGGAGACTCTTAACATCACCTTCAGACCCGACCATTTTGTTTTTTTTTATTTTTATTTTATAGATGCAAGCGTTGCATTACGGAAATCCATAACTCAACGAAAAAACAATTTAGGTAATTTGCAAACTTTTCTAACTTTAATATGTTTCCTAACGATGACACTCAAGAAGCAATATAACCTCATTGAATTTAACCTCGAATTGACGAGGTTCGGGATCGAATCCCGACAAAGACAAACATTTGTGTTGAGCATAAATGTCTGTATTTCTGTGTTGGGTATTTATTATGTTACAGTAAGTAGTACATGACGCCGTAGTGGAAATTGTGGTAGGCAAGAAAATGTGGCATTAGACAAATAATAATCCATCGGTGTGGCGGTCTGTACTTGCCATATTTTTTTAATATTGTATGGGATATACAACAAATATGAGTTATTTTAAATAAATATTTAAGGGGAGGCTTCCATACAACAAACGTGATTTTTTGCCGTTGTTAATAAATGATGGTACGGACTTTAATAATACAAGCTAACACACAAGCACAGATAGAGTCGCTGGCTCACACTAGTCTTAATTTGACAATCAACTGGAACTTAAGAAATCATTTAAACTTTGCACCCCATAAAACGTTTTACTTATTATTAAAAGGTTCGCTTCTATCATCTCCTAGTATAAAAATAAATAATAGCACAATAAAAAGAAAAGAATCCGTAACATGTTTAGGCTTGGTCTTAGAGAAAAATTACACTTTTATAAATCATATTAATTACATCGGTGAAAAGGCTAAACGGAATTTCTTATCCTTTGCCGGCATATCTGCCTCGACATGGGGTTTAATGTTTAACACTTTAAAGATAATTTACAATGCAACGTACTTAGGTTGTATTTGTTGTGCTTGTTCAGCGTGGGCTGATAAAGTTACGAGTGGTGCGATCCGGCGCAAACTACTTCAAAATCAACGCCTTGCATTAATATTTCTATGCAAAGCATATCGCACTGTAAGCTCCGAAGCTTTATTTGTTTTATCAGGTGTCTTATCATTAGATTTAGAAATTCAGCGTCGGGCTTCAATGTACTACAATTCTAGGAAAATTTTATCAACCCACAAGCTCAATCAAAAATACGTCGTCTCTTTAATCCTGTAATCAACGTTACTAATGAATTAATTGATGAGTGGCAGTTCTGTTGGTGTTGTTCAACTAAAGGACGGCATTTATATAACTTTTTCCCGTACGTCCGGGATCGTTTAAGTAAAACATGGATAGAAATAGACCATTGTGTTGCGCAGTTTCTCACTAGCCACGGTAATTTTAAAGCTAAATTATTCTCGTTTAAATTAGTTCCTTCTCCTTTTTGCGAATGCTTTCATAAAATTGTAAATATGAACAAATTGCACACCACATTCTTTGGGAGTGTAATCTTTGGCAAAACGAACGTAGTCAAATGCTTGATAGTATTCAATGTATATCCGGTGTAATTTATCACTCCGACCTTGTGGGAACACGTGGAAACTTCCGTGCCTTCAAGCGATTTTGTCATACTTACTACTGGAAGCAAAATTAAGTAGGCCATTTTGGTAGGTCCCTAATTTCCAAACTTCCGTGGTGCAATAGTAATCAAGCTTAACCTGATTGTAAAAGTCTCATTTTGTAGCATTTTTATGCTTTTAATATTTTGCTGTCTCCTGCTTAAAATGGAGGGAAACAGGATGTATTTTCCTACTCCTCCTATATACTTCTGATTAATTTCGTTGCGGGTCCCAAGACAGCTAAGCTTTTCCCCAGGGCATCCTGAGCTCGCGACTCGGAGGTTATCAGGTCGGTTTCCGCTGTTGATTCTGGTTTACAGAAGTTACAGTGGTGGGAACGCGAGGTGGGCCAATTGCCCTTTAATAAAAAAAAGATGATGGTACGGAACCTTTCTTGTACGAGTCCAACACTCAATTGGCCGTTTTTTTTTTGTTATTAAATACGTCCCTGTCAGTTTCAGTTTGATGTATATAGGTTGAGCATAAAAAGTTACTTTGCGGTTTGGCACACCAGGAGCGGATGTACTGTAAAACAATTAAATCCCAAACGACTGCGACCTGCTTCAATAATGAGTCTTTCAAGTTGTTTGTTTGCTATTTTGTGATATAAAAATATTATATCATAAAATATCAAACAAACAAATGACTCTTTTGACAGAAATAGATAATATTATGTAATATCGCCAATACACATCAAATAAGGTGCGTTGCTAACATTGTAGCGGGATTGGGATGCAAAATGCATAAGTTTACTGGCTATGATGCGGTTAGACATATGTGGCGTTGAAAATTCGTGTTGTCAAGATGTGATCGGTCTATCGCGGAATTTCACGATGAGCGAAGGCG
Source organism: Apodemia mormo (assembly GCA_036924255.1). Classification (NCBI taxonomy): domain Eukaryota; kingdom Metazoa; phylum Arthropoda; class Insecta; order Lepidoptera; family Riodinidae; genus Apodemia; species Apodemia mormo. Next base: position 20,904,584 of record JAUPFN010000024.1, on the reverse strand, counting down.
TTAAGCACGTCATTGCGTAGTCGTCAAACTGTGGCCCGCAGGTGATATTTGTACGGCACACGACAAATAAACAATGATATAATTACATTTATATAAAAAAACCAAGATGCACGGTCCCGAAAAAATTGACATTTGTCGCTAATTTCACATAAGTAATCACAGATATGGCAAAAACATATGTTTTTGTATATCCATCCTTTAACGCAAGATTTGTAGTTGATTTTAAAAAGCAATGTACAAAAAGTAATATAATTGACAATGACGCGATGGATGAGATTCTCAGTTTTAAAGGACGTTTTTGAGACACTAATTGTACATCTTGGGTTTTTTATATCAATGTATAATTATGATAAACAATAACAAAAACAAATTATAATTTACTCGAGTGCGTTACGTTTAATATATTCACGTGTATGTCATATTTTAGTATTTACGTAGTGTAACGACGTATGTTATTTTGTTCTATGACAGAATGAAAATAGCACAACAATATGATCATTCATGATAATGAAGGAGTATCGAGGTTTCATAACTTTTGGGTGAGTGAAATAAGAAGAAACAGTACCAAAGCAAGACTTTTTTTATAGTATAAGATAGCAAACAAGCAAATGGGTCTCCTGATGGAAAGAGTCAACCATCGCCTATAGACACCAAAGGTGTTAATGGTGCGTTGCTATCTTGTGACGAGGTCTTAAGCCACATGCATAAGTTTACCGGCTACCTTTCCCCCCAAACCGGAACACGACAGTGACAAGCATTGACGATATTGCGGCAGGAATAGGTAAGGCGGTGGTACCAGACCCGGACGAGACAATGCAGAACTCTACCACCTAGAAGTCACGATGTTAGTGACTCGTATAGCCACTCGGTCGCCTTTTAGGACCTGCCAGGCAGAACGGCAGTTGGCCTATTCTTCAAAGGAGCCCGGGACCAACACGGGGAACTTTTAGGAACGAATGTTAATGAATTAAGAATTTAAGAAGAAAATGTAAAATACTCTCGTTTTATTTATCACGGGTAGTACAAATATTACTAGCCGACCGCAGTTTGATGACCACTGATATTATGACGTAAGCAGTTGTCGCGATGTAGTTGGCGACACACAACGCGATAGCACGAATCTTGCCGCAAGTATATTATATAGCCACGAGGTAAAACTGGAACACAACAGCGAAAACTTTCGACGCTATTGTGGTAGGAATAGGTAAGGTGGTGGTACCAAAACTCGATCGAGACGTTGCAGAACTCTACCACCTAGTTAGTAGTCACAATGTGTCTTGTAGTAGCATTCTCTCACCTTCTACGAGATGTGTTCTAGCCCGTGTGTTTGGTACCACCGCCTTTCTTATATTATAAAATAGTGTTACAAATAATCTAGAAACGTGAAGAGTTGGAACACTGGAGAGATCTAGAAATAAAAGAAAGAGATAGCTACTCCTATTGACAATCAAATAGTTGGCCGTTACCCGATAGCTATGCCATAATAGACTTTGTGGTATACGGCATAAGGATGAAAATAGCGTGTACTAGGACTTGTTTATCATATTAGACACTTTTACTATTCCACTTGTACATAAATTTCACTTCTACACAATTTTTTATTACTCGACCGGTTTCACTTTTTAAAGCATCTTCAGGATGTAATAAATATTATATTACATCCTGAAGATGCTTTAAAATGTGAAATCGGTCGAGTAATATAATAAAAAATTGTGTAAAAGTGAAATTTATGTACAAGTGGAATAATAAAAGTGTCTAATAACAATGGAATTTCACCAAGTGCCGACGATAGAAAGTATACAATATATTGTTTATCATAAGTTGTTTACAATAATTTCTATTGTTTACGAGATGATTGCCGAACATTCGCGATTGTTGTCGAACTTTACCTCGAGTAAAAACAGGGAAGTGTTGAAAAATAGAAGGCAGATTTCATACAGTGATCGAAAGTGATAGTACAAGCAACCCGCGCGTGCGAAGCGAAGTGACCCAGTTTAAGTGAATACGAGAATTGTTTTCTTTAAACGTAGTCGGTTAAGTTTAGTGCTAGTGCAGCGAATGTGAGCAGTGTGTATAGTGTATTTACGTATTACATTTTGTTGTTTGTGTACTTGTGTTGTAAATACACGTTTTAATATAAGTGGCGTTTTCTTACAATTATAAACCCGAAGTACGTAATAATTGCAAACAAGCAGATGGCTCTCTTGATACAAAGAAACAAACGTCGCCTATAGACACCAAAGATATTAATGGTGCGTTGCTATCCTTGTGGTAAGATACATAAGTTTATTGGCTGTCTTACTCTCCAAGCTGGAACACGACAGATGCTTATGCTTAGCGCAATAGCGTAAGGTAACAGAGGGTAAGGTAGCAGGTAGACTTATGCATGTGAAATTGCTGTCCTACCACATGGATAGTAACGCATCATTTACATCGTTGGTTTCTATAAGCGATGGTTTTTCTTTCTATCATGAAAGCCATCAGCTTATTTGCTGTTTTATGATAAAAAAAACAATATATGTCATTAATTTGTCCACGAAATTTACGATATTCACAGCTCTACGATAAATAGAGTGCTATTATCATTGGAAAAACGTACATACATCCATATAATATCTACGGGATTATTTCAGTAGATTTAGAACCTCGGTTGTTTCGCTCTTTCCATTCGTTCAGTAAGCAGTCTGAGGCTTTGAACTCAGACTGTATTGGGAGGGTTAATAATGAAATACACAGATATTTGAACTCCTGCCAAATATGTGATAGCAATGAGAACGGCATGAGTGTAATAAATTGTTTTGCTTTCCTTACAATGGCAATATCATCAAAGTCAATGTTCGGTAGCTTGACACATTAGCTATATAATAAAACGTGAAGCATAAACTTTGTACCCCTTTCTAAACTATTACGTGAAGGGTGGCGTATGAAATTTGGCACAGTTAAAGCTTAGGTACATTACAGAGGAGGGAAGAAAGCTAATATTTATAAACTAGCTGTTGCCGGCGACTTCGTCCGCGCGGACTTCGTTTACTCCGCACAGCACCTCCCCCATAGGTGATAGCGTGATAATATGTAGCCGTATGTAACCCGACCTGTTAGTAATATTCATGCAAAATTTGAAGTAAATCCATGCAGTACTTTTTGAGTTTACCCCGCACATACATACAGACAAACAGATAAACAGACAAACTGACAAAAATTCTAAAAACTATATTTTTGGCTTTGATGTCGATCGTAGATCACGCCCCAAGTATTCTTTTAAAAAAATATTCAATGTACAGTTATATATATATATATATATATATATATATATATATATATATATATATATATATATATATATATATATATACATATATATATATATATATATATATATATATATATATATATATATATATATATATATATATATATATATATATATACACATACAGACAAACATACAAAGAGACAAAAATTCTAAAAACTATATTTTTGGCTTCGGTATCGGTTATAGATCACGCCCTAAGTATTCTTTTAAAAAAATATTCGATGTACAGTTTTGACTTTCCTACGATTTTATTACATTATATATGTATAGATAATTAGCTGCAGCGTGCAGACCGCTGCATTATCATAGTTTTTGGTGAATCCCGCGGGATCACTTAATTTTTCTGGGATAAAAAGTAGCCTATGTACTATTCCAGGTCATCATCTACTTGTATGCCAAATTTCATTTAAATATGTTCAGTAGTTTTCGCGTAATTGAGTGTCAAACATCCATCCACCCAAACATAGTACAAACTTTCGCATTCATTATCACTACACGGTATAAAACAAAGTCGCTTTCTCTGTCTGTCCCTATGTATGCCTAAATTTTTAAAACTGCGCAACAGATTTTGATGCGGTTTTATTTAATAGATAGATTAATTCTTGAGGAATGTTTTAGTATATAAACCTTTCCAATATTTCCACGGGAACAAAGCTACGCGGGTGAAACCGCCGGGAGGTTGCTAGTAATATTAATACAGATATGCATTAGGAATATTTTTACTAATTTAATGTAGTAAATTAAAAAAAAAAAACATTACACAGTCTTAATTTACGTGAAACATCCTTTTTTATTATAAGATAGCAAACAAGCAGATGGCTCTCCTGATGGAAAGAGTCAACCATCACCTATAGACACCAAAGATGTTAATGGTGCGTTACCATCTTGTAGTTAGGTCTAATGCCACATGATATTGTGTTATTTTTCCAGCGATAATAATTTAATTATCTTCTCAATAAATATATTCCGGATATACACAGAAATGCGGTACCTCTTAATTTAATTTAATTATCTTCCATATTTGTCCAGCGATAATAATTTAATTATCTTCTCAATAAATATATTCTTCCGGATATACACAGAAATGCGGTACCTCTTAGTTCCACTAATGGTTGATGTTATGCAAAATAAAACAAATAAAGCATCAATTACACACGATGCGAAGTCAAACATGCTAATACAATTGAACAATTATGTACATTTGCATACATTATCGCGGATCTCTTGAGCTGGCACGTTACTGGCGTGGCTCACTGCCAAGTCTTGCGTGGCCTAAGCGATTGGCTTAAAGCGCAACAATTTATTTGTGAAATGTAACAAAACATATCTGATAAAACAACGTTTTCTGATAAAAAAACATTGTTGCCCGGGATCGGATAAGTGTCCGGTTGGCGATAGGCTTGCTACCTATCACAATGTGGGTCTAAGTATCTTCAGCTAGTCGTGGGTGTACTGGTTGTACCTCTGCCTACATTTTCGAGGATACAGGCGTGAATATACTTTTAATATAACAAAACTCCAAATATGTACAAATATTGTACATATTGTACACATATTATTATATTTGTAAATATTGTACAAATATAATAATATATGTACAATATGTATGAAAAGTTGTGTTATGTAAAAAATGTTTGAAATTATATATTTTTTCCGTGTTGGTCCGAGCTGCCTTTGAAGAATAGACAATCTGACATTGCACTTGGCAGCGGGTTGTACGAGGCGACCGACTGGCTATGTTAGTGGCTACTAGGTGGTAGAGTTCTGTATTGTCTCGCCCGGGTTAGATAAAACCATCTTACATATTCCCGCCGCAATATCGTCAGCGCTTGTCACTGTCGTGTTCTGGTTTTAAGGGTAAGGTGGCCAGTAAACTTATGCATATGCATGTAGATCCCGTTTTTAATTAACATCTTTAGTATTTGTTTTTAACATTCACAATGCGATGGTTACCTCTTTTAATCAGAAAATCTGCTTGTTTGCTATTTTATGATATAAAAAAAACTTGCAATGCTATATCTACATAATATAGAGATAAGGAAAGTTTAATAATAATAATGTCTTAATTAAAAACATTTTATTTTCTACTCCCGACATTTTTTTATTTGTACTTTTATGATGTTCTTGGTGTTAAAGGTTTAAACATTGTTTACCTTATAACAAATATTAACTACTTACTATAAGCCGCTGTATCTTATGACTTAAAATTAACATTAAGTTCGGTTCAAACCCAATTCGAAGTAAAATATTATTTCATGCTATTTATCATTCGTTGAATTTGTTCGTTCGTTGAATTCATGATTTCAAGTCATGTCAAGTTCAATCTTAATATATATAAATTAGGTGTTACCTTGTTTGTCTGCGATAGACTCCAAAACTACTGAAGCGATTTCAATGAAATTTTGTAGATATTTACTATATGACCCAACTTAAAAGATAAGATATTTTTTATCTCAATTGACCCCAACCCCTACTCTCAAATACTTCTTAAAAATATTGAAAACAAGTAATTTGTATGGCAGAACAACGTTTGCCGGGTCAGCTATAACTGTTATATGTATATAAATATTGCATTAATCAAGTATTGCGTCATAAGTTCATTACAAATAACAACTCGCTGTATCTTATAACTTACAATATCGTTATAATCCAAACTTGGCGCGAAAACCAACGCAAACTATTCTTGTTTGTATGCGTTTAGGTTGAAACATTACTCAATGTCTTGTTTTATACAACATAGTAAATACGAGTACATAGTCGGCGGGATATCACAATGTTAAATGATGGATACATACTTAAAACTTCGTGCGTGACTTCCTTTTGATGGTTTTATCAATATCCACGAAATAATTACACATATAAGATGGCATCAAGTTAGTAGTTAATAACGTATGAATGTTATACGTAAACCAAAGTCTTTGTACACATTTTTAAGCTAATTACGCGAATGGTGAAGAATAAAATTTGGTACAGTTCAAGTTTACATTAAGGAGGACTGCAGAAATTTAATATTTTTATATAACATGCATAAGAAACATATTATTAAAAATTAACATTACACACACTACATTCATGTGACATACTTGATAATATCAACTATTTTCTTTTACTGTATACTATTTGCTTGACGGTTAAAGTCCCTTGTTAAACTTAAAAATCAGCCAAATTGTTAAGTCCATAGTCGAATTATAACCATAGGGCGATTACTAGTTATAATAAATATACAAATATCACTGGACTAATTACACAAACGATCTATTCCCAAAGTAATCGAATAATTTGCTTGTAACATGAGTGTTAGTCAGCGATATTGATACATACACACACACATATATATATATATATATATATATATATATATATATATATATATATATATATATATATATATATATATATATATATATATATATATATATATAGTATATATATATATATATATATATATATATATATATATATATATATATATATTATTTGATATTTCTAATAAACACGATGACTATATATAAACACTAGCTTTTACCCGCGACTTCGTCCGCGTGTAATTTCCAATACGGCGGTTCTCTCGCGAACAGGCATAAAAAGTAACCTGTGCTCTTTTCTGTACTATGCAAAATTTCATGACAACCTTTACGGGATAGAATTTAAAAAAAATGTTAAATACGTGTTTCATTATTTTTTATTAAAAGGCTAATTACCAAATTTCATTCATTAAAACTCAAAAATGACAGTGCAAACTTTCACCCCCTATTTCACCATCTTAGGGGATGAATTTCAAAAAATCATTTCTTATACCTTGTCTACATCATAAGAACAACTCCTGTAAAAAATTCAGCCTTCTCGGTCCAGCGGCTTAGGCTGTGCGTTGATATGTCAGTTAGACGTGTCAGTCAGTCAGACAGTCAGTCAGGTATTATCCTTCTATATATACAGATGTTCCCTATTAGGCTATTGTACAAATTCGCAATTTTGTTTTTATGTCGCAAAATAACGTAAAAAAGGTACAGTTTTTAAAATGATATAAATCTTCAAGTTATCTTATTTTCTAATAAGATATCGACATGATGAAAAAGTAATCAAGACGTAATAATAACACCTTTATTTAGTGAAGTATATACATATATATATATATATATATATATATATATATATATATATATATATATATATATATATACAGTGTGGCGTTGACCATACAACAATAAGTGAGAATTAAGGTAGTACTAGTTAGTACTAGTATTTTTAGTCTATCAAATCAGTCCTGACATCGAAATTAAAAAAACAAAAATTTCGAACAAAATTAATGACACGAAAATATAATAAAGATAAAACATCCTTTGACATACCTATCACCAGGACGGCAACGCCGCACGCGCAGCTTGGCGGCTGGCGCCTCATGTTATTATTATTATTTTTACGTGTGACATAATATTTAGGCGCCTTTTTAAACCACACTCATCCTCAATAATTATTTTGATAAATTATTATTATTAATCACAATCATTTTGTACAATAAGTAATTACGTAGCTATAGAATTATTTTTGCGTATATTGTAAGAATAAAGACCGTATCAATCTAGGTTTCGTGCCACATATTGACTAAAAGTAAAGAAGAAAAAACAAAAATGTTGTTTACTTCACACTAATAATAATAGGTACCTAACGTGTCTTATCACAAAATAGCACTAATTAGCACAAACATCATGGCCATGGCCGGCCATCACAATAAAAATTAAGCGTCTACTTTCGCACAATTTAACTCGTATTTTACCACAATAAAAATTAAAATGAAGCGTCTACTTTCGCATAATTTATAAGTCTAGAATAATAAAAGAAAAAAATAAAAACTCAGTACATTACAAGTAATAACGTAATATCAATTACCACGGCAAAATCTTTGATCGTACTAAACAATAACATTAAACAATAATGACCGTGACCTACGTATCGTAGGTACGTGACACGTGTTGTCAACGGCTTTCATCAAGAAAGCGCAAAATGCGCTTCTTTGTATCACTACACACTGTGTATGCACTCAAGATAAAGCGACTTTTCGCTTTCTTTTCAAATTCTCCTAATGACAAGATTGGGTTGTTATTGGTCAGTTGTAAAGGATAAAAAATTAAAATAACCAATGAATGCAAGGATTTTCTGCTAGTATTGCGAGTTGGCAACTTACTTATAAGAGTTCTTTCAAACCATATAGGGTGAACGGGTCACGTACAGCCATTGACCTCTATATATTTCTATGCGTACAGCTGATAATCTACATCATGTTCGCAAAATTAGAAATGAAAACTAATGTCCTGTGGCTAAACCAGTGGATGTATTTGTCTGATTTTTTGTATTCAGGCTGAGAACATTATTACATATACTAAGTTTAATTAATTGGTGTATAGTCTGCGCCACACTGTATATATATACTCCTATATTCTAAAATAGATTAAATAACCATCTAACTTAGAATTATTTTTGTTCGTCATTTACAAACATTGTCACTGTCGATATTAACTGCTAATTTCTTACATCAAAGGATTAAAATATAAACGCTGACCTAAGCAGCTTCAACCGCAAGTAAATTAAAATGTCATCAAGGTGAGAAATGTGCAAGTAAATCAAAATGTCATTAATGTAAATGATTTGATTTTTTGTTTGCTTGTTTGTTACGATTTAACTCAAAAACTACGGGACCGATTTTAAAAATTCTTTAACCATCGAAAACTAAATTATTCAGGCATGACAAAGGCTACTTTTTATCCGACTGAATTAATGATTTTTGGTCAAGCGAATGAAGTCGCGAGTGCTGCTAGTAGTATATACGCATAGTAATGTTTTTGTTAAATTTATTTTTAATGCATGTTTTATAAAAATATTAGTTGTTTGCACTTTTACTCCAAATAAACATTAACTGTGCTAAGTTCAATTTTCATAAAATGTATTAATATTACGTATTAATACAATAATTATTAAGTTATTGTGTAAAACCCGCTGTATCTTGTAACTTGTAATATTAAATCCTATCCAAACTTAGCCCGGAAACTAACACAAACTATTCTTGCTTACCCATTGAGATTGAAACGTTAGACGTCAAGTCTTCTATACTACAGTAATATGTAGTTGTAAACTCTTATGAGTTATGAAATATAAATTAGGATGTGACTAGGGTTGTCAAAATTACGATATAGTAAAATAAATAATGAAAAGAACACCGGCCATTTTGGTTTTGTACATCACTTGCGTGTCTTTCGAAATGACAAATCACTACATAATATAAAACAAAGTCGCTTTCTCTGTCTGTCCCTATGTCTTTATGTATGCTTAAATTTTTAAAACTACACAACGGATTATGATGCGTTTTTTTTAATAGATAGAGTGATTAAAGAGAAAGGTTTATATGTATAACAACATTCAATGATTGTAGAGAGATACTGTAATTTTTGAGTTTTCTAATGTCATGTCGTAAATAATTATATTTTTTCCGCTTACCCGCTTACCGCTAGGAATCTTTTCCGACTATTTTCACAATGACGTCAGTATGTCTGTATGTACGTATGTGTGTGTGTGTGTGTGTGTGTGTGTGTGTAAACATTTCATAACTTTTGAACGGCTAGACCGATCGAAACTCGGTTGATGGCATTCGATTGGATTCCGCTCAACTTAGATTTCCTGAAAATTTAAACCGATTCGGTCCAGGAGATTTTGAGAAATTTTGAAAAAACACAAAAAAAATTTTGACGAAACAGTATTTTTTAATATAACTTCCACATTTATATACTGTTTGAGTACAAAAACTAATAAGCTCTATTCCTCAAAAACTACGTCTAATACACAAATTGCATCAAAATCGGTTTATGCGTTTGGGAGTAGTCGTTGACGAAAAATTTTGAAAAAAGTGTTTTTTCGACATAGCTTCGAAATTTTTCAACCAATCATTTTTTGGTGTTGTACAATATTTTAGTACTAAAAAAACTACGTCAAATGCCGTTTCAAAAATCAAAATCGAATCTTATTCTCAAAACTTATAGCTTTTCAAATATTAAAATTACGTTGTTTTTAGCATTAATTTTTTTTAAATAACTTTCAAGTTAATTTACCGATTGACTTAAAAATATTATCAGCTTTTGTTCTTTAAAAACTGCGTCAAATACCGTTAATTTCATCAAAATCGGTCAATTTGTTGGGATTTGTCAATGAAGAAAATTAAAAATAAAATATTTTTTGACATAGCATCGAAATTTTTCGACCTATCGATTAAATCAAACCTATCGAATAAATCAAAACTACTGGATCGATTTAAATCATTTTTTTTTCACTGAGTGACATAGTCTATAATATATATTTATTAGATAAACTAGAATAATTTTCTACTATTTTTTAATCAATTAAATAAAATATATCGCTAGAAACAATCATATAAAAAATATTGAAAGTGTTAATTTGATTACATTCTATCATCACATTACCATTGTATAAAACTTTAATTACATTTTCATTGAAACAACAATAAGTTTATTTATCATAATTTTCATTATAAGTATCAAATAAAAATTCTCCCTGTTTTTGTATTAAAGAATAGTTAATGCTAATTTATTTTTTGTTCTTTTAAGTACATATAATTTGTCTTTGCAAAATCTTAGCTCAGAATTCAGTCAATCTAACTTAGGTTTCTGAGATTAGCAGCTGTTGTACTGAAGACACCTAAACACAAGATAAATACCTAACCACAGACTACTAAGGAGAGAACTGATTGTTTACGTTAACCTTACCTAAATTTCAACTTTATTTAGCTACTATTCCTCAAATTAAAAAAATATTTATTAAATGCGGATAGATTAAGGAGTTGATATAGAATCTTAAGGAATATATTAAACTTTAAGATAATAACTAAAAAAACGATGTTTGATGAAAAACGATGATGAACTTTTATGTGTTATGAAATATGAATTAGAATTTAACTAGGGTTGTTTACATTACGATAATGTAGTAAAATATATAATGAAAATTGTCATCAGTCTCACTAGACCTCACGTCGTCTGTACTACAGTATTTGGTAGTTATAAACTTTTATATGTAATGAAATTTGAATTAGGATACAACAAGGGTTGTCTACATTACGATATATATTATAGCGAATAACATATTATTTAAATTATTTATTTTTTATGTAAACAAAAAAAACCATATTTATTTAACTATAATTACTCCATCCTTAAAATCAGTTGCCACCAATATGCTACATAGATAACAGGGCTTGGTCATTATAACAAAAAGAATATGTGATCAGATATAGCATTATATAAATCTACAACACTTGATAAAATATATGAAACACCTGTTTTTCTTTTCGTCCATATTATAAAGGTGGTTTTTTTTATCAATTATTGTTTTATCATACCAAAATAAGACGAAGAGTAAGGTAAGGTAAACCAAATGGTATTTACTTGCAGTGCTGGCACAGCTTTATTTTTTTTTTATAAACGATTAGAGCATACAACTTTTGGCATAAAATATTATTGCCCTCGCGATGTAGCAATAATACTCCTCCATGCTGAATAACGTGTTGTGTCTCGAGAAAGTCTAGAATAAATATACTAAAAATCAAATCCAAACTAAATATATTTAAAAAAAAACAACAAAACGACTCTAAGAAATATTTGTTCTATATCTCACAATAGGTCTCGGTATAGATGACATTTGTTTTTGCAATTAATTCAATTTAAAATAAAATTGTGTATTTTCGTAGCAAAACAATAATTTAAAAGATTAAACAATAGCCTTCTTACCGAAAATATGATATAACTTCGTCTTTTTTCAGTTTACTTGCGTAGTTTTTACACGATTTTACAATACAATACGGCATCGTTGATGTGTACTCGTGAACGCGGTCGTACAATGACTAACGCCAAATTGTAGCTCTTTCTTCGTATTGTAAGACATTTGCCTCGGACATTTTTAGCGCGGACCCGACGGCCATAGTAATAATATGTCAATGTTTGTATAGCTAACATATATATTAAACACTAGCTGTTGCCCGCAACTTCGTCCGCGCGTTTTTGTTACTCCGCACAGTTCCTCCCCCGTAAGTGATAACGTGATAATATGTAGCCTATATATTGACCCGACCTGTTAGTAATATTTATGCAAAATTTGAAGTAAATCCATGCAGTACTTTTTGAGTTTACCCCGGACATACATACAGACAAACAGACAAAAATTCTAAAAACTATATTTTTGGCTTCGATATCGATTGTTGATCACGCCCCATGTATTTTTTTAAAAAAATATTCAATGTACAGTTTTGATTTTCCTACGATTTTATAATATGTATATAGATTAGCATTTTGATGATGCTGACGTTTGCTGACGATTTTCCCCTGACAAAACTCGTCTAACATGGCCATAAAAGTTTTTATTTCAAAAATAAATAAACGCAACTGCAAGACTTCTGGTATTGCGGATGTCCATGAGCGACGGTAATGAGTAATGAGTAACTTATTAAGCTCATCACACATGGCTAAGATACTATAATATTTGACCTTAAGATGCCTTAATATAATATATCTTAAAGCAAATTTCAGAAATCGCTCACCGTACAAATAGTATGAACCATTACACACGACTAAGATAATATATATTTTACCTTAAGTATCTTAAGATACCGAACAACGTGGAAATATATATTTCATGATCTTAAGATACGAAATATATATTTCATCGTATCTTAATATAGATACAGGATGTTTTTATTGCGGGATATGCGCGATCGCAGTGCCTCATAATCTATAATATTATAATGTTATAAATGCGAAAGTTGGGATGTTTGGATGGATGGATGGATGTTGGTTACTCAATCGCGCAAAAACTACTGAACGGATTTGAATGTAATTTGGCACATAGGTAGATGTTGACCTGGAATAGCACATACGCTGTATTTATCCCGGACAATTAGGGGATCCGGCGGGATTCACCAAAAACTTTTATAATGTAGCGGGCTGCACGGTGCATCTACTTTAATATAACAGTTACTATGCGATCCAACTGAGAATAGGATCGTGCTTATTATTAACTTCATATCATAAGTGTGAAATTAGTAATGTCAGCAAAAGAACATTTGTTCTAAAAATATTGCTCGTTTATTTTTTATCGTCAGTCATCGGTCGGCCGTCGTATCGAACGTTTTAATATTTTCATCAATAAAAAAAATTGTAAAAAACATTAATATGTTATATAAAAAAGTTGTGTAGTTACACCACTTATAAGTCAAGAAGGATATTTCATATTATTCTATATCAAAATCGTTGTCTGAGGAGCTGTCTTACAAATCAAGAAGTAAGGCCGTATCACTCATGGTTAATCAACCTGTATATAGAACTCCAACGACGCAGACTAATATTATCGTATCTTAACCGTGTGTGATGAGCTTTACCGTCGCTCATAGACGTCCGTTTCTGACGGTAAGTCATTACTAATGACTTACCATCAGGTGCACCTCCTGCTTGTTTGCCTCCTCTTCTATAAAAATATCGCAAAACAGATGCGTACATAATGCAAATGTGGCGGAATGTAATGTACTTAATGTGGCTAAATGAAGTGTGGCGAATCATGATCTAATCGATAAATTGTTCAAGAGTAGTATAAGGATTTTTGATTTTTAGTCCCAAAAAACACATTAGTGTTGAATCATCATTTATTATATTGATTCTTATATATAATATCCTCCATTTACATGCGATTATTCTCAATTCTCGTTTTAAGTAGTTTTCGATATTTTCAACATAGTCAAATATTCTTATCCATTGCATTACATTACATTCAACATAATGACTTACTATTTCGACAAGTATCAAATATAGAACCGTTCTCGTGGACTGTCCGATATAGAATAGAAATGAATGTCTTACCCCCGCCAACCTTTAGGTTAAGGCGGGGTTCTAATCACGCCACCAAAAGGTGACAATTGGCGCGGTTTAGTTTAAATTTTAACGGCCTTACCGTTAAAATTTAAACATCCGTTATTATTAAAATATTAATTAATATATTTACGTAATAAATCATACGCATTTACACACAGTTATAAAAATATCCTAACAGGATAACAGGTGTGTTTATGTAAAGAAATATTATTGTGGAGGAAGGCAAAGTTCCTTGATTATGACTTGTGAATTTTGTTTCTCTCTGCTTAACTACGTCACATTATATACTTGCCACATGCGGGCAACGCACCCAGGCCCGTATCTATGGGCGATGTTTATCTTTTTCTATCAGGATACACATCAGTTTGTTGGCTACACCTGAAGTTTTTTTATAGTTGATTAGCTGCAGCGTGCAGCCCGCTTCATTATAAAAGTTTTTATCGAATCTCAAGAGATAACCTAACTTTATCGGGATAGAAAGTAGCCTGTGTGCTATTCCAGGCTATCATCTACCTGTGTGCCAAATTTCATACAAATCAGTTTTTTAGTTTTCGCGTGATTGAGTAACAAACATCCATTCGTCCATCCAAACTTCCAAACTTTCGCATTTATAATATTAAAATAATATAGATTTAAAATACTTTAGTTGCTGCTTTATAATGCTTTTTTAAATAAAACTATTTATCGATACTATATATATATATATATATATATATATATATATATATATATATATATATATATATATATATATATATATATATATAATGTAATATAATATTATAAAGTGTTGGTACCGGTCGGCAAACTGTCGTTCTGCCAGACAGGTTGTAAAAGGCGACCGATTGACTATGCGAGTCACTACCACTGTGGCTACTAGGTGGTAGAGTTCTGCATTGTCTCTTGTCTCGCCCGGGTCTGGTACCACCGCCTTACTCATTCCTGCCGCAATAACGTCAGTGCTTGTTATTGTCGTGTTCCGGTTTAGAGGGTAAGGTAGCCGGCAAACTTATGCATGTGGCATTAGACCTCGCTACAAGATGGCAACGCACCATTAACATCTTTGATGTCTATAGGTGATGGTCGATTCTTTCCATCAGGAGAACCATCTGCTTGTTTGCTATTATATACTACTTATATATAATATTGCTATATATTATATACTTGGCATGAAGATTATCATATGAAGCATATGAAAATCCGGGGTCAGACAAAGGCTATCTTAAAAAAACCACTAAGTATGTATGAAAAACTATATTGTCGTATTAATATATATATATATATATATATATATATATATATATATATATATATATATACCTCCCACTCGCACTATCACTCGGTGGTTCGGTGGTCCGGTGTTGGTATTGACTGTATGTCGAGGACACGGGTTAATTTTCAAAAATTTTGGCTTGCGGTTTGGTTCTTGGTTGCTTTGCCACCTATCATGTTGTGGGACTAAGTAATTTCGGCTAATCGTGAATAAATTTGATGTACCTCTGCCTACTTCTTTGACAATATAGGCGTGAAGACATTTATCTCTCTACTAAAACAGAACCCGACGAAGACTAAGGATAATGAATTTACACGTTCGTTAAGTAATATAATAAAGATTAACTTTGATTTTTTTTATTTTATTTTGCAGGTGAACGGTGTAGTTCTTCATGGCAGGTGCCATCTAAACGCTTCTGTTATCATCAAAGGGCTGGTTGGGCCAGTATTCAAATTCATCTTATTAAGGTAAATATATTTACATATGTTGTAATATTTTATCACTTATACACTTATACTGTTTCACAATAAAGCTATTATTACTTATTACCAACCGGTTTCGCTTACACAAGCATCATCAGGGCAATTTATAGTTACAAACAAAACTTAGTTTGTAACTATAAATGGCCCTGATGATAATTAAACTTAGTTGAAGGTAAACTAAGTATATAGTTACAAACTAAGTTTGAAACTAAACTTAGTTTGTAACTATAAATTGCCCTGATGATGCTTGTCTAAGCGAAACCGGTTGGTGATAAGTGATAATAGCTTTATTGTGAAACAGTACAAGTGTATAAGTGATAAAATATTACATTAAAATGGAGTTTCACCAAGTGCCTACGTTGAAAAGTGTCGAATATATTTACATATCTTACGTATTTCGTATCTTAAGTCAGGTCCTTAACAGGGTACGCAGAGACAGAGAATCAACCGTCATATGCTACAATCCTCACAGAGTGCTAAGTGTGAGGTTTTCTTTTCGCATTTGATCGTGAGCGCGTTTGGAGTTTACTAGGAATTTGTATGTGATTTGAACAGCGCCACCTAGTGGTAAACGTGAGAAACCAGTTTACCACTAGGTGGCGCTGTACAAATCACATACAAATTCCTAGTAAACTCCAAACGCGCTCACCATCGAATGCGAAAAGAAAAACTCACACTTAGCACTCAGATTTGCGTTGTCTTAGCTAACCCGCGCAGCTTTGCTCGCGAATAGATTAACATTCTTTTAGGTATATCATAATCTTCATAAACAAGCAGATGGATCTCCTGATGGAAAGAGTCAACCATCGCCTCTATAGGCGTCTATATGCAAAAGGTGTTAATGGTGCGTTGCTATCTTGTGGCGTGGTCTAATGATACATACATAAGCTACCAGCTACCTTACCCTCCAAACAGGAACACGACAGTGGCAAGCACTGATGCTATTGCGGCGGAGATACCAGACCTGGGCGAGACAATGCTGAAATCTATCCACTAGATGGTAGTAACTCGCATAGCCAATCGGTCGCCTCTTACGACATGCCTGGCAGAACGGCAGTTAGCCTATTCATCAAAGGAGCCCAGACCAACATGGGGTGAAATGTCGTCGATATAGTTTTTCAATCAAACTTCAGCTCCTCAGGAGATGATTTTTTATCAAAAAATTGGTCCTTGTTTGATCGCAGATCTTCGGATCCTAGATCCATGTCAAGTTACATCAAAATCGGTTCAGTAGCTTAGCCGTGAAACAGTAACACAGTAACAGATAAGCTTTCACATTAAAAATATTAGTATGGAAGTATGAAAAAAATGCGTAAAAAATTGAAAAAAAAATACGTTTTTTCAGTTTGTTGTTAATGTATGTATAACCCAAGTTATTAAATTATAGCTAAGAATATGAAATTTCATCACAATCGGCCCAGCGGTTTGGCCGTGATAATGTCACATATAGATAGACAGAGTTACTTTCGCATTTATACTACTAGCTAAAGCGTGAAACGCTGCATTATAAAAGTTTTTGGTGAATCCTGCGGGAACCTCTAATATTTCCGGGATAAAAAGTAATATATTCTATTCCAGGTCATCATCTACCTATGTGCCAAATTTCATCTAAATTCGTTCAGTAATTTTGGCTAACTTGACTTGACTAACAAACATCCATGCATTAAAATAAAAAAAAAATTAAAATCCATCCATCCATCTATCCATCTTTCCATCCAAACATCCAAACTTTCGTATTTATAATATTAACTAGATGACCCGGCAAACTTTGTGTTGCCATATTAACTATTTAATAAAAAATAGGGGTTGATGGTAGAAGGGAGAAAATTTAGGGTTTTATGTATTTTTTAATGCTGAATCGTAAAAAAATAAAAGTAAAATAAATTGTCAAAAAAATAATAAATAAATGCTAGGAGTGGACAACCCCTATTACTTAGGGGTATGAAAAAAAAAAGATAGTAGCCGATTCTCAGAACTACTGAAATTCATATAAAATTTCATAAAAATCGATCAATCCGTTTCGGATGAGTATGTGGCGCCGCTGTTCCGTACCGTTGAAGGGTCATAGTGATACAACCAGCGGGCCAGCTTCTTGTCATGTAACGTCATAACTGTGGGGGTCGATGACGTCACACAAGGAAAAGGAATGGGGAAAAGGAAGATCTTCCCAGCCAGGCAAGGTGTACTGCCTGGGGACCGAAGTCCATCTGAGAATCGTTGAAACTTGTATATAGTGTTACAAGATAAATAATTGTGATATCGCGATTCAGGATTTTTATTTTGAATTTCATTTTGCATTTGTTATTGATTTTTGTCCATTTTTTATTATCTTTTCTTGTAGCGTTTGTGATTGTTTGAGCCGCTACAAGTATAACTACTCTCTCACATTTATGATATTAATATAGATTAGTATAGATTCTTTTCATATTTTGATATCAGATGTTATAGAATTCGATTACATTTATAATATTAATATAGATTAGTATAGATTCTTTTCATATTTTGATATCAGATGTTATAGAATTCGATTACATTTATAATATTAATATAGATTAGTATAGATTCTTTTCATATTTTGATATCAGATGTTATAGAATTCGATTACATTTATAATATTAATATAGATTAGTATAGATTCTTTTCATATTTTGATATCAGATGTTATAGAATTCGATTACATTTATAATATTAATATAGATTAGTATAGATTCTTTTCATATTTTGATATCAGATGTTATAGAATTCGATTACATTTATAATATTAATATAGATTAGTATAGATTCTTTTCATATTTTGATATCAGATGTTATAGAATTCGATTACATTTATAATATCAATATAGATTAGTATAGATTCTTTTCATATTTTGATATCAGATGTTATAGAATTCGATTACATTTATAATATTAATATAGATTAGTATAGATTCTTTTCATATTTTGATATCAGATGTTATAGAATTCGATTACATTTATAATATTAATATAGATTAGTATAGATTCTTTTCATATTTTGATATCAGATGTTATAGAATTCGATTACATTTATAATATTAATATAGATTAGTATAGATTCTTTTCATATTTTGATATCAGATGTTATAGAATTCGATTACATTTATAATATTAATATAGATTAGTATAGATTGTTTTCATATTCTGATATCAGATGTTATAGAACTCTATCACATTTTTCCGTATTTGTACAAGTTCTCTTTGAAGGTAAAACTGTCTGCTATTCTGTAAGTCCGAAAAAGGCGAAGATTTAGCTATACCTGTCACTATCAATTGCTAAAGTGTTATATGTATAGTAGAAAGTAAAGTTCTGCCGTCTCGATCGGATTCAGTATAACCGCCTAACTTCTATAGTCTATGAACATTTCAAGATAAGTTAAAAAACAGACTATTACATTTGATTATAACAATACATGTGCATTGACCACAATGACGTGTATGTGGTAATATTACACACGTCATTGATTGACCATAATACATGTAAAATTAATTTTTGTAATTATCACTTTCAGATCTAAGGCCACAGATATAAGAGATGTATAGATTAGTATGGATTATTTTCATATTTTGATATCAGATGTTATGAAGTCTGTCACATTTATGATATTAGTATAGATTAATATGGATTCTTTTAATATTCTGATATCAGATGTTATAGAACTCTATCACATTTTTCCGTATTTGTACAAGTTCTCTTTGAAGGTAAAACTGTCTGCTATTCTGTAAGTCCGAAAAAGGCGAAGATTTAGCTATACCTGTCACTATCAATTGCTAAA
The DNA here is from genome assembly GCA_036924255.1 of Apodemia mormo. Classification (NCBI taxonomy): domain Eukaryota; kingdom Metazoa; phylum Arthropoda; class Insecta; order Lepidoptera; family Riodinidae; genus Apodemia; species Apodemia mormo. The sequence continues at coordinate 20,884,809 of JAUPFN010000024.1, read as the reverse complement.
GTGTTATATGTATAGTAGAAAGTAAAGTTCTGCCGTCTCGATCGGATTCAGTATAACCGCCTAACTTCTATAGTCTATGAACATTTCAAGATAAGTTAAAAAACAGACTATTACATTTGATTATAACAATACATGTGCATTGACCACAATGACGTGTATGTGGTAATATTACACACGTCATTGATTGACCATAATACATGTAAAATTAATTTTTGTAATTATCACTTTCAGATCTAAGGCCACAGATATAAGAGATGTATAGATTAGTATGGATTATTTTCATATTTTGATATCAGATGTTATGAAGTCTGTCACATTTATGATATTAGTATAGATTAATATGGATTCTTTTAATATTTTGATATCAGATGTTATAGAACTCGATCACATTTATGATATTAATATAGATTAGTAAAGATTCTTTTCATATTCACGATATTAATATATATTAGTATGGATTCTTTTCATATTTTGATATCAGATGTTATAGAACTTTATCACATTTATGATATTAACATAAATTAGTATGGATTCTTTTCATATTTTGATATCAGATTTTATACAACTTTATTACATTTATGATATTAATATAGATTAGTATGGATTCTTTTCATATTTTGATATCAGATGTTATAGAACTCTATCACATGTATGATATTAATATAGATAAGTAAGGGTCCTTTTCATATTTTGATATCAGATGTTGTAGAACTCTATCACATTTATGATAATAATATAGATTAGTGTGGATTCTTTTCATATTTTAATGTCAGATGTTATAGAACTTTATCACATTTATGATCGGGTTCAGTATAACTGCCTAACTTTCTGCCGTAGTAGGGCCAGAGGGTGTCACTGTCTTCTGGTTTGGCGGGTAGTGTAGCTGGTCAACTTGGGCATGTCACAGTGCCATAGGGATTGAAATTAGGACCTCATGATCACAAACATATACTCACGAAATTTATTACACGTAATTGGACGTCTACAAAGAACATCATACTCAGATATTATCCAATTCCAACAATACTAGTAAAATTATAAATGCGGGAGTAACTCTGTCTGTCTCTTCTTCACGCCTAAAGCACTGAACCGATTTGATTGAAATTTGGTACAAAGATAGTTTGAAACCCGAGAAAAGACATAGGATAATTTTTATCCCAGAAATTCCACGGGAACGGGAATTATGAGGGTAAAATCCAGAGATTTTTATTTTAGGAATTTTTCCACGCAGACGAAGTCGCGGGCACAGCTAGTATTACATATACAAGTTGACTGGTATGTACATACTCAAGGAGGGTGATCAGTATTCAATTCTAATACCGAATATGTAAAAGATTGGTGCTAAAATTTGGACCTTATTTTCTAATAAATTAGTCGAATACTCTATACGGCACATAGAAGTTCATTGTTTACAAACAGAGATTTACCGAACTCGCGACTAAACTCATTAGTGCCACGTGCGGTGACCATACTTTTTGAATATTACTACACTACTTTCATTGAGGTTTACTATGTGATTAAGCTATGTTATTTTTTATTAAGTTTTTATTGTTTACTTGTGATCAATAACTATAGTTTCTTTAAATATGTACAATCTTTAAGGTACTAGTCAATCCCTATACATGTCAAACTGATAACCTCCGATTTTTCTCTACTTGAAAATACATTATGAAATACATAAGATATTTACATCCATAAATAGTCAGATTTCCGTTTAAGGCAGTCGCATTATTGTATTTCACTTTTTGTGTGGACTCAAATATATTATGACGTTTATACCGATGTAACCCGTTGAGAATTTTCAAGGTGTGAAACCCTTTGAGCGTATAAATTCACATTCAAAGAAAAGCTTATTACATACAATTCTTTGAAGCACATTGGACTTCTTTTCATTGAGGTAGACATGAACTTTATTTGAAAATGATATATTAAACATATCATACAGTCCAAAAGTTACGACTTATAACCGCTCACTTCACTTTGGTAACTAATGAGACCGCTGAGAAAATTCGTTAATACACCATGGTCTCTATAGGGACCAACGCTAACTTCATCCAAATAAATAATAGTTTAAAAAAACTAAAAAACACGCTTTTTATAGAAAACCGAACTAAAGAATATAAAATAAATTTTAATAAATTTAAATTAAGAATGGTGTTAAAAATTTCAATAATTATAAATTAATAATAGTGTGAATAAAAAAAATAATTTTATTTAAAAAAAAGCGTGGGGTGCATGATGTCAATAGTTATAAGAAAGAAAGAAAGAAAGAAATCATTTATTTGCCAGAATAAATATTTTAATGACACATATGAGTAGAGTGATTATCATTTCGGTAATATCTTAAAAAGCACCCCACGCTTTTTTTTAAATAAAATTATTATTTTTTATTCACACTATTATTAATTTATAATTATTGAAATTTTTAACACCATTCTTAATTTAAATTTATTAAAATTTATTTTATATTCTTTAGTTCGGTTTTCTATAAAAAGCGTGTTTTTTAGTTTTTTTAAACTATTATTTATTTTCTACTTTTTAGTTTGGTTTATTTATAATAGCTTGTTTTTTTTAATTTTAAACTATTGCACGACTCATGATGCGAAGCATCAGAGAGTGCTTTACGATCGAAAATTTTTTTTCATATATACATATCTTCACGCCAGATCCTTTACGGTAGGCAGAGAGAACCAAGTGCCATACATCACGATCCTTGCAGGCTTGTCTCGCTTCCTCCACATTCATCACTCTTTTCATACAAACACGCCGGTTGCGAAGACTCTTGATACCACCTTCGGAATTTTTTTTCGCCTTATTTTGGCAACTACTTTTAGTATTATAGCCTTGTTAGTTAACGGAATCAAGATATTTTGCATACTATTGTCGAGATAATTTAATGGAGATTAATTCTATACTTGCTAAAAATTAATTTAGTGCAATACAAATGGAAAAAAATATGAAAATAGGTCAAAAAATCTTCTGTCCGTCATGTATGAAACTCCGGAAACACTGTAACTTATGAAAAAATCAATTATTTGAGTTATTTTTTTTAATTCTAATCGGCAATTGTAGATCATCGAATGCGAATGGCTAATAAATTCAGTGTCGTTTAATTACAATTAATAAAAAACGAAAACTACAAGACTGTATATCTATATATATCCATGTAAAATTAACATGGATGGTGATATATCTATATCTATAAATATTATGTACATTTATTTTGTTTTTTTTTGTTTTTTTACTCAGTCAATTAAACTCAGTCACAGAGACGGTGGCGGACTCTTCGTGGCTCGTGAAATCTAAGTTATATGCGCAGACACTGTTGCAAACTCTAATGCGCATACGTAGTCGAGTGCCGCGGTAGAAGCACGGAACTACTTACACGCTTATAGACATATGTGTGTGTGTGTGTGTGTGTGTAAGTGTGCAAGGCGTTCCTGTCGTACTCCCATACAGGACAATACGACGGGGCCAGATATGGGCCATGCTTGGCGCAATGCTGTCTATCTCTGGCCCATGCTTGTAAACCCGCTTTGGCCCAGCCTTGGTAGAAGTAGACTCGGTAAGATCCAAGGGCGTCTAGCGAATGAGTCTTTTGAGCAGAGAGCTATTAGAGTTGATCTCATTATTGAGCGAACTAGCGAACTAGCGACTAGCGAGAGAACTACTAGCGAACGAGTCTGCCGAGCAGAAGGCTCATAGAATTGGTCTCATTGAGGAGCGTTTAGCTAAGGAGTCCGCCGAGCAGAGAGCTCGTGGATTAGTAGTGATTCGAAACCGTACAGCAATCGAGTCTGCTCAGCCACGTGAGAACCGCCTAGCGGTAGCGCGTCAGACGTCACAAAGACTTCGTTCAATTACTGAGCGTAATTTTATAACCACCATAAATCAGTATGCTGAAGTACCATGTACAATCTGTAAGAAATTATTATATCCAAAACAACAGACGTCATTAGTTAAAGCACGTTTTGATTTTTTTTTTGCTCGACTACCATAAAAAAAAGAAAAGTTCCTTCTCAGGCCTACTGGAACAACATGGAAGTTATATCTTTACCTCTTGAACTGACCGACTTGACAGACGTAGAACAAAGACTTTTGTTAAGAGTAGTTCCTTTTATAACTAGTTTCCACCCGCACCAAAGTGCTCGTCAACACGAATCAAACGAGCCCAAACTCGATAGAGTTGTGTTATTTAATTGCTGAGCTCCTATGGTCACTTTCTGGCTTCATCATCGAACCCTGCAGGATCCTAGTTAGCACCAAGCACCAAAGTGCTCGTCAACACTAATCAAATGAGCCCAAATTCGATAGAGTTGTGTCATTTAATTGCTGAGCTCCTATGACCATCTTCTAGCTACATCATCGGACCCTGCAGGATCCCAATCACCACCAAGCACCAAAGTGCTCGTCAACATGAATCAAATGAGTCCAAACTCAATAGTCTTGTTATTATTAACCGATTTTTAACCATTTAATTATTAAGTTCCTGTGGTCACCTTCCGATTCAGATTCATCAGATCAGCTCCATGTCATAATAAGGTTTCATTGTCATTCAATTAACATATGTATAAAAAATTTCAGCTCAATCGGTAACCGGGAAGTGGATCAAACTTACTTGCGAGATTTGATTTCAGACATCGAGATAGGTACAATAAATAAAAAAATGCTCATAAAACAAAAACTACTGGGCCTACCTGAATCAAATTTTTATGGGACCAATTCGAAACTATTCCGCATCAAACAAAAAAAGAATCACGTAATTCGGTTCGGAAACCTCGGAGAAATCGTTGTACATACATAAAAAAAATATACCAGCCGAATTGAGAACCTCCTCCTTTTTTTGAAGTCGGTTAAAAATGGAATAATTTTATCAAATTAGTGTATTGTCATCGGTCCTCGATAAATCTACAAAGTTTGAACGAAATCTGGCCGTTTAAAGTGGGTCAAAATCGTGCTCAAAGAAGTCGGTTACAAACAAACATACAAACATACAGGTGAAGCTAATAAAAAGCGTGTAAAAAAAAACAATATTCTAACTATTTACCAGTTTTAATACTATATTCTATGGTATTTTATCGTTTTCGAACGAAACATTGTACAGAATAACATCAAATTTCATTCTTTTTACACGCTTTTTATTAGCTTCACCTGTATGTTTGTATGTTTGTATGTTTGTTTGTAACCGACTTCTTTGGGCGCGATTTTGACCCACTTTAAACGGCCAGATTTCGTTCAAACTTTGTAGATTTATCGAGGACCGATGACAATACACTAATTTGAAAAAATTATTCCATTTTTAACCGACTTCAAAAAAAAGAGGAGGTTCTCAATTCGGCTGGTATATTTTTTTTATGTATGTACACCGATTTCTAGGAGGTTTCTGAACCGAATTACGTGATTCTTTTTTGTGTTTGATGCGGAATAGTTTCGAATTGGTCCCATAAAAATTTGATTCAGGTAGGCCCAGTAGTTTTTGTTTTATGAGCATTTTTTTATTTATTGTACCTATCTCGATGTCTGAAATCAAATCTCGCAAGTAAATTTGATCCACTTCCCGGTTACCGATTGAGCTGGAATTTTATATACGTATGTTAATTGAATGACAATGAAACCTTATTATGACATGGAGCTGATCTGATGAATCTGAATCAGAAGGTGACCACAGGAACTTAATAATTAAATGGTTAAAAATCGGTTAATAACAAGACTATTGAGTTTGGACTCATTTGATTCATGTTGACGAGCACTTTGGTGCTTGGTGGTGACTAGGATCCTGCAGGGTTCGATGATGAAGCCAGAAGGTGACCATAGGAGCTCAGCAATTAAATAACACAACTCTATCGAGTTTGGGCTCGTTTGATTCGTGTTGACGAGCACTTTGGTGCTTGGTGCTAACTAGGATCCTGCAGGGTTCGATGATGAAGCCAGAAGGTGACCATAGGAGCTCAGCAATTAAATAACACAACTCTATCGAGTTTGGGCTCGTTTGATTCGTGTTGACGAGCACTATGGTGCGGGTGGAAACTAGTTATAAAAGGAACTACTCTTAACAAAAGTCTTTGTTCTACGTCTGTCAAGTCGGTCAGTTCAAGAGGTAAAGATATAACTTCCATGTTGTTCCAGTAGGCCTGAGAAGGAACTTTTCTTTTTTTATGGTAGTCGAGCAAAAAAAAATCAAAACGTGCTTTAACTAATGACCAGTAATTGAACGAAGTCTTTGTGACGTCTGACGCGCTACCGCTAGGCGGTTCTCACGTGGCTGAGCAGACTCGATTGCTGTACGGTTTCGAATCACTACTAATCCACGAGCTCTTTGCTCGGCGGACTCCTTAGCTAAACGCTCCTCAATGAGACCAATTCTATGAGCCTTCTGCTCGGCAGACTCGTTCGCCAGTATTTCTCTCGCTAGTCGCTAGTTCGCTAGTTCGCTCAATAATGAGATCAACTCTAATAGCTCTCTGCTCAAAAGACTCATTCGCTAGACGCCCTTGGATCTTACCGAGTCTACTTCTACCAAGGCTGGGCCAAAGCGGGCGGCCAGAGATAGACAGCATTGCGCCAAGCATGGCCCATATCTGGCCCCGTCGTATTGTCCTGTATGGGAGTACGACAGGAACGCCTTGCACACTTACACACACACACACACACATATGTCTATAAGCGTGTAAGTAGTTCCGTGCTTCTACCGTGGCACTCGACTCGAGTTTGCAACAGTGTCTGCGCATATAACGTAGATTTCACGAGCCACGAAGAGTCTGCCACCGTCTCTGTGACTGAGTTTAATTGACTGAGTAAAAAAACAAAAAAAAAACAAAAAAGAACAAAATAAATGTACATAATATTTATAGATATAGATATATCACCATCCATGTTAATTTTACATGGATATATATAGATATACAGTCTTGTAGTTTTCGTTTTTTATTAAATGTAATTAAACGACACTGAATTTATTAGCCATTCGCAATCGATGATCTACAATTTCCGATTAGAATTAAAAAAAAATAACTCAAATAATTGATTTTTTCATAAGTTACAGTGTTTCCGGAGTTTCATACATGACGGACAGAAAATTTTTTGACCTATTTTCATATTTTTTTCCGTTTGTATTGCACTAAATTAATTTTTAGCAAGTATAGAATTAATCTCCATTAAATTATCTCGACAATAGTATGCAAAATATCTTGATTCCGTTAACTAACAAGCCTATAAAACTAAAAATAGTTTCCAAAATAAGGCGAAAAAAATTTCCGAAAGTGGTATCAAGAGTCTTCGCAACCGGCGTGTTTGTATGAAAAGAGTGATGAATGTGGAGGAAGCGAGACAAGCCTGCAAGGATCGTGATGTATGGCACTTGGTTCTCTCTGCCTAACCCGTAAAGGATCTGGCGTGAAGATATGTATATATGAAAAAAAATTTTCGATCGTAAAGCACTCTCTGATGCTTCGCATCATGAGTCGTGCAATAGTTTAAAATTAAAAAAAACAAGCTATTATAAATAAACCAAACTAAAAAGTAGAAAATAAATAATAGTTTAAAAAAACTAAAAAACACGCTTTTTATAGAAAACCGAACTAAAAAATATAAAATAAATTTTAATAAATTTAAATTAAGAATGGTGTTAAAAATTTCAATAATTATAAATTAATAATAGTGTGAATAAAAAATAATAATTTTATTTAAAAAAAAGCGTGGGGTGCTTTTTAAGATATTACCGAAATGATAATCACTCTACTCATATGTGTCAATAAAATATTTATAACTATTGACACCATGCACCCCACGCTTTTTTTTAAATAAAATTATTATTTTTTATTCACACTATTATTAATTTATAATTATTGAAATTTTTAACACCATTCTTAATTTAAATTTATTAAAATTTATTTTATATTTTTTAGTTCGGTTTTCTATAAAAAGCGTGTTTTTTAGTTTTTTTAAACTATTATTTATTTTCTACTTTTTAGTTTGGTTTATTTATAATAGCTTGTTTTTTTTAATTTTAAACTATTGCACGACTCATGATGCGAAGCATCAGAGAGTGCTTTACGATCGAAAATTTTTTTTCATATATACATATCTTCACGCCAGATCCTTTACGGGTTAGGCAGAGAGAACCAAGTGCCATACATCACGATCCTTGCAGGCTTGTCTCGCTTCCTCCACATTCATCACTCTTTTCATACAAACACGCCGGTTGCGAAGACTCTTGATACCACTTTCGGAAATTTTTTTCGCCTTATTTTGGAAACTATTTTTAGTTTTATAGGCTTGTTAGTTAACGGAATCAAGATATTTTGCATACTATTGTCGAGATAATTTAATGGAGATTAATTCTATACTTGCTAAAAATTAATTTAGTGCAATACAAACGGAAAAAAATATGAAAATAGGTCAAAAAATTTTCTGTCCGTCATGTATGAAACTCCGGAAACACTGTAACTTATGAAAAAATCAATTATTTGAGTTATTTTTTTTTAATTCTAATCGGAAATTGTAGATCATCGATTGCGAATGGCTAATAAATTCAGTGTCGTTTAATTACATTTAATAAAAAACGAAAACTACAAGACTGTATATCTATATATATCCATGTAAAATTAACATGGATGGTGATATATCTATATCTATAAATATTATGTACATTTATTTTGTTCTTTTTTGTTTTTTTTTGTTTTTTTACTCAGTCAATTAAACTCAGTCACAGAGACGGTGGCAGACTCTTCGTGGCTCGTGAAATCTACGTTATATGCGCAGACACTGTTGCAAACTCGAGTCGAGTGCCACGGTAGAAGCACGGAACTACTTACACGCTTATAGACATATGTGTGTGTGTGTGTGTGTAAGTGTGCAAGGCGTTCCTGTCGTACTCCCATACAGGACAATACGACGGGGCCAGATATGGGCCATGCTTGGCGCAATGCTGTCTATCTCTGGCCGCCCGCTTTGGCCCAGCCTTGGTAGAAGTAGACTCGGTAAGATCCAAGGGCGTCTAGCGAATGAGTCTTTTGAGCAGAGAGCTATTAGAGTTGATCTCATTATTGAGCGAACTAGCGAACTAGCGACTAGCGAGAGAAATACTGGCGAACGAGTCTGCCGAGCAGAAGGCTCATAGAATTGGTCTCATTGAGGAGCGTTTAGCTAAGGAGTCCGCCGAGCAAAGAGCTCGTGGATTAGTAGTGATTCGAAACCGTACAGCAATCGAGTCTGCTCAGCCACGTGAGAACCGCCTAGCGGTAGCGCGTCAGACGTCACAAAGACTTCGTTCAATTACTGGTCATTAGTTAAAGCACGTTTTGATTTTTTTTTGCTCGACTACCATAAAAAAAGAAAAGTTCCTTCTCAGGCCTACTGGAACAACATGGAAGTTATATCTTTACCTCTTGAACTGACCGACTTGACAGACGTAGAACAAAGACTTTTGTTAAGAGTAGTTCCTTTTATAACTAGTTTCCACCCGCACCATAGTGCTCGTCAACACGAATCAAACGAGCCCAAACTCGATAGAGTTGTGTTATTTAATTGCTGAGCTCCTATGGTCACCTTCTGGCTTCATCATCGAACCCTGCAGGATCCTAGTTAGCACCAAGCACCAAAGTGCTCGTCAACACGAATCAAACGAGCCCAAACTCGATAGAGTTGTGTTATTTAATTGCTGAGCTCCTATGGTCACCTTCTGGCTTCATCATCGAACCCTGCAGGATCCTAGTCACCACCAAGCACCAAAGTGCTCGTCAACATGAATCAAATGAGTCCAAACTCAATAGTCTTGTTATTAACCGATTTTTAACCATTTAATTATTAAGTTCCTGTGGTCACCTTCTGATTCAGATTCATCAGATCAGCTCCATGTCATAATAAGGTTTCATTGTCATTCAATTAACATACGTATATAAAATTCCAGCTCAATCGGTAACCGGGAAGTGGATCAAATTTACTTGCGAGATTTGATTTCAGACATCGAGATAGGTACAATAAATAAAAAAATGCTCATAAAACAAAAACTACTGGGCCTACCTGAATCAAATTTTTATGGGACCAATTCGAAACTATTCCGCATCAAACACAAAAAAGAATCACGTAATTCGGTTCAGAAACCTCCTAGAAATCGGTGTACATACATAAAAAAAATATACCAGCCGAATTGAGAACCTCCTCTTTTTTTTGAAGTCGGTTAAAAATGGAATAATTTTTTCAAATTAGTGTATTGTCATCGGTCCTCGATAAATCTACAAAGTTTGAACGAAATCTGGCCGTTTAAAGTGGGTCAAAATCGCGCCCAAAGAAGTCGGTTACAAACAAACATACAAACATACAAACATACAGGTGAAGCTAATAAAAAGCGTGTAATTATATTTTTTAGTTCGGTTTTCTATAAAAAGCGTGTTTTTTAGTTTTTTTAAACTATTATTTATTTCAAATACGCTCTTGGGGAAAAATAAAAGAACTAAGTCCGTCATTTTGATTCATACTGTGTGTTATGTGTTGGTTGCAGTTTATGATACAGGTTAATTTAAAAGTGTTTTGGCGTATTAATCAAAACTTTATTTACAATCAAGATTAGTTCAAGATCTAACAGTTTAGATAATAATTTGTCAAAAAACCGTAAATATCAATTAATAAAACATATATTTCGTTATCGATAATATACTCATATTATATGCTCATTTGATAATGAAAAAAATAATATGACAGAAATAATAATAAAATATGGAAGTTCGCGCATACTCATTAGGTAGAACAAATTTTCATATTTGTTAATGTTGAAAATTGAAGACAATGAAAGTATTTATTATTAATAAAAAAATAAGCAACATACTGTTAGATAGCTATTTAAAATTGGAAATCTTACTATTTTCGTTTTTGGAACGTACAAAAGTAATCTTCATTAAATTATTTATACAGTAGTGTAAAAATTAAATAGATTCTATGTTACTATAGAAATAGTTACTGAATGGGGGATTAAAAGATATCAGTCGTAGAACAGTCACTAATGCTAACAGTCGTGTAATAAGCGTCTTTCCCCGTGTTAGTCCCGGGTTCCTTTGAAGAATAGTCCAAATGCCGATTTACCAGGCAGGCCGTAAAAAGTGACGGATTGGCAATGCGAGTCACTAGCATCGTGGCTACGAGTTGGTATAGTTCTACATTGGCTCGTCCGTGTTTGGTACCACCACCTTACCTATTCCTGCCGCAATAACATCTGAGCTAGTCACTGCCATGTTCCGGTTTGAAGGGTAAGTGGCATTAGACGTCACCATAAGATACCACCGCACCATTAACATCTTTGTTGTCTAAAGGCGATGGTTGAATCTTTCCATCAGGAGACCCATGTGCTTGTTTGATACCTTATAATATAAAAAAGCTACTAGCGTAATATCTGTGTGTATAAAATCTGAATATTTCTGACTGATTCATCTAATAGTGCATAAATGTAGAATAAAAATTGCTCATTATTTTTATTCTATGTACGTGTATCTATTATTTTTTAAAGGCCAATGATCCCATGTCTAGTTCCCACCACCAACTTCTGTAAACCAGAATTAACAGCGGCAACCTTCTTGATAACCACTGAATAGCGAGCTCAGTGTGCCCTGGGGAAAAAATAAGCTGTTCTGGGACCCGCAACAAAATTAATCAGAAGTATATAGAAAGAGTAGTAAAATACATATAGTTCCTCCTCTTTTCAGCAGGAGACAATAAAAGCATATGTTAAGAAATGAGACGTTTACAATCAGGTTAAGCCTAATTGTTATTGCACCACGGTAGTTCAGGCAATTGAGGACCTAAAAAAATGACCTACTTAATTCTGCTTCCAGTAGTAAGTATGATAAAATCGCTTGAAGGCACAGAAATTTCCACGTGTTCCCACAAGGTTGGAATAGTGGTTCCCACAAGGATGTACCGAATATACATCGTATACCATCAAGCATTTGGCTACTTTCGTTTCACCAAAAATTACACTCTCAAAGAATGTGATGTGTAGAGCGTTCGCAAAAACGACAAGAAACTTATTTCAACGAGAATGATTAAGCTTTATAATTACCATGACTAGTAGGCTGAGCATATTTTTAATACAAATGTCATATCTTCTACAGTCATATAAAATTTTTTGCTAAAAGTCTAAGCGTTTTTTTCAAATTTTCCAAATTGTTGCCTTTCATCACCTTACAATAACACGAGACCGTATTAAGGCTTCTTCGCATAGGATACAAAAGATTAATTCTTCTTTTGATACGAATGTCATGTCTACTTCAGTTATATAAAAGTCTTTACAAAAAGTCTAAGCGTTCTTCTCAAATCTCCCAAATTATTGCCTTTTTATCGCATTACAATGACACGAGGCCGTATTTAGGCTTCTTTGAAAGCTTTTACCATGGTATAGAATTACGAATACTTTCCTTAATAATACCAAATAGGAAAATAGCAATAACATTGAAATAGAGTTCTTTAAGCTAAAATAGATTTTTTATATCATTAAATAACAAGCAGATGGTTCTTTTGATCGCAAGGGACTATGCCACCCTCTTTTATAACTACCAAAGATGCCTGTGGTGCATTGCTATCCATGTAGCGCAATGGTAAAATTACACAAGTTTACCAGCTGCTTTATTTTTAAAGCCGGAACATGACCGTTAGTGTTTCCGTATTATCCGACCCGATATCAATGTCGGACGCCGATACGATATCGGGGCAATTAAAATATGTGGAATATATTCCTGCCTTCTACATTGTCAGTTTTAAAATCAGATATAAGAGCAGATGCCGATGCGTGGATGGCACAATCGGACGCTAACTACACGACGCTACACTATCGCTAACGATGTCCGACAAAGATATCGGATCGGATAATATGGAAACGCTTCCAAGCGTTAACGCTACTGCAGCGAGAAGTGTTGGTCCGGACCCCGGTCCGGGACCATATGGCAGGGATGTAATGCCAAATATATAAGTTTTGTCCAAATGTTGGTCCGAGATCCCTTTGAAGTATAAACCAACTGTCATCCAGCCAGGCAGGTCATAAGAGGTGACCGATTGGCTATACATGTCACTACCATGGAGACTACTAGGTGGTAGAGATTCGCATCGTCTCGCCCGGTTGTATAGTACCACCGGCTTACCTATTTCTGCCACAATAGCTTCAATGCTTGTCATTATCGTGCTCTGGCTTGGAAAGTAAGGTGCCGGTGGATTTATGTATGCATAGCGAGCACCATTAACATCTTTGTTGTCTACAGGCGATGATTCCTCTTTACATTAGAAGAGCTATTTGCTCGTTTGCTATTTAATAATATATAAAAAAATCGATGGTCAAGTGTGCAAAATGTATTTTTTATATATCATCAAAATATTTGAATGAATTATTCTGAATCATAAATATTTACTGAAATCTTGACAATATTGCTAAAAAGCTGAATATCCCGGAGCGGGCTGCTTCTATTTTCACCAAACAAAAACAAGCTCTCAACTAGAACCATCTCGATAAATAAGACTTTCGATTAAAAAAAAACCGCAAACAAAACAGATCATCCATTTTGAAGCTACAATGTCACAATACACACGTTAAACTTATAATACACCCTGTTTTCACTGGGGGCTTAAAAAATAAAAGCTGTGTTAATTTTGAATAATATTTTCAGGCGTAAAGCGGCCCTAGAGGACGTCGCGGTTAAACCACTGACACAGTTTCCAGTAGCTCTTGATGAACAGGTCAGTTTTTAGTTTTGTAAGAGATTATTTATGTTATAACGGAAACACTAGCTTGATTTTTTTTGATTTATATTTTGCAAATAGGTAAATTAAAGTATTTAAGATGTTTTATAGATTCAGGCGTTACGTTGCGGAAATCCATTGTTCAGACGAAGAAAACTTATTATTTTGCAAATTTTCGCGAACTTTTATGTGTACATTTGTGATGTTACTGAAAGTGAAAACATATAAAAGCAGTATAAGAAATGGAACCAACTCACCGAGATCTGAAAAATAATGAAGATGTGCCGCTGGGGCACAGTTTATGTTCCACCATAAAGTTTGTCATCCACCCTCGCTCACTTTATACCTTTGTGTTCGGTGCTGTCTTGGTATAAAGTGTGGTGAATGAGGGTGGATAATTTTGCCACTGGGGTCTTCATTATTTTTCAGACCTACGGTGAGTATGTTCCATTTCTTACGCCGCTTTTATGTTTTCACTTTCAGTGACATTACAAAGGTAAGCTTTTAAAGTTCACAGAAATTTGCAAAATAACTAGTTTTCTTCGTCTAAAGTATTTAAGGTGGTAAGGTGTTGAATTTAACACACATTTTAGCAAAATTTTATATAGTACCTACTCATCGTCCTAGCATTCGCGTCCTAGCGTCGTACTAGCATTAAGTCCGCCTTTCGTACAATTTTACTTATGTAAGTATACAATAAAGTATAAATAAATAAATAAATAAAATCGTCAGTGGTAGAAATTTGACCATAGCTAAACGTATTATAATCTCTTTTAAGTTTGATAACGGAATTTAGTCGTAAAGAAAATTTATGTGTGGTACATTATCATGTCTGTTACATGAATTCTGTGTGTGTAGTGTTATTTTTTTTTATATTATAAGATAGCAAACAAGCAAATGGGTCTTCTGATGGAAAGAGTCAACAATCGCCTATAGACACCAAATACGTTAATGGTGCGTTGCTATCTTGTGGCAAGGTCTAAAGCCACATGCATAAGTTTACCGGCTACCTTACCCTCCAAACGGGAACATGACAGTGACTAGCACTGACGCTATTGCGGCAAGAATAGGTAAGGCGGTGGTACCTGACCCGGGCGAGACAATGCAGAACTCTACCACCTATCAAAATGTATCTAATGCACATTATTTAAAAATATTATCCTAATCTTCCGCAATATAAATTTTGACTGTGTCAAATTTCATATTCCGCTGTTCGCGCAATTGTCAGAAATCAGGAATACTTTATTCAATAAAACTTTTTACAAGTTATTTTGACACATCAACATATTTTTTAAAAACTACTACCGGATCGGAAACGCGGCCGCACACTGATAAGATCCGGCGGAAGAAACTCAACGGGCTTGTCTTTTTTTCATATCATCTATTTTTTTACAATATCACAATATTACAAAAAATATATATGAGATCGGTATGAGGAGCAATTAATCCCAGGTTTTTGTCTTCTAAATAATCTGAGATTTTATAATATCCTTTTTTACACAGTTTTGTTTTATCATATTTTTAAAATTTATTAACTGTCTTAAAAAGAGGTACAATAATTTTGTCACATTTCGAGTTCACATTATGGACACGTGCAATCCCCTAATATTTTTGAATAATCTTCACGCCCATATCCCCGAAAGGGTAGGCAGAGGTACAACAAGTGCACCCACGATTAGCCGAAGATACTTGGTCCCACAATGTGATAGGTGGCAAGCCTATCGCCAACCGGGCACTTTCCAATCCCGGGCAACTTTGTGTTTCTCAGAAAACTGAAAAAACACTTTTTTTATGTGCCCGACCCGGGAATCGAACCCGGGACCACATGTGGTCAACGCCAACGCTGGACCACTAGACCACAGAGGCGATTATTTTTGAATAATATGCGTTAGAAATACATTAAATTAATATAAATAAACATTACATATACTACATTCATGTGACATATATAATAATATACGCACGTGTATACTATTTTCTTTACGGCGACAGTCTTTTTTACGTCATAAGATAGCTAACAAGCAAATGGGTCTCCTGATGGAAAGATTCAACAATCGCCTATAGACACCAAAGATGTTAATGGTGCGTTACTAGCTTGTGGCGAAGTCTAATGCCACATGCATAAGTTAACCGGCTACCTTACCCTCCAAACCGGAACACGACAGCGACAAGCGCTGACGCTATTGCGGCAGGAATATGTAAAGCTGTTATACCAGACCCGGGCGAGTCGATGTAGAACTCTACCACCTAGTAACAACGATGGTAGTGACTCGCGTAGCCAATCGGTCGCCTTTTACGACCTGCCTGGTAGAACGGCAGTTGTTCTATTCTTCAAAGGAGCCCGGGACCAACACGGGGTAAGTATGTTGTCAAACTTAAAACACATTTAATCGTTGAATCTGTAGTCGAATTTTGACCGCTAGTCGGGCGATCGCTAGTCTAAATTAAAAGACACGAAATCAGGATCGCATTTACTTTTAGGAAAAGTAGATTTTCAAAATTGAACACTATACAGAAAGACCGATGAATAAATAACCCATATATTTATAATGTCTAAAAACCCATAAATCCATTTTTGTATTCTGAATTGCCACCTTTTTGACGACTCTCGTTTGAACTATTAGACTAAGCTCTTCTTGAAATTGGTTATGTTCCTGTTCAACATGTTTGACCTAAGTTTGTCTGACTGTCACCAAACTTACTTAGACCTGTCAGAATAAACAAAATTTATGTAAGTTTAGTCGGTTTTTTTAGACACATTTTCTATTTTTAGACAAACTCGATCGTTTGCTCAACTTATGCATACGTTTCATTTTCGTATTAGATAAGTATGACCACATTACCCAATTTCGGTCACAGTTAAAGTGGCTAAGTATCCGGTTCTGAAGATGCACATGTTCTCTCATGTTTATTTAACATTCTTCAAAATCCATCCTCTCCAATATACATAAGAGAACGCTTTAAGTATATCTCTTGTCAGGGTAGGTTTCAGCGGTCTCAAAATTACGATAGGCTAATGTATCCAGGCCACAACGCTGCAACTTACTATAATAATTCTTTCACGATTACGGTCATTAGATTATGGAATACTTTCCCGGCTCAATTACATGATGCACCGTCTCTATCTATTTTTAAAAGTCGAGTGTATGATCATTTTTTTACCCGTCAATCTTTGTAAGTATTATATTCTAATGTATTTCATATTATGCTTGTATGTATGTAATATATTAATATCAGTATTGTATTTTGTTTATTAAGTATTTATTAGTATATTTTCAATTATGTAAGTAGTTTATTTATTAATTAATCTAATTATTTAAGTCTTTATGTACAAAAACAAAATATCATCTAGCACTAATTGGATAAAATATTATACATAGGCGTGCTTAACTCTTTAAGAGATCTCTTCCAGCAAAACCTGTACAAGGACACGAATTGTAGAAAGATTACAAAGCAGGTAAGCGGATTATTACAAAGCAGTAAGTTTATGTGTATAATATATGGTATGTAAGTATATGTATATTACCTATATAATTTATAGTTATTGTTTTGTTATTTTAATTTAATCATATTTAGTTTGGTCATAATAGGAGGGTTAATTAGTATTGGTTAAATCAGCTTAATCAATGTATCGTAATAACTTGTTACGCACTACCCAAGTTTTTTCTCTCAGCATCACCAAAGGTAAACTGTGAGAAAATGCCTAATGGCATTAAGTTACGCCTTTGTACTTATTTGTGCAATAAAATATTTAAATAAATAAATATTTTTAACTGCCGAAATCAATATAAAAACTATCAGAATTATGCAAAGGCGCCTTGACTTATCAAGTATGGCGGCATTGGATTATGTCTTACCATCTATAGAGTGTTCTGCTTAAATCTTAATTAAGTCATCTGTCAGTTTTGTTAGAAGTCTAAGTTTAGACATTCGTCAGGAACACGCTCATTAAACTATTTTAATAAAAAAATACAAAATAAACTAGTGATTCGCTGAATACTGTGATTCACGATCGTGTAGTTGGAAGTCAATCTTCCAACTTTTTTGCTTTCCTCTTCAAACTTCCATATCTCGGCAACCACTTGACCGATTTGGCTCGTGTTCGTCGAGGAAATTGTTTTTGTCTCATTAATTCTACGACGATGCACGACTTTCAGATTAATGATACTCAAGTTATTGTAAAACAAACGTTTATATTTTTTTTAAATTATAATTTTTTTGGCGCATTAAGGAAAAATAATGATTAAACTTATACCGCGCGGGCACACCGTCACGAAAAACCGACACTATGAAATTAGCTAGACAACAATTTAATTACTTTTAAGCAGTTTTTTTAAAACTATGTACAAATATTTTTTATGATAATTAAATAAAAAGAACGTTATAATAAAACTTTCTTTCAATGTACTAAATTTTTTTTTCTATTATTAGTGTTGTTTTCTCTGCAAACATAGGATAACGCGAAAGATATTTCTTTTAGATTTTTTTTTATTTTTTTACGCTAAAGAAGTATAACTTCTTACGTACGCACGTCAGAAGTTATACTTCCTTAGCGTAACAAAAAAAATCTAAAACTACATATATCACAAAGTAAACACACACGCGTCTTTTTTATATAATAAGATAGCAAACAAGCAGATGGATTTCCTGATGGAAAGTAAAATCCATCGCCTAAACACCAAACATATTAATGGTGCGTTGCTATCCTTGTCGTTATCATTATCATCATCATATATCCACGCCAAATCCCTTACGGGTTAGGCAAAGAGAATTGAGTGCCATATGTCATATGCCATATATACTTGTTGTGAAGAAGATAATACCACTTGCCTATGTTTATCGGCTGCTACCGTACTCTTCAAACCGGAAAACAAGGATAACCATCGCTCATAGACACCAAAGATGTTACTGGTGTATTGCTATCCATGTAATGTTGTTAGTGTACAACATGCAATAATTTACCTATTACCGTACCCTCCAAACCAGAACATAAAAATGACAAGTAGAGACGTTGTTGCGGTCAAGAATAGGTAGAGTTGCCATCCGTTCGAATATCCCCGGATTTGTCCTAGTTTCGGAGGTGTCCGGGGAGCATCCGGGTGGGGCTTTTTTGTAGCCCGAGTTTTAATTCAAATCACTTGCGTAACTCGTGTTTTTGTCTTCTGAAGAAAGTGTCGTGGAAGTGAGTGCACTATTGTGCCGCTGTGGTCTTCTATAATTTCAGACTTTGAATACTTTTGCCCTGTTCCTTACACTACCTTTCGTTTCTATTGCATGATGCATCACAGCAGTTCTATATAACATTTTGCGGAAAATTTGTAAATTACATATCATAATTTCACCTTTAAATCTCTGATAATGCCGTATTAAGCGAAACCAGCTGGATGTGTATAGTAAAAATTATATATATTTACTTATATGATTATTATTACAGATCTCGTGTTCCACCACTTGGATGGCATGCAAAAATATCTAATTTAATATTAATTTACTACATAAAAAATAATGTTTACGTAATTACACTTGGAATTTACATTTAATATTATCAATTTATCAAAAAATCGTTAACATTATAATATGCTTTGTCTACTAGATATGTCTGCACAGTTTGAAAGAAGAGTGTGTGCAGGGAACAGAATGAATGGAGCGTTAGGGAGATTACTTAATAGCACAATTTTAAGTCAGGGTGCCCGTCTAGCCCTGCATAATCATGTGCTTATCCCAACGCTATTGTATGGAAGTGAGAGTTGGGTATGTTAGAAAGGGCATGAAAGTAGAATCAACGCGGTTGAGATGAGGTCGCTAAGAAAAATATGTGGTGTGACACTCGCGAACCGGGTTCGTAATGTCGAAGTGAGAGAGAGGTTAGGTTTGAAAGAAAGTGTCGGTGTAAAGATGAGAAAGGGCATGCTCCGTTGGTGCGGAGATGTAGAAAGAATGGTAGATAAAAGGTTAACAAAACAGATATACAATGCGAATGTGGAAGGATGTAGGTACCGGGGAAGACCAAGACTGACATACCACAATCAGATTGATCGAATACTGTCCGAAGGTGGTGTCAAGAGTCTTCGAAACCGGCGTGTGTGTATGAAGAGAGTGATGAATGTGGAGGAAGCGAGACAAGCCTGCAAGGATCGTGATATATGGCTGCACTTGGTTCTCTCTGCCTACCCCGTAAGGGATCTGGCGTGAAGATATGTATGTATGTATGTATGTATATGTCTGCAATTCTTTCTTGAAGTTATTCTGTTATAGATTTTTATACACGTCGCGTAACAATTTTTTGCGAACATTACATTAGGCGTCTTTGGAATTATTATTTTGTCCTTATCCCTAATATTAAAATGAACAGAATCGCCTATTCTGGGAAAGAGATCAGGGTGTTTTCTTACAAATATAGCAGACTCAAAAATATACATACTAGACAGTGTCAACAAATTCAATTTTTACAATATGTTGTGGGGGTTGTATTACATACAGCTCGGATACACTTTTTGGGCTATAAGTACCTTACTGATATCTGTAGAGTTTCCCCAAAGTGTTAAACCATATCTTAATTTAGACGCTACAAATCCATGATATGAGGTTAACGCTATTCCTTCTCTAGATTATGAACTGGAAGTACAAGTGAGTTTATTTGTAATACATACTGTTGTGTTATTAGTGTTTATCGGTGTATTTGCGTATTGAATTGTTGTGTTTTGTATATTTGTGGTGTAAATACAAGGTTTTAATATAAGTGGTATTTTATTGTACAATACGAAGTCGAAGCACGTAACAATATGTAATCTTTTGTATCAAAGTTTGTTTATTCTAAAATTTGATAGATATATTTTGTGTTTTAAATTAATAGAATTACGATTCAATTTCGACTAGAGGACTTGTATTACATTTTTGGTTTGCATAAACAATCCCTATTTAATAACAACATCAACGTAATTAAGTTTAAATTTAGAAATTCGTATCGCTATTTAGGGACATAATAATCTACTTTACAAGTTACGAAAATAACAATTCCAATTCTTCTTAAATTTATTTGGATTTTCTTTTGTTCAATTTTAATTTTTTTTATATTGTATCTTTAAGAATTTTATGTAGTTATAAAGAAGAATGGTTTGATTTTTTGTTTGCTTGTTAATTTCCCACCCCGTATGTAGATAAGAGAGTTACTGACTTTGCCCCGATTTTCCAAAATCGAGTTTTAACGTCCACGTTTTGAGGTCCTAGGAATCTTTTCCGACCATTTTCACGTCGAAGTCAGTATGTCTGTATGTGTGTATGTGTGTGTACATACACACACATGTCATAAATCTTGAACGGCTTGAGCGATCGAATCGTGGTTAATGGAATTCGTTTGGGTGGCTTTTGACAATGTTTTTGATAATGACTTCCAAATTGAAGTATCAATTGATGACACCATCTTATCAGTGTATTACTTAAGATTGGTAAAGTGCGTGTCGGGCCACGCGCGTCGGGTTCCGAAATTGCCCATCACCATAAAGCGGACTAAGAAGAGGGCTTATACAGTGTCATACTATGAATATTTAAGCTATTTAATGTCAATGACAAATATATATATATATATATATATATATATATATATATATATATATATATATATATATATATATATATATATATATATATATATATATCCGCGTCACAGGTTCACCGCCTGTAAAAACTTCTCTAAGTACACTTATAAGTTGAACGACTATTATTAAAAAACTTGTAAAGCCTTCTAAGCCGTGATAGTTTTCCTTTTAACTTCATTATATTTACTACTTCCATGATTTTTTCCCACTCCCAAATGTAACCATTTAGTCTGCAGAGGGGGGTGGATACTTGACTCTAACTAAAGATAGCACTTAAAAGTTTAATATTTTATAAACGAGCCCTTTATCGAAAACTTGTTTCGGCAAACCTACAATATTTTTTAAAAACCTATCTAACGATATCCCACAAGATGAAAAAAATACGTGAGAAAAAATTAACATCTCCACTTTACGTGTAGGGGAGCTAACCTGAAAAAAAATATTTTTTAAGATTTTATAAAGTATCTTCACGCCCATATCCCCGAAGGGGTAGGCAGAGGTACAATTGCACCCACGATTAGCCGAAGATACTTGGTCCCACAATAGGTGGCAAGCCTATCGCCAACCGGGCACTGTCCAATCCCGGGCAACTTTGTGTTTCTCAGAAAACTGAAAAAACACTTTTTTATGTGCCCGACCCGGGAATCGAACCGGGGACCTCAAGTGGTCAACGCCAACGCTGGACCACTAGACCACAGACAAGATTTTATATTACTACTTTATTGACGTGACTAATATGTATAGTCATGCCAAATTACAGCTTTCTATTAATAAGGATTTCTGAGCTATCGTGCGGACGGACGGACGGACATAGCGATACTATAAGGGTTCCTAGTTTACTTCGGAACCCTAAAAACTGCATTCAATGCCGCAAATTGCATCAAAATCGATTTATCCGTTCGGGAGTAATTGTTGACGAACTAAAAAAGTGTTTTTTGACATAAATAACTTCGAAATTTTTCAAGCATCTTCACGTTCGTATCCCCAAAGATGTAGGCAGAGGAAGTACAATAAGACTAGCTAAAGATACTTGATTCCGTAATGTGATAGGTGGTATGTCCATCGCCCGGGCACTTTCCAATACCGGGCAACGTTGCATTTATCATAAAACTGAAAAAACTCAGTTTTGAATTGCCGGACCCGGGAATCGAACCCGGGACCTCACGTGGTCAACACCGATTACGGACCATTAGATTTTTCAACAAATCAATTTTTGAAGTTTTACAATATTTTTGAATTTGAAAAACTGCGAAACGGCATTACTTTTTAGGAATCATAATCGAATCAAATTTTCAAAAGTTACAGCTTTTATAATATCAAAATTATGTTGTTTGAAACAAATTTACTTCATATTCTTAAAATAACTTTTAAACCAATTTATTTAAAAATCTTATCAGCTTTATCCTAAAAAAAATGTTTCCCTGTGTTGGTTCCGGGCTCCTTTGAAAAATAAGCCAACAGTCGTTCTGCCAGGCTGGTCGCAAAAGGCGACCGATTGGCTATGTGAGTCACTACCATCGTGGCTACTAGGTGGTAGAGTTATGCATTGTCTCACACGGGTCTGGTACCTCCGCCTTACCTATTCCTGCCGCAATAGCGTCAGTGCTTGTCACTGTCGTATTCCGGTTTGGAGAGTAAGGTAGGCAATAGATTTATGCATGTGGCATTTCCATGCCCTCATATATGTGATAGGTGGAAAGTCTATCGCTGGTTGGCGATTTTGGCCACCTATCATATTGTGGGACTAAGTATATTTAGCTAATCGTGGGTACACTGGTTGTACCTCTGTCTGCCTCTTCAGGAATACGGTCGTGAAGATTACTATATAGACGATATCTTGCTGTGCTTGCCGTACGATACAACTTTAAAATTCACGACACGACATGTTGCGATGTCGTGTCGTGAATTTTAAAGTTGTATCGTAGCCGTCGCATCGTGCTACCATGGCGCGTCGTGGCACTATGCGTCGCCGTATCGTACTTTTGTTTACGAGTCCTTACTAATAAAAATATCATAAAAAGATATTATTATACATTAAACTTCAAGAAAACATGGTTTGATTGTCACGTTCTGTTGTGACAAATCGCTGTTTGAAAACAATTAAATTCTATATCAATGCACGTTTGTTCGTGCTTGTCATTTTTATTGGGTACATATAAGTATATAAAAATTTATAATAAAATATATTATAATGAATGTTATAAAATAATATATTAATTTATAAAAACATATTATAATAAAAAGTACTTATTTTTTACATATTTGGTAGCAAAATCGAGTACTGAAACTTCTTCAATAAAAACAGAAAAAAGAGACCACTCAACTTTTATATTATATATTATGTTTATTTATGTAAAATGGGAATCACTTATTTATATCATAAGATAGCAAACAAGCACATGGGTCTACTGATGGAAAGAGTCAACCATTGCTTATAGACGTCAAAGACATTAATGGCACATGAATAGATAAATATATGTTTATCTACTCATGTGTTAATGGTGCGTTGCTATCTTGTGGCGAGGTCTAATGCCACATGCATAAGTTTAGCGGCTACCTTACCCTAAAAACCGGAACACCACAGTGATAAGCACTGACGCTATTGCGGCAGGAATAGATAAAGCGTTGGTACCAGACCCGGGCAAGACAATGCAGAACTCTGCCACCTAGTAGCTACGATGGTAGTGACTCCTATAGCCAATCGGTCGCCTCTTACGACCTGCCTGGCAGAACGGCAGTTGGTCTATTCTTCAAAGGAGTCCGGGATCAACACGGGGATAAGCTAAGCTTAACATAATTATATCCTCGTGTTGACCCGGGACCCTTTGAAGAATAGAACAACTGCTATTCAACCAGGCAGGTCGTAAAAGGCGATCAATTGGCTACACGTGTCGCCACCATCGTGGCTACTAGTTGGTAGAGTTCTACAATGTCTCGCACGTGTATATGATGCCACCGCATTAACTACTCCTGCCACAATAGCGTCAAGCGTCGTTGGGTACCTCGCATGCTCTCTCTCCACTAAACATAAATTATAAAATAATCGAAATAATGAAATAAAATTTTTTGCTCAGAATACGGTTACAGGAAGATATATGCAGTTAATAAAATTAAGAAGTACCACGCTTTCTACCAAACCAAAGATACCCTTTATCTATTCATGTGACCAAACGGCATGCAATATTTATAAATTAATTTCAATTTTATTTGATACATTGTTTATAAAAATTACTTTCCTCCTTTATATAGAGGCGGGTGTTTACCCTCTATATAAAGGAGGAAAGTAAGGACAGAATAAAAAAACAAAATTCCAATAATTTGGATTGCTTAAATTGCCAGATTATATTTTGTTCACTGTTACATCTCTCTTACATTCCTTTATATTAAAAGAAAATTACGTTAAAATAACGTTTTCTTTGCAACTTTGTCTTTCTTACGCTTTCTTCCACTTTCTTATACTACACTTGAATTGGCAGATTTCTAAATGTTAGCTGGAAATTAACCCACCATGCCTGAATCTGACGCGATTTAGTGTTTCCACGTCATAGAATTTTTTATTTTTTTATCTGTAGATTTTCCCCACCATAGAAATTTGTTTATTAGTCGCCTCTGTGGTCTGGTGATCCAGAGTTGGCGTTTACCACATGAGGTCCCGGGTTCGATTCCCGGGTCGGGCGCATAAAAAAAAAAGTGTTTTTTCAATTTTCTCAGAAACACAAAGTTGCCCGGGATTGGAAAGTACCCGGTTGGCGATATGCTTGCCACCTATCACATTTGTGGGACCAAGTATCTTCGACTAATCGTGGGTGCACCTGTTGCACCTCTGCCTACCCCTTCAGGGATATGGGCGTGACGATACTACTTTTTTTTAAATTTATTTATTTATTTGTATTCCGCAATGTAATATAATATGTTACTTACAAAACAGTTTTCAATTATTGTGGACCCAGCAGTGCAAAGCAAACATTTTTAGAAGATAGGAGGATATTATACAATAATTATTCTAAGTATACTAATATTATAAAGAGGAAAGATTTGATTGTTTGTTTGCAACGATTAAATTCAAAAACAATTCGATCGATTTTAATAGTCTTTTCACGTTTAGAAAGCTATATTATCCTGGACTGAACTGGACTGGACTTTATAAGTATATCCTTTTATTTTTTACTATAATTTAATCTTCAAATTCCAATAGGTCCCTATGACGTTCGAGTTTGCCCATGTAACATCTTGGACACCTCTACTGACTACTATTATGTTTAATTAAAAATTATCACATATCTTTCAATTTAACACCATAATTATAATTTTCTAAGTGACAGAGCTCTGCAACGACTCGAATATAATTTTGTGATATTTTATATATACAGGCGTTACTTTGCGAAAATCCGACCAAATTTTAAAATTACGAACTAAATATTGAATTGAAAGTGTGTTTTTTTTTCTTATTTTATTGCAAAATTATGATGATATTTTAAAAATCATATGTTTAAAAATATCCCAATAAATTAATGAATTAGATGTACCGAGTGTTGGGAAGAAACTCTAATGATGGCAGCTGTGTGTCATTTGTCACAATAAAAACTATATACTAAAAACGATCACTTTTAATTTGGTTGAAGGCACTAAAATATTTTACTGCGAATATTGCGTAATTGAAGTTATATCCATGCATTTTTATTAAAAGTTTAAAAGTATTGATACATTTTTAATAGATTATTTTATGATCTACAATTTTTGTCATAGATATTTTTATGATAAAACTTACCGTTTCGCTGAAAATCGTGAAAAACTAATTTTTTTGATTTTTGAACTGGAATAAAAAGTTTTCACACAGGGGAAAAATGGGGAACTTTCAAATTTTATTTTTAATCATATTTTTAACAATCTTACTGATTTTCAGCTTGATGGGAATTTATGTACCTTCGCTTTCATTTGTAGGTCTAGATTGACCGGACTATTTGTTTTTTGTGTCGGATGAAAATTAAATTTTGAATTTTTTAAATTATTTTTTTATTACATAACTCTATTATCGATTCTGAACCGCCTCTGAAAATTTAGCTGGACTTTTAAAAGTAACCCTGTATCATCTGTTCAATCCTGTGTCAATCACATGTTCTTAATGTAAATAATATTTTGTTAAGATCTGTTAAGTTGATTTTGAATTATAACCGGCGCTACAGACATACAAATAGTGAAAAACATTCACTTCGTGTTGGTCCGGGCCCCTTTTGACGAATAAGCCATCTACCATTATACCAGGCAGTTCGTAAAAGGCAACGGGCTACTACCATCGTGACTATTAGGGGTAGAGTTCTGCAACATTTCGCCCGGGTCTGGTACCACCGCCTTCCTTTTCCTGTCGCATTAGCGCCAATGCTTATCATTGTTGTGTACTGGTTTAAAAAGAGGATAAATTTATGCACGTGACATTATCATTCCGTTACACATATAGCAGTCAACCATTACCATCTTCGGCGTCTATAGGCGATGGTTGTCTGTTTCCATCAAAAGAACCATCAATTTATTTGCTTTTGTAATTGGTTTTTCCGAAACGATGGTAACATTTTAATGAAATTTTGTATTTAGATAGTATTTCATTTATTTATGTAATACTTTATTGTATCTAAGTCCTTCATATAAATTTGTACTCTTAATGGATTTATATGACTTTTTCTCTTATTTTTTTCCTCTTAATTATTAATCTTCCCTTTGCAAATTGCATGGTACAAGAACAATGAAACTTGGCTTAAAGTTTTCAATTTTCATATACGTTGCATTACAAAAAAAAAAAAATAACAAGAAACACACACATTAGCATGCATTTGACACATGCATATACTAATTTGTTAGTGATTAAAGTCTGTTGTCAATTTTATTTAGTCTATGATCAAATTGAGTCAGTATTTATTCTATAGTTTGTATAATAAATATTTATGCTTCAAAATTAATAGAATCACGGTTGATTTTCGTGGAGAGGATCGTTAGTATAGATAATTAGTTCATTGCGTTATGTAATTGAAAGGCGTATATACAAAAAAAATGACCAAGCTCGATCCAGACTTGTAAATGAAGAGTTCCGTACAATTCGCAGTTAAACTGTTCTATCCTGTGTATAGCAAATAAAAGGACAAGATTTGGAGAAGGTATCTTGTATTCGTGATTTGGGTGTACTCATCGACTCTAAGCTTCTGTTTGACTCTCATATTGATCAAATATGTAAAAAATCTACCAGATGTTTGGATTCATCATGCGTAACTGCAGTGAATTTAGTAGTCCATTTACTAAATCTACACTATTTAACTCTTTGGTTCGCGGTAAGCTAGAATATTGCAGTATGGCTTGGCATCCGCAATACAAAGTTCACAATAGAGAATCGAGATGGTCCAAAAACGTTTTATTAGACAGTTCATAAAAAAAGTATGTTCACGCCTGTAACCCCGAAGGTGAGGCAGAGGTACCATAAGTGCACCCACGATTAACCGAAGATACTTTATCCCACAAATGTGGTGGTAAAAGGTGGTAAAAGGTGGTAAGCCTATCGCCAACCACTTTCCAATCCCGGGCAACTTTGTGTTTATCAGAAAACTGAAAAAACACTTTTTTTATGTACCCGACCCGGGAATCGAATCCGGGACCTCATGTGGTCAACGCCTACGCTGGACCACTAGGCCACAGAGACGTCAAAAATCCCAAATTACGAGGAGAGGCTCCTATATTTTAAAACATTAGCTTTGACAGAGAGAAGGTTTTTTTATATATCATAAGATAATAAACAAGCAGATAGGTCTCCTGATGGAAAGAGTCAACCATCGCCTACAGACATCAAAGATGTTAATGGTGCGTTGTTATCTTATGGCTAGGTCTAATGCCGCATGCATAAGTTTACCGGTTACCTTACCCACCAAACCGGAACACGACAGAGACAAGTATCTTCACGCCCGTATCCCCTAAGGGGTAAGCAGAGGTACAACAAGTGCACCCACGATTAGCCGAAGATACTTGGTCCCACAAATGTGATAGGTGGCAAGCCTATCGCCAACCGGGAAGTTTTCAATCCCGGGCAACGTTGTGTTTATCAGAAAACTGAAAAAAAAACACCTTTTTTTTATGTGCCCGACCCGGGAATCGAACCCGGGACCTCATGTGGTCGACGCCAACGCTAGACCACTAGACCACAGAGACAAGTACTAACGAAATTGCGGCAGGAATATGTAAGGCGGTGGTACCAGACCCGGATGAGACAATGCAGAACTCTACCACTTAGTAGTCACGATGATAGTGATTCGCACAGCCAATTGGTCGCCTTTTACGACCTGCCTGGCAGAACGGCAGTTGGTCTATTCTTTAAAGGAGTCCGAAACCAACACGGGAAAATTTAGTTGTACCAATGTCCTTTTCCTCTACAAACTTTTTATGAGGTCAAACGACCCACCTGATTTTCTTTCTGACATAAGTATATCAGTTCCAACGCAAATACCACGCTACGGCAAAAACAATTTGTTTAAAGCAACGAGATCTAAATCAAATTTGGGTAAACATTCACCTCTCAATAGAATGATCTACTCTCAGACAGTATTAATGTATTCAAAAGGAGCTGTTGGCCCACCCACACTATCAATAATGTCTCAAGTTAAACAAATTGTTAATATTGCATATTGATTTTAAATTACCATTCAATTTTAAAGTTTTCATTAATTATTTTAATTACCTTTTTCAATCTTCAGTAAAATAGTCGTTATTTTATCTTATCAATTACTATTTTGTTAATGTTATCCCAATTGAATACCGATGTTTTTTAAATTGAAGAATATCGTTATTGCCTTTAATTGAGGTAGCATTTAACTTGAGTTATTGTACTAGATATATAGACCTCGCCACAAGTTAGCTACGCACCATTAACATCTTTGATGTCTATAGACGATGGTCGATTCTTTCCATCAGGAGACCCATCTGCTTATTTGCTATCTTCACTACATAGTATAAAACAAAGTCGCTTTCTCTGTCTGTCCCTATGTCCCTATGTATGCTTAAATCTTTAAAACTACACAACAGATTTTGATGCGTTTTTTTTAATAGATAGATTGATTTTTGAGGAAGGTTTTAGTATATAAACCTTTACGATATTCCCATTGGAACAAAAGCTACGCGGGTGAAACCGTGGGCAGTGGGCTAGTATAATATAAAAAAAATAGATGCATATGTAATATGATACAATGCTTTTATGGTTTAAGTTATCCTACTTAGAAGCGATTTTATTTTTTAGTATGTGGTCAAACAGAATTCTAGATTTAGGATTGAATTTCGGGTAGAGGCAATCGTAATTAGTATACATAAAAATGTAATTACATAATTTCAGGATATAAATTTATGATAAGAAAAATTGCCATAACACATATCCTTATCACATTTATATTTTCTGTCATAATTTTGCACTACATTTTTATGCCTGACTATGATAAATCAGCCATCGCCTATACACACCAAAGGTTAATGGTCCTTTGCTATCTTGTGGCGAGGTCTAATGCCACATGCATAAGTTTACCGGCTAAACCGGAACACGACAGTGACAAGCACTGACGTTATTGCGGCTAGAATGGGTAAGGCGTTGATACCATACCCGGGCGAGACAATGCAGAACTCTACCACCTAGTAAATGGTAGTAGGCCAACTGCTGTTCTGCCAGGCAGGTCGTAAAAGGTGACCGATTGGCTTCACGAGTCACTAACGTCGTGAATCTTAGGTGGTAGTGAGTTAGGTGGTAGAATTTTGCATTGTCTCGCCCGGATCAGCTACCACCGCCTTACCTATTCCTGCCGCATTAGCATCAATGCTAGTCGCTGTCGTGTTTCGGTTTTGATGGTAAGGTACGTATGTAAGGTACTTATGCATCTGGCTTCAGACCTCGCCACAAGATAACAACGAACCATCAACTCGTTTGGTGTCTATAGGCGATGGTTGACTCTTTCCATCAGGAGACCCATCTGCTTGTTTGCTCTTATGATATAAAAAACCATTACATATATATATATATATATATATATATATATATATATATATATATATATATATATATATATATATATATATATATAAAATACTCGACTTGTAAATCAAACTCAAAACTTTATCATCGGAGCCTAACCAATCTAGTGGTTATCATAGTCAGCCATAAAAATGTGATGCAAAATTATGACAGGAAATATAATTGTGATAAGAACATGTTTAAGAACATTTTTCTTATCATAAATTTATATTACTTATATATTATTATGTTTTTTTTTAATTTGAGAAGGATTTAATTAATGTTTGATAAATAATGTTTTTTTAGTAGCTGTTATTTTATTTAAAGCCCTAAGAAGTTCGGACTTTAGTTGACATTTTTGCTAGTATACATCAATATTCAGGAATTCTTTTACAATTTTCGGGTAAACATTTATCTACATTCGTTTACTTTTATATAATAAAAATATGTAACATATTTGGATAAACTTTTAAATTATAATACGGTAAAATTGTTGGTGAATTTTTACTGTATCTGGGTTGATAGGCGATTATTTCAGATACTTGTTTTATGTAGGTTAACAGGCTATAAATTTATTGGTTGTAATTTCCTACTAAAAATTGGGATTAAATTCTGGTAGTTCTCATTATTTTTAGCAGTTTATAGCTTTGGCAATACTAGCGATCATCTATGGTCGAAATTCAATAATAGAACAAACAATAAAATCTCTTTCAAGTTTGCACTGGTTTTATCCGTAAAAAAATCGTAACTTTTAGATGTGTGTATTGTATCTTACATATCATGTATGTCACATGAATGAAGAGTGTGTAATGTATACTTTTATCAATTCAATATATTTTTAATGCATTTTATTTAAAAATAGGAAGTTTCTGCAGTCTAACTTAACTGTAAACTTGTAAACTTTACTTGCACCAAATTTCATACTCAACTATTCACGCAATTAAATGTTATGTTAGTTTATAAATAATAATTGCAATAATATTATAACCAAAGTGATGACCTTAAACCTATATATTGACAAGTGTTGTATTAAAATTGAACGTCATAATATGTAATAGGTATTGTCATAATATGTAATGTAGTTATAATAGTTATTCACAATTTAATTAGGAAATTTTAATTTTTCGCCGTGTTGGTCCCGGCCTCCTTTGAAGAATAGGCCAACTGCCGTTCTGGCAGGCAGGTCGTAAAAGGCGACCGATTGGCTAACGAGTCACTAACATCGTGGCTACTAGGTGGTAGAGTTCTGCATTGTTTCGCCCGGGTCTGGTACCACCGCCTTATCTATTCCTGCCGCAATAGCGTCAGTGCTTGTTGCTGTTATGTTCCGGTTTGGAGGGTAAGGTAGCCGGTAAACTTATGCATGTGGCATTAGACCTCGCCACAAGATAGCAACGCACCATTAACATCTTTGGTGTCTATAGGCGATGGTTGACTCTTTCCATCAGGAGACCCATCTGCTTGTTTGCTATTTTATAATATTAAAAAAAAGGAACTAGATAAATGTTGTATTAAATTAAGTAATTGCATGCCAAATGGTCAAATATGTGAACTAACTATTAATAATTCTAAGAACCTAATATACCTACCATATTTGATGCAATAAATTATGATTGATTGATTAATTGATTGATTAAAACGCCCCTTGGTCGAGTTAGCGACCCTGACTACGCGATCGACGAGGCTCGGGTTCGATCCCTGACAGGGACAAGCATTTGTGTGATGTGCATAAATGTTTGTATTTCCGGGTTTGGGTGTTTATTAAATATAGTCTTGTATTGATATACGTATTTCTATGTATTAACACAAGCAAATAATTTCTTACTTTGGGGTTAGATCAGTAAGTGTAACTTGTCCCGTGAATATTTATTATTTATAAAAGGGATCCAAACTTTTCACCTCACGAATTAATATATAGATAGTGGTGATGTGCTTATACCCTCGGGTCTAAAAGAAGCATGAAAGGCGGCTTGCTCCAGTTTTCTTAAAATAAATATGTTACTTGTTACCCCAGAATGAGTAACTCAACTATACTAAAATTAGCTGTTGCCCGCAACTTCATCCGCGCGGACTTCGTTTACTCCGCACAGCACCTGGCCGCTAGGTGATAGCGTGATAATCTGTAGCCTATATGTTGACCCAACCTGTTAGTAATATTCATGCAAAGTTTGAAGTAAATCCATGCAGTATTTTTTGAGTTTATCCCGGACATACATTGACTTTCCTACGATTTTATTATATGTATAGATAATATAATATAATAGATGTAAAATCCGTGCAAATACATATTTGCATTTCATTTAATTTCAAATCACATACATTTATATTATAAAAGATTTATTAGTAAATAAAAAAAATATTACAAAAAAACACAAAATTTTACATGACATGTTTGGGAGACGAAAAAGGTTTTTAATAAATGTTTGTAATCTTTCTAATCTCTCATATAATTAATGTATTTGATTAAAAATTCTACCTTTGAAAATCTTATTTTAAACAAAATACAAATGAAAAAGATAAGCCCGCTAAATTACTCTGGGTTTCCTCAGTGTGACCGTTAGCAGCCATAAAATTGTTGACTCGTCAAAAGTGCCCGTAATGGATTTAAAACATCATCGCACACTGAGAGAATATGAAAAAAGAAACTCGATGGATTTGTATTTTAGAATGATTTTCCAAAAAGAAGGAGGGTTTCAACTCGGCTGTAATTTTGCATGACTCACAATGCGAAGCATTAAAGAATGCTTTGCGATCAAAAGATTTTTCAACAAATTTTTAACAACTATGTATTTCATTTGGTTTTCTCTTTCCAACGCATAAATGATAATAATTTTCAAAAATTAATTTAATGTTATAAAGACTAGAAAATTATAAAAAAACTAAGAAGTTTCCGTCAAGCAGTAAAAAAATTATGTAAAACTTTGAAACAAGATATTTTGAGAAAAAAAAACATTACCTATCTATTTTTTTTTAATAGACTAGTATTTTCCTAGAAGAATTTCCTATTTCACATGGCTATCTAACATTGTGTTCGTTTAATGATAATGAATAAGAAACTAAAATAGTAAATATTCTCTTAATATTCATACACATATTGAGTATTATAATATTTAAACTTACTTAATTATTTCTCTGATATAGGTATTTTTCACGATCAAATGAGCATTATAAACAATTTTTGATTTTCCAAACTATATTTTTTATTTGCTACATCGGAACTCAGATATTTATTTACCAATTTGGTAAATAATTGTTTTGTTTTGAGGTGATATACTTTACATTTGTCCGCATGTACAGGGTGTAAAGAAAACCCTGCCCGATCCGAAAGAGGTAGGTATATAGCTAATTCAAGGACATTAAAAAAAATTTATTCAAAAAAGAATAATATCGTAGTATAGAGTGCCTCATTTTAGTCCTAAAATTGAGCAACTGCCCCTTAAATCAAGCAAATATTTTGAAAACGTATCAATATCCATAAAATAATGACACAAATATGTTTGTATTAAGCTACCAAATAATACCTTTGACTATCGGACAGGATTTTCTTCACATACTGTATATTGGGCGTAGATACTGGTTTTTATGGGTATATATATTTTTTTTATATCATAAGATAGCAAACAAGCAGATGGGTCTCCTGATGGAAAGAGTCAAACACCGCCTATAGACACCAAAGGTGTTAATGGTGCGTTGCTATCTTGTGGGGAGGTCTACCACATGCATACGTTTACCGGCTACCTTACCTTCCAAACCGGAACACGACAGCGACAACCACTGACGCTATTGCGGCAGGAATAGGCGAGGCGGTGGTACCAGACCCGGGCGAGACAATGCAGAACTCTACCACCTAGTAGCCACGATTGTAGTGACTCGCATAGCCAATCGATCGCCTTTTACGACCTGCCTGGCAGAATGGCAGTTGGTCTATTCTTTGAAGTAGCCCAGAACCAACACGGGGGAATTATAAGATACCAAATAAGCGGATGGCTCTCCTGATGAATAGAGACCACCAACTCCTATTCGCATATACGCCTATATAAAGGATGAAAAAGTCGTGATATCCGACGGCGAAATAGTAATATCACGTCATGAGTTTACCGGCTTCCTTACTGCTTAGCATTGACGTTATTATGACAGGAATAGGTAAGGTGGTGGCACCACCAAAACCCCGAACCAATTGTTGTGGAACTCTAACACCTAGTAGGCAGGATGGTAGTGACACGTATAACAAATCGGTAGCCTTTTACGACCTGCCTGGCAGAGTGGCAGTTGGTCTATCATTCAAAGGAGCTCGGATCATTACGGGGAAATATTATCAGTGTCAATAAATTATTACATATACGATTAACAATTAGCGATTCAATGTTCGATAAATCGCGCGTAGTCAGTCTTAGACAAGTTATATTATCCATAAAACCATAAAAATTAGTCAAAATGATTTGCCGGTTCAGATCTAGAACCTAAGCCTTCATGCGTCAATACAGTAGCTAATACCTACAGCAAGACTGTAAACTTGGCAAATAAAACAATTATCCTAAGATAATAAGTTAGTTTAAGAAGATGTACACCTAGGACTAACTTATTCTTATTCTATTTAACATTTGAATTACTTTTATTTTAACATAACATTAGAATATTATAATAAGAAAGGCTAGCAATAAACATTATTTATATTATAATTCACTATTTAAGTGTTTATTCGCTTAGCACTGACCTTGCCGGATTATCGTCTATCTCTTTCATACACATCATTTGATTTCCGTGTAGTTTTTCCTACGAAGCCAACTGTTATTGAATTTTATACCTAATACCTTAAACGTAAAGCTCAAATTAATATTTTGTTGAGTTTTCAGTATTTATCTTAATCAACAATATTCATAGAGCATATATGCATGATTGATTTGATTAAAAATGAATTTTAAAACTCAGTGTTAAAGTATAATTTTCATTGTAGAGTTTTGAGGATTTGTGGATAATTATAAATGATATTTTGTCTATGTTATCTTTTAACAGTGTCGTACAAATATTATAGTTAGGTACGTAGTATGAAGGAGCAGAAGCGTGAGATTGTACGCTTGCAAAAAAGTGTATTTTTCTTGAATTGCAAAAGTGTTTTTGAAGTGAAAAGTGTGTGAAGTTTAAATAATTATATGTTGTGATGAAAAATTAACAATTTTAAGCTATTAAAATGACATGAAACGCGTGTTTTAAGGTTTATTATAAACATATTAAGGTTTTTTTGCATTCTTAACTACCATTTTGACTAATGTTAGTGTTTTCTGTCTTGATTTTTATGATGCTGTTGTTCTTATTTAATTTTTATGGCACTAACTGTTTTGATGGTCTTATGATTAGACTGTTTATTTTTATTTGAGGTACAAGGTACGCTTTTCGGGTCGGTTTTTGGTTTTTTTTTTGGATAGTAAATTTATGATTCTTCTAATGGAAAGGACAATCATAATTTATATTCCCCAAAGATGTTAATGGCAAGTTGCTATCCGTTACGGCGTTGGAATGCCACGTGCATGAATTTACCGGCTACCTTACCCTCCAAACCGGAAAATGACAGCGACAAGCACTGGCATTATTGTAGCAGAATAGTTAAGGCGATGGTACCAATAAACTAACTCGGTCGAGACATTGATTCTACCACCTAGTTAGTACCTAGTCACGTGGTTTGTGACATGTATTAATATTCCCTTGCCTTTTACAATATGCCTAGCAGTAAAACTATTGATTTGTTTTACAAAAAACCTGAAATTACACGGGAACCTTATTTTGTATCATAGGATAGCATATAAGTAAAGCTTTCCTATTGGAAGAACGGCCATTGGCTATAGACACCAAATATTAATAGTGCGTTGTTCACAATTTTCTTTCCTCGGTCTTGGTCCAGGCTTTTTGAAGAATAAACCTATTGCCGTTTTGCAAGGCAGATCGTAAAAGGTGACTAGTTGGCTCTTCATGTCAATACCATCATGAATACTAGGTGGTAGAGTTCCGCATTGTCTCGGCCGGTTATTTTGTACCAATTTCTTATCTATTCCTGTCGTAATACTGTCAATGCTTGTTATTATTATATTTATACCTTACCCTCCATACTGGGGCATGGCCGGTTTGGAGGGTAAGGTAGCCGGTAGACTTATGCATGTGGCATTACCATCCCGCCATACGGATAGCAACGCACCATTAATATCTTTATCTATAGGCGATGGTTTCTTTTTCCATCAGGAGTATTTTTTTTCTTTAATTTATACAAATTAGGCATATTCTAACTTAGGGAACAGTCCTAATTTCACCAAAATCGGTTCGGGTGTTATTCAGATATAGGTAAAATTGACAGATATTTAAAGTTAGTTTATTTTTCTAAATTGTTTCTGTTATTAAACATTTAGATTTATGTTTAAAACTAGCTGACTCGCGCTGCTTCGCCCGCAAGTATGTTAATATGTCGTCCAAATAGTTTTTAATACAAACTTTCATCGCCTAACCCCCTAATTTTTATCCCCTTGTGGGGTATAATTTATCAAAATCCTTTCCTAGCAGATGCCTACGTCATAACATCTACCTGCATGCCAAATTTCAGCCCAATCCGTCCAGTGGTTTGGGCTGTGCGTTGAAAGATCACTATGTCAGTCAGTCACCTTTGAGTTTTATATATTTAGATATCATATATTTTATTTTTGTTTAAATCTATTTTAAGTTTATATAAAACAACTTGAAGGTTGTTAAATCAGATGATATGACATACTAGTTGGCCGGCTAAACTTTCGAATTAATTAATTAGTCTTAGAATTAATATATGCTGTGTAAAGGTATTAAATGAATTATACACGATGACAACTTTTTTTTATGTTATTGAGATAGGCAAACTGGCAGACTTGCCACCTGATGGTAAGTGGTCGACGTCGCCAATGAACAAAAATGGGATACCTGGGCTGGAACTAGCCCAGGTATTCCATTCAGATGTTGCCTATCCTGAGACATAAGATGTTAAGTCTCGGTGCCAGTAATTACACTGCCTGTCTTGCCCTTTTCTCCGAAACACAGCAAAGCTGTTTCATGGGAGAAATAGGCAAGATGGTGGTACCCATGCAGCCAGGAGCGCGGCACAGCGCATCCAACCGGTAGGGATGCGCTACCGGTGGGAGACAACTGTTATAAACAATTAATTATAACTAGATATCGTCATTCGTCATGTAGTCAAAATTCGATGCTAAACTAAACAATAAAATCTCTTTCGAGTTTGACAACTTGCTTAAGCCGTAAAGGTTTTACCAGGTGGTAGATTTTTGCATTGTCTCGCCCGGGACTGGTACCACCGCATTAACCATTACCGCCGTAATAGCGTCAGTGCTTGTCACTGTCGTGTTTCGGTTTGAAGGGTAAGGTAGCCGGTAAACTTATGCATGTGGCATAAGACCTTACCACAAGATAGCAACGCACCATTTGGTGTCTATAGACGATGGTTGAGTCTTTCCATCAGGAGACCCATCTGCTTGTTTGCTATCTTATACTATAAAAAAATAGTATACACGAGTGTATATTATTATGTAGGTGCTTGTCACTGTCGTGTTTTGGTTTGAAGGGTAAGGCAGCCGGTAAATTTATGCATGTGGCATAAGACATTACCACAAGATAGCAACGCACCATTTAGTGTCTATATGTGAGGGTTGAGTCTTTCAATCAGGAGACCCATCTGCTTGTTTGCTATCTTATACTATAAAAAAGTTGAGAGGTGTCAAGGGACACCCGGATGGAACGAAGTTCCTTTCGATTAATTAGTGAAGGAATTGTAATAAAATTTTAAATTGTAATAAAATGTAAATCTGGCTTGTTTCTATAAGAGAGAGAGAGAGACAGAGACAGAGAAACATGCGCACGCCGCACGGCTTACAATACCTTACTGTAGCAAAAAGTATCGTGACAACATTTCGTGAGAATTTTTTCCGTCTAGCCCCCTTTCACAACACGCGATAAGGAACTTCGTTCCAAAAATAGTATACACACATGTATACTATTATATGTGTATATGAATGTAGTGTGTGTAAAGTTTATTTTTATTAATTTAATGTATTTCTAATGCAAATAATTTATAAATATTGAGTTTTTGTAGTCTATCGCAATGTTATCTTTAAGTTTGCAAATTTATTAACTTAACGTTTGTAATTGTTTAAAACAGAGGTACAAAGTATTGGCTTTCCGTATTAATCTATACTAATTATCGCTTGTGGCCGAAATTCGACTATAGATGGTAAAATTTCTTTTAAGTTTGACAACTGACAGCTCCCACGACTACCTTCCAATTTCATCATCAGATCCTTAAAATCACTAAGTACTAAATTTATTGCCAAAACAAAGCGAATTAGGTCCCACTCGATGAGTTAACCTGGTTTAGTTTAGGAGTTCTCGATGACCCGATAACTCTGGCCAACGGTTTACACAACATTACACACCTACATTCGTGACACCGTTGCCGGCGGCGACGAGGACCCCTGTTTCGCCCTTCGGCGAACCGAGCCCAAGGGCAAGGTTCGGCCGACGGACAAAACAATGCCACTACCCCTCTCATCGCAAATCACGACCCCAACCTAAGCCGAGGTTCGGTCTCGCAGAAGACACCCTTAGGGCGGAGGGCGTACAGCCCTACACCTATAAATTCTGGCTAAGCACTCTGCTCGCCCCCGCGACCGGTGAAGCTGTAATAGCCCATAAGGCTAGCAGTAATTGAGCCATTCCGAAAAAAAAGTTCTCGGGTACTTTCTCTAGCTCTATCATCAGGTATTGGAAGCCATCCTGCTTCAAAGTCCTTATAATAACGAGTCAAATAACCCCAAAGTTGATGGTATTGCTTTATTTTATTCCAAAGTTTCCATAACCACACGGCTCTATCATGAGACCCTGTAAATCGTCAAGCACTAAAGTGTTTTCCAAACAGAACAAATGGATCCAATTTCGATTAATCTTATTTAGTTTAGAATTTCCCATGGTCACCTTCCAGTTACAAAGAAAAAATATAATCTTATTGTAAATCTCCTCCGAAAATCGAGCGGATTCTCTCTTTTATTGTTTTGTGTCTAATGCGTCAAAATAAAGTATTACTTGAAAAATATCCACAGTAAGCTTTGTATCATCGCGACTATCGCAATATAGCTCTGCTACGACTACTTCGGTTTTGATTCCATTACCTTATTTCTTGCCACAATGGCATCAATGCTTTGCTGTGTTCTGGTTTGAAAGGTAATGTATTATCTTCCCGCCACACTAATGCCAATACACCCTTAGAAATTTTGATATCTATAGGCGATGGTTTTTACTTTTCGTCACAAGAGTCATCTTTTTATTTGTATCCATCTGTCGTGCATCAGTTGTTTGCAAAAATGTAATGAATCACCCAGAAAATTAACTTAGAGCTCATGAAGTCTAGAGGTAGGAAGGACCATCTTATATTATGGGAGGACGGGTGTAGAAGTGTCCAGTAGTTGGTCTTCCTTACTTCCACAAAATCTTCCACTTTTATCCACAAAGTTGGTCTTTCTTACCTCTAGGCCAGCGTTTCTTAACCTTTTACAGTCCGCGGTTCCTTGGAAATCAAGCACAATTTCAAGGACCCCCTTAATAATATAAAAGGAGGAATAAGTTTAGGACAATTTATTTTATTGTGTCCTAAACATATTCCTGTTATTATATTATATTAGTATTACAAAAAATACTTTATTAATGTGAAGGTTGGTGCTGCTTTTTTTTAGCTAAATTCGTAATGTTTGGGTTGATATTAGTACTTAGCTGTAATCTCAATTCGGATTCTAATTGTAAATACGCCGTGCTAACTAAGCGTAGCGATTACGAAACTTCCTGGCATTTATTTATTAATTCAAATGTCTATAGATAAGACGGCGGACTCCCATACACATACTCCCGGACCCCCACGGTTTAATGTTAAAGCTGTTTAACATAATTGCTGATTAAGTCTGTTAAGAAACCGGTTATTCCATCAGCTAGCTCTACAAATCAGATAAATCTTTAAGATAAAAATCATAAAATGTTGAATTAGCGCGTTTCATAAAAATATCCGAATCGTAAAATTTAAACCATAATAGGTATTTATTTGGCACTTAAAATTTTTTATCTGTCTTCCTGTTTGAAACGGTATCACTACATAATATAAAACAAAATCGCTTTCAGCTGTCTGTCCCTATGTATGCTTAGATCTTTAAAACTACGCAACGGATTTTGATGCGGTTTTTTTAATAGATGGAGTGATTCAAGAGGAAGGTTTACATATATAATAACATCCATTATATAGTAGAGAAATCTATATTAATATTATAAATGCGAAAGTTTGGATGTATGGATGGTTGTTTGGATTGTTGTTTGTTACTCAATCACGCAAAAACTACTGAATGGATTTGAATGAAATTTGGCACAGGGATAGATGATGTCCTGGAATAGCGCATAGGATACTTTTTATCCCGGAATAATTAACTGCATAAATAATTCACCAAAAACTTTTATAATGCAGCTAGTACTGTTATACATATATTTAGCAAAACAACGTTTGCCGGGTCAGTTAGTTTATTATAAACAAGTCTTGTTTCCGGTGGCTCTGCTGATGGAAAGAGAAACCATACACCAAAGATGTTAATAGTGCGTTGTTATGTGGCAGGATAGCAATGCCACATGCATAAGTTTGCCGGCTACCTTACTCTTCAAACCGGAATACCCGATATGACAAGCATTGACGCTGTTGCGGCAGGAATAGGTAAGGCTGAGTAGGTACTATATACCCGGGCGAGAAGTTGCGGAACTCTACCACCAAGTAGTCACGATGATAGTGACACATATAGGTAATCAGTCGCTTTTTACGAGCTGCCTGGCAAAACGGCAGTTGGTTTATTCTTCAAAAAGGCCCGAACCAACCCGGAATAAAATCCCGCGGGATCCCGAGGGGATCTAATCCCAAAATAAGCAAATTAATAGGTTGTAATATGGATGTTAGGCAACGATACTAATGTATATGTTAATAAGTGAAACAATAATTTTGTACCTCTTTTCAAAACGATTACGTTAATTAGAAAAAAAATTATAAATAAAGAAATATTCACGGGACAAATTACACTTACTGATCTAACCCCAAATTAAGCAAATTATTTGCTTGTGTTATGAGTGCTAGTCAACGATACTAATACATAGAAATACATATATAAATACTAGAATATATTTAATAAACACCCGAACCCGGAAATACAAACATATATGCTCATCACATAAATGCTTGTTTCCGTCGGGGATCGGACCCGAGCCCCGCCGATTGCTTAGTCAGGGTCGCTAACCACTCGACCAACGGGGTGGTCGAAATAATATTTTAGGAATAGTAAGAAATTATATGTACCTGACCAAAAATTAAATATTTTTACAAAACATATGTATTGCATGTCTATTATTATATACAATCATATTCCTGATAGTCTTAAATCATAGCCTATAAATAAAAAGTTGTTTGGTTTGCTATTAAATAAAACTTGTTATGATATTAAAGAATTTTTAGCCGGTAAAATTAAATGTTAATAGATAGAAATATAAGTTTGTTGAATTCGCCTTAAAACAATTCAATGTGGTAAAATTTTGTAAATGGTGGAAACTTTGTAAATTATAAAAATTTTAAGTACATAAAAAATTAAACGTGTAATTATAAAATAGTTTTTATAATATGAAATCATTCTTGTACATTAGTAATAAGTACATAAAATAGAGAAAAAAAGACAAGCCCGCTGAGTTTCTTCCGACGGATCTACTCAGTGTGTGGCCGTGTTCCGACCCGGTAGTAGTACTAAAAATCGATACAATGTTTTAAATGTAATATCATATAATGATAATTTTTAAATATTTGCACACCATATAATGGTAGAATATGTTGGTAACTTAATTAATTTTTAACTACTTGTAACACCCATATTCTTGCAAATAAATATTTTCTTTCTTCCTTTTTGGAACGAAGTTCCTTATCGCGCGTTTTGAAAGGGGGCTAGATGGAAAAAAAATTTTACGAAAAGTTATCACGACACTTTTTGCTATAGTAAGCTATTGTAAGCTGTGCGGCGTGCGCATGTTTCTCTGTCTCTCTCACTCTCATGGAAAGCAAGCCAGATATTTTCATTTCTATTTCGCATTGAGCAGTGTGGTGTCGCGACGATAATTTTTGCTGAGTGTATACAGGTTTTTTTGTAAATAATAATAAAAGGAACTTCGTTCCATCCGGGTGTCCCTTGACACCTCTCAAGTTTTTTTTTAAAAAAAAACGGTGGAGTATTAAACTTGACACAGCTAAAATATAGATTGCGGAGGATTGCGGAAGCCTCATATTTTCCAATAATATTCATTAGCAATACATGAAATTAATAAAAATATATATTATACACACTAAATTTATGTGGCACACCTTTGACAAGAGAAAGTTATGGACTTGGCATTGATTCCCATAAACAATCAAAATTATAAAATTGTATGCATTCCAACGCTGAACATATAAAAATGGCTTTAGCTCTGTCTTACAAGTTCGAATTTTCATAATAGAAAAGGCTAAAAAAATTTTGACAGTGTTCTAGATTCAGATCATTGAAGAAAATTAACGTAACCTTAAATAGCTTGCGGCCAAAACGCCATTAATAAAATACGCTGTCAATGTAGGAATTTAATGTCAAGTAAGTAACTCTTTGATTATAAAATATTAAATTGATTTTACTATTTATTTGTAGTTTTCTATAATTTTAGTGTATAACTTAAATCTAAAATAAAAACTAATTGTTAAAATAACACGCCCAATTGCAATATAATTTATCAATAGTTAGGTAGACAGTAGACAGCTGTTCATAAATCCGCCATTTTTAGGGACGAAATAGCACGGTCATCTGCAATACCAGGGGTCTTGTAGCTGCGTTGCCGGCCTTTTAAGAATGAATACGCTCGTTTCTTGAAGATCCCTAAGTCGTATCCGTTCGAAAATACCCCCGAGGGTAATTGATTCCACAAAGGCGTAGTGCGAGGCAAAAAATGGCGACAAAAGCGCGCGGTTGTAGATTTCCAGACATCGAGGTGGTGAGGATGGAACTTATATGGAACTATCATCTAAGTGATATACAGGCCAAGCATAAAATATGTTGTAAAACATAAAAGAGATTTTATTGTCTAGTCTATGGTCGAATTTCGACCACAGAATGATCGCTAGTACATATAACTGCATTAAGCTACCAAACAATACTTTGAACACTGAATATCGTCGGCACTTGGTAAAACTCCATGTTAACTTATATTTATATCGTATTAAAAGCACTTGTACTGTTTTACTTGACTTTTTATTTATTAAACAATGACATTGACAATTTGTCAATTGTACTAAACAATAATAACTTTTACCCTGATGATGCGTTAAAACGCGAAACCGGTTGGTTTTAATAAATAAAAAGTCAAGTAAAACAGTACAAGTGCTTTTAATACGATATAAATATACTACCAAACAATGCTTTAGACGATTTAACAGGTTTTTATGACATAATGCACATGCGAATTTTGAATTTAATTGGACGAGTCGTTTTATCCCCTCAATTATTGAATGTGGTAACGCTACCTTCCTCGAAGAAGCGAGGTTTTAATTCACCAC
The DNA here is from genome assembly GCA_036924255.1 of Apodemia mormo. Taxonomy (NCBI): domain Eukaryota; kingdom Metazoa; phylum Arthropoda; class Insecta; order Lepidoptera; family Riodinidae; genus Apodemia; species Apodemia mormo. The sequence goes on along the minus strand of JAUPFN010000024.1, from coordinate 20,840,816 downwards.
GATTCACCGATTTGAATGATAACGACAATGCCTTATTTTTGCGATGATCAATAGCTTACGTTCTTTTTTTGGTATCAACTTACACGTTTTTTTTACATCATGAGATAGCTAACAAGCATATGGGTCTCCTGATGGAAAGAGTCAACCATATCCGATAAACGCCAAAGATGTTAATGGTACATTGCTATTTTGTAGCGAGGTCTAATACCACATGCACACATTTACCGTCTACTTACCCTCTAAACCGAAACAAGACAGTGACAAACACTGAGGCTATTGCAGCAGGGATAGGTAAGGCGGTGGTACTATACCCGGTCGAGACAATGAAGAACTCTACCACCTAGTCTTACACACATGTACTAATGACACTATTACTTATTCTTATTTAGGTATTAACACAACTAAATAACCAAGTAATTTTAATAACTTGTATCTATCTCCCATATTCTGGTAAATAAATAATATTCTATTCTGTTCTAAGCGCCTACCAAAATATTTCAGTTACCGAAAAATGACCCGGAAATAGAACCCGTGACCTAAAGATCTGAGTCGAAAAGTTAACAAATAACAATTACACCACGAGAAATATAAAACAAATTTATGGAGTTGACTGTACTTAACAATATTGCTATCATAGGTTATGTGACCTTCAAAGTAACAATAATAGTTTAACATCGTTGGGTAATATCCATATCAAAAGCAAATTTCTGTTGTTTTTCAACCGACTTCCGAAAAAGGAGGAGGTTCTAAATTCCATCTCATTCCATTCTCAATTGCAACATATGTTGGTCCAGGCTCGCTTTGAAGAATAGACCATCTGCCGTTTAGTTTACTTTCATTTAATTATTCACTTAGTTTACTTCAATTTAATTATTTATTTACTTTACTTTAATTTAATTATTTATTTACTTTACTTTAATTATTTATTTACTTTACTTTAATTATTTATTTACTTTATTTTAATTTAATTATTTATTTTTGAAGTATGAATAATATATCCATACTTCCATACTAATATTATAAATGCGAAAGTCTGTCTGTGTGTCTGACTGTGTGTTCCGCTTTCACAGCTAAACCGCTAAACCGATTTTCATGCTATTTGGCATGGAAATAGTTGATGATCCGAAGTCAAACATAGGCTAACTTTTTTCAAAAATCAACCCCTAAGGGGCTGAAATAGGGGAAGAAATTTGTATGAAAAACTACACTGACCACATGATAATCTACTCGCGGGCGAAGCTGAGCGGGTCAGCTAGTAACTAAATATTCTGTGAATATTTTAAGCGTCTCATCTTAAAAATAATAATTGATTAATCGGTAGATTTCTTATAGCAATTAAGCAAAATCAAAAATCCCTAAAACTAATAGCATCGGGAAGCTTTTTCTAGAAACGTATACATTGCCTATGGGCCATCCTGTGTAGAGACGACATTGATAGAAGATGTGGAGAAAGTTGCAAAATAAATTAACTTAATTTTTTCCTCTTCATTTAAGTCGGTTAAAAACTTGATGGTCTCTTTTGTTCGCATTAGATAATATCATATATGCACTTAGTAACTGGAGACCGTAAATGTATCCTCTGAAGCAGCCTCTTACGTTCGCAATTTACGTCATACCTCAGTTAACATTACGTTAACTGACTTAATTGGCTACGGTTTTATGAGTAAGTGATTGGTTGAATGAAACTTTTTACGAACTAGCTGTAATATAGAATGATTCATTGCGAAAAGATACATTAAAAATAATTATATTTAAAATAAAAACACATACATTTAAAATGTGATATTAATATAGTTTATTGATTTAGGCGTTACTTTGCGGAAATCAATTATTAAAAAGATGAAATTAATTAAATTAGCTATTATCCCCGAACTGTTCTATGTATCCTCCGCGATGTTACCGAAAAGAAATACATGGGTTTAATAAATGGATAAGACTCACCGATAGTCCAGACATAAAGAAGACCCCAGACAATTATCCACCCACATCCACCACACCTTTACGCCCATGTCCCATGCCGTCACCAAAAATCACACAATTTACGTACTCAACGCACGTTTCACTTCGAAACCGAAGTATCTTAAGAAACTAACACTACCTCACTCTGCGCGAGTGTAAGTAGTTAAATTAGTGTTACTTAGTAATTAGTAAATTAGTTTGCAGATTTAATTAATTTCATCTTTTTTGATATTAATATATGAATATCTCTGATCATCTAACGTATATGCAACAATTTCCTTGCCTTCATCGGATTCGCATTTTTATATCATAAGATAGAAAACAAGCAGTTGGCTCTCCTGAAAAAAAACGATGCAAAAGACACAAAAGACATTACCATCTTTGCGTTGCTATCCATGGGGCGGGATAGCGTTACCTTACACCTGGCAGAACAGCAGTTGGTCCATTCTTCAAAGGAGCCCGGACTACTCGGTAAAAATATCATTTAGCAGTTTAGCTATAAACGTAAAAGACAGATAGACAGACTTCCAAATTTATAATACAACTAGCTGTTACCCGTGGCTTCACTCGCGCATATTATCTTAGAACTTATTTAACCTTTCTTTATAAGCTACTTCCCTTATTTTACCTCTTAGGGGTCGTATTTTGAAAAATTCTTAATCACTAATTAATTTTTTTTGTACTCAATTCATACGAAATTTCATGCAAATATGCCCATAGAATAAAAAAATCATACAAATTATCCACTATTTCATCCCCTTCAGGGTTGAATTTTGTAAAATCCTTCCTTAGTGGATGCCTTGATCGTAAAAGAAATACGTGTGCGAAATTTCAAATTTCTAGTCCTAAGGCCTGTGCCTTGATATATCAGTCAGTCACTTTTGCCTTTTATATATATAGATATATAATAACTAGCTGAACTGCCCAGTTTCACCCGTGAGTAGATTAGCATGCCGATATAGTTTTTTTATAACATAAGATAGCAAACAAGCAGAAAGGTCTCTTGATGGAAAGAGTCAATCATCGCCTATAAACACCAAAGATGTTAATGGTGCATTCCAATCATGTGGCGAAGTCTAATGCCACATGCATGAGTTTACCGGCTACCTTACCTTCCAAACCGGAACACGACAGTGACAAGCGTTGACGCTATTGCGGCAGGTAAAAATAAAGCGGTGCTACCAGAGAATGCAGAACTCTACCACCTAGTAGCCACGATGGTAGTAACTCGCATGACCAATCGGTCGCCTTTTACGACCTGACGGCAGAACGGCAGTTAGTCTATTCTTTAAAGGAGCCCGGAACAAACACGGGGTATCTCAATAGTTTCTCATACAAATTTTCATAGACTATTTCATCCCGTTAGGGGTTGATTTATGATAAAAGAAGTAGTCTTTTATCGACCTTGGATCAACTATTTAAATTTTTCGTCAAAATCGGTTTAGCTATAAAAGCGTAACAGACAGACAGGCTTTCGAATTTATCATATTAATATAGATCAATCACATTTAATTGCAGTCACTGATAATTAATCACTGCTCTTTAACCCCATAATGAACAGGTTATCTTTTTAAATAGACTTTGTACTAACCAAAAGAATGTATGACAAAAATATTGTCACATATAAATTGCAATCAAGGTGTTACAAGTATAAAGCCCTGTTCAGAACGTGATAATTAGCTGCGATTTTTATGTTTCCACGCTATCATTTTAGCCACACGGATGACAACGCACAATTAATATTATTGGTGTGTGTAGGCGATGGCTATATCGTTCCATCAGGAAAATCATCTGCTTGTTTGTTATCATATTATATATATCGACACTGAAGTGAATAATGTATTTTTTAATTTTTGTCTGTCTGTCTGTATCAAGGCGCATCACGCCGAATCTACAAAGTAGATTAAAATAAAATTTGGCATGATTAGAATTTAAACTCCGAAGAAGATACTTTTTATCCCAAAATTCAATACGGTTCCCGTGGGATAGGACATGAAAGTCAAAATGTATATTTAGCTCTAATTCAGTAATCTAAACTCCGAAATTCTTTTTTATTTTTTGTTCAAAAGAAGACACTATAAAGATTGTCCCTTAAAAATTTCAAGGTTTTCATCAATTCAGAAGTTACAGATATTATAAATTTTAAGTTTCCGGGTGCCAAATCCAGTTAAACGTGGACCCGGAATGTATAGAAACCTTTGAACGTACAGCTCATTATAAGTTTGCATTTTCATTTCATAGTGTTTGTTTAATAAATATCCGTAAGAATCAGTTTTCTAGAATAAACCCTATCTCGCAAGGAAACTGGGCGTGATGATACTATTACATTTTTAATTAAATATTTGTAAATTTGAAGATTTTAATATTTTAGGTTCTATTACCTTGTTTTAAGTTTAATTTTTCTTTATGCTAACTCTTTATGACAGGTGTTATTTTCTTTTTATTATTTATGTATAAAAAAATATAACATATGTTAAAAACGGTTGCAATAGATTCAGTAGCTGTTTCTCAACCAACTACTTTCCGCTCTTACATAAAATTCTTTGACAGGTGGTATAAATACGTGAAGCAAATATTTTAAACTCCTTTTTAAGACTATTACGCGAACTATTACAACTAGTCCCAGTGTACTCGGGCTCTTTGAAAAATAGACCAACTGCCATTCTGCCAGGCAGGTCGTGAAAGGCGACCGATTGACTATACGAGTCACTAATATCGTGGCTACTAGGTGGTAGAGTTATGCATTGTCTCACCCGGGTCTGGTACTTGCCACCGCCTTACCTATTCCTGCCGTAATAGCGTCAGTGTTTGTCATTGTCGTTCCGGTTTGCAGAGTAAGGTAGCCTGTAAACTTATGCATGTGGCATTAGACCTTGCCACAAGATAGCAATACACCATTAACACCTGTGGTGTCTATAGGCGATAGTTGACTCTTTCTATCAGGATACCCATCTGCTTGTTTACTATCTTATAGTAAAAAAAAAGATTGATTATGGGCATATTTAAAATTATCCAAAAATTAACATTTTTAACTAATATTTATTAGAAACTAGCTGAACCGTCTAACTTCGTATCGCCTTAAAACAGATTTAAATTGTGAAAGATTTTACAGCTAAAATGTTTGTATAGGATAATAAAAGTGTTATTTTAAATATATTTTTCGCATTTTTTTCTCTTCATGTAAACTTTTTTCGTACTTCAACGAATATTTCAAAATTAGACAAATTGATCCAAACGTTCCCAAGTTTTGCGCTTAGCAATACATTTAGTGATTCATTATTATTTTTTAAAGAAGTATCTTCACGCCCGTATCCCCGAAAGGGTAGGCAGAGGTACAACAAGTGCACCCACGATTAGCCGAAGATACTTGGTCCCACTATGTGATAGGTGGCAAGCCTATTGCCAACCGGGCATTTTCCAATCCCGGACAATGTTGTTTTTATCAGAAAACTGAAAAAACACATTTCTGAATTGCCCGACCCAGGAATCGAACACGGGACCACTGTGATCAACTCCGACACCGGACCACTACACCACAGAGGCGATTTTTTATATCTATATTATTTTTAATTTTTAATATTATAAATTCGAAAGTTTGGATGTTTGGATAGATGTTTGGATGGATGTTTGTTACTCAATCACGCAAAAACTATGGAACGGATTTGAATGAAACTCGGCACACAGGTAGCTGATGACCTGGAATAGCACATAGGCTACTTTTTATCCCGGAAAAATGAGGTGATCCCGCGGAATGCGCCAAAAACTGTGTATAATGCATCGGACTGCACGCTGCAGCTAAAACTATGGAACGGATTTGAATGAAACTCGGCACACAGGTAGCTGATGACCTGGAATAGCACATAGGCTACTTTTTATCCCGGAAAAATGAGGTGATCCCGCGGGATGCGCCAAAAACTGTGTATAATGCAGCGGACTGCACGCTGCAGCTAGTAATAAAATATTAGCTGCCACGTGCAGCCCGCTGCATTATAAAAGTTTATTGCGAATCCCGCGGGATCATCTAACTTTGCCACGATAAAAAGTAGCCTATGTTCTATTCCAGGTCATCATCTACCTGTGTGCCAAATTTTATTCAAATCTATTCTGTAGTTTTTGCGTGATTGAGTAACAAACATCCATCCACCCAAACATCCAAATCTTCGCATTTATAATATTAATATAGAAATATAGATTAATATAGATAAGATAAGAATAAGATATGTATCCATACTATATATAATATTATAAATGCGAAAGTAACTCTGTCTGTCTGTCTGTCTGTCTGTCTGTCTGTTACGCTTTCACGGCCAAACCACTGAACCGATTTGGATAAAATTTGGTACAAATATAGTTTGAGACCCAAGAAAGGACATAGGATAGTTTTTATCTCGGAAATCCCACGGGAACGGGAACTATACGGGTTTTTATTTTAGAAGTTTTTCCACGCGAACGAAGTCGCGGGCATAGCTAGTATTAAATAAATAAAAATAATCACACATACTACATACATCTGATATACATTATATACACACATGTATTGTTGATTTTATTGTTGTCGCTAGTATCGCTAGTAAAAGTAAAACACATATTTATCATGATACTAGCTGTGCCCGCAACTTCGTTCGCGTGGAAAAATTCTAAAATAAAAACCCGCATAGTTCCCGTTCCCGTGGGATTTCCGGGATAAAAACTATCCTATGTCCTTTCTTGGGTCTCAAACTATATTTGTACCAAATTTCATCCAAATCGGTTCAGTGGTTTGGCCGTGAAAGCGTAACAGACAGACAGACAGACAGACAGACAGACAGACAGAGTTACTTTCGCATTTATAATATTAGTATGGATAGTATGGATTAATATGGATTAGACAATCTTTGAATGTACAAACAGACACAAAAAAATTATAAAGCAGTATAGATTGCTCTATTAATTAACACCACTTCAATTAATGGTCATCTTGATCCAAGGTTTCGTTAAATGTTGACCACACATTTTTAATTATAAATGTAATGACATGTCATTTCCGCAGTGACCAAAGATACAAGTCATAATTAAGAAAGCCATTTTAGTTTTTTGTTTTTCTGAAATATAAAAATGATATTTTTTTCGGATTTTCTTCGGACTTTACTAAATATAATTTAAATATTGAAAACATTAACAACCGACTTTCAATCTACATGGTGTTTTTTTATATATATATCGTAAGATAGCAAACAAGCAGATGGGTCTCCTGATGGAAAGAGTCAACTATCGCCTATAGACACCAGAGATGTTAATGGTGCGTTGCTATCTTGTGGCGAGGTCAAATGCCATATGCATAAGTTTACCGGCTACCTCCAAACCGAAACACGACAGCGACAAGCACTGACGCTATTGCAGCAGGAATAGATAAGGCGGTGGTACCAGACGCGGATGAGACAATGCAGAACTCTACCACCTAGTAGCCACGATTGTAGTGACTCGACAGCCAATCGGTTGCCTTTTACGACCTGCCTGGCAGAACGGCATTTGGCCTATTCTTCAAAGGAGGCCGAAACCAACACGGCGTAAAATTTCTGCAATATTTCACCTGGGTTTGGTATCACCGACTTACACTACTTTTACTACGTGGTAGAGTTGTTCATTGTCTCGCCCGGATCTGGTACCACCGCCTTACTTAGTTTTTCTGCAGTAACGGTCGTGCTTGTCACTGTCATATTCCGGCTTGGAGAGTAAGTTAGCGGGTAAATTTATACATGGGGCACTAAGACCCTGTCACGAGGGTAGTAATGCACTGTTAACATCTTTGGTGTCTACAGGCGACGGCTGTCTCTTTCCATTTGGGGAGCCATCTGCTTGTTTGTTATCTTATGATATTAAAAATAATTACATATTCCTACTGTAATCATATCAGTTGTTACTACTATTGTGTTCCGATTTGTGGCGTAAGCATGATAAACTTACGCATGTGGTGTTCCTACCCTTCCACTTGAATAGCAACCCACCATTACCATTTTTGATGTTTATACAGGGCGATGTTATCACTTTCCACCATGAGCTTGTATGTCTTCGATTTGTTTAATCCCGTTTAGAGTATGGAATCCCAATTTGGGGAAATTCAGTATATTTAACTAGAATTTTTTGGAGGATTCAAAATGTTATCAGAAAACAGAACTTATTTTACTATAGTTGACGTTATTACTTTGTATATACTCAAATCTTTCACGATACTTCAGTAACATATTTAAACACTATACCTATGTATCGCTACTTAAATAACAGAACGAAATTGTTAATGCTAAATAACGTTATAATATCGATATGTATGGGACGTTGCCGCTATTCATGCTCTTTCGTGTATGGTTCGCCAACTAGCGCTAGAAGACAGTTTTATGATATCATATATCATAACTTTAATTCTTAGTTTATAACACACCGTAATGAATAACATTATTAAACAGTACCAAATTCTGTATCATTTTTGGATAACGCTTTGCTTGAAAATAACGTTATGTTATCTCGCAACAATAACGTTACCACATAATACCGATATTTAAATCGTTGATTAGAGCTATATGCATTGTCAGTCAGATACATTCTTATAAACCACTATTTAAAGACCTCAAAATACTACCTTTACCATGTGTGCACATCTTGGCGGTAAGCGTATGTGTAAGAAAACACCAACATTTGTTTAAAACAAATGCTGAAATATTAGGGAACGCGTACTTTAGAATAGTAGAAAGTTACATGTGTCCTGCCAAAAACTCAATGTTTGTACAAAAAATGCATATTGTATGGCAATTTATATGTACAATCATAATCCTGATAATCTTAAATGATTACCTTTAAATAAATTTCTCAAAATGTTATTTGATTTACTAATAGAAAAAAACATATTATAATGTGAATGAATTTTTTGCTGGTAAGCTAAAGTGTTGAACTACTAAATTTCTTATTATGTAATTTAAAAAAAACACTATTGTAAATGTAAACATTTTATTTGAATAAATTGCATAATTTGTAAATTATAAGAAAACCAAGACAAGCCGATTTAGTTTCTTCCGCTGGATCTTGTTAGTGTGCGGTCTCGTTCTGATCTGGTGGTAATTCGATCTACAAAAATCGGCTTGAAAGTGCATATAAAAAATTTAATATTTATTGGATGGGTTAAATAAATGTATCTCACTCAATATTACAATGTAAATAAAAATAATTTAATAAAATTTCAACCCAATACATATAATTATTAATGTAAATAAAACATAGAAATGTGTAAATAAGTATTGAAAAATCACAAAGAAAAATATCTACAGGCAGGGATTGAACCTGCGATCGTCTCCCTCCCGGCTTTAGGGAAACGGTCGCAGGTTTAATCTCTGCATGTCGATATTTATCTTTGTTGTTTTTAAAGTTTTTCAAGTTTTCCCAAGCACGGGGTGTGTGCTATAACACAAAAATAATTAGTGTAATTAAGTAGTATATAAATTCTTAAACCACGTAATATTATGATCATTTTTAAATATTCGCACACCATACCGTGGTAGAACATGCTGGTAACTTTTGATTATTTTAATAACTTGTAAAACCTATATTCTTGAAAATAAATATTTTCATTTTCATTTTTCATTTTTTCATTTATTTGTTACTTTTATTTTATTTTTCTTATTTTTATTTTATTTCATAAAATCACAGAAATAAAAATGAAATAAAAAGTGCAGTTTTCCTGCCTTTGTTATTTGTTAAAATGTTTAAATTAGAATTAATCACGCGCGTTTATAGCTTCTATCATAAATTTTGTAAAACAACACAGTAATTTATTATTTTATTATATTTTTAAATAAATTCCATAAATGCGTCATCTCTGTATATTTATGTGGGGAATTCTATTATTATCTTTTTTTGTCACGTGATAAAATTAACTAACAATAACAATAAAATGCTTTTTAACTATGTGAGTTTTAAGATTCCCATCTTATAGTCGTTGTAAAATTATAAGCAAGGCAAAGTTTATGTCAGTTTACGTGTTTAAGAACAGAATTAAATTTACATATAAAGATTTATATGTGCTTCAGCACTAATCTCGGGCTAGGGAATGTATATTGTGTATTTGGATACATAGCGAAATTCAACTTTGCTATGTAAGCAATTGATGGAATCAAAGCCTTTTGCCACGATTAACGAAGTGGCACGTGGCTATCTATTCATGTGACGTGGTTTAGTTAGAGGGTGCCGGTCAGAGTCAAGGTTTGTGGTTGAGCCAGCCATCCAGTCGTATCAAAAAAAAATCTTTTTTTAAGAATTATATATTAATATATTTTTTTTACATTTCCCTAAGAATAAATCTTCTACCTTCCAACTAAATATCTTAAAAAATCGAAAATGTTAGTAAACAACTCACTACCTTCTCGCCTTCTAGGTGGTGGTGCTATGCTACAACGCTTCTAGGTATAGTACTTGCTGCAATAGTGTCAGTGTTTGTCAACCTTGCATTTCGATTTTGAGAGTAACGTAGCCGCTAAACTAATGCGTGGCGTGAAATTCTCGCCAGACATAAATCCTACATATTTAATGTCTACATGCGATGGTTACTACTTTTCATTAGGAAAATTATCCGAGTTTTCCATGACATAAAAAATCATAAAGTAAAATATGTACTACAATATTCGCCATTAAATGTTCATCAAAAAATTTTTACGAACATTTCATCGAATTTATTTTCACACAACGTTAGTTAAAATTTATACTGCAGCTAGCGACCTGCCCGCGGTATCACCCTCGTAGCTTTTGTTCCTGTGAGAATATCGGAAAGGTTTATATACTAAAATCTTCCTCAAGAATCAATCTGTCTATTGAAAAAACCGCATCAAAATCCGTTGCGTAGTTTTAAAGATTTAAGCATACATAGAGACAGACAGAGAAAGCGACTTTGTTTTATACTATGTAGTGATAAGTATAATAACTTCCGATCCCGTAGTAGTTTCAAACAATCTCGACGCATTTTTACGTTACGTGTAAATTATGTGTTAAAAAGTTTTATTGAAAATGAAAAAAAAATGAAAAAAAAGAATGAAATACTTCTGATTTCTGATTGCAGCATTGTATGAATGATGCTGTGATCATGGGCATACCGATAGGGGGGGGACAGGGAGGGGCAGCTGAAAACTACTGAATGGATTTCAATGAAATTTGGCACACAGGTAGATGATGACCTGTACTAACTTTTCCGGCATAAAAAGTAGCCTATGTACTATCATAGGCTACTTTTTATCCCGGAAAATTAGTCGATCCCGCGGGATTCGCCAAAAACTTTTATAATGCAGCGGGTTGCACGCGGCAGCTAGGCTTAAATAATTTTTTACATGATTTCATCATCATCTTCATTGTTTATCGTTTCAAAAAAGTTATATCGGACAGTTACATTTTTTTAATAAATTATATATTTTTTTAAATTTCCTCATAGTTGTTAATTTCATGTGATTTTTTATGCCGCAGTTACTTTATAATAACATAATGTACATTTGTGCATGTGGCATTACAATTTTTCAATATCGACATTTTTGCTTTCGGCAAAAATATTGGAACATATTTGTTGTCAATAAGCAATGCTTATCTCTGATTATTTGAAAAGTCATCTGTGTTTTTTGTGCTAGGTATATGTGTAATAAAAATATATACAGGGTGGATTTTTTAACGCCACTTGGAGCGAATGTACTCTAAATACTCAATATAGAAATTTCACTCAAGGTGACGTGTTGTTGGTTCCGGGCTTATTTGGAGAATAGGCCAACTGTCTTTCTGCCAGGCAGTTCGTAAAAGTTGACCGATTAGCTACGCGAGTCACTACCATCGTGACTACTATGTGAAAGAGTTCTGCATTGTCTTGCCCGGGTCTGGTACCACAGCCTTACCTATTCCCGCCGCAACAGCGTCAGTGCTTTTCACTGTCATTTTCCGGTTTAGAGGCTAAAGTATCCGGTAAACTTATGCATGTGGCATTAGACCTCGCCACAAGATAGCAACGCACCATTAACACCTTTGGTGTCTGTAGACGATGGTTGACTCTTTCCATCAGGAGACCCATCTGCTTGTTTGCTATCTTATTATTCAAAGTTTTCAGAAAATGGTCTAAGGTCTAGGTCTAGTACCAGACCCGGGTGAGACAACCCAAAACTCTACCACCTAGTAGCCACGATGTTAGTGTTAGTCAATCGGTCACATTTCACGACCTGCCTGGCAGCACGGCAGTTGGCTTATTCTTCAAAGGAGCCCGGAACAACACGGGGGAATAGTCAAATTACTTTTTCTGGCAGCATTGAAAAATTCAACATGTACATGTGTATTCCACCATTTTAATGTTTGTTGAAAAATAGTTGTATAAATGTAATATTTTCCCATTATAATCGTTACACGTGATATAATAAGATTTAAGCATGTTCTCTCGTTAATTTGACTCATTTCATCATTCTTCACGCGTGTATCATTCGACTTGCCAAAATATTTTTATTGTTTTTTGATAAAAATTTAACTTAATTACGAATTTTTGCCAGTGTTAATTACTTTTTGGTTTTGATTGGATTTGGGCGCTTAACCATTATTATTTTCAATCAACGTGTTATATTATTGCTGTTTATATAATTACCTAATCTATATGAAAATACGTTTACATTAGACTTACAAACTTTATTTAAACAAAAAAAATGATATGACAAGATTTGAACGTGATCGGTGATGCTCAAATTGATGAAAACATTACAGACCGTGCTCCTACGAACAAACTTTTATTATTTGATTAATAATATATTTAATATTTAATTCGCTTTTACTAGTTAATCATCTTTTCTATCTTCGAAAAATCTCGAATCGGGTAACTAATAAAGATAGATAAAAAAGAAAAGTTCAGAGTGTCGGACTAATAAAAGTCTCCTTTTTACGTGTAGGAAAAAGTTTCCCTTGAATTACAATAATAATTAGCAAGCTGTTGTGAGAAAATTAGGTTGTTTTTAAATTGATTAATATAAATTTAAAAATCTTATAATTCTGAAACTTTAAAGTGGAGGACTCGTCAAAAAAAAATAATCTAATATGTAGGACGAAAATTTCATCGTGGTTTTTATAATATAATCAAGCGGTTAAAGTCGAATTAGTTAGAAGTTGTTATTAATAAATATTTTCCTTCACCGAATTAAAATTTTCAAAGCCCCGTAACTTTATTATTTACCCGATTCGAGATTTTTCAAAGATAGAAAAAAATATTGTCTCGTCAAAACGAAGCTGTTCACAAAAATGCAGCTGGTTTTAAATCGAAAAAAGTTTGTTCGAGGGACCATAGTCTATTATTTGCATTAAAAGAATCGGAAATAGGTTTAAAGCAACCCCTGGTAAAAAAAATCTCTGTATATCAAAAGGTTGTGATTCTAAATAAGAGGATAATATAAACCCATTTATATTAAAATTAAGTTCTCCAGCAATTTGGCTTCGTTTTTTCGAAATACTTCATTACGATTTCATATAAAGACTTGATCTAAAATATGTATTACATTTTATACTTTCACTTTCGGCACTTGCTAAAATTTCATTAGTCATAGTTAAGACTTTATAAAAACTAGTATAATTTACTTTTGAAAGCATCTTTAAGAAATAATGTATATATTATTATTTCCACTATTGTTTGTCATGATATTGAATTTGATCACTAGTTTTAGACAATTGTATTGACATCATCATCATAAAAAATCTAGGTGCGTCAGATCAGAGCTTAACAATTTGTATCATTATATTAGCTTAAAAAATAAATTCATAAATTCAAGTGATGTGATAAAAAGTGAAGAATGATTGAATCAAAGTAAAATAATGTGACCACTGTAATGACTGAGGTGGAAGTTCAGAGGCGTCCAGACCCTGAAAATTTATTCAAACCATTAGTGTTTCTTAGGACAATATGGCGTCGTACGTTGTTCTTCAGAAGGAAGACCAGAAAGGTGAGTCAAATAATATTAACTCTTGGTTTGCCCAAAAAATGTTAACTATTGATGGCATAATTTATACTTTTGGACCCTTTACAACCCTAACATCTCGATAGCCTCTTGACTGACTTGGGTTGTCTCATGTTCGAAATAAAAAAAATTGTGTGTGTCAGCTCCGACGCACGACTGGAGTTTACTCCTTAAGTATGATTGTCAAAACAGACGCAAAACTAACGCACGATCTAGCTGCACTGCTCACCTGCTGCTGCACCAAATTAGAAAGTTACGCAAGTTAGGTTGCGCACCAAAAACGCAACGAGGTCATTCGTTCAGTAGATTTTACTCCTCACATTTTTCTCATACCGGGCGCCTTATATCAAAAACCGATTCTTAAGGAGTAAACTCCAAAAATATTTTTGTCTCATTACACCGCTTTAAAAATGTTACGATATTCTGAACGATATACAAGTTATCATATTCGTAACTTTTCCAAGTTCCAATATAGCTTAGCTTTTCCCCAGGGCACCCTGAGCTCGAAACTCAGTGGTTATCAGGACGGTTGCCACTGTTGATTCTGGTTTACAGAAGTTGCAGTGGTGAAAACGAGAGGTTTTTTTTATATCATAAGATAGCAAACAAGCAAATGGGTCTCCTGATGGAAAGAGTCAACCATCGCCTATAGACACCAAAGATGTTAATGGTGCGTTGCTATCTTGTGGCGAGGTCTAATGCCACATGCATAAGTTTACCGGCTACCTTACCCTCCAAACCGGAACACGACAGCGACAAGCACTGACGTTATTGCGGCAGGAATAGGTAAGGCGGTGGTACCAGACCCGGGCGAGACAATGCAGAACTCTACCACCTAGTAGCCACGATGGTAGTGACTCGATAGCCAATCGGTCACCTTTTACGACCTGCCTGTCAGAACGGCAGTTGGCCTATTCTTCAAAGGAGGCCGGGACCAACACGGCGGACCCATTACCCTTATAAACTATGTAACACTTATATGTACATACTTAAAGGCCTACCTCTACCTCTTCGGGGATACTGGCGTGAAGATACACATAATTTGAATTTTTATAGTGCACCAAAAACCCCCGTTAAAATGGTTTTCCTCAATATTATTATCTACGTTAAGTAGCAGCAAAATTATTTTTAAACACAGAATAATCATAGAAAAGCATATAAATAATCATAGAAAACTAGGTAATTAGAAAATCGCTGCTGTGGTCTAATGGTCCAGTATCGGAGTTGATCACATGAGGGTTTGGGTTCAATTTACCAGGTCGAGCATTTGGTTGGCGATAGGCTTGCCACCTATCACATTGTAGGAATAAGTATCTTCGGCATTGATATAAAAAACCCTAGATGTACAGTCCCGAACAAAACTGACACTCAAAAGTGTCCCTAATTTCTTTTAAGTAGTTATAGATATGGCAAAAAACATGTGTCTTTGCATATCCAACCTTAAGTGCAAGACTTATAGTTGTTTTTGCAAAGCAATGTACGAAAATAAATAAAATTGACAGTGACGTGGCCGACGCGATTCTATTTGAAATGAGCGCACAATTTAAAATTGTGCGCTCATTTTTGGAGGACGTTTTTGACACACTGATTGTGTATCTTGGGTTTTTTATATCAATGATCTTCGGCTAATTGTGGGTGAAATATTTTCTACCTCTGCTTACCTCTTTTCACTTATTAATTATGCTCATTTTTTCCTTAAGTTTTTTATATTCGCTTAGTATATACGTACATTCAAATTGTATTGTTCCAGAAGATAAGGACTCATTTATTCAAAATTGTGTTTTTTTTTACTTTTTCAATGATAAATTGTCTGTTCTATCGATTGGTCGAGGCTAAGTCTTGTTCAGTTTAGAATATGTACGGTTCGATTCTGGAATCGGACAAACACATTTTTATTTTTAGAAAATTGAATAGCTGCCTGGTCTGGTTCAGTATCGGATTATAGTGTGTTATCCTGCATTCCTCGGAAAAACATTATAATATAAAAAAAATTGCTGGTTCCGGTTATCGCAAACCAGAAACGAGTCATCCAAAGGTTTTTTTTTTATATTATCAGATAGCAAATAAGCAGATGGGTCTCCTGATGGAAAGAGTCAATAATCGCCTGTAGACACCAAAGGTGTTAGTGGTGCGTTGCTATCTTGTGGCGACGTTTTATGCCACATGCAATAGTTTACTGGCTACTTTACCCTCCAAAACGGAACACGACAGTGACAAGCACTGACGCTATTGCGTCAGGAATAGGTAAGGCGGTGGTACCAGACCCGGGCGAGACAATACAGAACTCTACCACCTAGTAGCCACCTAGTGACTCATATAGCCAATTGGTCGTCTTTTACGACCCGCCTAATAGGCATAGAATAGGCAGCAGACCTATTCTTCAAAGGAGCCCGGGACCAACACGGGGTTAACGGAAAAGTTAGCAAATGTGGGGATAACATCACAATACATTCATCATCCATGATTATGAGTAAACATTTATTGATGTTTGGTTGACACTGCATACCGCACAAAGGAATCGACGAGATATTTTTTTTTGTAAAAAAAGATCTTGACCCGAATTTTGTATCACTACTTTTTTCCTGCCATGTTTCACAATAAAAACATTTTAAAGGCTAATGCTGTGGCTACATTATCGTTCTGGATTCACGTTGATATGTGCGGCCAACTATTTCGCCTAATCGTGAATCTTTGGGATTCTGTCAGTTTTTTGGGACGACTAAGTTAATCATTTTTTATGGTTTCCTGATGGAAAGAAATAACTTACGCCTATAAACAACAAATATGTTCGTGCGTTGATAACCGTGTAGCAGGGTATATACTAGACTGGGCCAAAAAAAACGACTATTTTTTTTTCTATCGATACTGTGAAAATATCATTCATGATGATAAAAAAAAATTATTGTGAAAGTTTGAGTCCTTAATAATAATATTAAGGGGTGTATCGTTACGACTAATGATTTTTCAACAGTAATCGCATTTTTAACTCAAAACTTGTTAATTATCAATCTGAAAAATTTTAGCGATATGGATTCTTATAGGAAATTAAATTTCCTAAAAAAAGTTATCTTAGTAAATTACCGTAAAACAAGCCGTTTCTTTGTAATCATGCCATAAACAAAGATTTAGTTTTTTAATTTTGCGTTTCGATTTTGGATTTTTGTAGCTACCATAAATATCAATATTTTTACAATTTAAAATACTTATTCTTAAAGGAAATTTAATGCTCTAAAAAAAAGGTCTCTTAACATTTTCAATTAAATTCACTCCTTTCAAAGTTATTCGACGTTGAAGTTAAATTCAAAAGTAATTTATCGTTTTTTTCGCGTTACACGTGATTTTTTCCTCTTGATTGAAAAATTTATGACTTTAATATTGAGAATAATTTTTTTTTGTTGGAAGACTAAATTTTTTTGTATAAAATCATAATTTATCAATGTATTATTTTGCTTTTTAACGATTAGTTATCGACATAAATTCATTTTCACTGCATTTAACTAACTCTAATAGTAAAATAAATCCGGTCCCGTTATTATAAATTATCAATTTGACTAGTGACATACCTTTACTTACAGAAAAAAAATTGAATAAGAAGTCAAAACAAATACAATTAATAAAAGAGATAAAAAATCATTTTATTTTTACTTATAATGCTAATAAACATTTACAAAAATGCTACTATTACATAAGCTAATGAACATTTACAAATGTAATGGTGGAGGGGGAGTACATTAAGCTGCGACAGTATTGACATAAAAAAGGACAAAACAAAAAGAGGGCTAAAAACGGAGGTTTAAAGGTATAAGTTTACAGAAAAAAGTATATCCCTACACAAATAAATAACTTTTGATGAAGAAGCCGAACTTTTTTACTATTAGAGTTAGTTAAATGCAGTGAAAATGAATTTATGTCGATACCTAATCGTTAAAAAGAAAAATAATACATTGATAAATTATGATTTTATACAAAAAAATTTAGTCTTCCAACAAAAAAAAATTATTCTCAATATTAAAGTCATAAATTTTTCAATCAAGAGGAAAAAATCACGTGTAACGCAAAAAAAACGATAAATTACTTTTGAATTTAACTTCAACGTCGAATAACTTTGAAAGGAGTGAATTTAATTGAAAATATTAAGAGACCTTTTTTTAGAGTATTAAATTTCCTTTAAGAATAAGTATTTTAAATTGTAAAAATATTGATATTTATGGTAGCTACAAAAATCCAAAATCGAAACGCAAAATTGAAAAACTAAATCTTTGTTTATGGCATGATTACAAGGAAACGGCTTGTTTTACGGTAATTTACTAAGATAACTTTTTTTTAGGAAATTTAATTTCCTATAAGAATCCATATCGCTAAAATTTTTCAGATTGATAATTAACAAGTTTTGAGTTAAAAATGCGATTACTGTTGAAAAATCATTAGTCGTAACGATACACCCCTTAATATTATTATTAAGGACTCAAACTTTCACAATAATTTTTTTTTATCATCATGAATGATATTTTCACAGTATCGATAGAAAAAAAAAATAGTCGGTTTTTTGGCCCAGTCTAGTATATACGATTCCAATCCAATCAAACATCTAATGCCTCTATATTTGAGAAGAAATGTTGGTGTTCTGAGTGTGCTCTACCGACTTTATAATGGAGAGTATTCTGAGAAATTGTTTAGTCTGATACCAGCTACTTTTTTCCACCGCTACAACAGTCATCGAGGCCAGAACTTCCATCCACACTACATTGATTCATGGTGTTCATTAACAGAACGGCTAAGACGGTATTTTAGTTCATACCGCCAAATTAAAGAAATGAACTCTCTAAGTCTATATTACCTGAAAAGTATGATATTGGATTTTTTAAGAGGCGAGTTAATGAACTCCTTAAGAGTCAGCAACGCATCTACTCTTCTGCAGTGGATATCCATCGGCATTGGTGACCGCTTTCCATCAGGCGGCCTGTTTGCTCTGCCAGCTGATGAGCTTTCAGTTTAAAAGTTATGCTTAACATTTGAACCCTTTTTTATATGATGATGATGAATCGGGCAAAAGTGTTGTTTTTTCGAGGTCTTTTTCGAAAAATGCAAAAACTCAGTAGCAGATCGGAATCTGGCCCGTGGTGTGCCTTGGATGACCACGTAAAGCCGTCGGCGTAGTTACCGCTAGAAATAGCCGATAATCGTTATCCAGTCGGTAAAATGCGGTGACGGGGATTCACCACTCATCTCACCAACCGACAATCCGGTAAATCGTGATGAACGGGAAGGTTTATAGACGTCCGGTTTATTTTGCCTACCCTCAAGGGAACCGGACGTGATGATGATAAAACTTTGTGATTATGTTATGGCGAACTAAATAGTTCGCCAACACAATCACGAAGTTTTACCGCGATTACTCACCACGAATCTTTGGACGATAATGTAACTCGAAATATCTTCACGCTAGATCCCTCACAAATATGCAAATAAAACCGAGTACCACACTTCCCAATCCTTGCAGATTTGTTTTGCTTCATTACTCTCACGTAACATCTCATACAAACACAACCGATCAATCGTATCATAGTGTATCAGACCACCGACACTTTCTTTCAGGTCTAACCTCTCTCTACTTTAGTATTACGAATTTGGTCCAAGAATGTTACGCCCCATATAGTGTAGCCCCATCATTAGCCAAAACATAGCATTTGATGTGTCAAAGAACTCATCGCATATTCAAGTAAGACCGAGCTCAAAGAAATGGTAAAATCATGTAATTTGTATTCATTCATGAATTCATTTGCTGTTTAAATTGAATTTCACAGTATAGTATCAAATTTGTTAGGTGCTTCAACGAATTACTTTCACTGTATCGAACTTAGCCTCTTTGTAGTACCCACCGTTTGTCTTCTCTCAGGCAATTCGTAAAATGTGAACGATTAGTTTAACGACTCGCCACCATTATATATAGAAGTTTGTATTTTGTAGATGTCTCTAACGTCTCGCCTGTGTTACTACCGCTTTAGCAATTCCTGCCGCAATAGCGTTAATGCTTGATACTATCATGTGTCGGTTTTGGGTAAGGTAGCTGGTGAATTTATGCTTATGATATTAACATCAGGGTTGTCACCTGCTATTTCTTGATTTATATCGATGGGTCCCAAGAACAAAATCGTATCTACAAAATTACAATATGTTTGTTTGTGGGAGTACATTGTAGATAAGATGATGTTCACTTGAGTATTTCCCAAAATAAAAGACCAATAAATATAAAAAATATATTGTCTTGTAGCTTTATGCGTGTTTAATGCGAATTTTATTATAAAACAAATTTCGTCTTATCTCATAAGATTTTATTTGTCGGAACCGTCGATATATTACCAGCATCAAAAATGCAAGTTTTATATTTTTAACGTTATTATTTATACGATCAGGAGAAAATCACAACAACAAGAGTTGTTGTGGTTTTTGCCCAATTGTTGTGATTCTATGACAGAAATTTGATTATCGTGTCTAGGGGTCGAACAGCAAAATTAAGTTTGTCCTTCATACTTGTTAGAGCAATAATTTCAGAAATTTGAATGCGTGAGTCCTTAGGTTTTTGTAGATAAAGGTATCAAGCAAAGTGTTATTGAGGTTTTTTCTCTAGGAAAACCTGATAAACCTTAATAAAACTTTGCCCAACCCGGAGATCGAACCTGGTTCCTCATAATCTGAGCCAAATAGGCTAACTCTTAGACCACGTGGTGACACAATATTTTTTTAAGTAGTTAAAACGAACCGGCTTTATTTATTAGACCATCATTAAAAATTGTATTTTAGCTGGATTGCTGAGAGTTTATAAATTATTAAAATAACTTTAGACACACAGAGACAATAATCAAAAAAATCAGACGAATTGGACTTGGGTTTCCTAACCCAAAAACTCAGCAGCAGCTTGGAGTCTGGCGGAGTGGTGTATTACCATTCCCGTCTCTCGGATGAGCACGTTAAACTGTCGGTTCCGGCTATCGCTAGAATTTGTCGATAATCGTTACCACCATTAACATATTTGATGTCAAAGAGGTGGTTATCTCTTTCCATTAGGAGAGATATTTGCACAGGCGGCTTTTGGTGACATTAAATATGTGAATGTTGCGTTGCTACCGTAGCAAAGATGTTAGTTCAAGTGCGTATGTATATAATATGACTTAAAACGAACAAATGTTTATGAAACTTTAAGCCAAGAAAATTTAAAGCCATAATTAATATTTTCTACGTAAAAACTTTTTGATAAGTCAACTGTTTAAATATGTAATGCAGTTTTAATTCAAAGCGTTGGATTCATTATTAAGGTAGAGCGCGCACATTCAACATGGCTGATTGTGTTTGAACGTATTGTGGGGATATAATAACAGCCCCGTTCTTTGTACCATCACTATTATCGTTGGAAACAAACAATATTATTAGTTCAGTACTTAACCCAACGACCGCTAGGTGTTAACCTAGTACAACTGAAACCACGGCCATAAGGCTTAGCCCCGAAATCGTTTCCTCGCATCCCCAACAGGGTGTGCGGAAGACCTCTGATTCAGTACTGTTAGTATCAGATTGGTAAAATGCGGTGATGAGGATCACCTGGGTAGGTATCTCACCTACCAATGGATTGGTAAATTGTGGTGAACCAGAACATCTATAGATATTTGGTTTACTCTGACGTTGTTCTAATACGTGATTTAATCATAATATATTTTATTGTTAATAGGCATTGACGCTAAATTCCGACAACTTCTTTTTTGATGTTGCTATGTTAGTTATCTGATACTTTGATTAGTTTTATTTCCGCATGTTGATTCAAAAGCGTCCATTAGGTTTTAACAGTATAAAAAATAGTCCTTTCTACGTGGCAGTTTGTAAAAAAGCAAACGAGTATGATAAGAATGACGGTAAATCAGTTAATATCATCATGAATACTAGTGGAAGAATTAAAAATAAAATTATTTGGTGAAACATTGTTGCAATTCTTGCCGCAACAGCGTCACTAATATGATTTAGCCTGTGTCAAATATTATTCAAATAATATACAACTTTTCTCGTGCTTGTGTAACAAATATTCAAAGTAACAATCAAACGTTGTTACTTTGAATATTTGTTTACAATAAATGTAGCGTCGTTGATCGGTGCCACTGAAAAACTTAGCGGTAGAAGTAGCGTGCCAATAACTGTTAGGATGACGATCATCAAGATGACATCACCACTATGAATGTATATAGCTTCATACAAAGACGTGGGAAAGGAAGATCATTCCAGCCAGGCAAGGACTGGGGACCGAAGTCTATCTGAGAAGTGGTTAAACTTGTATATATGTAGTATTACAAGACAAATCATTGTTATGTCACAATTTAGAATTTGCATGAATTTTTAAATTTTCTTAAGCACTACATTAACATTTATAATTTTGATTAGATACACATTGTCCTTCTAGGAAAGTTTAAGGCCGCCAATTCAAGTAAATAAACGTTAATGAAATCGAAGTGCTTAGGACTCTTGCACACATATACGCGATACAACGTTGGGTCGTGCTACGACACGGTAAAAAAATGTGTAAGAGCCCTAAAGGATTCAATTCGATGACGTTTTATTACGTGAATTGGGCCCCAGTACTTTTCATGCAATTGAGTAACACACGTCGAAACCAACAAATATATAACTTTTACATTTATTAGTGTGATACTCTTTTCGCTCTAGAGCAACGTGAGCTCCGAGTATAAAGGTGATCTTGGCTACACAAACTTTGTTGGTAGCTCGAATGTTTGCGCAAGTGTGTCACAGCTGTGCAAACTCCAGCACGAGCCGTTATGCCTGCTGCTTCGAGTTGGTTTTTCTTTGACACTTGTAAACTGATATTGTATTAAATAAACTAGTGTAAAGCACTATGATGTGAAATGAAATTTATTTACTAAGAACTTCTTACAACATTTTAGAGTGATTAATTTGTATACGACTATTAAAACTTTCGTGAGACATTATAAACTAAATAATTAAAAAAAGCTGCACTCACGTTTTATATCGGAGTAGGTAGAACTGAGTTCGAGAAGGGTCGCTATCGAGCTAACTTCAAACTCACCCTGAAGAAAGTCCTCATAAAGGTCCGAAACTAGTTGGGACCTACTCCATTTTTTAATTATTTAGTTGTATATGACTGCCTCGTGGTCTAGGGGTAGCCTATTCGGCTCTGATTAGTGCCGAGTTCGATCCCCGGTCGGGCAAAAGGTTAGAGGTTTTTCTCCAAAATCTAAAATCGCAGTAGCAGCTTGGAGTCTGGCGGAGTGATGTATTACTCCCGTGTCGTGGATGAGCACGTTAAACTGTCGGTTCCGGTTATCGTTAGAAATAGTCGATAATCGTTACCATGTCTCTGTGAAAATAAATAGAAGTTAGTTTAAAAAGCAGCAAAACTATATTTTATTCTATTCTTCACAGAATATCGCCTCTGTGGTGTAGTGGTCCAGCGTTGGCGTTCACCACATGAGGTCCCGGGTTCGATTCCTGGGTCGGGCACATAAGAAAAAAGTGTTTTTTCAGTTGTCTGAGAAACACAAAGTTACCCGGGATTGGGAAGTGCCCAATAGGCGATGGGCTAGCCACTTATCACATTTGTGGGACCAAGTATCTTCGGTTAATCGTGGGTGCACTTGTACCTCTGCCTACCCCTTCAGGGATATGGGCGTTAAGGTTTTATTCTATTGAGTAACATATAAAAATACTCTTTTCAAAAATTCGGGTTGTAAGCTCTAAAATCCGGGGTTTTCACGTTTCTTATCCCGGTTGACAGATTTTTGGAATGGCAACCTTATTCTTGATATACACAACTCTCATTTTCGTATAATAGCGTTGGGATAAGCACATAATTATGTAGGGACAGACAGGTTTTTGGTAATTTCCCTACTGCTCTATTCACTCTGTTCACTGCACACTCTTTTGACATTAGCGGTAAATATAATTGGTAATCAAAGCATTGTTTATGTATCATTAGTTAGCAAACAATCAGGTGGGTCTCCTGATGGAAAGAGTCAACCATCGCCTATAGACACCAAAGATGTTAATGGTGCGTTGCTATCTTGTGGCGAGATCTAATGCCACACGCATAAGTTTACCGGTTACCTTACCTTCCAAACCGGAACGCGACAGTGACTAGCATTGACGCTATTGCGGCAGGAATAGGTAAGGCGGTGGTACCAGAAACGGTCGAGCCGATGCAGAACTCTACCACCTAGTAGTCACGATGGTAGTGACGCGCATAGTCACTCGGTCGCCTTTTACGACCCGCCTGGCAGAACGGTAGTTGGCCTATTCTTCAAAGGAGCCCGGGACCAACACGGGGAACAAACATATGTTACAGTAATAAATGTTAAAGCAATTCAATGATAATCAATATAATGTGTGTTGTTTTGAGATGTTATTTTGTCGTTTCGTCTATAAATATCACCTCCGCTCAAAATATATAAGCCACTTGTAGACATAGAGGAAAATAACGGATTCAGATGTTAACTTAATAGAAAACATGTATTTATACCAGACGAGAATTGCTTGCAAATACTAAATATTTATTGTTAAGTATCTATGTAAGCCGCATGCATACACAAAAGTGTGATATAAAAAAAACTGCTCCGGATATTTTTGATGCAATCAGCACCATGAATGAGTCGTCGTCGAGAATCTGTCGCGTATTCACTCATAGACGGAGTCATTTGGCTTATTAGTAAATCCTAAAAAGTAACAGTCTTATAGATAGTCGTTTTCCGCGAGCAAATCTTGAAAATTTTAATGTTCCTGATTTAGTTTATAGCAGCAGTATTACACCGTATAGCAAAACGGTTAAATACCTTGGTCTATATATAAGTGAAGATTTCTGTTGAAATGCTCTTATATCAGAAGTTATCAAAAAAGTTCATTACACATTTCATTCTATAAAACGTTTGCAAAGATTTCTTCCTTTTAAAACAAGAGTTTTAAACTCTTTTTTTGCCCTTGTGGGTAGGCATCAACACACACGTGTTTTTAGAGCTAAAAGTTATTATTTATTATTAAATTAGTTTATTGTTACTTACAATCACATGTGTTAATTATTTAAGCACTTAAGCACCACACATTTACAAATTCCTATTTGATTTCCCTCTTGCACCATAATTGATCTACATAAAACAATGTCTTCAAATCTTGAAGAGATCACAAATTTTTTCAACACTAAGATGGCGGAATATGACGAAAAGATTCTGAAATTGGCGTCTTCATCTACTGTTGGAGTTGTCGATATTAATTCTTTATCTCAAGACTTTGCTAATTTCAAGAATTTTGTTTGGAAAGCTTTGTCATTACTTAAGAATCAAACTGAGCTCCTGTCGTTAAACATAGAGAAACATGAAGCATTTTTACGAAGAAATGTTTTGTTAATCCATGGCGTTCCTGAAGATCAGCAAGAAATATTGACTAACAAAGTGACCAGCATTTTTTGTAATCAGTTGGGTATGTCAGAATTTTCTAACTCCGGTATTGAAGTTTGTCACCGTCTTGGTACACAGTCACACAAAGGAAAGGCAAGACCTGTTCTGATTAGATTCCGGGAACTTCATCAAAGAGATCTAGTTTGGACTAATAAAACATCTCTCAAAGGTTCTGGTCTTACTATTTCGGAATTCCTCACCAAAACTAAACATCAACTGTTTCTGGAGGCTCGGAAGATTTTTGGTGTCAACAAGTGCTGGTCCTCAAACAGTAAGATTATTATTATGCTACCGGACAAAAACCGTGTCACAGTTGAGCAGATGGCCGACCTTCGCAAGCTAATTTCAAAACATCAAAGCCAGGTGTCTGAGGCTATTTCTCCTGTAATCGCAACTGAAGCGCCTTTAACTAAGTCTCCACGTAAACCAAGGCGTAGATAGTGGTACATAGCTTTTACTTACAAAACTGTGTGTATTTATTACAACCAAACATTCTACTTATAGCTAAAAGCATGTTTCGTTTTTCCTTGTTATTGTAGCTTCTCACAATTTATAGATATATAACTTGTTGCTAAGTATATGTATAAGTGCATTGCTTTTCCGTTTTAGATTCTATTTAAAGTTCTTTATGTAACATATTAGTTTCACAGTTCACTTTTGCCGATTTATAATTTGCATTGCGGGTGTATAGACTTACAGCTGTAATAAACAATTACAGTTGTCAATGTCAGATGTCGCCAAATGTCCTATTGTCATTGTTTATGGCTTACAATAAGGTATCGGCAAAGCACTTAACTCACATAATGCCATCACATTTTTTTTTTTGTTTTTTTGTTTTGCGATCTGTAATATGTTAAATTTTAATTTTCATTAATTTATTAAATGTAACAATATTACCAACCAGACAGTTCTTGCGCATCTCACCTTAGATATTTTTAATCCCTTTATAAGTTTCTCTCTCTGGTGGGCTGTATTAATTTTTTCTCTTATAAAACCATTGTTAATATTATTTTTCATCGTTAATATTATATTTCATTTTTGTTTCTTTATCTATTATAGACTTGCAGTTATAAATATCTTATTTATAAGCTGTAATAGTCTATATGATTATGGTACCTATTATATGTATCTGAATCAAGGAACTTATATACGATAACTGGAATTATTACGAAGCAATATTTGAGAAATAAAAATGTACTTTATTTCGTTACTTATAAAGTTGACATTTGTTTCTAACTTAACAGAAGGGAAAAACGTTCTGGGCAAGACAGCGACGGGAGTGGATGTTGTCCCTTTCTTGCAATTGCCAGTGTAAATAAAACTATCTAGATGGGAGATTTTCACATACTCGGTGATCGTTAAATCCTTTTTATTTATACACGTCGTTAAATAAATTAGCATAAAATATATTGTAATAATCATAGTGAGTTCTAAAATGTGCTTATTTTAATTATTACGTAATTACTTATGCAATGCAAAAACTGTTTCTCAAATTAGTAGAATTACTTAGTAGTAATTTGTAAACTACGCATGGCCGCGCTTAAATATGGCGATTGGCGCTTTATTTAGTAGAAAGAGACACACTCCACCTATGTCGTGGTACTCTTCGGAACGATTTTTAAGCGTAAACAATGTTATTGTTGCATCTTTTTATTCTGTTTATGTTTTTAGTAACTAGGTTTTTTCTCTCTTTCTTCTATTATTGTTTTGGTAAGACAATGTAGCAACTTTTACTTAGAATAATTATTATGTAATTTTGTTAATTTTAAGGGGCAAGTTCTTCTTCCACCTTCCTAAGTGTGTGTTGTTTGAGTGTTTGTTTTTGTGTTTTGATTTTTAAATTTATAGTTTAGATCTTTGTGCTACTATTTGTAATATATTATTAACTATTTATATATTTTTATTTATTTATTTTTGTATGTACAATAATTTACTTGTTTTTATTTGCTTATTGTTTTATTTACGTTTTTAATTAAATATATTTCTTTTCCAGGCTGCCTAGTAGCCTTAGTATTTGAGTTATTCTTAAATCAATTGTCACTGAATTTCTAATATATTCATATATTGTATTTTTGCAGGTTATCTGTATCAGGGTATATATTTTATTATGACATCTCATACTCAATTTAATAATAGTTTCACGTCATGCTCCTCATCTGATGATGATTTTCTCAGTGCAATAAGTGATTCTTCTACGGACTCCTCAATTAACGTAGCGTCTGTTTTTGCTGATAATCCTAACAATTTTAACGTTGTTCATATCAACGCTCAGAGCATTCCTGCCCATTATTCCGATCTCCTGTCAACTTTTAGTAGCAATGATACAGATGCTATTCTTGTGTCTGAATCATTCCTTAAACCATCTCTCTCATCACTTCAATTTTCACTTCCTGGCTTTGTTTTAATTCGGAATGATCGGACAGAGAAAGGTGGGGGCGGGGTTGCCATTTATCTCCGATCCAATATCCCTTACAAAATTTTAACTTCATCCCCTAATGCATATCACGAAGCAGCTGAGTATCTAATATTAGAGATCTGTCTTAATCATTCCAAAATTCTTTTGGCAGTGCTATATTGTCCATCCCTCCACATAGACTATTTTACCACATTAGATAATTTGTTACATAATTATTGTCCATTTTACCGCGATGTATTATTGTTAGGCGATTTCAATACGTGTCTACTAAAGAATGATATGCGGGCAAACAAGCTTCGGAATCTTTTGTCTTCTGTCAATTTAAATATACTTCCCTTGTCAGCAACTCACAAATCTCCAAACTGTATACCTTCTCTTCTCGATTTGATTATCGTCTCACAGCCCAATAATGCCAAAGTTTACGGACAAATGCCATCATGTTTCTCCTATCACGATCTCATCTTCTTGTCTTATAATGTTCGTTCCCCTAAAAAAAAAGCTGAATATTCCTTTCGCCGTTCATTTAAGAATATTAATCCCGTAACATTTGATAGGGATATTAAGGCTATAGACTGGTCCCCTGTATTTCGTTGCAATAATGTTGATACGGCTATTTCACTTTTTAATTCCAGTATTATGTGTTTGTACGACCGCCATGCGCCACTTAAAAAGCTGAAGATAAAACATAATCCTTCACCCTGGGTGACTGATGACATCAGAAACGCTATGGCAGCTAGAGATAGAGCCAATAAACGCTATAAAAAATATCCTTCCGGTGACAATCTCTTGCAATACAAGATGCTTCGGAACAAATGCAATAAGCTTTGCCGCATTGCTAGGCGCCGTTACATCCACAATACTATTGCTAAATCCAGTTCGCAAGAGGTGTGGAAATTTCTGAAATCTCTAGGTCTTGGGAAATCACCTGCCCTTACCAGTACTTGTATTAATCTCAATGATTTAAATTCTCACTTTACCACTCTTCCTTTCGCAATTAATACTGTAACCAAAAATGACACACTAAATTATTTGTCTACTGTTTTGCGTCCCTCTTGTTCTTTTTCGCTCGTTTCAGTTACAGAAAAAGAAGTCGAGAAACATATTCACTCTATCTCATCTTCTGCGATTGGCACTGATGGTTTATGTTCCAAAATGTTACTCAGTATTATCCCTTATATTCTTCCTGTTCTTACGTATATATTTAATCTTTCCCTATCATCTAGCACGTTTCCCTCTATATGGAAGGCTGCCAAAGTAATTCCTCTGCCCAAAAGCGCTAACCCGAAAATTCCTTCTGACTATCGGCCCATCTCCATACTACCTTTTCTCTCAAAGGTCTTAGAGCACATAGTACATTCTCAATTATCAAATTACCTTCGCTCTAATGACCTTTTGAGTCAGTTCCAGTCAGGTTTCCGGCCGGGTCACAGTACTGTGACAGCACTTGTCAAGGTATCTGATGATATTCGGTTGGCCATGGACTCAAAACAACTTACCATCTTAGTGCTTTTGGACTTTAGTAGCGCCTTCAACTCCGTTGATTTTGACTTATTGATTGGAGTCCTGCGCACTCTTAATTTCTCACCTTCGGCTTTAGGTTGGTTTGATTCATATTTGCGGGGTCGAACACAATATGTTTCTCTGAATGAAGTTTGCTCTAACTGGTGTGACATTATTTCGGGGGTTCCGCAAGGCTGCATATTATCTCCTTTAGTTTTTTCTATATTTATTAACACTGTTACCAAGTTTATCTCTTCTAACTTTCATCTGTATGCCGATGATTTGCAGATATATCGTCATTGTAGTTACGGGGATATAACGGAAACTTTAGGTTTGCTGAACAAGGATCTTAGCGCAATTTATTCTTGGGCTGAAGCTTTCGGTCTTATGGTTAATCCATCTAAATCTAAAGCAATCATTGTGGGTAGTCGTCAGATGATAAAATCCATTGATCATTCAAATTTACCACCATTACTTTATAATGGGACTCGGATCCCTTTTTCATCTAGTGTAACTAATTTGGGTGTTATTTTTAGCTCCGATCTATCGTGGGATGATCACATCAGTAGCATTAGCAAAAAAATGTATTTCACTTTTCACTCCTTACAGTTATTGAAAAATTTCCTGCCTATTAAGACAAAAATTTCTCTTGTGCAAACTCTTGTCCTTCCTATTCTGGATTATGCAGATTCTTGTTTCCTTGACGCTACTGAAGTGCTTTTAAATAAACTCGAGAGGCTTCAAAACTCATGTATAAGATTTATTTTTGGTCTTCGTAAGTACGACCACATCTCTACTTTCAGAGTCCAGCTCAGGTGGTTGCCTATCCGTTTTCGTAGGAACACGCATATTCTTTGCCTTCTGTTTAACATATTGTTCAATCCTGCTGCTCCCAAGTACCTTCGTGAGCGTTTCTCGTTTTTGCATTCCTCCGATTCCCCATGTCGTTCTCATATTGGCTCTCTTCTTCGTTTTCCTGTGTCACATTCTCAAACGTATTCATGGTCATTCACTGTCCACGCAGTGAAGTTGTGGAATTCTCTACCCACTGAGATCCGCAGTAGCCCCTCGTTGCTAGTTTTTAAGAAGCGGGTTAAGGAGCATTACCTGTCATTGTCGTAGTTTTTTTTTTTTTCTGTCCTATTTATTTTATTACTGTGTTAACTTCTCTTTACTATAGTCATCAATTTGCGTTTTAGCCTTTTCTTATCTATGTGTAATCTTATCCTTGCAATGTATGAATAATTAGAATTTCAATGTAATTTATATATTTGTGTTTGTCTTTATGCTTGTGCACGATGCCTTCCACTTTCCTTTCCCAGCTTCACTTTCTGGGTTAGCTGGAAGAAATCTCTGTCGTTAGGGATAAGCTCACCTTTTGTGCATTATTTTAAGTATCGTTTAATTTTTTGTCATTATATAAGTGTACAATAAAGTATTAAATAAATAAATAAAATAAATAAGAGTTATTTTAGTGCAAACACTAATCTTTCCTTTATTAGACTATGCTGATATTTGCTATCCTGACATCACTGAAAAAGGCCTGAATAAACTTGAGCACCTACAAAATGTAGGAATTCGCTTTGATTTTGGTTTGAGAAAATTTGACCATATTTCCAATTTTAGAGCGCAACTCAAGTGGCTTCCTATTCGGGAGCGCAGGAATGCTCATACGATTTGTCTTATTTGTGATATTTTATTTAACACAAATTCACCATACTATCTTCGTGAACGATTTAATTTTCCATACGATTTTGACTCAAATTGTCGTTCACAATTACGTGGAATTTTACAATATTCATCACGTTCTTCTATATTTTATGGTAATTAATTCTTTTACTATCAAGTCTGTGAAACATGGTCTTGGTCGAGTGGTTAGCGACCCTGACTACGCAATCGACGCGACGGGGCTCGGGTTCGATCCCCGATGGGGACAAGCATTTGTGTGATGATGAGCATAAATGTATGTATTTCCGGGTTTGGGTGTTTATTAAATATATTCTAGTATTATATACGTATTTCTATGTATTAGTATCGTTGATTAACACAAGCAAATAATTTGCTTACTTTGAGGTTAGATCAGTAAGTGTAATTTGTCCCGTGAATATTTGTTTATTTATTTATATTATGTATACAAGGGTATTTTTAAATGTTCGGTCAAATTTTAAAATTAGGAACTAAATTTTTAATTACTAAAAGTGCGTTTTAATTATTATTGTAATAATATGACAAGATGATATAAAAATATTCGTTTAAAATGCAACTAAATTCATGAATTCGATGCGCCGAGTCTTGTGAATGAACTTTGTAATACTGGCAGTGTAATACTATTGTGTAATCAGTCGCTCTAAGTACATTTTTCCCGGTCACTTTTAATTTGGTTAAAGGCACTATAATATTTTATTTCGAATATTGTGTAAGTACCTATTTGAAATTATAACCATGCGTTTTGTTTTTTGTGTCGGATAAAAATGAAATTTTGAATTTTTTATATTATTTTTTTATTATCGATTCTGAACAGCCTCTGAAAATTTGGCCAGGCCTTTAAAAGTAACCCTGTATGTATGTTTGTTCACAAATTTCTCAGTAACTAAAAGCCATGTCGAGATAATTCTTTTTGATTTATCTTCTATATACATATAATAAAATCGTAGGAAAGTCAAAACTGTACATTGAATATTTTTTAAAAGAATGCTTGGGGCGTGATCTACAATCAATATCGAAGCCAAAAATATAGTTTTTAGAATTTTTGTCTGTTTGTCTGTATGTATGCCCGGGGTAAACTCAAAAAGTACTGCATGGATTTACTTCATATTTTGCATGAATATTACTAACAGGTCGGGTCAACATATAGGCTACATATAGTCACGCTATCACCTAGCGGCCAGGTGCTGTGCGGAGTAAACGAAGTCCGCGCGGACGAAGTCGCTGGCAACAGCTAGTATCAAATAAATTCTAGCTCAGGGAACAGTCTGAGTTTCATCAAAATCGATTTAATAGTTTTATGATATGGGTATAGTTGATAGATACTTGAAGTCGGTGTAATTTTTTAAATTATTTTTTTGTTTCCAGTTGGACGACCGTTTCGCTTCGTACAAGGGAGTTCGAGACATCACCATCAAGAAGGTAGGTAATATCATATAGACAACTAGCGACCTACCCGCGGTTTCATCCGCATAGCTTTTGTTCCCGTGCGAATATCGGAAAGGTTTATATACTTAAACCTTCCTCAACAATCAATCTATCTATTAAAAGAAACCGCATCATAATCCGTTGCGTAGTTTTAAAGATTTAAGCATACATAGGGACATAGGGACAGACAGAGAAAGCGACTTTTTTTTTATACTATGTAGTGAAGAAAACAAAGTGATATATTGTAATTGATGGCAATCCAGGTTGATTATAAGTAGCCTTTAAAAAAATGCATACTTGCTTAACGTGACATTGTAAATGTTGTCCTTATATTCAATTGAAATGTTAAATTATTTGGGCGCATCCAATTAAAAAAACTGCATCAAAATTTAACTTTTTTTCAAGAGTTATCATTGAAGAAACATGTTAAAGTGTTTTATGACATAACTTTGCGATTTTTCAACCAATCTGTTTTTGACTTTCTACAATATTTTAGTAGGTATTTATAAACTACGTTAAATGCCGTTTTCAAAAAAATGACAAAAGTTATAAGTTTTCAAATATCTTTCAGCCTAATATGTACCGATTGATTTAAAAATCTAATCAGCTCTTCTACTTAAAAAACTGCGTTAAAAACCGTAAATTAGATCAAAATTGATTGACTAATTCTGATTTTTATCAATGACTAGCTGACCCGGCAAACGTCGTTCTGCCTTTTTAACTACCCTTTTTTTTCTATATTAATTATTTTACGATTTGTCTTTGTTTCCAGGGTCCTACGGGGTTAGGTATTATGATAATAGAAGGCAGACACACAGAAGCTGGCCGGGGTATCTTCGTTTCAGATCTACAAGAAGGAAGCGCTGCAGAACAAGTAAGATTTTTTCTTATAGAAATAATTATTATCTGACGGCGACTTGGCCCGCCCGCTCGCCGCTAACATTCAAAACCCTGGTCAAGAGTTAATAATGAGCCGAAATCCTAATGTCCTTACTGTTAGCTTACTGTTAGTTAGCTGTTTTGTTACAAAATATCCAGAATTATATGAACAAGATAATAAAATTAACAAATATATATCGAGAGATCCAAACAAGATTAAATTTCCTAGATGTCATAGTGTGATAATACTATTTGTTAAAAATAAATGAATATGAAATATATAAATAAAAAGAATAATAATAATAGTTATTGTTAGTTAATGGTAGTTATTAGTAATAATTTTTTGTATTAATTAACTAAAGTTTAATAATATGAAACTAGAATTCACCTCAAAAAATACTTTTACTCCTAAAGAGATATCCCACAGGAAATAAACCAAAAACGATTTTATTTATTGGTTTTCGGTAAATACCAAAAAATGATTTTTGGTGGTGTTAAATGCTTTTGTTATCTGATCATTAGTATGCACAATATAATTTAATAACAACTTTTCTGTTCCAGGGTGGCCTGCAAATAGGAGACATGATTCTGGCTGTGAACAGAGATTCCCTTCTCAGCTGCAGCTATGACGCTGTAAGTATTTGAATAAAACAAAACTAGCGAACCAGCGGCGGTAGGCTCATCTACAATATACAATACTCGCCCAAAGCAAATATCACTAATTAGTTTGATTGAAAGTCTAATTAAAACAAAAAACCTTCCAAGTGCGAGTCGCATTGGCAAACGTAAGGGTCCGTACCATTTGGTGATATTTGATTTGATTTACGTTTTGGAAACCGGCCGTTAGTCTTCCCAGTACTTAAATCCTTCGTATATCTGTTTTCTTAATCTTTCATGTCTTTATTTCTATACTAGCTGTTGCCAGCGACTTCGTCCGTGCGGACTTCGTTTACTCCGCACAGCACCTCCCCGCGAGGTGATAGCGTAATAATATGCAGCCTATATGTTGACCCGACCTGTTAGTAATATTCATGCAAAATATGAAGTAAATCCATGCAGTACTTTTTGAGTTTACCCCGGACATACATACAGACAAACAGACAAACAGATAAACAGACAAACAGATAAAAATTCTAAAAACTATAACTATATTTTTGGCTTCGATATCGATTGTAGATTACGCCACAAGTATTCTTTTAAAAAAATATTCAATGCACAGTTTTGACTTTCCTACGATTTTATTATATGTATAGATGTTACACGTTTTTTTTTTACACTGACACTTTTGCCAGTGTAAAAAAGAGTTGAAAAGTTAAGAATTCAGATAGCTTCAGGCCTAATCTCTCTCTCACTTCAGTATTACGAAGTTGGTTCGCGAGTCCTACATGACATGTATTATTACATTATTAAAATCTGCTTGTACAAAATAATCCTGATATACAATAAATTTCCAAATCGGCTAATTAATGACAGTGTGCTGAGGTAATAAATATAAAAATCAGTCTAATTAAGTAATACCTTCTATTGGGAGGTCGGTGAGGATTTATTGGAATGTAATTAAAACGCGGTCAAACTGCAAACATCTGACTTTCCATTTCCTGTTCTACGGAATCTTGCATCAGATCTTCACCAGATTAAAATGGAGCCACACGGGATATATACTTATTACCCTTTGAAACTAAAAATATTTTCCAAATCCATTCAAGCGTCTTCAAGTACCTAATCGGTGAGCATACATAAAAAGGTTTTGCACGAATTGAAACTCCCTCATTGTTTTAAATTCAGTTGAACTATTTTTCAACTCTGGAGTCTGGTCTAATATTAACATTT
Source organism: Apodemia mormo (assembly GCA_036924255.1). Taxonomy (NCBI): domain Eukaryota; kingdom Metazoa; phylum Arthropoda; class Insecta; order Lepidoptera; family Riodinidae; genus Apodemia; species Apodemia mormo. Next base: position 20,805,663 of record JAUPFN010000024.1, on the reverse strand, counting down.
TTCTAGATTAAAAAAAAAATTCTATAGGAATCTAACCGGGCACTTTATGTTTTTGAAAAATAGACTAGCCCATGGTCCAAAAATATATCACTTCACTTCAAGGTAGTCTCGAATGCCTTGAAGCATACGATCAATATGTAAATATCTTAAGTAGCAGTATAGTAGTGGTATCTTTACACCCATATCCCCGAAGAGACAAGAAGAGGTAAAACAAGTATAACCACGATTTGTCGAAAATACTTGGTCCCACATAATGTGATAGGTGGCAAGCCTATGGCCAACCTTGTAATTATCCAATCCTGACCAACATTGTTTTCATCCGAAAACTGCAAAAAACACATTTTTGAATAGCCCGACCCAGAAATCAAATCCGGGATCTCAAATTAATCTAACATATCTTTCTCCTTTTCAGGCAGCGGCAAAGTTAAAGCAGACGGAAGGCATAGTGATATTAACAGTATGCAGTCCAAACCAGAAGGATTCGGACGGAAAGACTGATGATGGTATTTTTATTCGTCTCCTCATTTTTTCAAATTTTTTTGAAACCAACTTTCTTAAGTTATAGATTATCTTACGTTTGCGGGCTAAGAGTTGGTCCACACGGGTGTTGCGTAGTTTTTATATTTTAAACTAGCTGTTGCCAGCGACTTCGTCCGCGCGGAGTTCGTTTACTCCGCACTGCCCCTCCCCCGTAGATGATAGTATGATAATATGTAGCCTATATATTGACCCGACCTGTTAGTAATATTCATACAAAATTTGAAGTAAATCCATGCAGTACTTTTTGAGTTTATCCCGGACATACAGACAAATAGACAAAAATTCTAAAAACTATATTTTGGCTTCGATATCGATTGTAGATCACGCCCCAAGTATTCTTTTAAAAAAATATTCAATATACAGTTTTGACTTTCCTACGATTTTATTATATGTATAGATAATTGCAGTGTGTTATAAAGACGTAATGCACACATGAGTACTGACTGCAACCTTCCCACACTAAGCGGGAGTATACTCGCATCGACGACGTTGTAGTAACTGAGTGCTAAGTGTGAGTTTTTCTTTTTGCATTCGATCGTGAGCGCGTTTCGAGTTTACTATGAATTTGTATGTGATTTGTACAGCGCCACCTAGTAGTGAACTGGTTTCTCCCGTTTACCACTAGGTGGCGCTGTACAAATCACATACAAATTTCTAGTAAACTCCAAACGCGCTCACGATCGAATGCGAAAAGAAAAACTCACACTTAGCACTCTGTAGTCATGGGCGTAGCCAGCCATGGGCTCAGAGTGGGCAAGCAATCTAATCGGCGTGACCACTTTTAGTAGATTTCTACTTTTTAGTAGGTTCGAAATGAGGCGTTAATCTAGTAGGAAAAAAGTTTCAGTAAAATTTAGTAGAAATGAGAAAGAAATCGGCAGGTTTTAGTTTTAATTCGCTATCAATCAATAAATGCTCAAATAAAATAAGAGTCAAAACCAAGCATCCATGTCCAAACAGTTTTAATTTTACAGTTGGTAGCACACGAAAGTGATTTGGGGGATTTCCCTATAATGGAATGAACGTTGTTATGGTCATAGCAAATTGAAAATTATTTTCGAAAATACAAAGACTATTTTTATAAAATAGGTATTTCAACTTAAATCATTTTTATCTTGCTTCTATAATGATAGACATTAGACAATACAGTTTTATTTAGTCGTTTTCGTTCATTTGTATTGTTGCTTTCGCGAATTCATATAGTTTTTGTAAAATAAGATGAAAAAAAAGATGCGATCAAACTAATCGTGCAAAGTGGGAAAACCCCATTATTTTCAAAAATGTTAATAATTACATATATATTTACATTATATATATATATATATATATATAAACTGGTATGGATGTTAATCATAAATGATTGATGAAGTGTATTATGTAGGGTTTATTAACAAACATGTTTTAATTCAAATCGTTATTAAAATTACTCTAAAAATTATTACATTTTAAAATGCATCCTAGTAGAATTCAATAGATTTTAACAGTGTCTTTAGTAAATTCCCTCATTAAAAAGTGATCACGCTGTAGTAAAATAATAATAATAATGTAACTTGTAAACTATACCCGTGGCCTTACCCCGGTTAATTTTTTCACACAGTATTGTAATTCGTACCTAGATAATTAAGTTTTTTAGGTTTGATTAGGAAGGCAGGGTGGGGCAAGCGCCCCAACCTGGCCCACCGTGGCTACGCCCATGATACACTCATGGGCGTAGCCACGGCCGATAATGCATCAAAATGTATTCGTCGACGCAATGCGGCATGTGGGCAAGCTCAGAGAGTCGGTACACAGGGCGCGTTGCACTAGCTTTGTGTCGATGTAGATTTTGCAGTGATTTTTGAGGCAGTTTTCGATCAACTAGGACACTAAAATTATTTTCAATAATTTTAGTGTCCTAGTCAACTTGTCGTCGATTATGAGAATATGTAATGATATTTTATGATCATGACGTTTAACCCTTTTATTCATATAAATAATCAAAAATTGGTAAAGTGCACGTCTGGCTACGCGCAATGTTTTGAAGATTCTGAAGTTGTACATTGCATTAATGCAAACTAAGAAGGGCTTCGTT